>OZ025296.1:89357711-90557711 GCA_964019185.1 Maratus speculifer
TAAATGGAAAAGCTAATGTGCCACAAGAAATAAAACCTTCTCCAAAAGATGAAACTTCTATTCCTTGTCCTTCAACAAATAAAGTTAGAGATCTGACGTTAAAGTTTGGTGTAAAGAAACCATCCATGAGTTCAGAATCTTCATTTCCTACTAAAAATGCTAAAGCAATTAAATCTCCTTTAAATGAAAAAACAAAATCTGAAGTTGTTGAAAAGAAAGGGAGTACAAAAGCTAAGGTGAATAACCTAAGCTCTAAGCATGTTATGTGTAATTATAAATTTCTGTATATGTACGTGTGTATATAGAGCTACCTTTATATTCAGTAGAAACTACTTATAAAGAAGCTGGAGGAAACTAAAATTTTTTTGTTACAACCTGTTTCCTTGCAACATCCTGCAATTTGCAAGTAATTTTAAGTTGATTTATCCAATACTTCAATTAAACCAGATTTGTGTTATCTATTTTCTTTATAAAAGGGTTGTAAGTAGTTAAAGTAGTAACAGTATTTTTTACTCCCCCCCCCCTCTCCTCCTACTACATCATAATTGATATGTTTCTTAAGATTGCTTTAAATTTGCATTGCTCAGCCATTGTATTATTATGGAGCATTTAAAATAGGCTCCATGTCTAAGTTCAATAAGTTACAATATTTATGTATATTTATTTTATTTATTATTTAAAGATCATCAATGAAGAAAAAAATGAATTGTTCATAGAATTCTTAATGATATTAGATGGAATTTTTCAGATTGATGAAATTTCAGTTCAAAAGCATTGCAGTAAATGATTTTTAATAATTTATTTCAAATCATTTCTTGGAAATTGTTTTGTATTTTCAAAATAACTTTCATTAGTTACAATTTAAATAACTAAACTTTATTGATTTGACAAAGGCAATAAAATTTTAAACTATCTAACATCATATGATTTAATTTGACTTATTTAAAATGTAAATTTATTTAAATGTTTTTATATTTAGTTATTCAAATTAATTTACTATATACTTTTTTTTTATGTAAAGCTCATTTCCATGTTTGCAAACATTCTTTTTGTCATAACTTTCTCAGGCTATATTTCATTCATAATTTATTTTTAATGTGTCGGCATAGTAGTAGATTTTGACTGTTAATTTTTTCTGTTGTAATAGCAGATTCAGTGTATATATTTCCATCCTTTATTTATTTATATGTATTATTTACTCAGGAAAATTGTGTAGAACAAAATCTCACTGGTTCTCCTGTGGCTCTTTCTGCTGTTTCAAATTCTTTTGATTCTTCATCCAAAAACATGTCTGTTCCCAACAAGAATAAGCAAATAAAAATAGCAAATAAAGATGAAATTGTTGTTGATTCTTCAAAAATGGTGATTATATCTTGCTTGCAATAGATGTGATTTTTGCATGTTTTACAAGCATTTCTTGGATCATTGTTTAAAATACTTAATTTCCCTAGAAAAAAATCTCCTTTGCATTTACATAGAAAAAACTAAGTTTTAGAGATATATAATTATATTCTGTTGAATAATAGTGATGATGATGATTTTTATTGCAGAATCCTTGCAGTTTTTATTTTCTAACACCTCGGTGAATAATTTTAAATGCTTAAGCAAACTGAATGGTATTTGTTATTTTAGTATATACTTATTTTAATTGCTTGAAAAAGTTTATTCTTTTCTCCTTTTCGCCCTTTTAAACAAAGTATCTTATCCTACTGAAGTTACCAAACATATAAGATAATCTTTATAATCAAACTTGAATTCAAAATTTCTTGGATATTTTATCTAATTGATGAACAGTCATTCACATGTTTTGAAAATTTATGCAAAATTTTCTATCTATGTATATATTGCATAATTAATAAAAAAGGCTTTCAGAATAATTTTCTTCTGATTCTATCATTATAAAAGTGTTATTAAAGGGCTAGATTTATATGTATATATTTACTTATATAGGTGTCGTTCTAAATGTAGAAAAAATAATAAAAGTAACTGTTAAAGTGACACAGCTTTATTTAAAGAGATAGTTAAATTTTATGCATAAATATGCCATTTTATATGCTTTAAAATACTGTATAATTTATTTAGTTTATTAGATAATTTTAAAGGCAGGATAATTCTTTTGAACAAGTTTCTTTTTAGTTCTTAATAGATATCTGTAGCTTTTCTGTTCAAATGTTACTAATTAAAAACATTATCAAAAGAAGAAATTTTTTTTGTGTGTTTTTATTATGTCAAACTATCCAATGGGAGAACCTGTTTTTTTTCTTCTATGATGCCCCCCCCCCCTCTCTTTTTCATCTCACTTGGGTGGGGAGAACAACTTTGAAGCAGTAATTCAGAAACTTTTCTTGTGGATTACAAAGATAATTTAAAGGCTTTCTGGTCAGTCTTCATGTTCGAGAAGTATACTAATCATAAAAAAATAACTCGGTGTTAGAAAAAAATAAAAAGTTTTTTTATCACATGGTTTGACATGGTGCCACCAATATAAACAAGTTAAAATGGGGCTAAGATAGAACTGTCCTGATATTTTGAGATTTGTTTATGCAAAAATTATTGACAAGTCTGCATGGCATTTGAAAGTGTGCTTTTGCTATAATATTTGATTATTTTTTCAAGTGACATAAAGTGCACATCATTTATTTTGAGGAATTCTGCTAAACAGTTTCTCTTAAGTAATTGGTTGGGGAGGATGAGTCATATATTTATTGCAACTACTTTTATTTATTTCTAATGTTAGAAAAATAAATCAAAGGAAGAATTAAAATATCTCTCTGTAATTCCAGAAAAACTATCAAAATAAGCTGCTGAAAATGAAGCAATAATGTTTCCTCTTTAGAGGTGATTAATTTTCATAAGGAGGGATTTATTTGCTTTTTTAGAAGCATTTTTTACAATTCAAATATTCATAGCTAAGTTTTATAAAAATTAATTTTAAGAGCCAATTAAAATTGACATAGAAGAAATTATGAATAACAAATTCTTTCTATTCCATAAATGATGAAAGAAAACCCATGTCTTTATTTCAAGTCTCCTTCTAATAAATGTGTTGATAAAGAAAATAATACAAAGAAAGAAAAAATTTCATCTACTGTTAGTCCAGAAATTTCTTCAAATAATCACACTTTAACTGCTACTCATAAAAGGGTGAATAACTTTCACAGACAATATGAGTGAATTTGCATGGAATATGTATAAAATGCTATATTATATTATTTATTTTAATCTGAATAGCTCAAGAGCCATTATTTATATCCTCATCATAGGGCAATTCTGATGCACAAGTTCCTATACATAATAAGCAAGTCGCAAATAAGTCATCCACGTCTTCAGTTTCAAATGCTTCTGATTTACTCAGCTCCAAAAATCCAGTTAAAGGAATTCAACTGAAGAAAGAAAAGAAATCAACTTCTCTTTCTCAAGATGAACAAATAAAAACTGTGGTCCAAAATGACATTAAAGTGTCTCCTCTTACAAGGGTGATTAATTTTTACAAATCTCATAAGTGATTTTGCATGTCATCCTCATTTAGCTTTATCAACCTAATATATTTCTAAAACAAGTAGACTAGATTTCCATTCCCTTTCTTCATTGGATGAATAAATCATTCTTGACTTTTTCATTTTGATAACAATAAGTAAGCAGTCATGAAAAAATTAGATCTACTGTATTTGCTGAATTTGAAAATTTTCTTTCGTAGAAAGTTTCAGATCTTAAGAAAATATAAATCTTTCATTAAGTACAAGAACAAATCTCCTTGTTTAAGAATTTTAAACAATCTTCCACAAGAAAGATCAAGACTTATTTTTTAAAGGAAAAAAAAAGCATTATGAAGTTTTAAATGAACAATATAAATCATAAGCATGGTTGCCATTGGGTGTAAAATGTTTTTAATTTTTTTTTAAACTTTATTGTATATTATTTTAATTAAATAAATATAATTTTTTAAAATATTGATATTCTGTATTTATTTCAGCACATTTATTTTACTTTAAGAAAAGTTCTTATATTGTTTGCTTTGTGATTAAGTTGATCATATGATATTCTTATTTAGAACATTCTGAGCAATGGAGCATTGTGCATATGTAAAATGAAGTTTTAATATTGACATTTTGCAAGTTAAGTTTATACTGTGGTTCATTATTATTTATATCTCGAGTTATTTTAGTGTTTCTAACCACATATCAACTTATAATAATTCAAATAATTATGTAATAAAATGACAAAAATAAATCACAGTCTAAACATATTAAATATCCTCTGTGAAACATGTCGATATAAAAATATCTGAAGTGGCATTAACCTCTTCGCTTGTGAGTATTAATGCAATATTTTTAATTATTACTGAATTATTTCTTCTTCATTTGACTTTAGAGCAAAATTTCTGTTTTATTTAGATTAGTTTGAATCTTGGACTTCAAAACATATTATTCTGATATTGAAATTGTAATTATATTCAAGTATCGTTAATAAAATATGACAAAATGGAGATCCCCATTTGGGGATCCAGAGATCGAAGAGGTTAAACTACACTAGTGGCCAAAATTAAGAAAAATCTTTTAGAAAAAAGGGGAAAAAAATAAAAGCTTTTATTCAAGTTTGATAACTCATAACATTAATTTTGTTTAGTAATACAATAAATTATATATCACTGGAAAGAAAATGTAATCAAGAACAGTTGTTAAATTAATAATGTTTTATTGAATGTTCTAACCAAATAATTAGGGAAAAGTCTGTAAAACATAGTTGATTTATACTCTGTCAATTTAATGTAGTTGTGTACTTTCAATTATTAATTAGTAAAGTATAATAACTTTAAAGAAACCTCTTAAAGTGTTGATTGGTTACCAGAAAAGCATGTATAATCATATTATTAAGTGTAAAAGGCTACAGTTATGAAGAAATTCAGTGAAAAATTGGCAGAAAAATATCCAAGGTATGTCTAAATCATCACACATAAAAAAGGGTCAAGAAAGAGTGCCATAGCCATCTGATGGTAGAAGAATTGAGAGCCTTTATTTAAGTGACAGAAAAAATAAAGAAAGAAACCACTTCAATCCATGCAAAATGACACGGTACACTGCAATGCAAAGTTCAAGTAAAATATATTTCTGTGCAAATTCCATTATTTTGGTATAAGTGTTAAAAAAAAAAAAAAAAAAAAAAAAAAAAAAAGTTAAAAGGATTATATCAGATTACAATCCATGATAAATATGTAAAGAAATTGTAGGGTCATGTTGGTTGAAGAGAGGACTCAAAACTTATTGTTTTGATGGTAGTGGCATAAAATATGCAAGTAGAAGAATAATAAAATGTTTGATTCTGATACCATTACACCTTCCATGAAGCACCTTATTGATGTGATGTTCTCATGTTGAATGAGATCAAAAGATATGAATGGTGTGATGTTCGACAATGTATGTACCAAAAAATACATGAATGATATATTTGAACACTAACTGAAGCCTTCTATGTGTGATATTTCCCAATATAAAGACATACTTCTATTTAAAGAATTTTTAGCTGCATGTTATGTTACTGTTAAATGCTAAAAGTAATTTCAAGGAAATTTTACCCTATAATTAGAATGGCCTTAGAATAATCCAGACTGTAACTCGAGTGAATTTTTATAGAAATAATTAAAAAAATGTTTCTTGGAAACAATTCTGTAACTAAGTCACATTAACAAAAATGTTGGAACCATTTAGTTAACAAAATGGGCAGAAGTTAAGACTGCAATAAATGTTGAAGTTTATTAAAATAAGAATTAACTTTATTGATAGAATTTTTGGTACTACTTTATTATTCTGTTGACAACTTTTCATAAAATATACTATTGCCAGATAATGGAGACCACTTGTTGGCCACTTTCCATAAATAACCATTTGGAAACTCTAGGATCTAGCACCAAAATTAGTGAACCTAATGCAAACAAATGAAACAATATTGTCATTGCAATCTTAAAAAAAAAAAATCTTTATTTATTAAGTGACAAAAGAACGAAATTTTTTTTTAAATAATTGAAATAACTAGTATTATAAATCACTTGATGGCAAGCGTAATGAACATGTGTAACATACCTGACATGAAGTCAATTTGATGCTACAATCATGCAATTTTGGTGCTAAATCATAGAGTTTCCAAATGGATATTTATGGAAAGTGGCCAACAAGTGGTCTCCATTATCTTCCAGGAATAATGGAGATGTACCAGATTTTTGTATCAATATATCAATTATATGATTTTTCTTCAAAAGTAAATGCTATTATGAGCTATCAAACTTTAGAAATCAAGTTTTCTATAATTTTGGCCACTACTCTTTCTCTCTATATATACATATACATTTTATTTATTTATTTATTTAAAGATTTATGTTTGGAAGTTGATGCTAATATTTTCTGTTTATTGCATGCAAAATGTTTCATGTTTCTTTCTTTTCTTTTCTTTTTTCATTACTTTCTCCAGTTTACCGTTATATATATATAATGTACATACATCAGTATTTGTATATACTTGCATGTAATGTACATATATTAATTTGCATTTAATTTTCTTTCTCAAGTTGTTTTTTTTTGTAAGCTGAATTCATAACTAGTCTTATTTAAAGTGTATCAATTTCTTTGCAACCTTATTAAAATGAAAGATATATTTTTAAAACTATTTAAATGTATGATTTCTCATAAGCAGTTGTCTTTTGTTTGTTAATTTTAAATGTTATTGTGGGAAAAATGAATTCAAAAATTTGAATAAAAGCAAAAAGACTTCCAGTTTTGATTAAAACATACTTAAATAATCAATGCTTAGTAAGATAATGTGAACATTATTTAGTAATGTAAAGTTATCTAATGAAGTTTCACAAATTTAAATGTTAATTATTTACTTATTAAAATGTTCATAATTAAAGTTTTTGTAAACCACTAAATTTATTGCTCATTAACATTTAACAACTATTGCATGTAATAGTTCCTGAAGTATGTAATTTCCTGTACTCACTATGTCAAAAAATGATGCAAACATAATGTCTATATGTATTAAAGTAAAATGCATTTTTCTAATCATTACTAACAAATTTTAAAATGTTAAAATTTATTAATGCAATTTACATTTGTATATTGAAATTAACAATAAGAATCAGCATCATACTTTTCTAATTTTTTTAATAATTCTTAGTTATGTAACTATCTAATTAAAATTTATGCATGCAAAAATGATTCCTTTTTTATGCAAGATAAAATTTCTAATGTTAACAAATAAATAGGAAAATTTTTCAAATGTATTTCTGTCTTATGTGCACTAATTTAATCATGATTGTTTATTACGCAATGTTTTGTTTTCAATATGCCGAATAATTTTTGCAAGGTTATCTTATGTTATAGGATGTAATTTAATGTTGGATAATATCATGGGATTCATTTTCGTTCAGTAATTATTTTTTAGGCAGCAATCTAATTTTTATTTAAGAAAAAAAAAACTTTTATTTAAGAAAAAAAAAACTTTTATTTTTGTACCCAGCTGAAAATATGAGAAACAAAAATATTATTGCAATTTAGAATGGAAGTTATATTTTATAATTGAAGGGCTCACAGCCATAGTAGTCCAAGTCCATTTTAAAAAGGAAAAAAAAAAAAAAAAAAAATCCATTTAGAAAGAGCATAAAAAATGTTTTATTCAACAGTGAACAAATCTATAAACAGATGGCATATATGATAAAATAAGTGAAAACAGACTTGGTTCACTGTGGGAATGGATAAAATAGATTTTATGCACCTTTTAAATGGACTATCTCATCTTTTTCAAAATGGACTTGGTCTATTATGATAATACTTCAATTATAAGCAAAATAATACTTTATTTCACTACAAGTTTTTAGAAAAAATAAATAAATAGAAAACTGCATTATTTTTGCATCAACTTCATCTTGTAAAAAGAATAAAATTGTGTCATTTTACATTGTACAGAAAAAAAAAAAAAAAAATTAATTTATAGTACATATATTAGCAATAGTGAAGAATTACTTCTTTATCTTAACCAAAGATGTATAGTGTATTTGAATAATGTGTGACATAAAGTAATGTAACAATAAAGGTTTTTAAATTATATATTTCTTATAATGTTAACAAAGTTTATATTTTTAAAGATTATGTTACTAAAAGTGTCAACTTAAGAATTTTATTGTATTCTATAATTTGTATTAGATTTAGCAACATTGCATGTTGTTATATGTGACCAACTCCATATTTAACATATCAGTATCTTCATCTATTTGAAGATCTGTTTAGTATACTTGTCAAGGATATGCATTTTTATAATTATTTTTTTTTTATGCTAAATAACATTTAAGATTTGAATATTTTGAACATATATAATTTAAATCTGTACAGATTAAACAAAATATTTTTAGAATGAAAAATTAGGTGATTTAGATGTGTGGAAATATGAGACAGAAAATAATTTGTTTAAAAAAGAAGAACTGTAAAAAAAAAAATGTACCATTTAAATAATAACTGTGAATCATTAATTACTTCTCAGGTTAATAAATTATTGTTATTTATTTTACAAAATCACAACAAAATAGCAATAAAATGTGTAGCACTTGTTGCTACCTTTTAATATGTTAGTTTTTTCTCATGCATGCTCATTTAAGGATGAAACATAATTTAAAACATTGCATTTTTCCCTATTTATTAAATTTTTTAACATTTCTAGATTCAAATTAATTATTTAACTTCATATCATAAACACACAAATAAAGAATTTAGACAATTTTTATCAGTCACTTTCTGCTATGTCAGTATTTATTTATTTATTTATTTATTTATTTTGCTTAAAAAATGCATATTCTCAAACATTCCCACATATTTTTTTAATGTACAATATTGAAATATAACAAATTCTTATTTTTAATATGTTTCTTGCATGGGATAAGCTTGATATAGTTTTTTTGATTGATTTTTATTAACACTGTATTTGTTCATAATTTTTATCTAAGATATTTGTCCTATGCAGTGTATTTTTATTAATATCATTTAAAGCCACTGTTTTCTATTCATCTCTATTGAAAAGCATAAAATAATGATTATTGTTTTAAATAGCCTCCATTTATATATTGTTATAATTATGTTATACTAGGGAAAAAGTATGCTTTCACTCGAGATTGGTGTAAATGACGCCACTGCAGTTGATAAACAGTCACATAAATTATCATCTCCAGTTGCCTCAGCAAATAATCCAATATCTATAGTAACACCTGTCAACAAGTCTGAATCTGATATCGTATCACCTGAAATTTCTATTGTGAAGAATAGTATCCCAAAATCACCTCTGAATTCTCCAGATGAAAAACCCAAACTTCCAATTCCTAAAAGGTCTAGAAATAGGTCTAAGAAGAAGGTGATTTGATGTAATTTTACGCATGCGAGTGACTTCGTGACTATTAACCATCATCAGACTTTTTAATTTTTTTTTCTCTCTCTCTGCTGAATATTGCTGTGTGATTTTGTACTTAAAATATCCTCTATCCATAAAGTATTTGCTCCTTCTTGTAAATAGCTGAAAATTTCTTCGTTTGTCATTTTTCCAAGCTGAGAAATGACTATTGAAATTTCAGAACAGAAAACACAGTCTTGAAAAACATCCCTTATTTAACCTTTTTTTTTTTTTTTTTTTTTTTTTTTTTTAAGGTATATATGTAATATTTTTTATCATACTAAATTGAACACATTTTGATTTTCTTTTGTTTAGAGTACTAACAGCCAAAAAGTTAATACACCAGCCAAATTGAATGAAGAATCTAAGATTTCAAATGATACACTTAATGTTGTTTTCCAGTCACAATCCCAAAATATGGGTTTGGAAAACATAACTAATAATAAGAATTTTGAAAATAACAGCAATAGGATGGCTATATCAACAGATCTGGTGAATGATGTTCCACCTGTTGACAAAATTGCAGAAGAAATGGAGAAATTGATACTTGAGCAGTTAGAAGAAGAAGAACGAGCAAAGGAACTTTCAACTGAGGTAATTTTTTTCTTATGCATATTTCAATTTTATTTTTAACCAACTTGAAAACATTGCCTGTAGATTTGCTGTAAAGTGTTAAATTTATTTTTATTCTTGAACCTTATATATAGGGTGACCCCACCAGTAATTGATCAAAAGAAGTCAGTGTTATGGGGGTTTTATTATATTTCCTTCCTTTTAACTTCTAAAAGTAAACTATGATTACTGTAACCTTTAATGAATATGATATAGTCCAGGCAATAGAGGATTTTATCTAGCAAAATTTATGGTAGTTCTGGAAAAGGCTTATTTTTTGTGTTGCTGAATCTGTATTTTCAACTTCCCACCAAAATTTCTCCTGGCACACTCCAAATTTTGGTATAATATCCTGTAAATAAGTTTATTTATTTATTTATTTATTTATTTTTTTTTTTTAACTTCATTTTTTTTTTTATTAATTTAGTAAAATATATTTAGAAATTCAGAAAGTAAACAAAATTTGCAACAAATAAAATGCATGACATAATGATGTAGGAAAAACAAGAGGGGGGAGCCTCTCCCTCCAACTGCCATGTGGTACTATGTGCATTAAATTATGCAATTCCATTTGAGGTTCCCGTCCCTGTAAGAGAAGACACTGCTCAGCTAATGCTATTCCTATAGGGAGGTTTTTTTTCTAATAAGTCATTTGCATTTTGACATTTTCAATTTTTTTTTTTTTTTTTTTCCATTGAGCAGTAAAGTTTTACTTGACATCGCTCCTTTTTTACTCTTTCCATTTTGAATGCAGATAATTTTTATAAAATTATTTATACTTTCAAAGCCAATTTCGAAAATGAGAATGAATCTGTATCAAGTACTGCAGCTAAAGATGAATAAAAGATTGACATTGGTTGAATCACTACTGTAAAAGAATGTATAAGAAAAATAATATACAAATATATATAAAATGTTAAACACAGCAAGGGCTTCTTCCGTAAAGTTGAATATTTAATTTTTTAACTCATATACACCAAACAAAAATTGTTAGGTATTAAAATGCCGGTGAAACTGTTTGAAACATGGAATACTGAGAATCTCCACTGAGTGCTAATAATGCTGTTGTTTATTGTTTTGAGGATTTCATGTATAATTGTATATTCTTTATATTTACTCTGTAGTGCGTAAGAATGGGTTAACACATTTTCATGTATTGGGGGATTAACATATCCATACCTGTGTGTAAGTTTAGATTTAGGTGATAAGCAGCACAAATGCAAAATGAGTTGCAAATAATGTTTGTTTGTTGTATTATTTGTGCTATTAACTAATGAAATTACTTAATTGCAGTTTTTATTAATTCTGGAATTACTTGCTGTTTTCCTAAGCTCATTTTTTAGAATGCTACAACCTGTCTCTTTTGAAATTGACAAAATGCACCTTGCTTTTAAAAATATGAAATTCACTTACAGTAAATAAGGAAAAAAAACAAGTAAGAAAAATCATGTGTTAAGCATAAATTATGAAGCACTTTCCAACACTTAATGAAATGTTTAACAAAACTTTGTTATTTAGGGAAATAATAGTGTATAGCCAAATGTACCCAAATATGTATTCCAGTACTTTTGAACAGCCCTGTATTTCATATGTCAGTTCATATAATGGGAAAATTTAGCAAGAAAATACCCAGTAGCTTGAAATTTCTTTTTCAGCAATTCATACTATTAGGTAGAAACATACTTGAATACTTTTGTTCAGCCCTGTAGTTTACATTGTACCTTTATAACACGTCAGCATTAGGCTAAAATTTATTGTAAACTAAAACACTTTTAAAACAACTGAAATCACATTCTCATAAATCATCATTCATAAGCGTCCGTGTACCGAATTCTTTGCGTGGCTCTGTATATCCTTTTATCTATATTCTGCAAACATTTCTCAGTAAATTGAGTGAAGCTCAGCCTAAAAATGCATAGCTTATTTAAGAACCACGCTTAAATAATTTAGGCTCATATTCAGTAATGTTGGTGAGCTCTTTTGGGTAGCCCTGTATATCAACTATAACATTTATACACACCATATAATGTGCATGTATTTAGCGAAATATAAACGCGCATATCATAATTAAAATGCATTTCATCCCTCCATCAGCCATCATGGGACACATATACGGTGCTTCGGAAAGAATATACTATTTGAAATCTTTTGTGTGGCCCTGTAAATGCTATGTACTTCATATTATGCAAGACAGTAGCGTATAAATTATATTAAGCTTCAGTGACATATATCAATTTTATTATACATGAAAACGCTTAATATATTTAAAATATGTCACACACAATTCCCCCTTTTACCATTATCTAATGGAATTCTATTGTTTGGCCCTGTAAGTGAATAATAGCTACATTTTCACCTTATATTTTATAGAATGCATATTTTAATGTTTGACAGGGTATAACATGTTTAAAATTCCTTTGAAACGATTTTTCCCCATAGGCTGTAATGTAATGAGAAACTTTTGATTCGCCCTGTAGATAAACTAATCATGGTAGAAACTCCATTTTCGATAGGACTTATGCTAGGTTAAATGTCAATAACGTCCTAAAATTTCATGGCAATCCGAGTATATTAACGATTTTTCCTTATGGGCCATAATGTAAGGGAAAACTTTTGATTCGCCCTGTAGATAAACTAATCATGGTAGAAACTTCATTTTCGATAGGACTTATGCTAGGTTAAACGTCAATAACGTCCTAAAATTTCATGGCAATCCGAGTATATTAACGATTTTTCCTTATGGGCCATAATGTAATGGAAAACTTTTGATTCGCCCTGTAGATAAACTAATCATGGTAGAAACTTCATTTTCAGTAGGGTTCGTGCTAGGGTAAACGTCAATAACGTCCTAAAATTTCATGGCAATCCGAGTATATTAATGATTTTTCCCCATAGGCCGTAATGGAATGGGAAACTTTTGATTCTCTCTGTAGATAAACTAATCATGGTAGATACTTCATTTTCAATAGCGTTCATGCTAGGGTAAACCTCAATAAAATATAACAATTTCATAGCAATCCGAGTATATTTACAGGATTTAGAGCGCGGACAGATGGCCAGACAAACTGAATGCATAAACACTTTTAACTTTGTTGGAAAGTGCTAAAAATACTTTCCAGATGTTACAGTATTTCTTAATTTATGTGTCCAAGGCCTTGTAAAAATGAAAGAACTTTATTTCTTTAGAAAAAATTAACATGCTATTTAATTGTATTTTTCCATTTGTAATTCATAAAATTATTAATTAACATCCTCAGTCCTGAGACAAACTTTGCATGCAATCGTAAAACCCTGTTTAAAATGTGTGCAGAACAGCTTTAAAGGTGTATGGCTCTATAAATCTATGTTTATGATATGCACCCAATTATTAAAAAAGTCTAAAAATAATTTTAACAATTCTGGAAGCTTTTGAATTAATTAAAGGGTATTATTTAGTGTCTCTTACAGGTGATGCCAGGACTGAAGAGGTTATATGTTCTATTTATCACACTAAAAAACTATATATATATATTTTCTTTTATATAATTATTAAACACATCACAAATATATTTCCTTGTGAAATAGTGTCCTTTTTTGGAACTCACATTCTTCCTGTTTCTTTCTAGAGTGAATACTAAATTATTAATTATCAATTTAGTAATTAAAACATAAAATGTATATTATGTTCCTGATTACAGAGTTAATTGCTTAATAATAATTATCTTTAAGTAGTGTTAACAATTTAATATTAAATGCAGTTATTACTAATTGTTGGTGTCCGAGATTCACGAAGCAGTTCTTTGGTGTTGTCAAGTGTAAATAAATTCACACTAATATCTTTTTTGCGTTATATTAACAACTTAAAGAAACATTTAGTAAATTGAGAAAACAAGATACAGGAATGCAGTTTCCTGCTGCGGTTACTGGATTAACATATTATCCAAGTATGCGAAATCATAGAGAAGAGAAATATAAGCACCGTGTGTGCTTTACAAAAAACATAAGAGAGACTGAACTAAGTTCGTTCACAGTAAAATATTGTCCTTGAAGTAATTGTTTCTGTAAACAATCAAAACTTATTTGGGTTCAAAAATCTTCTAAATATTCTTGAATTTTCTTTTTAAAAATTTTATTACATACTTAGAATTATAGAATAAAGAAATATTGAATTCAAATTATTTACATACTATGTACAAAATGTATAATATGTACAAAATATAAATGCTTTTACCTTGATAATTTTTGATCATCATACTAAAAACTGGAAAGATGATCCTTTATGCATTTCTGCGTGCCTTTTCATAAAATTAACATAATTCTTCAATAAAACTCAAGACACGCACGACAAACAAAAAATATAAACATTCTCTCTAAAAAAAATTCTTTTACATTCCCTCAAAAATTGATGCCAACTTTTTTATCTAAACTTTTAACTCATCTCGTAAGATAAAAAATATAAAAAGCAAAGCAGACGAAAAAACAGCTTCGCTTCCATAGCAACGAGTCGCGTCTTATAAATAAATTAAATATCACAATTGCAATTATGCAAACGATTTTCTGTGAATAAACTGGGATAACTTAATTTATCAATTCCTAACATACTCCCACCTTTAATTTAGGCGGAAGCCAAATTAAACTTAAGATCACTTTTGATCAAATTAAGCCCTAATTCAAAATAAAAAATATGCAAATAAATAAAGATAATAACTAAACAATAATAAAATAATAATGAAACATTTAGAGTTCTAGAAAAGTCAATTCAGGGTTTTAGAAAAGTCATTTCAGAGTTCTAGAAAAAGTCATTTCAGAAGTCTCTGTACTACTCTACCACTTCTAGTTTTACTGTTACTCACAGTCTGGATTACAGGGTCATCAGGACTTGATATCTCTAATGAGTACAGCTTACGAAGTGGACGCACCAAGGTCCCTGAACTTGTTTTAACTTCAGCCACTCTAGCTGCTCCATCTCGACTTGGGAAAATCTTTACAATTTTTCCTATAGGCCAATAAAGTCTCTTTTGGTTTAGTTCTATCAAGACTACTTCACCTAGTCTGACAGCTTGTCCTTTCTGTTTTGATTTTTGGACCAATTCAGCTAAATATTCTTTTCTAAATCTATTTCTAAGTTGTTGCCGAATATTTTGACAGTGTTTATATCTAGATTGAAGTTTCTTTGAATCTATTGCATCTAAATCAGGAACACCTATTTCTTCAATGTCTTGCAAAAATGATGATGGAGTCAAAGGTATAAATTTATCTGTTTCTTCAAAAATATAGGTTAGAGGCCTTTTGCATCTGTAACACTTAGACAATTGACTTCTAATGATGCGTCTAGAAGAAATTATCCAATATTTTTCTCTCAAAATGGATCCAACTGTTTGAAGTCCAGCATGACAATTCTTTAAATGACATTCTTGAATCAGACAATTCACTACATGATGTTTCGATGGTAATAAAATTGGATATCTGAAAGAAAACTCGTCATCTCGCTCTAATATCTTTGTTTTTACTCTTAACAAACCTTCTTGATCTTTCATAACCTTTAATCCTTTTATTGCATCAGTAGTATTACCAAAACTTTCAGATTGTATTATTGACCAGAGCGACCTTTCCGCATCTTCTTTTTCTTCAATTGACAATTCTGATGGAAAACATATATTTCTGTTTCTGCACTTCATTATGAATCTCTTCACCCAACATACGACATTAATAAATCTACCAAATTTTGAAATTCTACTATATATCATAAATTCATGTGAATTAGAACATAAAAGAGTAGGTACTGAAGTTTTCTCCTTTTCCATCATTACTAATTCTTCGTTGGGGCTTGTTTCTGAATGTGGCCAATTTTCTTCTGATAACTTCAACCATTCTGGTCCCTCCCACCATCTCATCTTCAGCAGCTGTTTAGGACTACATCCGCGAGAAGGTAGATCAGCAGGGTTGAGATGACCAGGTACGAAGTTCCATTGTTGAGATTCGGAAAATTTACAAATTTCTCTAACTCTATTGCCTACAAACGTTCCCCATTGATCATTTCTTCGAATCCAAGCGAGAACAGTCGAAGAGTCGGTCCAATACTTTACTGGTATGGAAATACAATTAAAGGCTTTCAAAACAAATTTAGTCAACCTTATTCCTAAAATACAAGCAAGAAGCTCTAAACGTGGTATGGTTACATTTTTCTTTGGTGCAAGACGAGACTTAGCTCCTAAAAGTTGTACAAAGACTGCGTCTTTATCTTCACAACGTAAGAAAACTGCTGTTGCATAAGCTCTGGTACTTGCATCACAAAATGTATGAATAGACCATTTTTCTTTACAACCATAGCCTACACGTCTATTTATCTTCACGTCATTTAAATACTTGAGTTCGCTATACCATTTTTGAAAATTATTCCGGATTTCTTCTGGAAGTGGAGCATCCCAATCTAATTTCGTCGACCAGGCGTCTTGAATTATCAGTTTGGCTGGCAACAATGCTGGGGCTAAAAATCCTATTGGATCGAAGATCCCTTGGGTTACAGCTAATATCTTTCTTTTCGACAGATTTTCTATCTCATCACTAAATTTATAAGCGATCTTCAAACTATCTTCCATTGTGTCCCACTTCAACCCTAAAACCGGAACTATCGTTGTTACATTTTGCTGAGCACCTTCTTTTCGTTAAGGAAACTGCTGTCTTCACTTTTAATGGGTCCGAATTCCCACATTCTTAATTCCATTTTCGCATCAGCCATGATTTCTGTAGATTTTGAAATAAAATTTTCTAGTTCAGGCACATTGTCGACTGAAGTAACGCAGTTATCTATATAGTATGATTTCATAAGCTTCTCAGCTATCTGTTTGTTTTCTTCATCAACATTACTCAAATGATATCTTATAACTGCACCTAGCAAAAATGGGCTACAAGTTGCTCCAAAAACTACTCTATTGTGTTGATAAACTTGAAATTCGTCAGGACTCTTCCACCATAAAAATCGCAAGAAATGCCGATCTGATTCTTTGACTTCAATTTGAAGAAATGCTCTTCTTATATCGGCTACTACCCCAATAGCTTTCTCACGAAATCTTATTAACACTGCAGGAATTTGTTCGATGAGGTTTGGTCCTTTAAAGAGGCAATCATTTAAAGAAGGAGACCTCCCTACCTTACACGATGCATCAAAAACTGGTCGAACACTTGTAGTAAGACTATCTGGTTTGATGACGGGATGATAAGGTAAAAAATGTCCTGGAATCTTGAGTGCTTCATCTGGTACTTTACTTATAACGCCTTCTTCTTCTCATTCATAGAAAACTTTAGCATATTCTTCAAACATTTTCATTGATTTTAATTTCTTTGTTGAATTTATCAATCTTCGTTCAGCTATGTGTCTATTTGAGGGAATCTCACGTTTGCCGTTAATCCAAGGAAGACCTACAATATAGCGACCTTCTATATTTCTATCAACTTCTTTTATAAAATTATCATGAGCGAGTTCTTCTTCTTCTGCTTTAGACAAAGTTTGACAGGGATCTGTTATACCAATTGTCTCTAACTTCCATAATTCTGGAATCTTCATATCTTTTAAAGCTAGGTTCGTGATAAACATATTTCCATAATTTAGGCAAGACTGTGATGTACTTTCTAAACGACCACAAAGTGTCCATCCAAACTTTGTCTCTATTGCTGTAAGACCGCTCTTTAACTGTTTTACTCGACCTGTAAGAAGTTGTCCGTAGTAATCGCTTCCAATCAAAATTTCAATTTTTGGACTTCCTGCTCCTAAATCTGTGATCCATAGTTTATTTTGTTTAAGCTCTTTAATTACTGATTCTTTTGGTATCCGAGGAATATAGTTACAAATTATATCTTGATCCAAAAGTTCTAAGACTTCTTTCGTTTGTTTCTGTCTATCAGAAGAACTTAACTCAACTTGGAATTTATTGTGAGATTTAGCTTCTGTTTGCGTACCACCAAACAAAGTGTGTACAATAGCTTCAGAAGAAATGGGATGTAAACCTAACTCTTCAGCTGTACCTTTTAAAATATAGCTCTTTTGCGACCCACAATCAAGTAACGCTCGTACTTTCTTTGTTATTCGACCTTTAATAACTATTTCTAAAGTCATAAGGGCTACTTCAGCAGAACACTGCTTACTTGCTATGGTGCTTTGAATAACTTCTGGGGTCTTAACTGTATTTTCTGGTTCTTTACACATTGAAATTTCAGGGCATAATAACTCGGTATGGGGTTTAGAGCAAACGTGGCAACGAATAAAAACTTTGCAAACTTTAGTGTGGTGACCAAAACGAAGACATTTTAAACAGCAATTTTTATTCTTAATTTTGGCCTTCCGTTCATTAAAGGAAAGAGATCTAGCCCTAACACAGTCCTTGCTTTCATGAGATTTACTGCAAAATAAACAAAGGCGTTCTTTTGCGCTAAATAGCCCTGCTGCAGTAGGTATTTTACTTTCTGCTTTTCTTAATTTTTCTTTAGGTTTGTCTTTAAAGCCCAGCTCTATAAAACTCGATTTGGCTAATTTGAATCTTTCCTCGTTTGCAACTTCTTGTTTCAGAAATTCCATCAAACTTACTATATTTGCTTTTGTTGACAATGCATTATTATTACTAACAGTGTTTGATGTGATTGAAATATTATATCGCTGCCATGCTTTTAATACATCTTCCGATAAGCTAGATTCTATCATGGGATAGAGCCACGCCGAATTGCTTTCTAAACTTAAACCCATTGATTCTAACGATCTTAAATATGCCTCGACTTTCGTGAATAAATCTGATAAGGGAAGTTTATCTTTGCCGTGCGCCTGTACATTAGCTACAATCAATTTTAGGAATTCTCTAACGTACACTTCTATTAGTAAATCTTTATTTCCAAAACGCTCTTGAAATGCCTCGACAGCTTTGGGGTAATTAACTGCGGTCATTGGATAGCTCTCTAACAAGCGCCTGGCACTGGTTCCAGGTTCTACCGATTGGATAAGATACTGAAATTTGTCACTATTATCCAAATCTATGTCTTCATGAATTTTCTGAAACTGAGACCAAAATGAAAGATAATTTATTAACTGCGAATCGAATGGCTTAATATTTAGTTTAGGTAATTTATAATGCTTTGATTTGGAATAACCGTGATCTGTGCTTTTTTCACTATCATCTTGATTACGTTTATTTGTACCCAATGCTTCGCTAACTTTACGCTTAATGGTAATAAATTGATCTGAATAACTTTCATTTTCCACTACTTCATTTTCAATAGCCTCTTCATCGCATTTATCATCATCTAACATGAGTTCAATTATAGCTTCATCAATAGCTTTAATTTCATGAATCAAATTTTCTAATTTACTAAAACCGTCTAAAATTTTGTCCTTATCTAATGACTCGCTGTTAATTTCTTCATTCAAAACATTTAAAGTTCTGGTAAATGACGAACGTAGTGGTGTACGCTTTTTCTTTAGCTTATTCATCTTAGAAAAATTAAGTAGTAATGCACAGCTTATGAAAACACTATACGCTATAAAAACAATTCAATATCTCAACAATATTATTCAAATGTCCCTGTTCGTTGCGCCAGATTTGTTTCTGTAAACAATCAAAACTTATTTGGGTTCAAAAATCTTCTAAATATTCTTGAATTTTCTTTTTAAAAATTTTATTACATACTTAGAATTATAGAATAAAGAAATATTGAATTCAAATTATTTACATACTATGTACAAAATGTATAATATGTACAAAATATAAATGCTTTTACCTTGATAATTTTTGATCATCATACTAAAAACTGGAAAGATGATCCTTTATGCATTTCTGCGTGCCTTTTCATAAAATTAACATAATTCTTCAATAAAACTCAAGACACGCACGACAAACAAAAAATATAAACATTCTCTCTAAAAAAAATTCTTTTACATTCCCTCAAAAATTGATGCCAACTTTTTTATCTAAACTTTTAACTCATCTCGTAAGATAAAAAATATAAAAAGCAAAGCAGACGAAAAAACAGCTTCGCTTCCATAGCAACGAGTCGCGTCTTATAAATAAATTAAATATCACAATTGCAATTATGCAAACGATTTTCTGTGAATAAACTGGGATAACTTAATTTATCAATTCCTAACAGTAATCAACAAAAATGATTTCACAATCATGTGCAATCAACTACTTATGAATTGCTTTAAATAAACAATGATATTATATTAATATCATTAATGTCACTTTTGAGTTATAAAGTAATTTACCATTTATAAATATTATGGTTTTAAAGTAAACAGTTGAATTGATTAATGTCACTTCTGAAATATGAAGTAATTTAACGTTTATAAATATTACTGTTTTAGAATAAACACTCTAAGCATTCGAACACACTCCCACCCTATCAGGCCTTAGTCCTGATATATAGGGAGGAGAGCTAATTTGTGTACTGGTCGTCTCAAAAAAGATCCTTTACACTGTATGGTCACAACACGGACATGTCCGTCCTTTCCTGGGTGCACCTCTTTTACTCGGCCCAATGGCCAAGAGTCTGGTGGCTGGGCATCATCAAGGAGTAGCACAACTTGTCCAGGTTGAAGATTACGTTGCTCGACTCTCCACTTTCCTCTTTTTTGGAGCGAGCTCAAATATTCCTTCTTAAATCGATGGGAGAATCCTCTTTTTAAATTTTGCAGCAGCTCCCAGCGATTTCTAGGGTTGCTCGTAATAGATGAGGTCGCCTCAGGTAGCGAGAAAATTACATCACCTGTAAGAAAATGTGAGGGTGTGAGAACATTTATGCAGTCACTATCATTGTCATTTAAATGTATAAGAGGTCACGAATTCAGTAAGCCTTCGACTTGGCTAAGTAGGGTGGCGAGCTCTTCGAAAGTTAGAAGTGTCGCTCCTATAACTCTTTTGAGATGGTATTTCGCGGATTTTATTGCAGCCTCCCAAATTCCGCCAAAGTGAGGGGAAGAAGGAGGGATAAAATGCCATTCAGTGGATTTTTCAGTTAAATATTGAGACATGATTTCATTTTTAGGAAATGACAACCATGCCCTCTGTATTTGGTCAATTTTTCTTGATGCCCCGAGAAAGTTCTTCCCGTTGTCACTATAAAGGTGACGTGGGGTACCTCTTCTTGCACTAAAACGTCGAAGAGCTGCTATAAATGCTTCAGTTGTTAGATCACTTACAGCTTCTATATGGACCGCTTTCGTAGCAAGACAAATAAATAAGGCAATGTAACCCTTAGTTGTTTTTGCACCCCTACCCTTGCTAAATTTAACGGATATGGGGCCTGCGTAATCAATTCCGCTGGCAAAAAAGGGGCGTTCAAGATTTACTCGAGGTTTAGGTAAATTCCCCATTAATGGAGGAGTTGTAATAGTTTTCTAATATCTGAAACATTTTAAACATCTATTAATGCATTTGTTGATGAGCTTTTTTCCACCAACTATCCAAAAAGATTGTTTTATAATGTGCGATAGTAGAGAAGGTCCAGCATGTAAAGTGGCAATATGCTGTTGTATTATCAATAGTTCACTCATTTTATGTTGTGATGGAAGTATTACCGGATGCTTGTGATTAAATGCTAACTGTGAATTTTGCAGGCGTCCTCCCACCCGTAAGATACCCTTAGCATCAATAAACGGATATAGGGAGTGTAATTTGCTTTTCTTAGCTAGAGGTTTTTGTTCTTTGATGCATTTTAACTCTTCTTTAAAGTAAGAGCTTTGAATCCAAAGAACGATAATTTCTTCAGCAGATTTTGTTTCGTTAGATGTAAGTACTGTTGAAGGGATTTGATATTCATTAGCATTTTTGCATTTTTTAATGAATCTTAGGCAATATGCCAGAATGCGGATAATTTTTGAAAGTGAAGAGTGCTTTTGAAACAAATTATCTAGTACATCATTTGAAGGCTGCATGTGAAATGAAAAAATGGGATCCGATCTTTGCTCAGATTTGATTTGTTCATCGAATTCATCAACATTTAAGTCGTCTTTCGGCCAATTAGATGGGTCTAGAAGTAGCCAGCTTGGCCCTTTCCACCATAGCTCGCATTCCGGCAAACCCTTTGGGTCAATACCGCGAGAAGCGATATCTGCGGGATTTTCTTTTGAGGGAACGTGTCCCCAGTGCTTCGTAGGTAAAACTTCTGTTATTTGAGAGGTTCTGTTCGCCACAAATGTTTTCCACTTGCGGGGGTGTGCGGATAACCATGAAAGGACTACTTTAGAATCAGTCCATGCAAAAATATCGAACTTGTAATTCTTTAGTGTGTCCATAACTGTGCGGAATAATTTAGATAACAAGTGAGCACCACAAAGTTCTAATTTAGGGACAGAAATTTGCTTGATTGGTGCGACTTTTGTTTTAGAAACCAAAAGAAAAGCATTGGTTTTTCCATTGCAAGTTTGTCGGCAATAAATTGCGGCAGCATAAGCTAGTGTTGACGCATCGGAGAATCCGTGTAATTCAAAGGCATTCTCGGATGAAAGCGTAACACATCTTGGTATCGAAAATTGATTGATTTCATTGAATGAATTTTGAAATTTGAATAATTCCTCGGTTAGATGTTCTGGAATAATAGTGTCCCAGTCCCCTTTTGTCAACCACAGTTTTTGATAAAATATTTTTAAAGTTACAGTGCATGGGGAAATTAGACCCAGTGGGTCAAAGATTCTAGCAGATTCTGCTAAAATTTGCCTCTTTGTAAGAGGTGGAGTGAGATTTAGTGAAACCTTGAAAATAAAAGTATCTGAAGAAGAGTTCCAGCTTAATCCTAGAACTTTAGAGCTTCCGTTATCACTAGGAATTATTTCAAAATTCGATTCGATATTGGAATCATCTTCAAACTCTCTAAGAAATTCCTTTGAATTTGAATTCCATTTTCTTAAGTGGAAACCATGCGCGTGCAAAACATCGGTAATTTCTTTACAAGTTTCTATTGCCTCGCTAACAGTGTTTGAGCCTGAAAGTAGATCATCCATATAGAAATCTTTCTCTAATGTTTGAGAAATAACAGCATTTTTTGTATAATCATCAGCAATTTGTTTGAGACATTTAGTGGCTAGATAAGACGCTGGAGCTAGCCCATAAGTAACCGTTTTTAATTTGAAATTTTTTATTCCCTCATTAGAGTTAAACCTCCAAACTATTTTCTGATAATTTTGATCTTCTTCAGAAACTAAAATCTGGCGGTACATCTTTTCTATGTCAGCGCAAAAAACAATTTTCGGAACTCGAAAATTAAGTAAAATCTCAAATATATCCCGTTGTAATTTAGGACCTACTCCCAATATTGAATTCAAGGAGTTTCCTTTTGAAGTATTACATGATGCATCAAACACAACTCTCAACTTGGTAGTAGTACTAGAAGGTTTAATAACCGCATGATGAGGAAGAAAATATTGTTCGTTTTCAGAATCGTTAATGTCATTTTGTGTTATTAATTCCATATGGCCTAACTGTATATATTCGCGCATAAAATCCTTGTATTGCTTTTCGAATTCTGGATTTTCTTTAAATTTCCTTTCCATTGCCAACAAGCGAGAAATTGCGACAGGTCTAGAATTACCTAATTCTGTCTTAGATTTTACAAAAGGTAATTTTACTACAAAACGACCCTCGGAATTGATTGAGTAAGTTTTCTGAAAATGTGATTCAACAAATTGTTCTTCTGGAGACAGAATTTGAGCATTATTATTGAATACCTCTTCCATTTCCCAAAACCGTTTTAATTCATTATCAATATTAAGTTCATAAATATGTAAATTATGCATTGAATTAGGAGTCGTGTTAAGATGCGGCATTTTTCCAGATACGAGAAAGCCAAAGATCGAATTTTGCACAATTAAACTGCTCTGAGCACATGTTATTTGACCAGGAAGCAAAATAGAAAAAAAGTAATCTGATCCTAAAATAACATCAATTTTATTTGGAGTCCCAAAATGTGGATCTGCCAAGTTTACATTTTTTAAGTGTGAATAATGCTCTTCACTTATTTTCTCAGAAGGTAATGGAGCGGTTAATTCGTCTAAAATAAAAGCTTTCACTGACAACTTGCTGTCAGCATTATGAATTGATATAAGATCAATCATTACGTAACCCTTGGTTACTGCGATTTTTGAATTAGAAAGACCTTTCACGGGAAATCTGGCATTTTTCCTTTTGAATCCTAACACTTTCATGCATGATTCTGAAACGAACGTAGATTCTGAGCCACTGTCACACATAATTCTTAACGTGTGCTTTTGACCCATGCAATCATAAATATATACTGTAGCAGTGGGCAAAAGTGCGAAAGATGTTTGAACAGAATTTATTGAAGGAGAAACTTCTTTTTTATTATCATCAGGAATCGAAAGGTCCTCTGAATCAGATTTGCTTTTCCGACTCTATTTTTCATTCGAACGTGAAGTTGACATCGCATAATTTTGTAGTTTATTCTCGCATAACAGCGTATGGGGTTTGAGCTGACAATGATGACAGCTAAATGTAGAATTACATTGATATGTGTAGTGTTTGTCAGACAAACAGTTGCTACATAATTTGTTTTTTCTCACAAATTGTTTTCTATCTCTTACATTTAATTCCTTAAATTTAATACATTTGTACAATAAGTGATTAGCTTTACAAAATAAACATTTGATAACGTTATTGGCGGAAGCTTTGTGAAAATTAAATTGTTTCTCTTTTTTATGTAACCCTGTATAATCATTATTATACAATTCTAAAGATAAACATCTGTCATTAATGAACTGAATAAATTGATCAAAAGAAGGAAAATCTTCCTTCGTTGAATATTGAGCCCATTCTTCACGTGTTTTATTATCAACCTTTTGAAGAAGAATATGAATTAACCAAATGTCTCTCTCTGATGCTTTAACATCGATTGATTTGAGAGCACGAATTACCTCGTCAGAGATATCTGATATATTGCGTAAGTTAAGTGCATTAGCATGAATAATGGGAGGTATATCCATAAATGTTTTGATAAGAGCTGCGACAATTTGTTTTTTTTTGTCGTATCTTGACAATAATTTTTCCCATGCTTCTGCATAACTGGTTTCAGAAATGGGTATATGTTTTATAATTGAAGATGGCTCTTCACCGAGCAAACCTCTTAAGTATTGAAATTTTTGAATATTTGTTATACTGGCATTATTATGCACTAACGATAAATATAAGTCTTTAAATGACATCCAGTTTTTGAAATTACCATCAAATTGCTCAATATTCAATCTGGGTAATTTAAAATTATTAGTTGTATTAACTATAGGTAATTGTTCATTAACAACTTGAGAATGTGCATTCATACTATTTATAGAAAATTTTTCAAGTTCTGATTGCAGTTTGGCTTTGGTTTCATAATATTTTGTTTCAAATTCCTCCATTTCCGAGGATTCTTCTGGTAATTGTGCATCATATTTATCAAAATCGAAATAAGCTGTTTCTAATTTTTCTAATTTATTCAATAAATCATTCTTTTGAAAAACTTGATCAGCATCAATGAAGTTCGTGATACGTGTTAATGCAGATTTAGCTCTGCCACGTAAATTTATTGCTGTCTTTTCTAAATCTTCTTGACTCATTATTAAAATAATGAGGGAACCAAGTTAAAAAACAAAGCCAAACTGATAATAAACCAAAATGTACTTATCTGAAACAGCTGGGCTGAAGGGTGCTCCTTTACGGCGACTTTGAAACGAAGTAATCCATAAAAAGCGATGTGTGCAGGTTATCTCGCCGGTGCCTCCATAATGTTGGTGTCCGAGATTCACGAAGCAGTTCTTTGGTGTTGTCAAGTGTAAATAAATTCACACTAATATCTTTTTTGCGTTATATTAACAACTTAAAGAAACATTTAGTAAATTGAGAAAACAAGATACAGGAATGCAGTTTCCTGCTGCGGTTACTGGATTAACATATTATCCAAGTATGCGAAATCATAGCGAAGAGAAATATAAGCACCGTGTGTGCTTTACAAAAAACATAAGAGAGACTGAACTAAGTTCGTTCACAGTAAAATATTGTCCTTGAAGTAATCAACAAAAATGATTTCACAATCATGTGCAATCAACTACTTATGAATTGCTTTAAATAAACAATGATATTATATTAATATCATTAATGTCACTTTTGAGTTATAAAGTAATTTACCATTTATAAATATTATGGTTTTAAAGTAAACAGTTGAATTGATTAATGTCACTTCTGAAATATGAAGTAATTTAACGTTTATAAATATTACTGTTTTAGAATAAACACTCTAAGCATTCGAACACTAATTTTATTAAATGTAAATATCATTAATATTTAATATAGTTTTGCATAATTATTACAAAATTGTTGTTGTATGTTTCTATGAAACTACTAATTTTCAGCTTTTTTAGTTTATAATATATAATTACTGTATTTACTCTTGTACACCTCGTATGCTTTTATAACGCACACCCCATACTTTACAAGAAAAAAATGGCAATTTTTTAAAATCTTATATATAACATGCACCATAAATTTGATATGCAAATGAATAAATAATTAAATGAATTTCAGTAAAGTAAGTCAAAACAAACATTACATCAGGTAGAAAACAAGGTGAAAATGCAGTTTTAGACTTTGGGTAAGGACTGAGTGACGGCAATGAGAATTGCTAATTAGCGTTTAAATAATATTACTAGCTCTGTAATTTAAAAAAAAGTGAAAGGAGTGAAAAAAATGCATTATTATTTCAATTAAGTAAGATTTTCCCAGTGATTGTCTTTTTTGAATGTATTTCATGATTCATATGTATATCGTGTAGTTACATCCAGCAGTAAAAAATTATTCTGTGTATAATGTGCACCTAGGAGTTTTGCCCTAATTTTTTTTTTTTTTTTTTTTTTTTTTTTTTTTTTTTTAAAGGCGTTACACTTTTGTTTTCAATGGAATGCAATTCTACTTTCTGCGGAAAATGACATTGCTTAATGTGGACAGTGTGAATATAGGACTGGATCAATTCTTTGTTATAAATCAATGACTAACTCTCGTGAATATAATTAGCTTTTCTTTTGAGGGTTTAATTGCTAGTGAGTTATGGAACATTTTATCAAGCTCTGGTACATATGAATATTTAATGAAACAACATTCTGTGATACTTTGATGTTTACTGTAAAGTTTGGACTTTTCAGATTATGATTTAACAAATAAGTTTATTCTTTTTTATTTGTTAATTTTTTTTTATTTTTT
Source organism: Maratus speculifer (assembly GCA_964019185.1). Taxonomy (NCBI): domain Eukaryota; kingdom Metazoa; phylum Arthropoda; class Arachnida; order Araneae; family Salticidae; genus Maratus; species Maratus speculifer. Next base: position 89,384,948 of record OZ025296.1, read on the forward strand.
TTGTCATATTCTTTTATTTCATTCGGATATATTCCCAAGTTGTTTTAGAGACATTTAAAAAACAAGGTTTGACATTTATTTAATTTAGTTCTTTCAGAATTTAAATTATTTTCAAAATAAGTCATTTAATTTCCAGATATTTAACTTTTATTTCTATGAAGTTAACCCTTTGAGCTTTGGTGGATAAATTTTATCAAAATTCCATATGTCACATTGGCACCAGTATTTTGCAAAGAAAAAAATCGGTTAATGATGCACACGAAAAAATGCATTAAACCTTTTTCAAATAAATCTGGTTGAATTTTCTGGTGCCGTTGTGACATTTCGGAATTAAAATTAAGTGGTAGAAAATTCATCCATCAGAGCTCAAAGGGTTAAAAAAATCAGCTAAGAACACTTCCATTGTTAACTCCAGCTCTACTATAATTCGAACTCTGATGGCATTATATTAGTAATGCTAATACCATATTCTGCTGTACGAAAAATTTTACAGCAGATTTTGCATTTTTAATATTACGTATTTATCATTTATTAAGTGAATTAAATGCTTAAGTGCATTACAATGCCTTCTATCAATGGATTTTTGAATTTTTGAATATTTTTTAAATAAATGGCATTTATCATTCACATTGGCTGTAGTCCAAATTTGAACTCATTTAGACCAATAGAATGCACTCTAGAGCCTTCTGAAATGGGTAACTTTTTTCTTGCTAACCCTGCATTATTATTATTTTGTCACCTTTTACATAAAACAGTGAGCTTTTTAAACTTTGTATTTTTACATATGTAAATTTAACAACATTATTTACTGTATTTGTTCTTTTTTTTTTATTTATTTTTTTTTAATCCTTCTCTTGCAACATTTTAAATTGTAATTTTTCCAGAATTTTGTTTTTTGTTTCATATTAAAATGTCTATATTAAATTATAGACATTTATTAATTGTCTATATTAAAAATTATTTATTTTATTTGTTCAAACAGAAAGTTTTAGTTGAGTCATCCCCTGAACATTTCCTGACAGCTCCTCCAAGATTGGCCGAACCTCCTAAAGAAAAGCCACCTCCACCACCTTCAACTGAAAGCCCAAAAGTAAATCCTTTTTTACATATTTAAATTAGAATTGTATTTATGATCTGAATTATTTGCAAAAAAAAAAAAAAAAAAAAAAAAAAAAAAAAAAAAATATTTTTAACTAAATGTATTTTTTTCTTTAGGATTCTTCCCTTAAAAGAGTCAATTCAACAAAGAGAATTAAAAAGGAAATTCATAAAAGAAGATCAAACTTTTTGGGAATTGAAAATGCTGATGAAAGTATTATTTGTAGTATGTAAAATTGTATTATAATTTTGAATACAAATAATGTTAAGTTTCTTGAACAGATTTATTAAAAATCTGTATGATATAGGTCATTTTCAAATTTTGCTTACATATGCTGCCCAAGAGTAAAAAGAAGAAAATTCAAACATAAATGAATATTTAAAGTTTAATTTCAGCTATGCATTGGCTAAAGAAGATTATATTGAACATTTCTAACATGAAAAAATTTAAAAATCAATAAAAATTTTGGAGCTATAAATCTTTGAAATTGTGATTCTAATAAAAAATGCCTGTCCCATTCCAAGTTTTATGTAATTAACTGTTATTTTTTTAAACCTTATTAAACTTTTTTAAATAAAGAGATTTAATTATTTTAAATATGAACTGTTAGTGTTCTATAATAATGAAAAAAATTGTTTACAAGAGATAGTAAGAAATTCACAGAAATTTTTTGTCCCTCACTTTGAGTCAAGTCTGTTACCTCGCGATTATTTTAGCCAAAATAGGTTTCTAATTCTGCCTAAAGTTAGCAGCAAATATTCGGCAATATAGTTAAACTATTCACACAACTGCTATTTGTCATTTTTTACTCTTCAATTGTGAAGCAATGTAATAGCGGCAAGAATAAGCTTTCATCAAAGTTGGTTTTTTTTTCACTGTCAAGTCTGTTACCGTAAATTTTAATATTAAAATAATGATTTTTGCACTTTTGTTATTAAATAGTTTCAGAAGGTATGTGTATTATTATCTAAGTTAGAAATTATACAAGCTAGTTCATTTCTAATAGTTTTATTTGAAATGTCAAGTCCCTTTCCTGTCAAGTCTGTTACGATAATTGTAAGTGATGAAATGTAAGATGCTAAGTAAGTTTACTGAATAATTTTAGAAGGTATGTAAATTATTATCGAAATTAAAAGATATACAAGTTAGTTCATTTTAATAGCTTTATTTGAAATGTCAAATCCTTCACCATGAAAGTAAGCAAATGGTGAAAATGGCCCATATATTTTTTCTGTAATAAATTCAAAATTTCTTGTATTAAATTTGCCAGTTACAACTTAAAAATTATTCAAAATGTTATCTTTTGTAAATCTCATGTAGCATAGAATAATAAACTAAAGATTAGATTTTATTTACTGGAATTGTAATTGTATGTAACTTGGTATGTAATTACTTTTATAGCATGGAGTTCTGGTGTTAGATTCAAAATTCTAATAATTTGGCATCAAATATACATCAAATCAACTTAAGCTTAGATACAATGCATTTCAGATGATGAAGGAGATATTCTGGTGTTTGTAAACTTAAATTTTGATTAATTGTAATCTTTAAGAGAAAAAACCTACACTTTAGTAAAACATGTCACTTTTTTGTGCTTTTAGTAGATTTTTAAGATTTAATTGAAAACCATTTTTGTGTAAATATATAAAAAAGGTCTTTTGATAAGTCCTTTTCTTTTTTTATGTTTATTTATTCTTTCTTTCTTTTCATCTGCTCCCCCCCCCCCTTCAAAATGAAACTTAATATTATAGTAATATGAGGATTCACAGAAAAATCTGATGGGACTCAATAATGTTAACTAAGTCAAATATTATTTTGATAACTTTCTTTTATATATTTTTAATACTCATTTAATGTATTGCTTGTACTTTTGATGATAATTGGTGCAGTTTCCACTTAAATATGTTTTTTAATATTATGATTTTTTTTCCCAAAAATTTAAATTTATTACAGTCATGTATTTTTTAATAGTGTTTTAGTTTCACAATGTCATATAAATAAACAGTCAAGTGTGAATATTCTTGCACTCTGAGGTCAGAGGATTCCATACAATAAATATAAGAATTATTAACTGTATTATATTAGTGAAAGAAATCTTTGCTAAAAAAATAACACTACTTTGTAAGCATATACAATGCAGAGTTAGGTACAGCTGTATATACTAGAAAAGTATGAATGTCTGTATAATAAAATTTCAAAAAGATATAAAGCCTAAATAATATCAGATATTACTATTCTATATACAGTCCTCCCCACTTAATCGGGTAACAGATAATCGAATACCCCACTTATTCGAATAAAATCCTCCGGAACCGAATTTAATCCCATTGGGCTAATGTTATTTTTCCCCGCTTAAACGAATACTTTTCACGAGATGTCCTCGCTTAATCGAATAACAAATGAGTGCGACAATTTGAAAATTGAGTATGAAAAACACGTTTCAATTGGAATTTCCTCCACACTTTTTGTCATTTTCAGTTCTTACACTGAAAACAAATTTCCAGCATGGAACCAGCATGGACAACTCCCAGCATGGATTTCGCCTGGCAGATGTATAATGCACTGATGTATAATGCACTAATGAGTTCCCTTTCTTGTTCATTTTTTCGAATTAATTTCAAACGTGGTGAAATAAATTGGACAGTAATTTCAATCAATATTGTATTTTGTTTATTTTCGTTTGCCAAAAAGCTTTTTTTTTTCTCTTTTTCGATTTTTTTTTTTTCTTTTACAGTTTTTTTAATGGAGATACTTTTATTTTCAAAACTGGTTCCGTAACTGAAATCATCCTTTTTAAAAACAGCATCAGCAATAAAAATCGAAAAAGTTAAAAACGATGACGCCCTTTGTACAGATCGATCTCAGCTATCCATTGCAAAAAAGATCATTTAGAAATATTGAAATGCGATAGAGATATCTTTATAAATTTCTTCTATAGGATTAGCATCAAATCCTTTCGCGTGATCGAAGTAGCCCTTTAATAATAATGTGTTGTCGTTTAGAGGCTCAAGATGGTAATTATGATACCATTCAAAAAAAAACTCGTCCATTTCTTACTGTAAAATTTCACATAAACCACTTTCTTCTATTTTTTTTAAACTTGTATAAATTACGTAAATTAAATTATAATAACAAAATTTGGACTCAATTCACACGATCTGCATTAAATGTAATGTAAACAAAATGCATGTGTTTACTGTCATTGAACTATTGCGTATTTACTTGTCATTTTATTTTTATTTCAGTTTATATTATTCTATTAAAATTTTTAACGATTTTCTAACTCTGGTAATTAAATATACTATATTTAATAATTCTGTCATTTTATTACACCTTAAATATTACATTTATATGCCTCCCCGTTTAATCAAATACCCCGCTTAATCGAATATTTTTTCTGGAACCGTCAATATTCGTTTATGCGGGGACAACTGTAATGCTTTTTAAAATCTTATTTTAATCTATTTTCTGTTTTTAATGAACTTAAAATGGTATTGACAGTAAAAATAAAGCATATTTAAACTTCATTTGGCATTTCCCAAAACTAAATTCAATATAGAAATAATCATTTGTTTTAACAGTGTAACTAAAATAAAACCCTTGTTTAAAGTTTAAACTTGGCATTGTACTAAGCATGCTTCAAAAGAATGTCATAAATTTGCAACATTACCAAGGCCCGTTTCCCATTTTTCCAGATTGGTTTTAACATTAGACAGGGCGGACATTTTTGTTAAGTTTTATAAAAATAATTCACACCTTAATTTTGATTTAAAATAGTTTAAATTTTTTATTTAATGTTTTTCTTTGTATCTTTTATACCTTTTTATAATAGAATTTGTAGTTTGAACCAAAATATATTCATATGGTAATGGTAGCAGTCAAAATGACCACTCATGGCCATTCTACTGTTATTTAACTCTTAAAAATATGAGCAGTATGTCATGAGATTCACTGAATGCAAACTAATAATGAATCTCATATCATTTATCTGATTATCATCCCATTGACATCAAGTGGCATATTTTTAGATACTAGACATAGCGGCAAGAAAGCATTTTTCACAACAAAAAATGTGAAGATAAATATTTACTTTCTTTCACAAGACAATTTCCTTGATAAATTAACATAAAAATACTCTACTAAGAATGTATTTGTTAAAAACATACAACCTTGCTCATTGGTACACAAAAACAAGAATTCGAATATGAACTTGTAAAATTAAAAATATAATATATACATAAAATAAAATATAAAATAAACATTTTGAACCATCTTCAGGAAAATATGATGGTAAAATAACTAAAAATACAGAAATAAATGCTTCCTGCATGAGAGACAATTTTTCGAGCCTTGACCAATGATGTGAATACAGCAATGCACTATTACTATCCAGCAAATATCAAAGAATACTTCTAATAAAATAAAATTGAAATGAATCAAAAGTTTGAATATGTTGTGGTCTATCAATGAGGAAAAACTAAAATATTATAAACAGATACAGATTTAAAATTTGATGGTGTCATGCCAGATTTTTGGTATATTATATGATAAATTATCATTGCAAGGTTTATTCTCACATGCATTGATTTAAAGAGATTCTCTCATTTTACTTTTATATGGATTATTGCATAGTACTATGTATTTTACCTCTTCAAAGTTAATAAGGCAACCTTTGTTAGCCAAGTAAAATTGAGAAAGAGCTATATTCTGTTTATGCTGTCCCTGCAATAAATTGATGCATGACATGGTCATGTATTTTATTTTTTGAAAAGTTTGCCCATAGATGTGGAAAAGTTTACCATTTCTGTTCTATAGCAAATATAAAAAATAAAAATTGTCAGCATGGAATAATATAACAAAATATAAAATACAAAATATTTTATATTTTGCCAAGTAGAAATAAGATTTTAACACCTTATATTTCTTATGGATGTCCAGTATGCAACATGACTGATAAATTTTCTTTCATTATTTTGTACATATTTTTCTTTTCAGGTGAATCTTCAGTCCCACCTCCACCTGCTTTAGAAGAAATTTTAAAAGCTGAAATGGAACTTGATAGACAGACAAGATTACGGATAGAAAATGAAGCTACTGAACGCCTAACACTTGAAGAAAAAGAAATTATGCAGAAAGAGAGAGAAATTATTGAGTCTTTAGAATCTGAAGAAAGGCGAAAGATGTATCTGAATGGCACTGAAGGTTAATATACTTTTGTACTGATGGTTTAAATTTAAGATGGTTAAAATAGATTTAAATAGCAAGAATGTGAAATGTAGAAAGTATCACAATTAAGCGCAAGATTATATTATGTTTGTTTTTGTCTTTATTTTCTTAATCTTCCATATTTAGTGATAAAAAGTTTTTTTAAGTATTATCATAAAAAAAATACTTAAATAAACTTATTTTTATTAATTTATTTATTTTGTAATAATTTTGGTTTGTGTTTTAAGTACATTTTTGAGACACATACATAATATTTAATTTCCTGATACAATCACCATTATATATAAAAACTATTCCATGAAACTATAAAAGAAAAGATAAATATTAACAATTGTCATTTATCATATGGCAGAATGTAAAGTATTAGATTTAATCTCGGTGTATTTTTTTTTTTTTTTTTTTTTTGAGAAATTATACATATATATATATTTTTTACAAAAAATAAAATAATTTTAATTAATACATGTATTAAGAAAAGAGGTGAAGGACCATTGTTTGAATCTCAAACCATCATATTTGCAGTGTGCTGATTTCCATAAGATATATTAGAATTTTAAAAATCATTGTTATTGCACTGTGCATCTACTATTGCACTTGACTAACAAGGAGCCTTTATATTTATGGATGTTACTTTTGCTATGAAAGTAACTTTTTCAACTAAATCCAAAAATTTCTTCTATCAAATATCATACTTACTTTTCAAGAAGATTAAAATGTTTGTTTTTGAAATTATAGTGAAACTTTATTATTAATAAAGTTACAATCACCAAAAGTTACCAATTTATATAATTATTCACCATTTCATTTTTAAAAAAAAGTGAGGGGAATTAGCCCTAGTTATGTCTTATTATTTATTTGAAAATAAAAAAAAATTTTCTTCAACTCGTGATTTAATTGGGTAAAATGTTATTATTTATTTTATTTATTTATATTTTTATTTATTTTGGTATAATACATTTAAAGCATTTTACATGAATAAATCTTTTTTTATATTAATACCATTTTTGTTCAATTTTATGTATTGACTTTTTACATCAAAAACTTTATAAATACATTTTCATATGTAGAATGCAACAGTGTCTATATGTCAGATTCAACAAGTGGTACAGTCTGTGAGCAAAATCATATTGAATCCCTAAAATCTGAGAGAAAAAGGATAGATACTGAACTACAACTAAGTGAAGAGCAGCAACAAATTCTTTTAGAAGAAAAACAATTAAAAGAAAGGGAAGAGTTCATTAGACAACAAGAGGTATATATTTATTTTATTTATTTATTTAAATCTAAACATTCAACTTGTTTTAAGCTGAGGAAAATTTTGACACCTCAGTTAACTTAAAGAAAAAATATATACAAGCGAGTCTCTATATAACGAAATCCATTGTTCCAGTAAAAAATTTTTTATATAGAGAAATTGTTGTATAGAAAATGACATTAAAATTCTTATTTAATGTATAAATTCTGAACGAATATTATTTTTGATGTGTTTAATTAAGAATTTGAAATGTTTAACAATAAATATTAATCTAATATTCTATTTCTTAATTATTTAAACAGTTTCAAAAAAGAGAACAGACAATTATTTGAAAGCTTAATGAAAATCTCATTTAAAAAAAACTTACATTAATTTTAGACAAAGAAATCTGTACTTTTTCGTTGTCTTCCTTTCAAAATTATTACATTCTCATAAAAATGTTCACATTTTAGCAAGGAATGAAAAATTTTATAGAAAAAATTTTCTTTCATTTGAATTCCCTTCTAATAATATAAAAAATAACTCATTTCACTGTGCGATGGTTTTTAGCTCACAGGCTATCATAGCCTGAGAGCTTATGTGCCCGTCCATTCTGTATGTATGTTTGTATGTACGTTCGTGCGTAACGCAATAACTCATGATAAAAATATCGGATCCACTTGAAATTTTGTATATAGGTACATCCTGATAAGGCGCTTCCCTGATTAGTTTTTGGAGTTCATTCGATATGTATAAGAGGGGGAACGGGGGGCTCATGCCCCTCCCCTTAATTTTTTCATGCAGAATTAACAGTTTTCGTTGAAAATTTAGATATAGGATCATTCTGATGAGGCGATTCCGTGACTGTTATTAGGTGTTCATTGAATAAGTATAAACAGGGGGAACGGGGGGCTCATGCCCCTCCCCTTAATTGATATGAACGGGATTTTCATACAGAATTAACAGTTTTCCTTCAAAATTTAGATATGGGATCATTCTGATGAGGCGATACCGTGGCTGTTATTAGGTGTTCATTGAATAAGTATAAACAGGAGGAACGGGGGGGCTCATGCCCCTCCCCTTAATTGACATAAACGGGATTTTCATGCAGAATTAACAGTTTTCGTTCAAAATTTAGATATAGGATCATTCTGATGAGGCGAGTCCGTGGCTGTTATTAGGTGTTCATTGAATAAGTATAAACAAGGGGAACGGGGGTTCTAATGCTCCTTCCCTTAACTTGTATAAATGGATTTTTCAAGCAGAATTGTCAGTTTTCGTTCAAATCTCTGAATAGTTTTGGAAGTTTAATGGTTATGTATAAAAGAGGGGAATAACTCCTCTTGAATTATATAAAGGCTAAATGGGTTTTTATTAAGAATTATCCAATTTGCTCTGAATTTTGGATATAGATTTTTTATATGATAAATCATGTCCTTGATAGTTTAGGAGGTTAAATGATTAAGTATAAAAAAGGAGAAAGGGGAGGCTGTTTCCCCTTCTTAATTTTTTTTTCGAACGGAATCAACGAAAATACAAGGCTGTAATGTACAATTAGTATGCATAGCCTGTGAGCTCAATGCCATCAGTTTAACTGGGCAATATTCTTTTTATTTATTATTTTTATAGTCATTGTCATTCTCACCATCATTGTTCATAACTCTGCTTAAATTTTCACTATCAGTAGGATACTGTGCCATAATGAGATTGTCATCCACTCCTCAAAAATCAGAGAAAGCAACATTTTCTTCGACATTTTCATGTTCCTTATTTTCCATTTCTTTTTTAAAGTCTGCACAAGTCACATTTTTTTTGGCCTCAGAATCCACATTATCCTCCAGTATAGCAAATACGCCCTTTTTGAAACAATTGTAAATTGTTTTTTCAGCTACATCAGATCTTCAAGCTTTATAAAGTTTTATAATAGACTTACTAATTCCATTGATGTCTTGAATAGAATCATTTTTTTCATTAACTATGATCAGTTTTTTATAAATTCTTTTTTTGTAATTCATCTTTAGATTTTTTTTATTATTACCAGGTGCATGGACTGCGTTTTGATGTGCACTTGGATGGCAAGGAAATAACTTCAACAATTTTTCATCACAGTTTTGTGAATGAGCTAGATGATTATATGTAGGAAAAACAGTTTCTTGTCATTGTTTTTTCATTGACTTGTCAAGTGCTTTTAATCATTTGTCAAAAATTTCAGTAGTCATCCAGGACTTTTTATTAAAACCTTAGTCCACTTCTACAGAACTTCATGCCGTCAAAACATCAAGGAGATTTACTTTTCCCAATGACTACCATCTTTAATTTCTTTTTCTGTCATGTTAGCACGCAACAGAATAGTAAACCTTTGTTTGCCGTTAAAACATTTATCTTCTTTAAACGTCAGAGTTTTGTTTGAGAAACACTTGAAAAAGAGACCTGTTTCGATAGCATTAAAAATGTTCTTAGGAGCAAATTCTTTTAGAACTTCTGCTGTCTTGACACTGAAATTCTTGCATGCTGTCACATGAACATCCGCACATTCACCGCAAATATTTTTCTTAAATAACTCATGTATCTTTTTGAACTTTTCTAGCCAACAAATGCTGGCTTGAAAGTCAGAGTGCCTTAGAGATGAAGCATATTTTAGAGCCTTTTCTAAATCGCTGGTCCCGAAATTGGTAAATTCCGGTTCGTCATCTCTTTAATCCACTTAAATATTGATTCATCTAAGTTCTTGTATGCATGTCTTCTTTGTTTTTCGCATCGAACCAAGATCTAAATTCTGTTCTGTAATTGACTCTATTATTTGTGATTGTTGACAAAATGTCTTGCCGGAATCTCACACTTTTTTGTTACATCTTTTCTTTTCCAATCCCTTATCGACTGTTTTCAAAATCTTCACTTTATCAAAAAGAGTTTTGCACATCCTAGGAGACATTTTTTTGCAGAAGCAGTAAAAAAATGCACTCAGACAGGTGAATCTTTCACTCTAAAGAAAGCCAGAAACAATAAACATCTGCTCTAACTTTTATGATTGTGAGTTTTAGTTTTGATATATGAAAACATCTTTTAAGTTGTAACAATGGTCTGCTCTCATGGCTGCAGCTGTCGAGGGAGAATTTTCCATTCGGCCAACAGTGTACTTGCTCTTTCTTGCCTTCCCACTTTTTTGTGAGTGAACCCGGTCACGTGATATACCAGAGGATCTCAGGAACTTTCTGGCCGTGAATATCATGAATAATTAGACTCGTTGTGTTTGATTAAAAGTGAGTTTATTTTCCTAATTTAACCTTTTGAATGATCTTCAATCTCATTCACCTTAAACTTCAATCAATATTGAATTCAGATGTTTTTCTCTGGGAGAGGAAGGGGCGGGGGAAATGCATTATTCTACCATTGAAAACACAACATCTCAAATCTTTTGAGGGCATTTCATTGCTCCAGGGCTGAATGTCCACGTGGGACACTCTCTGAAATCAACACCGACTTCAATTAACTCCACTGATCCCACTCTTATATGTGTAACAATCCAATTGACGCTGTTTCAAGAAGGATGATGGAAAGTGTGGGAAGGGGGAGGGAAATAAATTTGTTGAACTTAAAGAACAAGGAGACTCAAAGTAGAAAAGTAATATAAAAATCTCAGCATTGAATGATAAATCAGAAATAAGTGATAAAAAATTGATTCCATATGATTTTGTAGCTTTTTTAAAAATATAAATAAAGAACATTTTATGAAAAAATTCGTTGTATGGAGATAGATATTTTGCTGTATAGAGACAGTTTTTAATGTAATCATGAGAAAAAGGAACTGTTCCTACTAAAATTTCGTTATATAGAAAAATTCAATGTATGGTGTTTCGTTACAGTGAGACTTAACTGTATATATATCCAATATAAATTCCTATGTGTTCCAGTTGTTTTAAAAGTTGCATCTTCAGTAAAATAAGTGTAAGCCATAACTGTCAAATATTTATGATTATTTAGGGAACACAAATTATAGTTTTAAGAACTATCACTATTTTAGCTGCCTAACTAATTTCTATATATGCAGACCCATACAAATACTGTATGTGTGTATAGCTATCATTTCATTTTAATATTTTTTTTATTAAAATAATTATTTTTCACACTGATATAGTACTTTATTGGTATCAGGGTAATTCTATTTCAAACACATCTTTCTTTCTATTCGGCTAAGGCAAGAAAGTAAAAAATCCCCCCCTCCCCCCCCCCCCCCAAAAAAATAAATAAATGCTAGCAATAGACAAATGATTTACATTCTCTATTTTACCCGTTTCTATTTAAAGCTTGCAAAGTTTTAAATTAATAACAGTAAAAAAAAAAAAAAAAAAAAAAAAAATTGTAGAAAATATTTTTATGTATACATTAGGCCTCCACTGAGTTTGCTCATAAAGCCCAGTTCAAAGTCAGTCACTTTTTTTATTTTAATCATGTATCATCTTTAAAAGCAAATATGGCTATTTAATTTCAGTTTTTTTATTTTTAGTTACATAAATTAGGATAGGTAACAGGTTTTAATGCATATATTTGAATTGTATTTGTTTTCTGTATCAAACTAACCAATCATGATTTTCTGTTGGCAAAATGTACCATTTTAGGCTGCTATATCTACTGCGCCTCTCTCTGATTCTTCGCTTTCTGTTTCTGCAAATACAGCTAACAACTTGAAAAAGCCTGCACTTTCTTCTGTGCCTACAGAGGTACAATCTAATGGGTTGCTTTTGGGTACTAATGGTGATGGGAGTGGTTTAGCTTTAAGTTCTTCTACTGAAGTATCTTTGAATGAAACTTCTAAAGGTGGTATAAAGATCAAAGCCTCCGAGAAACCAGCTGTGCCACCCAAGCCTTTGAAAAAGAAGGTGAAGTTGACAGAATGTGTTGCTTGTTTAAAGTGAAAGAATGTTTAAGCTTGTTGTCTTGTTATTAAATCATACAACTTGAAATACATTACAATATTTTAAATCTTAGCATTTGAAATATATGTATATATATGCATCAAAATTGTGTTTCTTTTAAAACAGTTGTTTACCCATATTAAAATCCTATGTCTTATTTTCATTAATGTTGTAGGATTTTATTATGTTTGATTTTTATAAAAAGGCATCAAGCAGAAACATTTTGTTGCTCTTTATAGACTATTTTATTATTATTATTTTATTTTTTACAATAACAGTAAATGTATTTTAACAGTGAATTTTTTTTAAAGAAAAAATAAACCTTTTATTGCTTGTATCAATTTATCATGAGAAAAATATGCTTAAAAGGGATAATTTTCATTTACAGTATAAAAAAGTTTATTGTACTCATTAGTTAAGAGTAGGAGTTAGGCAATCTTGTAACTACTTCTTGGCTATGTGTTTATTTATTTATTTATTTATTTTTTTAAATATCCACTAATATTATATTTATAAATAAACATTAATTTTAAAATCTAGTACAAATAGGTACAATATAGCATAAAATTTTGGATTATATCTAAATATTTTGGTGACATTCAGTTAGAATACTGAATATGTTTAAAATGTGTTCTTAAAACTAGTGACAATAACAGCTTGGACTAATAATAAGCAGTATAAAATAGTTAAATCATTGATTTTTTTAACTATAATGTAGTTTTAATAACATATACACGTATAAAACTTTTGTTTTTGATTTAATCAAAAAATACTTAATGTTACTTTTTTCTTAAGGAAATAATGGTAAAAACAACTTTTGTAATGAACATTCATAAGAAAATACTTAAAATAGCTTTTTTTTTTTTTTTTTTTTTTTTTCATATGATCACAATCAAATAATGATATACTTTAATCAGAAATATAACAGGAATTGTTGTATTTAAAAAAATGCAATAAATTATTATTATTTAAGTATTTTTTCTTTACTCTTTCTTTTTTTTCTTAAATATATTGAGTTTTATATAAAAAGTTAAAAGTTATATTAAAGTATTCATTTCGATGTGTTGTGTCAATATAGGAGGCCATTCGTAAAGAACGCGAAAGATTGAGACAGGAACAAGAAGCTTTACAAAGGGAGAGAGAAGAGCATAGACGTAAACTTATGCTGGAACAGGAAGAATTGATGAAACAGCAAAAAACCCATGGTACTCTTGGACAGAAATTTCTTAAAGTAGCTGTAGTACTAACTGTCATTCCATTGTCTCTATATTACCTATTCTCATGCGTATCAAATATGCATGCTGAGCTTTAGTAGAGTTTTTATTTATAGATGTTGAATTGAGGATTTAGTTTAGATTTTTTTTAATGGTCCAATTAATGGCTGCTGGATTCAGTCACGTGTTCTTATATTAAATAAAATGTGTGGAGTTTGTGCTTTAACATATCTAGAGTTTGAATTGTAAGCTTTTCTTTATTGCAATAATAGCTACTGATGTGATGTTTGAGAGTAAATTTTTCTTCCTTTTTGGTTTTCTTTTTCATGCTTTCTTTTGGCCTCTCATCTGTATTTCTTCAATAAATATTTTAAAAAACTAGATAGTGGAAATAAGTTTAAAATTAATTATAAAATGTTTTTAAATTATTTGATATGCATCATTCCCTATAATACAAGGAACAAAATACAGCATACATTCCCTTTACCTAGTTTTGCTATTATCATTCATAATGCTTTTTTTTTAAAACATTGACAAATTTTTAATGTTGAACATTTTACATTTGTTTGGAGATTTTTCTTTCTTCAATTTGTTATCGCAATTAATGTTTATTAATTTTTACTTATTTTATTATAAAGGAAATACTTTATGACCTATTCTTGTCCTAGACTAATTTGTACTTCAGTGTATTATACTTGTATACTCAAAAATAATTCATCAGTAACAAAAATAATTTTGTTTGGCACAGATTTTTCAACTCCCTTCCTTTTTTTACAATGTTGCAAAAATTTTATTATAATTTTTTTGCAATTTACAGTAAAACTTTAATATCAAATGTGTATATGGCCCTTGCATAATGGCCTATATTTGCATGCCAATTTTGAAGTGATATTAAGTTATTAAAAATTGCTTGTATATATGCATCATTCCTTTTTTTAAAAAATAATTTTTTGCTTATTTAGGTGACAATATCAGAAACAACAATAATTTTAATAAGATATACTGTATTACTCCATTCTTTGCAGTAGTCAAATCATATAAGTCATTTAAGTACTTAGCAAAATGAGTTGAGTTAGTGCAGTTGCTATTAGATATGAAACTTTTTTAGACAAAACTTTAAATCAAGAAAACCTCTTGTGCACATGTAGTTTTTTTTATTAAATGCAGTAGAAAATTTTAAAATTTGTAAAATGTTTAACATAAATATATATATGAAGTCTTTCTTTTTTGTTTTTTTCCCTTGATACAGTATTTTCATTCCTTTTCTGTGCTGCATAAGCACTTTAAAAGAGGGAAATTTTTATAATCACATTTTATAATAAACCATTCAATTCCCTCCTCCTCTGCAATTTGCATTTGTAAACTAATAAAGCTAATGATTTTGGAGAAAAAAAAAAAAAAAAAAAAACTAGTCTTTATTCACATATTTATAAAGATTGGGGGAAAGAAAAAAAAGGATAAGGATAAAAATAGTATGATGGTTTTACAGAATCATTTATTATTTGTAATATCATTGAAATGTTTGCTTTTACATTATTGGTCATGTGTTAGTTGCAGAAAATATTCAGTTCTATTAAATTTTGATATACTTAACTTTATTTTTCATTAAAGATCTAATGCTATACTTCATAATGCTAGGTTTAGTAGTAAATATTAAGAAAGTAAATATTAAGAAATTAAAAAAAGATTTTGAATAGTTATCTAATATTTATGAGCATTACATAATACATGGGTGTAAAACATTTTATAAAATCTGTTTAAACAAAAAGTTGTTTTTAAAATTTAAGAATACAGTAGAGTATTGGTTATCCGAACCTTGGTCAACCAAATAACCAGTTAACTGAACATGTTGCAGAAGGCAGAATGGAAACTGATTAAGTGCGATTCTGTTCAACTGCTTCATTAAAGTGCATAAAATTTAGCAGCAAGAAAAAGAGTCCTCTCTTAAAAGAAAATTTTGGACTTCTTTTGTAAAATGTAGGCTACAATACTGTATTTTTGATTTTCATTGCAGTTTCTTTGGTAACTTTATTCCTTGATAGATTTTCCCTTCTTATTTGTTTTACTATGCTCATGTAACCATAGTATGTTTGTTTTTTGGGGGTGGGGTATGGATAATTGATTATTCAAAATTTTGTTTATCATGAACACTTTCAGTCATCTATTAATTTGGATAATCAATGTTCCACTGTATATAAAATAATTTGTTTGAGAATAAACAATTTATTTTAAAAAAATTACTAAATTGTTTGAAATTATGTTATTTATTTATTTTTAATACTGACATTTTATGTTTTTTAGTTTTTATAATAAACTGTTCAAAGATTTTTTTCTTCTAAAGCCACAATGATGCATAAACTCACATGTTATCTTTTTTTAATGAATCATAATTAAATTTATTGTCAACATTATAAAATTATAGTTTAGAATTCTTCAAAAAATTTCATATTTAATTCATAAGCAATATTATCAATTTGTAACGTAATTGCAATAACTGATCCTTAAATTTTTGAATATTAAATATCTAAAATATTTATTCTGTTGTTAAAAACTGTCTGTTAACTTAGGAAACATATGCACAGTGAAACTTCTATTATTGATCACCAGGGTTGGTGGCTTTTAGTTAGGCCAAAAAGAGCTAGCCGGCTTTTATCTTTTAAAAGATGGTTTACATATAGTCTTTATAACTACTAGAATGTATCTGTGAAGGTATTATGTCTGAAAAGAAACTATGCATGTTCAGAAAAATACATTAAATTAGACTCTAAAGTGATGATTTGGAAGTTTTTGTTATATAAAACAAAGCTCTACATGTACCACACATTTGAAAGATTATATGAAACAATGAAAAAATGTTACACATCAAAATAGAATTTTTCTTACATACTACTATTTACTCTTGAATTGATTAAAACTAAATAGCTTATGTGTATTTAATAATTGAAATTATCTTATATAATACTTGAGAACATCTAGTAATAAGTAATCTGTATTCTGATAACATAAAAAATGGTAATGTAAAAAGTTTTTACCCTACTAAACAATTATATAATTTATTCCAGATATGTCATATGGATAAATTAAAGTTCTAGAATGAACCATGTTTAAAGAGGAATTAGGAAGAATATAACATTTGAGGGAATTTTAACGTATATAAGTGCATAAAATAAAAAGAACAACAACAAAAAAAAAAAAAAAAAAAAAAAAAAAAAAATCCAAATAAAACTTGCTGAATTAAAATTTTGAAAAGGATATTGTTATTTAAAAGAGTGCATATTCATGCATAAATCATTGCGTAACGTATTCATAATATAATTTTATTAGAAAGAATTGCTGTTTTTATTAAAGGACTTTGTGTGATTACAAATAAATGTTTCTAGCAATAAAATAAAACTTATCTATTAATATCCCTTAAAAGTAAAATTATGTAACTAAGCAACTAATGTCCTTTTTTATTACATACAGCAGTAAAAAATGGGAGGGGGGGGTGTTAAAATCAGTGTAAACCAGAGAAAACAATCAGTATGTTTTTTTTTTTTTTTTTTTTTTTTTTAATTTAGCTAACATATTTGCATTTTTGACTACAAACTACTACCAGATATATATTATATCGTATTCCAATATTTAATGTCTTCATTATTCAGAAATTGGATTATATTGAATCCTAGCTCAATTAAATGTCTTTAAAATTATTTTAAAAACACACAAAATTCGTACTTTATATCAAATGTTTCGTTGCATAAATGCCAATTAAAAAAACCATTTAAAACCAATAAAAGCCATCGGCATAGCTTTTTTAAATTTTAGCCAACCCTTTTTTTTTTTTTTTTTTTTTTTTTCAACCCTGTTGATCACTTTTTTGAGCATGAATGTCTATTGTTGATCTGTTTCTGTGCATCAGCACCATTTATGAAACGTTTATTCATTATTTTCTAGCTTTCACACATAAAAAAAAAAAAAAAAATTGATTATTGTAATGTAATTTTTATCAAATTGAAGTATATCTAAAATTATGATATAATGTTCTATAAGTTTGTTTATTTCCACTCCCCCCCCCCCCCCTTTTTTTTTTTTTTTTTTTTTTTTTTTTTTTTTTTTTTTTTTTCGTGAATGAATGTTAAAATGGGAATAATTATGGAAATAAAATGTTGTCATTTATTACTTATAATATGCTAATTTGATATCTAAGCAGTTATAATAGTACATTTTAAATTCTAATTTTACATTGTATCTATACTATTACAAATTCTAAGTTATAATTTAATTTTTATCATCAACTGCTATATTCTTATATGTTTATGTTCTATTATTAATCTATTCTCATCACAAGAATTTTTTGGCATGTAATCAAATTTTAACAGTGTCAAAAAAGTTTTTTGAAGTCTCAGAAAATGCTTTCAGAATGTCTGCAGTTTACAGGCATTGGGTTGAATATTTGCCTTTAACCAATCTTATATGCAAGATTTTTTTTCCTGATAAGTTTAATAATAATTCTGATTTCTTTAATATTTTAATCAAAGTTTTCACTGACATAAGAGCAACATTAATGATTTGGTAAATTAAAAAGTTTCCAAATGAAAAAAAAAAGTGTTAGCAAAGTAAATTTGTATCCATTTTGTTTTTCAACGTGTTCTAATATATCATAATTTTTTGTCATTGCTTAGAAAATAGAAATTCTATGCGCTACAAAAACTATTAAAATGAAATGCATTCTAAATGTCTCCTAAATGTCTAAATATTTTAAACATTCTTTTAGCGATAAATTGCTATGAGATTTTGGCTATAACTGATAGAAAAAATTGATGAAGGGCCAATGATACTTTGCAGTATAGTAAATGGCAAAATCAATGTCGCAATTCAGAAAAACTTTTCTCGATTTGGTGATTGATGCAAGTAATTTTACCTGCACATATATAATGATAAATTGACGACAGAAAAATGCTTTCTGTGTCTTTACTAAAGTAAATTTGTGTTAAGTCGGTATCTCTCTATATAATAATGTAAATGGCACAAAGCAATTGACGATGAAAAGCGACATCAGTCGTACTGTAATCTGGATAAGAATCTCAACTGTAATCACACACAAAAATAGCATAAATTGAATACTCACAATTTGGTGAGTCTCTAATTGTTCATTTACTCGCCAGATGAAGCATTCTGCTGCATTGATGAGTGGCAGCGAGAACCCTGATTTAAATACAAAATGGATTTTAAAAACATGCTGACATCATATAATAATAAATTTAGCAATAATTCTGATTTATTTGCTTTTTGACCAAAAAAAAAAAAAAAAAAAAAAAAAGAACCCTGAAAAATTTGTTGAAATTAACAAATTTCATAATGATTCTATATTATTTATTTTATTATTAGAACAGAAATTATTTTGAAAAACATAAGATAGCTGGTCTCTTTAAAATATTTTATATAAACTTGAAATACTTTGAATTATTTATTATTTGCAAAATCATAATTTCAAATCACTAAAATCATTTGTAATAAAAATTTATCCTTGGCTTCTTAAATACAGTAGATTGGTTCCAAAAAATCTTGAATATTAAAGGAAAAAAACAATTCAAAAGAAATTATTTACTCAGAAGTATTCCCGATATTAAAAGAACTTTTTTTCTTCTACCCAAATTGATCAATATAAATTATGCTGTGTACAGATACAGATAGATTTTTTTTTTATTAATGTGCATCTAAACATATCAAAATATTTGTATTGTTTATTAATGATTATTAAAATATTTCATTTTGCTTTAACACAGAAAATGAGAAAGTGTTGCATTTTTCTGCTCAATTTTTGAATAAATTATTTCATTATTATTTTTTTTATTGTTTAGATTTATCTATGACTCTCTTAAATGGATGGAAGCTCAAAGTAGTATTTATTTAAAACTTTTACAGTTGATAAAAATTTTAGTATTTTAGCAAATTAAATTACTAAAATAATACACAATTTATAATATAAAAAAAAAAAAAAAAAAAAAAAAAAAAAAAAAAAAAAAAAATCAATGAAAATATTATAATTTAAAAAAATAAATATTTTAACTATATTACTGCTCACTGAATGAAATATTTTAAAAAACATCCAAAGCGTTTTAACATGATTTTGTTTGTGCTTTTATGCTTGTGCTTTTATAGAGAGATACAGCTTGTGATTAAATATATAGTGTTGATTTTAACATTACTTACTGAAGCTTTTCTCCACTCCCCATCCTTTTCAGCTCCTGAAGCACCTGCACCCCGGCTAGGTCCTCACCCTCCTCAAATCCAACCTTCTTTTCCACCCCAACTAACAACCATCATGAATGCCACCCCTAATGCCAGAGAAAATGCCTCTTTTCCCAGCCGGAGTCACCATGGTACTTCAAATACTGCTGCAGGGAGCCTTAACACTGGTAAGTTTATCGTTTAGTATTTGATTAAACTATTACTGCTGTTATGGTTATTCATAGTTCTCCCCAGAATTTTTCAGTTTGGCGATAGGCAGAATCATCTGTGTTTTGTGCATAGCTGCCAATCTCCCTCTCCCTCCTTCCTTTTTTTTTTTGTTTCCTCATGTAAAATAAACATTTGAACAAGTAGTTTTACTTTTTGATGGACTTAATCTGCATCTCATATTTGCTGCAATATTATGTGATCATGAATACTTTCCCATTTTGCACCACAGTTGCAGCCTGATTGACATATGCCACACAATGCCAAAATTAAATAGCAATTTATGCCCATCATGAGGATTTTAAAGATATGAAATTTCTTGCATTAGTTCTTGACATATCACTATCACTAAAATCATGTAAATCATGCGAAATTCAGTGCAACAGCACTACCTATTCAGCGATTGACACAAAAATCTAATCAGCGACAACTTATGTCAACATCTAACTGAATCTGAAGTTAAATGAAAATTTATGCATTTGAAATAGAGCTATTGCAGAAATCGCAAAAAATAAAGTATCACAGCACCATCTGTTAAATGATTTATACTAAAACATAATCAGCATCAATATTTACCAATAACTGAATGTGAAGTTCGTTGAAAATTTGTGTGTTAATGTTTTAAATAGTGCTAATGTGAAAATTATGACAAATGCAGCATAGAAGCCAGGCATGAAAGAATTCCTTCTTGGTCTAACTGAATCTAAAGTTTTTGTGAAGTCTCATGCTTTAGTTCTTAAAATAGAGCACCTACAAAATTTTTATCACATACAGACAAACTCCCAGACACATATTTTCTTTAAAAAAAAAAAAAAAAAAAAAAAAAAAACGTGTTTTGGACTTTATAAAATGTGTAAATCCATCAAAAGCTGGAAATTCAGATTTTTCATGAATCCAATATTTTCTTGTTGTAAAGATAGAAGAGAGTAAGAATATAAGAATATGTTATGAAAGGTTGTATTATATTTTAAATAAAAATCCATAATATTCCATAAAAATACAAAAATGTTATTTAAAAAATTAATTTAAATAAATCTAAATGTTGAATCAACAAACTAATTAAACTGTGTGAATATTTTTCTTCAATTTTAATGTCTCAAATTCTCAAAAAAATATCTGAGTCAAGAATATGAGATGTCAAAAAGTCATTCATAAAATAGATATCTTAATATTCAACAATGTACACATTTGACAAAACTTTGCTTAAAAAATTAATAGTTTGAGCTTCAGAATCAATTGTGAAAGTTTCACTTTCAAATTCACAACTTTTTCATATTTAAAACCACAAAAATTAGACACCTGAAATTCTTTTTGTTTTTGTTATAGAAAACCTGGATATGTAAGGAAAATTCGTGGCTTAATTGGAGTACATAAACTTTTATGATTAATTTATGTTTTTAAATATGCATTTTACTTTTTAACTTAATTTATCTAAATGCACAATTTCAGTTTTTGCAATTCCATGGTTTGCCTTTTTACCATGGTTAATAATTTTTATTTTTCAATGTTGTTGATTGTTAATCAAACTGGAATTTTGAGTATAATATCAGCGATTTGATAATGTATTGCATATTACATTTAATATTATATTTCTTTTGTTATTTTCTATTGCTATTTATTATTTTATAATATTTACTTTTATTTTCTAGTGGAACTTATGGGTCCTCCAGTGGTAAGGCAAAATGTAAGGCCTGCACCTCGTAAGGCAGCTCAAAATGAAGCCTGGGGACAGCAAAAGGTTCATTAATTTTCTCAAAATATTTATTAAAACTAGCATTATTACTTTTTGTGAAATATTTATTTAAACAAGAATTTAAAGTCATTCATATACCATTTTTTTTTTTAATTTTACATTTTCATCTTTGTTTTCCTTCAGATATATATGTATATATTTTTTTCCTTTTTAATCTCAGAGTGAGTTTTTTCAACAGTTTATTTGTAGAAATGTGGAATTTAATTTCTTACTATAATTTTTAAAAAGAATCTTCAATTGTACTTTTAAAATAAAATATACAGAAATAAATATGTTTTGCATGTTTCAATTTAAAAAAGAAAAAGGTATAAAAATAAGCATCTAAGTGTTAGAATGTTAAATCTAAAAGTGGAATCGCCTTGAAAACTGAAGATATATTATCTTGTGCTTGTAATATATATATAATTTTTTTTTTTTTTTTTTTTTAATTTGATAAAAGTTAGTGGTCACTTTACTATAATGATTTAATTACTATTACTCTGTTACTAAACTTATGAGTGGTTTCAGTCTCTGTGTGCAGTTCTTTGGAGCGCCAAAGTCACTTCATGAAAATCATTTGAAATATTATCAAACAAAACATAAAATCAAAATAAGAAAACAAAATATTTTAAACAGAAATTTTCAAAGTTGAACTCCAAGCCTCATTCAACTTGGTCACACAGTCTCTTCTTTAGCTGCAAAATTACAATAGAGCAAGAACAAGACAGCCAGAAGGATTGCTTCCTTATTTTTAAGAATTATTTTAGCTGCCTTTTACATATCTGTTCATACATAAGTCTGTTTGCATCTCTGTTCTGTTTTGTATTAAGTGAAATTCCCTGTTTTTAGATTAGTTATCTAAGTACGAAAGTCATTTAAATTCAGAATCAGACCTCCATCTGCCATGAGCATCAAGTGAATCTGATACAAAAGTGCAATCAATGGTCTTTTACCAAATACATTTATTTTATCAACTTTATTCTTATTGCAGTGAATAATGTAAAATTTATTGTTACTCAGCTAGCTTTGTGGGTTGAACTTTGGAAAAAAGTCCAATCAGAACTGACTAAATGTGTGTAAGATTTTAACACTTTAAATAAAATTAAATATGTATTTTAGAAATATTTTAACAATTGAATTAAAAAAAGGCATCTTTTAACCCTTTCACCGTCCAAGGGTTTTCATGTATTTTTATAAGAATGCTTATAAATTGCAAAGTATTTATATTAATTAATCACAGTTTGATGCTATAATATCCTTAATATCACTTCTTTCTATGTATGATTCAAAATAACATTCCGTTTAAAATATTTTTGTCTGCAGCCATTTAAACATGATTTCTAGAAAAGGAAAAAGCCGGGACAAACGGTTAAAGGGTTAAGAAGAGTACTCAGAAATTAAGAGTTAGAAGTATTCATTTCTTTAGGAGGTGTTTTAAAAATCATTAGTACAATAGACTCCTTCAAATTCGCACAGCTTGGGGCCAAAGGTTGTGCAGATTTTAGAATTTAGTAGATTTCTGGTCATTAATAATACGATCGGAATTATAATGAATGCTTATAATATGATAAAATATTAAAATAGGTAATAAACTAAAATAATAAAAATTTAGATAATTTTAATGTATGATTAAACATTCATTATAAAGATGAAATCAGTTTTATCTAGGACAGTAATTAATACAGTGCAATATTTACTCTACTAAAAAAATTCATTAAAATCCCCATTTTCCTTACTGCAGCAAAGTATCAATACAGTAGATTCCCTCAAATTCGCACAGCTTGGAACCAGAGGTTGTGCTAGAATTTTGCGGATTTCTGGTCATTGCTTTGTTTACATTTTTTAAGCCTTAATTTAAATATAATTAATGATGCATTTGAAATTGTAATGAATGATTATAATACAATAAAACATTAAAATAAGTAATAATTTAGTAATAATTTAGATAATTTTTAAAATGAATATAGTATTAAAAGCTAAGGTCATGTTAATAGTCAATGTATGATTAAATATTCATTATAAAAATGAAATGTATTTTTCCTAAATTATTCAATGAAACTTGCTTCATGAAAGTACATTACTAATTAAACATCAAAATCATAAAATAACAAAATTTTATTTCAGGGTTATCCAGACTTCATAACCAAAAAAGCTTGATTAATACATAAATATATTTGATGAGGAGATTCTGATTACCTGTGATATCAGCAATATCTTGAAATTTTTCAAAAAAAAAAAAAAAAAAAAAAAAAAAAAATATTTTTCCTCCATGAAAAAACATGAATTCAATAATATTAACAAAATTACAAATAAAAAAATATATATAATTTATATAAAACTAAAATAGTTAAATTTTGTCTCTATATTTGAACTAAATGTTCCATTGTTTACATCTGTAAATTATGTGCAGATTTTAGAGAGTTGTGGATTTGAGGCAGTCTACTTTATTAATTTTTTGAGGAAGCATTTTAAAAATCCGAATGCATAACATGCCTGTAAGTTTAACATTAGCAAGAAAAATTTGAAAATCTCCTGAGCAATACCCTTAAGGTAGTCAAAGGTAGTCAATTCTGGAATTTTTTTATGTGTGAAATTTCTTGAAAGTCAATGAGAACAGATATCTTGTTTGAATATGAATTCTGATTCTATATTTATTTAACTGTAACTGATAAATATATTTCTTTAGTAAAATATTTTATCAACTATTTTTTTGTTTTTATAGATGCCTTCTGTGCGCAAGCAGAATCATGAGTCTTTGCCTGAAAGCAGGTACAATCAGAATCACTGGCTAATACAAGAGGCTGAAATGCGGCGTATTGCAGAACTTAAAGAACGACAGCGTGCTACCCAACCCCCCTGTACTCAAACGCATCTTGCAGAAGATGACGTTTGTAGCAACCCTCCTAGAGTGCCAGTGATCTCCCCTTCACATAATCCACATCTGAACTACCCGGTGCAAGAAAAAGTTTGGAATTATGGACAATCTAATATGCCTCTTAAAAAATATCCTCCTCCAGTGGTCAAAGAACCACCTTTACATACAATATATCCCCGAGAGACTGTACCTCAACAGCCTCCAACAAAACCTTCTAGAAGTGTGCCAAGTGATAGACAAGAACAAATGTTGTCAGTTAGTGGACGAAAAAGGTGTTCACACTGCAATGAAGAATTAGGTAAGATTTATAATATAGAATGTTCTCTTTTTTCCCAATGCTTTGTCTTTTACTTTTTCCTTATTTATGTTTTTAAATTTCTTGCTATACATATATTTTATTAAAAACCTTGTTAAAAAAATACTTTTTTTAATAGTCAATGTAAACAGCAATATTACACAAAAAATAAAATTTTACTCTTTGCTTTTCTGAAATACAAATGTCAAACTAAAAAAAGTTGTTTTTATGAAAATCCATAAATAACTAACACAAGTTTTTTTTTTTTTTCGAAAATTAATCTAACGCTAGAACCACAGAGCGGGTCAATTTGACCCAAATCAATGCTTAATTTCTCGCCGTGTGAAAAGTATTCATTGAAAAAATGTTTCCTTTTCTGACTTTTAATGTTTAAGGTAAACAACAATTTTCGTATTTAATAGCTAATAATATAAATTTTTTAGTTATAACTACTCATACATAGAACCACGAAGCGGGTCAGTTTGACCCGTAATAAGTTTTTACGCA
This sequence comes from Maratus speculifer, assembly GCA_964019185.1. Taxonomy (NCBI): domain Eukaryota; kingdom Metazoa; phylum Arthropoda; class Arachnida; order Araneae; family Salticidae; genus Maratus; species Maratus speculifer. The sequence continues at coordinate 89,410,484 of OZ025296.1, forward strand.
TAAATGACAAAAAAAGATGCATATTTTCAGAAGTAATGAGAACGTATATCTGTCTTATTCCTCATTCCTCTAACAGGCTGAATTGGATAGAGGGATAGTGAAAATTTTCACTCAAGATCCAATTCTTGATATGAAGAATGGATGATTACAGTGAAAAATTACAACAAATAATTAGAAGTAGTATTGAAGTTGCTTTTATTCTGCATTTATTTAAATTATAGATAGCTTTCCGATGTCTTAATATTACTGTCAAAGAAGTTTTGGACTGTTAGCAACTATTATCTGAAAATGATTGAGGATGAATATCTGCCTGTAAATGAAGAAAATTAAATTATAATAATAAAAATGAAATTGATGATGACTCTGTTTATACTCATAACATTGTTGGACATTTTCATAAGAATATAGATGAAAATTTATGATATTTATCGCATGACAACTCAGATATAAAAAAGAAGAATCAAGAATTTAAACAAAAGTAACAAAATTTAAACTTTATACTTATGAAAATCTGAAAAATAAATAAGCAACAACTTGTGCATTCACACTTGAAAGTAAAGAAGATGACAAGAAAACTGCAAGACTAACTATATAAAAGGGCCTAACATAAGCGTAAATGAGCACTTATTTCTTTTAAAATCTGTGAGTAGGTTTACTCAGTATACATCTACCAAAACCATATAAATTCAGTACCATATCATGTTCTAGTTGCTTGCAGATATTGATTAAAAATTGGCCTTAAAGAAACTGTAAAATTCCCAAGACGAGAAATACAAGTATCTGTAAAAATTTCAAAATCGGAATTGTATGTGGTTATTCTTCGACACATTTAGACATCAGCGTATTTGTTTACAGAAAAGAAAAGAGTAAAAATGTTTTGTTGCTTAACAATTTACATCTAATTGTCTAATTTTTTTTATAATTCTAAAAAATACTAAATACACTTATTTACTACAACACAACTAAATTCAGTGTAGTTATGTGATTTCCCAGATTACAGGAAGCCTTCATATGTCAAGCTGCTTTTTATAGGAGGCCAGTGAATGCAATTTATAATATTTCTACTATCAATGCTTGGGCTTTATGGAAATCTGTAATTGGAAATATAATTAGTATACGTCTATTTGTATGTGTATCTTATCTATTAGTATATATCAATTTATTCAAGACATATAAGAACAGATTGTTATTTCTCCCCCTCCCTTCCCTTCCTCCCAGAAAAAAAAACTTTACATTTGGGCAAGAAGAAACACTAAAAACGATTCAAAACAAAACACTAACTAAGCATAAAAGAGTTTGTTATCACAATTAAAAAAAAAAAAAAAAAAAGAAAACTAAAGGTAATTGTTCGAAATATAATGCACATACACGTTTCTGATAAATGTGCAAACCTTTAATCATGTTTTTCTGGCAATGTATACAATATTGCAATCAAATTGTCATCAAATGTATACAATATTTGTATCTGGCAATGTATACAAAACTTGTCAGTACAAAAGTTTTAGATAATATTAAGAACATTAATAAATTGGATTAGATAAATCAGTAAAACTTGTAAGTAACTTGTAATTTTGATATATTTTTTAATTATTTTTGGATTTTATATCTAAACTTATTTGAATGGGCTAATCTATTTTTTTTATTAATGTTTATTAAGTCCAAGTTTATAGATATTCAATATTTGTTCAATATAATAGTTCCCAAATAAAAGAATTTGTCATTTGGATGCATTTAAAATCAAAAATGAATTTAAAAATGAGTCACAGTTTAGATTTGAGGGTTTTTTTCTTCAACTTCTATTTTTGTTTAATTTATTTTAGCTATAAGGATTGGTCATATAAAAAACTTATCAATGTAAAAGTTATAGATATTATTGAGAAGATGTAAAATAAATTTAATCGTATTTGATACCTTAAGAATTGACTAAGTTATGGGGGTTTTTCTCCCCCCCTCCTCCTTTTTTTTAAATCAGTAAGAGTTGATCCTATCAAAAACTTGTCAGTACAAAAGTTTTAGATAATATTAAGAACATTTATAAAAAATTTATTTGTATTTGATATCTTGAGAATTGACAAAGTTATAAATTGTTTTCTCCTAAAAAAGCTGATTTTTTTCACCCTTTGAGCCCATTTTTAATTTTATCAAATATTTGTCATGCATAAACTTTTTGCCCATTTTTTAGAAGTAATATAAATTTTAAACTGATTCAACATTTATTTTTGTTAAGAAGTTATGGGTTTTTTTCTGTTTTCATAAAAACCCTCCCTATTTCCATGCTCTTGGTCTGATTTTGCCCATTAACGAACTCGACTGAAATTTTATGTAAAAGTTTGATGGAAATTTGAGCAGAATTATAGAAGTTATCGTATCCATAAGAAAGTGATATAGATAGATAAACTTTTTTACTGATGGTAGTTTTGGGGTCTAGGGTCCATGATCAATGTAGATCTGCAAAAAAATTTCTGAAATTCCTGCATGGGAGCAACCGCAATAGGTAGTATTTCATACGAAATCTACCTAAAACAGTGGTGGCAATCAAAATCTGAATTTTTTTTTTTTTTTTTTTTTGGAAGTAACTTACACCTGTTGGAAGCAATGATTAAGAGGTGAATAAATAATTGAAAAGGTTGAGAAAATTTTTAAAAGAAAAAAGTAACCAAAAATAAAATAAAATAAAATAAAATAAAAATATTTTTAGTATAAAAACAGGATGTTAAAATATCTTTAAATGTAGCTCATATAATTATTTCAATGTAGAACTTATTTTAAGCTTTTGATTAGGATTTTTATTATTATTTATTTATTTATTTTTTAATACAACAACAACAACAACAAAAAATTATTATTATTATTATTATTATTATTGCATTTATTTCTTTTTATTTTTAGTCAAAAAGATTACTTTTCCAAAAAACCTGACAGTGTCTGAGTTAGATTTAAAATTGCCCCTCTAAAATGTTGAATTGTTCCTTGGTGATGTTTCCACTCCACGTTGGGAACCACTGGTGCGATGTACAGTAACAGTATAAAAGCAATAAATGTGAAATTACCAAAAAAAGACTAATTTAATTGGAATTAATGCTATGGAATACATATGTACAATGTATACTATAACAATGTATACTGTATACAATGTATACTGTAACAATGTATACTATATACAATGAATACATACAATGCATATAACATAAATGCTATGGGATTTGCAACTACTTTCAACTGAATGAATCTCTCAATACACCTCCCGTGCAGGGCTGTAGCTTGAAGTGCATAAGGGGGGGGGGGGGTCAAGAAAATATAGGAGGGGTCTCATATTTTCTCTCATGCAGAAAGATAAATTAGTGAAAAATTTACTATGTTTCTCATTAAACAATTACAATAACTTCATGTTATGCTAAGAAAGTAATAGGATGATGAAAAATTTGAGTGTGTAAGTAAGGGAATAGTAAATATCATGTTAGTTTCATATATGCAAATGTTGAAACACTTATTTTAGTAACAATTTAGTATTTTTCAAAACTGTGAAAGGTTTTCAAAACTAAATTAGATTTTTGAACTGAATTTCATTTGAATTTTTGGAACAGAAATTCATTTAGTGACCTCGGAATCTTTTCCAGGGGGTACTCAAAATATTTTAGGGGGGGGGGCTGAGCTGTCCATATCACCGCCTTAGCCACGGCCCTGCTCCCATGTCTTAAAAAATTAACTAAAGACCTATTTATGGGAAAATGCAGCATGGACCAAGGTGGCATTGTAACTTTATGACCTCCTTTTGAAGTGACTCTAGCAGAATGCCAAATTTAAACTTTAAACAAGGGTTTTGTTTCAACCACACTGAAAAGAAAAAGAAAAAAAAGAAAAAGAAAAAAGAAAAAAAATGCTGCGCTAAATTTAGTTTAGGAAATGCAAATGAAGTTTTAATATGCACTACTTCTATTGTCAGTACCAAATTAAGTTCATCATAAAAGAAACAGATTAGGATAAAATTAAAAAATAAATGAAAAGAGTTAAACTGAATAGCAATATTTGATCAAATTATTTTTAAATGCTATAAGTGATCTAATAAAATATTATGGCAAAAAATACCTTTTAGTTTTACATGTTTCATTGCTCTGATGGCAACTTTTTCAAAAACAATAAATGATAAAAGAAATTTTTTGCTAAAATAGCTTCAAATTAAAAATAAACAGAAAACATAAATCACGTGAACATGAGCATAGTGAAGTAAACTAGAAAAAATGAATAAAAATAATTGTGAACATGAAAATATTACAAATTGTTGTCTTAAAAACCTTTGAAGCATTTTCTTCCAAATTTTAGGGAGTTCCATAAAGGCAAATTCATTGCAAATATTGTCTCTACATATGAAGATTTCTATTGACTCTCTGATGATTGATGGAAAATATGATCTAGAAATCTTCATATGTAGAGACAATATTTGCAATGATTTTGCCTCCACGGAGGTCCCCAAAATTTAGAAGGAAATGCTTCAAAGGTTTTTAAGACAATAATTTGTAATATTTTCACGTTCACAATTATTTTTATTCATTTTTTCCAGTTTACTTCACTATGTTCATGTTCACGTGATTTATTTATTTATTTATTTATTTATTTATTTTGTTTATTTTTAATTTGAAGCTATTTTATCAAAAAAATTCTTTTATCATTTATTGTTTTTGAAAAAGTTGCTGTCAGAGCAACAAAACATGTAAAACTAAAAGGTATTATTTGCCATATTATTTTATTTTAATAGATCACTTATAGCATTTAAAAATAATTTGATATTTTAAAGTGATGTTTTATATTATATCAATATTTGATGTTATATAGGCTTCATATTTTTTCAACTTTTATGATATACCCATTAATACTTTACTAGTATATACAGACAGCTATACCCAGTATGTTTTTAATAATACAGTTAATAATTCATATAGTTAGTGTACAGAACCCTCTGAACTCACACTTGACAATGTATTTTTTAGTGTTAAGCTTTCTGATAATCAAATTATGTTGGTGTAAATAAAAGTGTTAAATGTATTTATCTGTTTAATATGTTGAGACTTCTGAAGTAGAGGAATATTTAGCCTAAATTTCTAGCATTTGCCTTATTTATGCACTCAATATTGTAATTTGGTGCATTTCTTATGCTAACTGAAATGTTAACATATTCATTTTACTTTTACAAGTTTCAAGTAATCTCATCCACTAAATATAGAAGTGTTGTTATAAATTATAAACTTAACTGTAACTACATCTATTTCAAAAATTTTGCATTAACTGGATGCAAATCTCGCCAATCACCACAAGGGCGGATCTGGAGAGTCCTCAAGGGAGGGGGGAATTTTAAAAATTGGGAGACTCAAATCTCTTGCACAGGTCAGGGCTAATATTTTCACTGTGAGTCAAGTTTGGGTCCAGTTTTCTTCTATATTTTTTGCGGGTTGGGTTTGGGTCCAGTCGACTTCTATTTTTCAAGCGGGTCAGGTTTGGGTCGAATTGATTTCTATTTTTTACTGCTGGTCGTATTAACTAATCAGAAGCGTGCAAAGAGAAAATTGTGCCTGGGTAAAGTTTCATCAGTTTGCCCCTCCTCCCCCTCAAAACGACTTTTCTTGTGACAGGTCAAAAATGACGTTGGTAGTATAAATGTGACGTCCTAAGGCAACAGACCTCTTTGCCCCCACCCTTTCACGCTATGCTGTAACTAGTACTTTTTCTGTGGTTCGCATTTGGGTCCGTTTGACTTCTATTTTTTGCAGCGGATTAGGTTAACTTCTACTTTTTTGCTACTTGCTGAGTTTGAGACCGGTTGACTACTATATTTTGCTGCTGGTCAAGTTGACTTCTGTTTTTTGCTGCTGGTCGGGTTAATTTATACTTTTTTTCTGTGGGCTGTGTTTGGGTTCAGTTGACTTCTTTTTTGCTGGGGGTTGAGTTAACTTCTACTTATAATATAAATCATAATAGTATTGCTCTACAGTAAGAACAAAAATAAATTTTCAAAAATGATTTCTTAAGATTTCGCAAAACAAATGTACAACATCTACTTTTTACGAATAACAAATAAGTAAGATGCCATCCCAAATTGGGCTCAGAGTGAAGAATTGCATGAATCGCTGTCGGGCCAATAATGCTTATCATACAGGCTGGATCGGACATGGAACAAACGTTCAGCTTTTACTCAGAGCCGAGCCGCGACTTGGAAACTTCGATCAGTACAGACAAGACATGAGTTAGGGGTCTTTTTTCAGAATTTGGTCCCAACCGAGCTCGACGATTTTAAATCCGAACCCTCTCGAACCCAAAACATTCTGCTTCGAGCCCAAGCCCGATAACGAAAGTATACAGAAGGAGAAAAAATGAATAATAATTTTTTTTTTAATGTTCCAAAAAGAATTATAATTTTTAAACTACATTTACATAGAAATGTTACTCTTAAACGAAAATTTAAATTTAATATTATCAAAAGAAAAGTTTGGTATAAAATAAAAATGTACTTTATACTTAAAAAAAATTCTCATATTTTGTCTCCTTTAATGAGAAAATATTATGGACATGTTAATGAAGTGTTTCATGAATAAATGCATGGAACTTGTAGAAATTACTATTGATTATTTGTCGAATCGAACAAGATTCATCAGTTTTCTATAAAAAGTGTATATTTTTAACTATAACCATTACGTTCCTCATAACAATCTTTTGAGATAGGCGTTCCCCAAACAATGACATTAAATTTTTTTAATTCCGATGCTTTTATAGGAATAAAGGAGAAACGCTGCTCAGTTGCTTTATATCGGAATAATATGGAAATTAAATTTACTTACGACCAAAAGTGACTTCGTAAATACCAGAGTCTTCAGCATCAGCAGAATTCACAAAAACACAGCAACAATCACTAAAATTATTTCCATACGAAAAGTGATTATGACTTGTGTAAGCTGTTAACAATAAAAATCTAAATTATTCGCCAACTGCAAATTAAAATTTGAAGAAAATATTCTCTTTGCATTAGATGTCTAAATAATAATAAACAACCCTATTGCAAAATAACGTCTACTACGAGCAAAAATCAAACTAAGGACAAATTCATTATTCCTGCCTTTTCATTGGTGCCAGAACATCGTCGGAAATGGCAAAAATAGGTTTGTAGAAATGACTAATAATTTACTTTAAAAATAGCATTCTAATGCTAAAATAGAAAAAAAAAACAATTTCTGCTTCCCCTTCATTCTAATCAAAATGTCAATATAGTGATTTGAAAAGGAATAAGTAATGTTTAAGGGGGGAAAAAGTTCTTTTAATATTTCCTATTCATTGATAAATAAAATGTATATGTTTCAGAAAAAAATGAGTCCGAAACCAAGAACTGTCTCATCTCTAATACAGACATCTAGGAAGAATGATTCCAGGCCAGGCTCGACCGGAAGAAAAACCAAGTCCAGCCCAACCCAAATCGGCAGAAAAATAAAGATCAGGACATGGCCTGGCTCTAAAAATCAGAAAACCTGACCTAGCCCGACCCTAGGGTGGGTGATCACCCCTTTGCCAACTCTCCCTCCCCCCTCCCCTCCTTAGATCCGCTGTTGCCTGATTCATAAATTGGCTCGCCCGCATCAACCTTGAGTTTCAAGACGACTCTCATGTTGGTTTGAAAACCTTTATGGGCCCAGGGGGAAGGGGGGGGGGGCAATCACCCCATCACGGCCCCGCCCCTAGATCCGCCATTGAATCACCAATAGCTTTTTTGTATGTAAATTAAAAATAATGCTCTGAATGAAGTTGTTTGAAATAAAATGGTTTTGTTTATATCATTATTTATTATTGCTGTTATGTATTTTAAGGGAAATGAGTGAAAGACATTCACTCATCTCACTCAGATATGTATTTCATATGCCTGTATTTTAAATCAAAGTTATGCATTTTAAATGAAATGAATTGAAGGTTTATATTTTGAGCAAAATTAATGCAATGTCAATGGGAAGAATATATGGTGCATAATCACCTGCACTTGGCTAACATAACAGTATCTCTTTTTCATCTGATTACATCATTAGCTTTTAAAATTTATTTTATTTTACTTGCACAAAATGAACAATATTTTCTATGCCTTTATTAGGTCGAGGTGCTGCTATGATTATTGAGTCTCTTCAGCTCTATTATCATATCCACTGCTTCCAATGTTGTGTATGTCAAGCTCAGTTAGGTAATGGTTCCTGTGGTACCGATGTCAGAGTCAGAAATAACAAACTACATTGTCACAATTGTTACAGTAATGATGAAGGTAAATGGCAATTTTCATTTTTTTCTCTCTGCTGAGTGAAATTTACAAATAAATTGTTACAAAATCCTGTAAAAACAGCATCAACTGTAATTAACTATAAGTAAGGTATTCCACTGAAAATATTGTTTGTTCTTCTTCAGATATAATATGTGGTGTACTGGCATGTCACACAAGTTTGAGAGAAAATCGTTGAAATATTCTGTAAAAAAATATGCATCTTATTTTGATTTTACCATTATATTTCAAAGTTTCCTTTATCTATTTCTTCTTCTTGTTGTTCTTCTTTTCTTTAGCATAATGATACAATTTTTTTAAAATTACTTTTCCATAACAATTTTAAAAAAAACCAGTTTCTTCCTTTCTTGTTTACATACTTTTGTTTACACCTAATATGGAAAAGGTGCAGCTTAATTACTGAAATAATAAATAGCCAATAAAAATTTAACTCTAAAGAATTCTGCAGCTAGTTTTAATCGCCTCTTTACTGTGCAATTGAATATTGCTTCACCATAGCAAACATTTCTTGTAAAAGCAATTAGATTAAAAAAAAAATAATGTAAATAATTTTAACTATGATGGCTCATTTCCTCCAGAATAAATATGAACAACTCTGATAAGATCCTGACAGTTTTTCATTAATGCATAGACAGGATTTATATGCCCCAAAAAGAACCTGGGTTTGAAACCATAAGGAAGTTATTTTTGTCATGATATCCAGGAGAAACCTATGTAAAAAGTCTATAGTTTCCCTCAAAACCTGGAACAACTATTCAGATATGCAGGAAAATGTATCCACTATATTTTTATTAGCCAGTAAACACTGGCTATTATTTGCCATGTTTCATCATTAATTGTGAGCATGGAAAAAATATTAATTCTGAAAAGTAACACTGAAAAAATTTTTCTATGTTAGTAAGAAGCCTATGAGAGAAACAGCCATAAATTAAAAAAAGATGGCATGAGTTTTTTTAATTGTCTGAGCGAAGCAAAGTCTTTATACTCAGAGATACGTAACGGTATTAAAAGTAAAAAAAATTCTTTCGTCAAGCAAATCTCAAAAAGTACTTGTTGGATTTCGATTGTGTTTGTACCAGAAGGTACCTATGAAGGTAATCTGGTGAATGCACCTACTTTTAAAAATTAATTCCAAATAGTTCAAAAGTTATATTAAAAAAACTGATAAAAAAGCACAATTTATTTGCATACGTCACAGAAATTTGGTGAGCGTGATTTTCACCAGCTGGATATTTTCGTAGATAACCGAATCATTACATGGAGTAAATAGTAATCATTTATGCACTCAGAAATATTGAATGCAATAAAACATTTTAAAATTTAATCATGCAGGAAAATAAAACTGTTATTTTTTATATTAAAAAAAATGTCAAAAAAACTTTGATTTTGAGATTTTGTGATAATCTCTTAATAGCATTTTTGATCGCTAAAAGAATGTTTTACATATTTCGCGTGTGAAAATTAGAAACAATTACGTTTTTAAATAAAAAGTTTCATTTATGACATCATTTTCCCTTTATATTTATTTTTATTGCATGTTCTCCTTTAACTTATATTTTATTTGTTTGTGGAAGTCAATTCTGGTCACTAATTTTTCGGCACGGTTACCTCAAGCGCATCAGATTTGGCGCAATTTTTTTCAAAGCCCATTTGGCGAAAACTCCGTTTTCAAATAACACTTACATGCACATTTTTAAATTATTTTCTATTTTCAAAAAGAACTTGCAGCAAATAAAATAATAATAATAATAATTATAAAAAGAAATATTTTATATAATTAAGAAATGAAAGTAAATAAACATTTTATGAGTAAATAAACAAATAATAAATAAATAAAGCCGGGTTATCATCCCAGGTAAAATAATGCCATTTTTACACCAATTATGTACCCTGGTTGCATATGTGACATCTTTTCCCATTTTTCATGTTTTTCCTGTTGGCATACAACTTTGAAATTTGGAATATGTATGCATACCTGGGAGCAATACTGGAATTAGACATTGATTTTTTTTTAATTTGATCCAAAAAGGGGCAATGGGGGCTATTTTTTAAAGATTTATACAATTTATACTGCATAAAGGAGCCACTTACCTATTTTAATATACAAGAAGTAAGTGGTATGTAAAAACAATTATAGTATACATAAATAAAATACTTGAGATAATATACTAGAGATATAAGCACCGGGTTTGGCGAGTTTTTTTTATGCCAATCAGGCGAAAACATCGTTTTGATTACCAGATACAAATAGCATGCCATAATAACACGTTATTTATTTATTTCAAAAAAAAAAAAAAAGGAATAAACGAAACATTTTCTGTTAGTAAAAAAAAGAAATAACAATCAATAAATGATGATATTTTTAGAACAAGCAATTTATTATAACATTTATATGATAACCAGCATGTTAGGCAACTTAACGCCATTTTGACACCAATTAGGTACCTCGGTGTGTATAGGGCATATATGTGCCATATTTATTTGTAAAACTGAGCATGAACGTTTACCAAGTGTGTTTTCATAGTCGCTTATATCTTTTTGCAACATAGCGCACCTTTCGAAGCCAAAACTGCACAAAAGAAAAAAAAAATCAATATTTGCAGTTTTTTTTTTATATAATGCACATTCTGTAATCAGTAGGCTCGGTAATCAGACCTCGTTTTTTTGCTTTAAAAGATACGACGCCTTTTTTGGATTCGACGTTTTTCCATATTTGATAGTATGCGTCTACTCGTTTTGTAACTTTTTTTGTAACTTTCTTCTTTATTAACAGCGGCATTGGATTTACTATTTAAATAAAAATTCTTCTAAATACAAAGAATTTTGTTAAAATAAATAAATAAATGAAATGCGGACATCTATTACTCAAAGCACAAAACTTTTCTTATTGAGTTAATAAAAATCAGTAAAAACATAATTTTTATGATAATAAAAAGGTGACTTATGTAATAACAGTGTCATATATTATGTACGTTATGGATTAAGTATGAATATTTCTCCACCATTTATAAATAATAATAATAATAAAATAAAATGCGGACAGACCAAAGTCTATATTTGACTGAAAACAACAACCACTTTCTAAATGCTTTAAAAAATGGTCTATGAAAAGTGATATTTCAAAAGTATTATGAAATTAGTTAAAAACCATCTATTTTAAACTAAATGAATAAAAGATTTGTATTTTTAATTAAATAAATGGGATTTGAAAAATTATTGGAAATTTATCACCATAGATGTATCAATATTACAATCAGTACCTTGTATGCAAAATGGAACAATTAGCAATACTTTTTGTACTCGAAAAATGGTCGTTGCTTTTTTTAAGGTTAAAAAGTAGATTACGAAATATTCCTATAGAGATGCCAAGCCCCCGGTTATTGGATAGCAGAATTTTCTTATAGGAAAAGTTATTTTTTAAATCCGCAGAATGTTCCAATTTAAAAAAAAACATTTTCTGTATTAAAATACCGGTATCCAAAATGCCGGAGACTTGCCAGCTCTGCCTATAACATTTTAATTAATCACGGTACTTTTTCTAATCGGATTAAAATTTAGTGAAGACAACGTTTTTTGGCCAAAAGGAGCTTTTTTCCACATGTGTAACTATGATACAATTCCTTGATGCTGAAATAAAATGTTTTGACTTATGCTATTATTACTTCCTCTTATTTATTTATTTGAAATTTAAATAAGATGACTCAAAATCGTGTTTTTTAAATGTACGGAAAAAATGCATTTCGAGAGAAGGCGAAAAGAACAATATTTGGCGATTTATTACTGGCATTTGGCTAAGTGTCTTACTACCTTGTATTTAATACTCTTCACAATACTTCGCTGTTATATGGACTTAGGCGCTTTTATTAAAAGTTTGACGTAATTTGGGCTTAAGAAAGTGAGTTTTTTACTGAATAATACAAATAAATGAAAATTGAATACTAAGAAATACTAATAAAAGAAAAACGAAGCATTATATTGATCTATGTATATTTAAAAATGCATCGGCTAGCGCTAATTAGATAATTTATGTGTATATGATAGGAGATAAATAGCTTTTGATTCTATATTTCTATGCTATAAAGCATTAACGTCTGTGTGTTTTTCGTTATCATTGGAAGTACCTAGCCGATTTAAAAAATAATGTGGGCAAAAAATGTTGGTAACCATCTTTGCTGCAAAATATACTATATTTTGCGTAGGAACAATAACCACCATCAATGCACGAGCAAAAATAGTTCTAAAATTGAGAATTCTTTGATGGTAATATGACTAAAAATTTAAAATCTTTTTTTTTTTTTGGTGACAACTTTTAAGATATAATATTCTCGTTATGAACGACTTCTAAAACATTCGACAATTTAATTTCACAAATTAAACATTTTTTTTTTCTAGAAAAAGTTTTAAACCCAATTTATTGAGAATATTGCAATTTTTAGGATACTGTTGGGGTCAGAAACTATAACTTTGGCATCACAGTAACTTATAAGATGTAAGTGTTCGTTTAGGACAAATTTTTAAAAAATGATTCCTTAACTCTTATCGACAACCTCATTGCATCCGTGGAAAACAGATATTTAACATTATAAACTATTCGGACGGATTTCACACCACATAAAATGCACTCCATTCTCTTCAAACATAATAGTTTATGTTATTTATAGTTTCTCAAATCGGTGCGAAGCTTCTGTTTATGCTCATGACATCATTTCAAAGAGTTATATTTCCAATATAGGAAAATTTGGTGTTTTGTTTTCTGTATTACTTTTAACATTTTGCATATTTCCAATTTTATATCCATGCCTGGTTTGCTTTTCTTTTATAAAAATAGTATATGCAACTTTATATATAATATTTTGTAATTATATGATTCAATATGCTTATTTTCATCATATTTTATTATACATATTCATATTTTATGAATGACCAATTAAAGGTAACATCTCATTTTCTTTACTTGTCGCAAGTTATTAAATGTGTATTCTCAGCAGTATCGCTCAGACTAATCCCTCTGAGGGAAGTCCTAGTTTATTTTATTTTTTAGAAAGTTTGAAATTAATATTCAGTTTTTAGAAAAAGGACTAGAAAAGATAATTTATTGCCATATTAAAATTGAATTTCTTTACTTCTGACTCTTAACTGTAAAAAATTAAAAAAGGATTTTTTTTATGTATTTAGTAATTTAGTTTTTATTATTTATTTACTTATTTATTTATTAATGTTTTTCCCATTATGTTTTTTTTAAAAAAAAGTTGAAACCTATCAAATTCAACAGATAAAATATTTAAAAGAACTGATTGACTGAATTTATTAAAAAATCAATTTTTCAAATAACTGAAAAATTAAACTTTATCCATATATGTAATCAGAACATGCAATTAAGAAAATTAAATTATGAAGTTATTAATTGAGGTATTTCATAATGAAAAGATGAAAATTAGACATTCTGACACATTTATAATTTTTGTTTCCGGCAAAATCTAAAAAAAAAAAAAAAAATCTTTTCAACATTGCATAATTTATAAGAATGCTTTTCATATTCATATTCAATATTTAAAAAATATTGTAATGTGAAATAAATTAATAAGTATATTCAAAATTGATGTCATGTTTGCCAGTTGCAATTTTGCCTGTAAGGTCTCACACTCTTTACTTGAGGCTCTAGTGTGAGTAACAGCAAAATGTAGAATTTTTTGATGCATTTGATGTAAAGTATTTAATTTTATCAAAGAAAACATTTTTTTTTTTTTTTTTTTTTTTTTTTTTTTTTTTTTTATACACACTGAAGCCGTTTGAGATTGGTGTATCAATTTCATCATCAGCGAAAGAAAAAAAATATTGAAATGTAAAGTTTATGAGTACAAATGCGTTATTTTAAACTGTGACATCATTTTCTGTTCAAAAGTTTTTAAAAAATTACTTTTTAATTGTAATATGAAAATGTCATCCATAATGATACAGTAATTCTCATTGTTTCCCTTCTCTCTTTAACAATGAAAGTAACCCGATTGCCACCAATATGAAGAAATTTCCTAAAGGATTTTTAAAATTAAAATATAAACATGGGATTATTTTAAGAAATAGCGTGTGAAGACACATCTACAAAAAAGTGCTTTCATTAAAATAAATAAAATGTTCAGTAGAAAGTTTAGGCCAGATGACTAAGAAACCAGTCTTATCTTTTAAATATATGGATTACAGCTGTCTTTAATTATGTAAAAGTAAATATATATATGTAGATATAAAATAATCCTTTTACGTAATACTTATCCAAACTTTATATTTGCCACCAATTTTTAGATGTAGACTCCCTCAAATCCGCAAACCAGAAATCCGCAACTCTCTAAAATCCGCACATATTTTATGGATATAAACAATGAAACTTTCAATTCTGATATTGCTACAAAATTTGATTTTTTTAGTTTTGTATTAATTCCAAATGTTTTTTAATTTGTAATGTTCTTAATAATACTCCATTCATGACTTTTTCACGAATGAGGATTTTTTTTTTTTTTGGGGGGGGGGGGGGATTTAAGATATTGTTGATATCACTGGTAATCACAATCTTTTTACCAAGCATATTTTTGCATTAATCAAGATTTTTTGGTTATTAAGCCTGGCTAAACTTGGAAAAAATATCCTTATTTTATGATTTTGATGTGAATTAGTAATGTACTTTTATGAGGCAAGTTTTATTGAATAACTTAGGAAAAATACATTTAATCTTTATAATGAATATTTAACCATGCATTATTGATTATCAACTTGACCTTTGCTATTAGTATGTTAATCATTTTAAAAATTATCTAAGTTTTTATTATTTTAGTTTATTACTTATTTTAATATTTTATTATAGTGTTAAGCATTCATTATAGTTCTAAGTGCACTATTAATTACACTCAAATTAATGTTTAAAAATGTAAATAAAGCAACGACCAGAAATCCACAAAATTCTAAAATCTGCACAACCTCTGGTCCCAAGCTGTGCGGATTTGAGGGAGTCTACTGTATTCGCATTTGGTAAGGTGGCAGAAGCTTAATTCAAGCCTTGTATCCAAATATATCCATTCTTAAAAATTTCAGTAACTATAAGTTCCTTCAAGACACTGAGTATAAAAAATATAATTTTGATGAAGTCTTAAATAACTTTGCCCATTCTAGGTGAAAATCCTTTATATATATATATTAAGGAAAGTCTGGATTTCGTATTAATCATAGCACAAAAAAATCTGCCGAACCTAAAATCTTGAAAATTGGGGTGAAAATACTTCTGATAACATCGAGTGCCGCTAAGAAGGGATTTTCAAAAATTCCACCCCTAAGGGGGTTAAAAAAAGAAACGAAATTTTAAAAAATTCCTTAAAAATCTGCTTTTGCAGTTATTTTTCAACTGATAACATATTTTAGTATATTTTTTCATGCTGAATCGAATGGCACCAAGCAAATTCTTTTAAGTTCAGTAGTTTGCAAGATACTTCACATTTTCCTGATTTGGCTGTGTCTTTGACGCAAAAACCTGAAATTTTCAATCTATATATATAAAAGAAAGTCTGGATTTCGTATTAATCATAGCACAAAAAAATCTGCCGAACCTAAAATCTTGAAAATTGGGGTGAAAATACTTCTGATAACATCGAGTGGTGCTAAGAAGGGATTTTCAAAAATTCCACCCCTAAGGGGGTTAAAAAAAGGAACAAACTTTTAAAAAATTCCTTAAAAATCGGCTTTTGTAGTTATTTTTCAACTGATAACATATTTTAGTGTATTTTTTCATGCTGAATCGAATGGTACCAAGCAAATTCTTTTAAGTTCAGTAGTTTGCGGGATACTTCACATTTTCCTGATTTGGCGGTGTCTTCAGCGCAAAAACTTGAAATTTTCAATCCTTATCCTTATAGATATTATAAATGTGAAAGTGTGTCCGAAAAATTGGAATGATATTGGCTTCAAAACGGATGGATTAATGTATTTGAATTTTTGCAAATAGATAAGTTAAAACCTGGAAATGAGCACAGGCTAATTTTTAATTAATTTATTCATATATTTTCCTTATTAATTCAAAATTTCATTATTTTTCATACAGAATCAATTAACATTTTTCCGATAAAAAATAACCATTTTTGTTTCCTGTTGCCAAGAAAATCAAATCCTGAAATAATTTTTTCACGTCGATTAATTTTTAGTTGAACAATTTCCACATGAAAAATTAAAATAAAAAGAATTCAAAGGGAAAAAAATATGACGTCACACTTGAAAAAGAATGAAATCTTTATATAAGAAGCATGAATATCGGCTACGTTAATAAAAGGTTTTCTGTGAAAAATGGTGACATAATTAGAAGTAAAGTGAATAAAAAAGAATTATATTATTAATAAAATATTTCATTTGGAAAAATATGACATCATACTTTAAATAACATAGGAATTTTGAAGTAATTGTTAAAAGTACAGGAGGCAAGGATATGTGTAACTAATAAAAGTCAGTAAATAATGACATCACATTTAAAAAAAAAAGAAAAATATTTTTTTTATTAATACTGATTAACAAGTTTAATATGATTTACATACAAATGAAAGTTTTCAGTCAAAGTTAATATTCTGATTATCAGTTTTTTATTTCTCGCTAAAATAATAATAAAAAATAATTTGAATTTATAGCGATGGCACAAAAAAAGATTAAAGTAAATTTCCTAAAACTGAAAGTATGTGTTCACAGGTTGGAGTTTCATGTTTGAATTTATTTCACAGAAGTGAAAATCGTCTGCAATATATTGATATTTAAAATCAAGGATGTAGTTTAAGCTCCCATACATTTACTACTAATTGCATTGCTACTAATTCATACGAATTGAATTTTTAAAAATAATATACTATTTTAATTAATTATTTTTAAAAGATGGTAGTTAAAACATGTCGCAAAGACGTTTTTACTAAAAAGTTTTATCAAGTAAAAATGATGTAACATTTTTTTTCATGTAAAGCAATCATTTTAATTAGAAAAACAAAAATATACTAGCCGCCCTTGATGGCCAGTTTGATCTCCCTTGAATGCATTAAATCATAAGCAATCCCTAAGCATTAAATCATATTGCTTTTATTCATAATTTATTTTAATTGCTCAATTTTTTGCCTAATTAGAAGATTCTGCTTAAGATATAGACACAGATGTTATATACGCATCACATTGGCGCGATTGCAACAAAATGGCAATTATATGTAACTCAGATGGTAACCCGGCTATTGTTATTTATTTATTAATAAACTGTTTGTTTTCTTTTATTTTGTTTTTTAAAATTATGTAAATTGTTTTTTCTATGATCATTAACTAAACTTTTTTTGGTACTACTTGGTTATCCCGTCGACCAGTTTCGCCAAATTATACAAATCGCAAACTGATAGCGAAAATATACACATTGACATAATTTCTATTTTAAATAATGAAAAAACAAATAATTAGTAGAATATTAATAAAAATGCAAATAAAAAGTTGAAATAAAAATCACCAAAGGCGTTTTAAACACATGTATCGTATTTAATGTCATTGAATACGACATTCATGATCATCCATTATTGGCACTTAATCTTGTAGTTTGGCGATGGTTTTTTTAGTCGATGAGGTAACTAAGTATTCCTTTTTTATTTATTATTATTTCCTTTTTAAAGTAATATAAATTAGTTTAAAAAAATTATATGTAACTGGTATCTGAAAACGGAAGTTTTCGCCAAATGGCCATCAGAAAAATAACGCACCAATGTAGTGCATATGCCATTTGTACTGATAAATTAAGAACACGGTATTTTTATGATAGCATGGCGCAGATAATAAATCGTCAAATATTGTACCAGTGGCATTTTTTCGTATTTCAATAAATTTTGAAAATACATTAATATAATCCTTTCACTCATTTCATTTATATTACACAACTTTAATTTGAAACTGAAAAATTAAAAATTCGTGAATTTTATTTATTTTTTTAAAAGTAAAAATAACAGAAGAAATAAAAATAATGATACTTTGAAGCTCCATAAATGCAGCGAAGGAACAAAACATAAATAAACCCAATTTACCACAGCCTAAATCTTACCACAAGACTTTTGCACAATAACCAATAAGATGTGTTTCATTTGGTCGTTGCCATTAAACAATGAACAAGAAATCGTGATTTTTGTGCCACATACGTTAACGTAATACATATAGATAAATATTTTTATTTCGTCAAAATGATGTCATTTTCATCTCAGTAGCTTCAAAATTGAAAATGAAATCTAAAAACAATAAAATACATTTCAGAAATTGTGTTTTGCATTTCTTTAAATAATATTCTCTGTCACAAAAACATAAACCAATACCTATGAACTAAATAAATAAAAAATAGAATAAATCTAAACAGTGTTGAATCCAGACACTTTTCTCCAGGGGGGGGGGGACACAATAGCTTTCCGGGGTGGATTACTCTTTTTTACCATTGAAAACAGAAAATCTCAAATTTTCCGATGAAGGGGGGAGGGGGATTTGATTACTACGGGGAACTCCCTGAATTCAACACTGAATATAAATAATAAAGTAAAATAACACAGATGTAAATTTATTTCTTATTTAATCATAGAAAACAAATATGAAATTTCATGCTCATGACAGAAATTTTAAATGATCCAATATATACAAACAAGAATAAGCATATTGTTACCATCAGAAGTCTTTCTGCTATAAAATATGATAAAAGGTTAATCACTCATGCTTTAAAAAATCGAAATTGTTTTCTTAATTGATGGATTTGAACTTTTTAAAATGTTATGTGAACGAAGTCACGGGTAACAGCTAGTCTATATATATAAAAGGAAGTCTGGATTTCGTATTAGTCACAGCAGAAAAAAATCTGCCGAACCTAAAATCTTGAAAATTGGGGTAAAAATACTTCTGATAACATTGAATGTACGCTGAGAAGGGATATTCGAAAATTCCATCCCTAAAGGGGTTAAAAAAAAGAAACAAACTTTAAAAAAATTCCTTAAAAATCGGCTTTTGTAGTTATTTTTCAACTGATAACATATTGTAGTGTATTTTTTCATGCTGAATCGAATGGTACCAAGCCAATTCTTTTAAGTTCAGTAGTTTGCGAGATACTTCACATTTTCCTGATTTGGCGGTGTCTTCGGCGCAAAAACCTGAAATTTTCAATCATTATCTATATACAGTAAAGCATCATTTATAAGACGATCACTTATACGACGTTTACATTTATACAATGTTTTAATGTAGTCCCAATTCGTTTCTAATCATTTCAATGTAAAAAATATATCTTTTATACGACGCCCAAAATCGGTTATACGTCGATTTTTGGATTTTGTATAGGTTTATTTTTGTTCATTTTTCTTGTGTATTTTAAGAATGAGTGGAAGTTTGCAGCTATGGATGACACCAAAGAGCGTGTTTAAATGCACTCCACGTTATAAAAATATGAGCTGCTGTTCGATTAGTCTGAAAAATCAGCTTACGTGAAACAGATTACACTGGGAGGGGTCATTCTTTTTTTAGAGGATGGTCACCATTCCCGACCTGTTTTAAATTGCAAATAGACTATCCTTCTAACTGTTATCAGTATTAGCGACTTTTAGTTGGCTACGCGGGGTTTTTGTCTTTGACTTTAAATGGAAATGAAATGATGTACTGCAAATGAGGAACCTTTCGGTGAAACATAAACATAAGTGAAACATAAATAAAGGTACGCAAATTTAATTTGCTTACTAATTCCCCCTTCCCTTTTTTTTTTTTTTTTTTTTTTTTGTTTATTTTTAAAATTTATGCAAATCAGCACGTTAAACATTAAAATTAAGTGAAAACAACATTAATTCTAGTTTTAGAAGTGAAAATCGATTATACGTCGTTATCGTTTATGCAACTTTTTTGGTAGTCCCTTCGGCGTCGTATAAACGATGCTCCACTGTATATAAAAGAAAGTCTGGATTTTGTATTAATCACAGCACAAAAAAAATCTGCCGAACCTGAAATCTTGAAAATTGGGGTAAAAATACTTCTGATAACATCGAGTGCTGCTAAGAAGGGATTTTCGAAAATTCCACCTCTAAGGATGTTAAAAAAAAGAACTTTTAAAAAATTCCTTAAAAATAGGCTTTTGCAGTTATTTTTCAACTGATAACATATTTTAGTGTATTTTTTCATGCTGAATCGAATAGTACCAAGCAAATTCTTTTAAGTTTAGTAGTTCACGAGATACTTCACATTTTCCTGATTTGGCGGTTTCTTCGGCGCAAAAACCTGAAATTTTCAATCCTTTTCTATATATATAAAAGAAAGTCTGGATTTCGTATTAATCACAGCACAAAAAAATCTATTGAACCTACAATTTTGAAAGAGTTCTATAATCAGGTTAACATGATTATGTAAGCTATATTTAAATATCTCAATAAATATAAAATGCAAAGTGAAATTTCATTGTGGCCACTTATAACTTAAGTTGTACAAGATAGATTTTAATGAATTTTACATTGTTAGTTGGATAATTTTTCAGAAATTTTGTAACAAATGAAATATAGCATTCTACGTTGTTTAATTGAATACTTAGGAAATGTTTTTTATCAGATGAACCCAATTACAAAAGTTTGGCTTTATTTTAAAAGTTCAGCTGAATGAATTTTTATGTGATTAAAATTGTTAACATGTTTAGCACTCCGTCATTCATTGGTGACTAACATTGAACTTTCTGTTTAGGTGACTGATTTTTCACCGATGACAGACAGAGTAAAGTACGATATAAAACTAAAAATTACTATGATATAAAAATTTCGTTTGATTCAAAGTTTCTTAAAAAAAAAAAGGACGAAGGCTGCTAGTATATATATATATATATATTAAAAAAGTAACAATTTGGAAAAGAACCAATGAAAATCAGCATAGATAATTGGCGGCCAAAGAAAATCTGTATAGATACCTCAAGAGGTGGGGCCCAATTTTGTTGACGAGCTCCCATAGACATCTATTGAAAACCAGTAGGTTTGCTTGTTTGCAGAAAATCAACAAATTGAGATATTTTAATTCAATAAAAATTACTATTACCTTATGAATAGAGCTTAATAGAATTATTTACATTATTTTATTATTAACTTCTCAAACAAATAAATCCATATGCTATGCATGAATTAACTAGAATTGATGGACAAGAATGTTATTAAATTTTATAATTTATAAATGTAATGAAAAGTGGAGATATAACACATCAACAACTTCGGAAGTTGCTTTCATAATTGAATCAAAACTCAAAATGTGGTCACATTTGATTAGTTGACTTTAAACAATATTACATTTGATCAGTAACAGTAACTAGTGGAGTTAAATATATGAATTTTCTAATGACGTACAATTTTGAGACTAAACAAGAACTATTGACTGTTTAAAAGTTGCATGAAAGACTAAAAAAATAAATAGAATTTTCTTAATAGAACTACTATTGAAAAAATATTTAACATTTTAAATTTTTAATTTGTAATGGTAATTACAATTTATCAAACTTTTCATTAAATAGTTTTTTGAATGAATTATTTTTATTTTATGAGCATTTATTATTTAAAACAGTTATTTTATAGTGTTATGACTGTTCAAATTGTCATAGTTAGTTAGAAATTTTAAAATGTAAATAAAGCAATGATGGCAAAATGTCTGGTCTCAAGTTTTATGAAATAGATTGAATTAAAACTTTTCAAATCTTTTTAAAACATTTTTTTCTAAAACTATTCCTATTCAGTAATATGTACTTTTAAATGATGTTAGAGATATTTATATAATCATATTGATGTATAAAGTTATTGGCTTGTAACTTTAATATATTTTTGTTTTATTTTTTACAGCTGGCCTAAAATTCAGCCAAGTTTGACACCTAAAATAATTTTTACCTGTGATGTAAATAGATGTTTTTCAAAAGAGAACATAATTGGTTGTCTTTTAATTGGAGCTGCTTCTCAGACAAATAAATTTCATTATGCGGCAAAAAGTTTTAGAACTTACCAAAGATTGGTTGACTTTTCTGTTTCGAATGTATTATTTGTTACTGTTTATTTGTTTGTTGCTGTTGATAAATTATGAATTTTGTTGAACCATTAAATGGTACTAAAAATTTTAAACTAGTTTTTATGATCATTTTCATCTTTGTGTAATCTACCTTGATTGTTTTCTGACTGTCCACTCTTGTTCAAAAAAATTTTCCAATTGTGGGCATATTATTTAAACTTATCTAAAACAGTTACTGTTCTATTAAATTCCTTTCATTTAAATAGAAAAGCATGTGGATGGCTTATTCTTTTTTTTTTTTTTTTTTTTTTTTTTTTTTTTTTTTCAGTTCACAAAACTGAGTTGATTTGTGATTAAAAATCTTTATAACATTTTACATCTATTTTTACTTAGTGGCATACAATGCTACCATTCTAGATTTTAATAAAATCCTCATATCTTAAATATATATCAAATGTGCTCCTCTTTTTTCTTTCAGGCATTCTATTGGAACAATCAAAAATCTTTATTACATTGCATTGCTAAGCATGCATGCTATCTTTTTTTCTTTCTTTTTTTTTTTTTTTTTTTTTTTTTTCTTCATTTGAAAATATATTTTCACAGTAGATATTTTTCAAATATATTTATTTACTTCATACTGTTGTAATTAAAAAACACAGCAGTATTGAAAATTTTTTTATACAGTTTTGCCATTTGAGGAGCAGCCGATTTGTAGAACTGTAAATATGTATTTATATAATGTTAATAGGAAAAAAAATGTAAAAAGATGTTTTGTGATTTAAATGTTGTCCATTACAATGTATAGTTATTTGAAAAATTAAAATATTACATTAATAAATTCGTTAGTTTTTAAACATTTGTTCTCCAGAAGTTAATATTTTCATAATTTATTTTTGCTAGAGAAAATCTATGGGAAAAAAAATAAAAAACATAAAAAATATATTTTTCATAGTGGATATATTTTTTATTGTGCCTTATTAATTATGATGTATTATTATGTAGAAAAACAAACCCAAACATGTTTCATGTTCTGCATTGTCTGTGATTTGAAGTTCCTGACCATTGTATCACATAAAAATTATTGATTTTTATGCTTTGTGAAGTCTGGAATGTATTAATAGTGTTTCTGCATCTATGTTATGCATGATCATAGTTATGTAAATAAAAGATTTTAGCACAGAAAATTATCTTTTATTTATTTCTGTAGTTTTGTTAATTCTTTATTTTTCTTTTGATATTCAATAAGTAACTGAAAATTTGATAGTCAAAATCTTATTACATATTAATTTCAAAAGTGTTTTTATATTGAAAATGTCCAACTTTGAAATAGAAGACCTGCATGCAAAATTCAATCCTGTACAATAGCACATTTGTAATTTTTTGTAGTATTAGTGCTTCTTTACAAACTTTATTCTGTTGAATTAAAATTTGCTTTGGTAATTATTTGACTGCTAAAAAGTACTAAAAATACTAGTTACTGTGAAAGAATTTTGTTATAAAAATATTTTGCTGCTCTGTTTTCTTTTATTTTTTTCAGTACATTATATTTTTATTGAATTTAATATTTATAAAGCAACAGAGTTTTATCTTTCAACAGCAAAATGCGTTTGTTGCAAATTGCTTGTCAAATCTTGGTTAATTCATGTTAAATGCAAATACGTTAAAATTCAATAAATTCCAGTATTTTAGAGTTCCGTACTTATAAAGTGAAAGCGGAAGCATTATAAGATCACTCCAGTATCTGTCTGTTCATCTGTCACAGCCATTTTATTCATAAACTATGAAGCGCAGAAAGCTGAAATTGGGGGAAATAATAAAGACTACTGACCCACATATTTACACAATATTAAACATTTACAAATATATTTAGGAGGGGAAGTAAGGGGGCTAATTAAGTTATTTGAAGGAAAAAAAAATCTTTTTTATGTATATCATGTGGGGTATTGGGCACTTTGTTTGATTTTTAATTTTTAACCACTGGTTTTTCAAACCAGAAAATTTTTATTACTTGATATATTACAGAAATATAGTGAATCCTTTTAAAGGAGATTACCCATTAGACTATAAATCGGTCTTTCAGAGAGATGGTCTATTCAGAGACAACCTCTCTGAAAGACCTATTTTTTATAGTCTAATTTCATGAAACTTTACTTTCCCCATTACTTCCAAATAGAGGTTATGTGTAAAGCAAAGTTTCACAAAATACATACTACCAAAAGAGAAACTAAATTAGCTTATATATATTGTATTTTATGCCTAATGAAGAAATTAATTGCAGTTTGCTTTCATCTTAACAATCTCTCATTAACAATTTTTCTCAATTTGTCCTTGAAAGTTCTAGACATCATCTAAATTGGTATATTAAGCAAACAGCAAATGAAACATGATGTGTCGATATGCATTGTGTTATAAGTTCCATTGTTAAACAAAACTGAGATGATAACAACAAACGGCAATCTTTCCAAGATATGTAACAGAATTGTGATAAACTAAAATCAGGACTACCCGCTATTCTCTTGAAAAAGATTCCTGCATTTCGCTAGATGGGTGTTACTCAACCACTTCTATGCAAGAGAAAAATAGTTTCTCCTTCTATCACCAACTGTTTCTCCGTAATCATAGCAAAATTAAATGCAGTAATGCACAAGAACTAGCTTTTTCCTTCAAAAGGGGGGGGGGGGGTGGCCTTGATTCGCCAGGTTTGAGGAAGTAGACTTAGCTACGCATGTTTTTCGGCGAGGAGTAGATTTTCGAGATTTCCCCATGCAAAGGAAAGTAATTCTACTCCTTACTGAAAAGTTGGAAGTGGCCTTTCAGGAAGGAAGATCTAAAATAGTGGTTCTTTAATAGAGGAAAATTAACATTGAATCTATAGCCAAAAATTACAGATCATAAACAAATGGTTTTTATGAGATATGGTATCTTTATAGAGGTGGCCTTTCAGGAAGGTATCGCTGCAAATAATTTTTTTTTTGGTAGTCCATAAAAGTACTCATTATAGTATATAGCATGCCTGCTGAAGTCTATTGTCATTCCAATAGTTTCTGATGAGGTATTACAGTCATAAAAGTGGGATCTAGATATATTAAAGTATCCATGTGATGAGGCGATCCCCTGCCCCCTTGAGCCCAATAAAGGGTTTGCAAAATGATATTTTATATCCACATGGGAAAAAACGAGTTGTAGTTAAGATCGAGACCGGCGCACCCAACCCGACTTAGCCTTACCCAGGCTGCTTCAGTTTAAATTCATAAGACTAGGACTAAGTCTGGTCTTCCCATTTTCAGAAACTGGTCGCAGATCTTGACTGAGTCACACTTTATTTCTTCCAGGTTAAGTCTGGCATGGATTTCGTTCTTCTAGAGGTCTGCAGGACTAAAATTTCCAGGATTAGGCTCCAAAAGCAATTCATTTTTAACCCTACCCAAGCTCGCTAAAAGAAAAATCATCTGACCGAAAACAGATCAACAACCCAAAATAAAATCATTCCATATTTGACGGTAATTTTGAAAAGTATCCCATGTAATTATATCAATGTTTTTTATTGTTTAAGTATAAAATTAATATATATATATATAATGTATTCGTCGTCAGTATTCAAACACATAGTTTATCATATGAAAAATGATCTGACCTTTTGAAAAATCCAATCAGTAACCAGGCCATATAAGGACTGAAAGAGTCAAAAAAAAAAATCCCCGTCGGCTCGACCTATAGGCGGAGGTAGATTTCAAAAAGTGCTCGTTTCAACAAAAAAAAAAAAAAAAATTAATAAATAAATAAAATTTGATTACAGGTAAATCAAGTTTAACAACTTGATTTTGGCCGCTTTTGAAAAAATTTTAATTTCATTTTTCTGTTAAAATAAGTTTTATCAGAATCATCTTAAGCTAAATTTGACTCAAATGCCCATATTGACAACCTATTTTGAAATATATTCTGATTTTATTAAATAATCGACCGATACGGCACATTATATAGTTCCTAAATAACAACAAAACTATCAATTGTTATTTGAATACAACCTTAATTCTTTATCATGATGGCTTCGAGAAATTTTGTACAAAGTGCCTACTTTGACAGCATTTTTTAAAAATATATTCAGCCTTAAGCAAAAACCTGACCAATACGGTACATTAAACAGCTCCTAAATAAGAGAACCTGTCAATTGGATGTGTTTGAGAGCAAAACTGAGTTTAAAGATGAGTTAGAAAAAACACAATTTACACGATCGCTTCGGGAAATTCTGTTCAAAATACTCTTTTTGGCAGCCTTTTTTGAAATGTATTCTGTCTTTATCAAAAAACTGACCAATGCGTCATATTATATAGTTCATAAATAAGAGGATCTGTCATTTGGATGCTTCTAAAATCAAAAATAAATTTAAAAATGAGTCAGAATATAAGCAGTTTCTATTTGAGGTTTTCTTCTCCAAATCCTATTTTTGTTTAATTTATTTTTGCTATACTAATTGGTCCTATGAAAAACTTGTCAATATAAAAGTTGTAGATATTATTAAGAAGATTTAAAATAAATTTAATTAGATTTGATAGTTTAAGAATCAACAAAGTCATGATTTTTTGTCTTTTTTCACCCCCCTTTTTGTACTCGTTTTTAATTTTTTTCATCTGTAAGAAATAGTATAATTTCATCGGTAAGAAATTATATCAATGTTTTTTATTGTTTAAGTATAAAATTAATATATATATATATAATGTATTCGTCAAAAACTTGTAAATACGAAAGTTTTAAATAATATTGAGAACATTTATACAAAATTTAGTTAGATTTGATATCCTGAAAATTGACGAAGTTATGAATTTTTTTCTCTCAAAAAACCTGTTTTTTTTTTTTTTGGCCCTTGAGTCCATTTCTAAATTTATCTAAAATCTGTCATGCGTAAACTTTTGGCCCATTTCTAAGAAGTAATATAAATTTTAAACCAATTCGATATCTATTTTAATTAAGAAGGTATGGCATTTTTTCGGTTTTCACAAAAACCCTCCCTATTTCCATGTTTCCACCCCCTTGGACCGATTTTGCCCATTAACAAACTTAGCCGATATTTTATAGCTCTTGATTTTATGTATCAATTTGGAAGAGATTGGAGTAGAACTATAGAAGTTATCGTGTCCATGAGAAAGTGATAGATATATAGATAGATAAACTTTTTTACTGATGGTAGTTTTAGGATCTAGAGGTCATGATCAGCATAGATCTGCAAAAAATTTTCACAAATTTCAACATTGGAGCGACTGCAATAGGTAGTATTTCATACGAAATCTACCTAAAAAGGCCAAAACCAAAATGTTTAGGTCAACCCAAATCCAAAAATTTCATTGGAAGTCAAACCAAGACCTTATCTGAACCTGTCTAAAATATTTTTGTTGACCCGACACTTAAATTAAAAAAAAATAAATTTATATATTTTAATGGAATTAAAAAATTCAGTTTACAATTATATCTTTAACATCAATGTTATCTTTTAAGAAAAATAAACATCTATTATCTATTCTTTAGTGCAAAATCTCTAAATAATGAACTATTCAGGGCTTCTGAATTTGTCTCTTATTCAAAAATGTTCAGATTTCACCAGGTTAAAAAATGCAGATTGAACAGTGTTTGCTAAATAGAGGTGTCCACTATTCAGGAGTATTCACAAAAGGATTTTACAGTACATGTTATTGCTTTTGAATAGCGGATGAATTTCATGCTTCCGACTTGTCAAGTATTCAGGACTTTTATTACATAAACGATTAAACAGTCTATCTTAAATAAAAATTTCTGCTATTTGGAGATGTCTGTTATAGATAGATCTTTTACCATATATAGTGTTTTTATAGGAAAAAATATTTAGATCGTTTTTCAAAAAACTGGATCAACCTGAATCCAACTCTTACGAGGGAAACCCAATTCGGAATATCCCGAACTCGAAATAATGTAAAACAACCTGGCCCAAACCCGGCCTGCAGCGAAAAATATAAATCTATTCTAGCCACAGAAAAAAGAAGAAATAAACTCAACATAGCATAAAAAAAAAATTATTCTCTGCCCGAACT
This sequence comes from Maratus speculifer, assembly GCA_964019185.1. Taxonomy (NCBI): domain Eukaryota; kingdom Metazoa; phylum Arthropoda; class Arachnida; order Araneae; family Salticidae; genus Maratus; species Maratus speculifer. The sequence continues at coordinate 89,438,861 of OZ025296.1, forward strand.
TTTTATTCTACCCAAATTCGACTCTCAGAAGTGAAACCCAATCCAACAAATTTGAACTTGAAATAATGTAAGGCAACCTGACTTAAATCTGACTCAAAGTAAAAAATAAACCCCACCTGCAATGAAAAAAAAAAAAAAAAATCCTATTTGAACCTCTAATTTCAACTAAATTTAATCATTAAATTAAAAAAATGAAATAATAAAATAATTAAAATAATTTATTATATTATTATTATTTTATTTTATTATTATATTTAACAGTTTATTTAATTTATTTTATTATTGCTATATTATAATAATTTTTATTCAAAATTAAACTATCACTACCCCCTTGAGGATTCTCGAGATCTGCCCTTGATAGATAAAGTATCAGAAAAGAGAGTCCTTCTAAAAATTCCAATAAAAAATAATTTCAGTTTTCAATTATCTGTCTAAAAATTTTGGTTCGGCCCCTGAGCGTATAGTATTGTTGTGATTTGGATCCGAAATTTTTAAATTTTCGGAGATGCATAACAATCTTATTTATACATAAAGTTCCACTAATAGTAAATTTTAAACAACATTGTGAACAATGCTGATGAAAAAGACAATGAAAAATAAATAAATAAATAAAAACAGGAAGAGAAATAATTATTGTCTTTGACGTTACAAGGGGGTGACGTCAAATGGAAAAAAAAAATTTCCACTCATATTTGCATTCCTTGTTAAAATTTGAAAATTTTTAAAAATGCAAAATTTTTTTAATTAAAACAACCGAAAATTATAGATTTCTTCAACACATTTTTGTTGTTTTGCCATCCTTTCAAATAAACTATGATTTTCTTGTCTTGAAATTGTTTAAGTAAATAAAAAATAAAATATGAAATTAATGTTTTGCATTATTTATTTAAAAATCTTAATTTAAAAGCTCAAAAAAAAAAAAAAAATTATAAAAAATTACACAATAAATGGAAAATTTTGCAATTTTCTCTATACAACGAATCTTTTTATATAACGAATTTTTTGACAGAACAATGAATTTCGTTATATAGACTCAACTGTATATATATCACTATTTTTTGATCAATGAATTACCGATGTATTTATAAGTGATTGTTTCCACATGACAACAGGTAATAAATGCATTGTGCCAAAGTGGATATTTCAGTTCACAAATTTAATAATAACGAATTTTATTTATTTATTTTTTAAGTATATTTAATCGAGTTACAGGTGTTTACACTCTTATAATAACTTTTGTTAGTACAGTAAAACCTCCAAATAAGGGACACCTCTATATAAGGGACAAAACTTATGGTCCCAGTCCCTCAATATAGGACTCGTAATGTATTTACCTCTGAATAAAGGACACTCGATTTAAGAGACACTTGAAAGTGAGATTAAAAGGGCTGACATTTGAATTTCAGATAATGGAGTAGTCTGTGATGAAAAGGAAAATACCAATTTTTGTGAACTTATCAAACTGACAGACTGTCATGTTGATACAGATTCAGACGACAGAATTGACAAGCATTTATTTACCCACAATTCTCATTTGACTTCAGTGCATTTATCCCCATTGAAAGTAATGCTGAAAATTATGAGGATGATTCTGAAAGTGGAGAATAAATGAAAATTGTGAAATAAAGAATTTTACAGATGCTTTAAGGCTGTTCTCAAATCAAAAGGGACAAATTTTATGACTAAAGTTATGTCTAATTAATTTTTACTTTTTTTTAACATTGTGGCTCAAGTATCTCCATGGAGGGGATACTTGAGTCTATATGAAAAAATACCTACAAAAGTATTTTTTTTTTTGCTTATTTTTGCACAAATATTTTACAGAATGATAAATTATGATGCATAAAGTCCTTCAAAATCAATTGAGATTAGAAGTCAGATGTTTCAGCTCTTTGGCAACACGTATGAAGAACAAATTCAGAATGGTTGTAAAATCACACATCTTTTTTCTTTTACCTACATGGTAACTCAGTAGTGCCCTCTGTTGGGAACAATAGAAGTCATTTCTTTGATTTAAAAAAAGTTACAATAACAGAGGTTACAATTTCAATATAAAATATTAATCTTAATATATTATATTAAATAATAAATATTTAGTATGTTGGACCTAACTAATTAAAGTATTAGAGATTATTTTACATTTATCTAGACAGGTATTTTGTTAGTCAAAATGAAAAATAAAATGAATATTTTCATTTTAAAAAATACATTTTAAACATTTTTTTTCAAAGTCATTATTTTTTCAAGAAAAAACAAATTAAAATAAAAAAGTATGCTCTCTTTTATCCATAAAAAAATTTTTGGTGGATATAAAAACGTAATTTAATTTTTTTTTTTTTTTTTTTTTTTTTTTTTTTTACCCATGTCTAATTTTCTAGTGGGGATGGTTGAGCCATGGCTCAAGTATCCCCAATTTCACTGGCTCAAGTATCCCCATTACCGCTATTTTTGTTTATCAGAGTTTTACTAAGTAAAGCATGCAGCTATTTGAGCTATTTTAGATTCAAACTACAATTGAGATTATGCTTATTAAATTTATATATATTGTTGCAACCTTAAACGAAACTTTGACAACAACAAAAAAAAATAATAAAAACATGTAATATTTACTTTAGATAGGGAAAAACAACTATTAATCACCATACTTTCAAAATGGTACCAAGGTATGTGATTTCTTTTTTACATGTTCAGAACTATTACTATGTTACCATATTGCCAGTTTTAGACAGAAAAATTAACCAACTGTAGAAATAATAGGGGTGGTTCGAGTATCCCCACTCTCCTCTACTCAAGAGAGGGTGAAAATTTTCTGTCACGTGATGAAACTCGCTTATAACTCTATAGATAATTTATTCAAAATTTGAAAACCCAGTTCGGTTCCAAATCGCATTCATAGCCAGGCATTCCAATTTTATACTTTTCCGTTAAAAAATGTATTTGTAAATATGTCAAAACTTTTTTGGATAACTGAGAAGAGCAGTTGGGATGTTGCATTAAAATCCCAAAGCAGCTGAATACTTTTTTTAGCTCACAGGCTATCATAGCCTGAGAGCTTATGTGCCCGTCCGTTCTGTATGTATGTGCGTATGTGCGTAACGCGATAACTCATGATAAAAATATCGGATCCACTTGAAATTTTGTATGTAGGTATATCCTGACAAGGCGCTTCCCTGATTAGTTTTTGAAGTTCATTCGATATGTATAAGAGGGGGAACGGGGGGCTCATGCCCCCCGTTAGTTGATATAAATGGGATTTTCATGCAGAATTAAGTTTTCGTTCAAAATTTAGATTAGAATCATTCTGATGAGGCGATTCCGTGACTGTTATTAGGTGTTCATTGAATAAGTATAAATAGGGGGACAGGGGTTCTAATGCCCCGCCCCCCTTAATTTATAGAAATGGGATTTTCATGCAGAATTAAGTTTTCGTTCAAAATTTAGATTAGGATCATTCTGATGAGGCGATTCCGTGACCGTTATTAGGTGTTCATTGAATAAGTATAAATAGGGGGAACAGGGGTTCTAATGCCCCCCCCCCGTTAGTTGATATAAATGGGATTTTCATGCAGAATTAAGTTTTCGTTTAAAATTTAGATTAGGATCATTCTGATAAGGCGATTCCGTGACTGTTATTAGGTGTTCATTGAATAAGTATAAATAGGGGGAACAGGGGCTCTAATCCCCCCCCCCCCGTTAGTTGATATAAATGGGATTTTCATGTAGAATTAAGTTTTCGTTCAAAATTTAGATTAGGATCATTCTGATGAGGCGATTCCGTGACCGTCATTAGGTGTTCATTGAATAAGTATAAATAGGGGGAACAGGGGTTCTAATGCCCCCCCCCGTTAGTTGATATAAATGGGATTTTCATGCAGAATTAAGTTTTCGTTTAAAATTTAGATTAGGATCATTCTGATAAGGCGATTCCGTGACTGTTATTTAGCTCACAGGCTATCATAGCCTGAGAGCTTATGTGCCCGTCCGTTCTGTATGTATGTGCGTATGTGCGTAACGCGATAACTCATGATAAAAATATCGGATCCACTTGAAATTTTGTATGTAGGTATATCCTGACAAGGCGCTTCCCTGATTAGTTTTTGGAGTTCATTCGATATGTATAAGAGGGGGAACGGGGGGCTCATGCCCCCCGTTAGTTGATATAAATGGGATTTTCATGCAGAATTAAGTTTTCGTTCAAAATTTAGATTAGGATCATTCTGATGAGGCGATTCCGTGACCGTTATTAGGTGTTCATTGAATAAGTATAAATAGGGGGAACAGGGGCTCTAATGCCCCCCCCCCCCCGTTAGTTGATATAAATGGGATTTTCATGCAGAATTAAGTTTTCGTTCAAAATTTAGATTAGGATCATTCTGATGAGACGATTCCGTGACTGTTATTAGGTGTTCATTGAATAAGTATAAATAGGGGGAACAGGGGTTCTAATCCCCCCCCCCCGTTAGTTGATATAAATGGGATTTTCATGCAGAATTAAGTTTTCGTTCAAAATTTAGATTAGGATCATTCTGATGAGACGATTCCGTGACTGTTATAAGGTGTTCATTGAATAAGTATAAATAGGGGGAACAGGGGTTCTAATCCCCCCCCCCCGTTAGTTGATATAAATGGGATTTTCATGCAGAATTAAGTTTTCGTTCAAAATTTAGATTAGGATCATTCTGATAAGGCGATTCCGTGCCTGTTATTAGGTGTTTATTGAATAAGTATAAATAGGGGGAACAGGGGCTCTAATCCCCCCCCCCGGTTAGTTGATATAAATGGAATTTTCATGTAGAATTAAGTTTTCGTTCAAAATTTAGATTAGGATCATTCTGATGAGACGATTCCGTGACTGTTATTAGGTGTTCATTGAATAAGTATAAATAGGGGGAACAGGGGTTCTAATCCCCCCCCCCCCCCGTTAGTTGATATAAATGGGATTTTCATGCAGAATTAAGTTTTCGTTCAAAATTTAGATTAGGATCATTCAGATGAGGCGATTCAGTGACTGTTATTAGGTGTTCATTGTATAAGTATAAATAGGGGGAACAGGGGTTCTAATGCCCCCCCCCCCCTTAATTTATATAAATGGGTTTTTCAAGCAGAATTTTCAGATTTCGTTCAAATCTCTGAATAGTTTTGGAAGTTTAATGGTTAAGTATAAAAGAGGGGGATAACTCCTTTTAAATTATATAAATGCTAAATGGGTTTTTATTAAGAATTATCTAATTTGCTCTGAATTTTGTATATAGATTTTTTATATGATAAAGCATGTCTTTGATAGTATAGGAGGTTCAATGATTAAGTATAAAAAAAGAGGAAAGAAGAGAGCTGTTTCCCTTTCTTAATTTTTTAACGGAATTAACCCTTGAAAATATAAGGCTTTAATGTACAATTAGTATTTGTAGCCTGTGAGCTCAATGCCATCAGTTTAACTGGGCAGTATTCTTTATTGTAAATATTGCTGATAATGAAGAACTAAAATTTATAAGTATGGTAAACGAACACTTATAAAGTTTATAACGAAAAATCGAAATTGGCAAAACAGTCACTTTTGATTAATTACTTGAAGTATAATTCTTTTAAATGTTTCTATACTTTTTGTATGGACGCAGTTTGCATAAAAATACAAATCAACAATTTTACAAATTATTTAATGATTTAGTAATCGATTAAAAATTTTAATTCATTCTGATTAATAATCTGATTAACGCAATTTATACACTTCGAATACATTTAAACTTTACCTTTAACGTTTTGCTATTTTTATATGCTTCAGGACGATTAATAATAAAAAAAAATAATAATAATAAAAACTTCGAATAAAGGACATCTCTATTTAAGGGACGAAAGTTCTGGCCCCATAGATGTCTCCTATTTGGAGGATTCACTGTATATTCTGTTTAAATCGCCACTTTTATAACCTTTTCTGATATTTTGTATCCTAATATAAGAAAAGGCAAAACTTTATTAGGTTTCGTATTTTTTATAAGAACACACGTTCCAGTTTTGTACTGTTAATAATAAAAACGTATTTATGATTGCTTGAGTAAAGTATCCAGTTTGCATTTCTACATTTTTGTTAAAATTGTCGACCGAAACAGACAGCAACGGAAACTGAAACCGAATTTCGGTAATCTTCCTATTTTCGGCCGAAAACGAACGGTTGGCGGAAAAAAGCGCCCCGATAAAAAGCATCTTACAAATCACATTTTAAATAAGTCTGATTATAATACACACGGTTAACCTTAGAATATAAACACTAGATTGAGATGATTTTTTTAAATTAGATGTCCTTATTCTCTCGAGACTGAGAGAAGGTTCTTGGTGGTGGTGTTTTTTTTTTTTTGGGGGGGGGGGGGGCTAGGCGTTAAAAGTTTCTCAAAACCTATCATTGCCTCAGTGTTAAAATTCACAGGAGAGAGCGTACAAAACCTATGATTACCTTCCTCATAAAAGTGTACAATAGGCCATTATCATTTTATATAAACCCCGCCTAAATTTCCTAAAAAGTTGAATATAAGAACTCGAAAAATTTGGCTATAAGCAGTGATTAATTGGTCCAACGCGCTGAAATTTTGTATGCGTAAATAACCTGATATAATTTTATATGGGAAATCATCCGTTTCTTTTTAATTAAAACTCCCTAAACTTTAATACATAGCAAATATAAAGGAGCCACTGAGAACCACAACGTATTTTATTATTATTATTATTTTTTTTTTTTTTTTTTAATGGCAGAGAGGGGGAAGGGGTCTCTCTGTTAACTAAAAGCTCCATATTTTAATATATCATAAATATAAGGTGCCGATAACTTTAAATATTCGTAACTCGGAATGTAAATGTTGTAGCACAGTGTTTGAAAAGTTTCTAGGAATACAATTTAACAGACATATTGTAAAAATGGGATATATTGCGGTAGAAGGTAAAAATGATTATAGCCATAAATTAGTTACTGCGGATTTTTTTATTTATTTATTTATTTATTTATTTTTTACAAGCATGGTTATATCGTCATCTTTAATTGCATTTTCAAAGAATTATTTTCATTTTATTCCTCTGTCGAAGATTACCAAACGATTTTACCTCTTCCAAGGCATTATGAGGCTACTTGGGAAGACATTAGAAGAAAAATAGGATGCAGGACGGAGCTATTTGTTCTATTGAATCAAGGCTAAGTCCATTTCAATGAAGAAAAGAAATATATTAATGAAATTTTAATTAAAGCAATGTATTAATAATTATTATATAATAATAATTATTATTAATAGTAATATTATTATTATACTAATAAGAATGTATTTATTAAAATACAACACATTACTCAGTGGTGCATAAAACAAGAATTTTAATATACATTTGTACAATTAAAATATAATAAAACTATCAACGTTTCGCCCCGTCTTCTGCAGGCGTCTTCAGGAAATTATGATAACGGAAGGACTAAGTTTGCATCTTGATCGGGAGATAATATTTCTAATAAATTAAAATCTAAATGATTTAAAAGTTTTAAAATGTTGCCACTTACACGTGAGTAAAAATCAAAATATTGCAACGAAATAAAAATTTTAAGATTTTATGATGTTATCATAATAACATAAAAAGGCCAAACTTAAAAAGGCCACTTTATGAGACTGTAAAGTTTTTCTTCGACTCTTTTTTCATTTTTCTCTTTGATTTTAAAATGTTCATTTTAATTTGTAGAAGAAATCATGAAATTAAAATTTTTTATCAATTAAAAAAGTCTCATTGTGCTTCTTAAATAACTCAAGGCAGATTTTTTTCAATACTAAATGTGTTTATAAAAAGCTCTTGTTTGTCAAAATGTAAGTTTCTTTTATTAAATATTATGTAAAATTGTTTTAAAAAGTAACATTAAAATACCTTTTAAACTTTGAAATGCAAAAAGTATTTGGAAAGCCGAATATTCGGTACTCGGCCCAACAATTACCATTCGGCTAGCCGCATATTCGGTATCCGGTTCAGCTGTTGGAATTTCAATCACAACCGAATATTCGGTATTCGGCCAAAACCACTATTCAGTGCATCCCTAATTAATATTAATAAAACTAAAATTCCCTTTTTTACTTATAGTTCGCAAAAAAAAAAAAAAAAAAAAAAAAAAAACAACAACAAAAAAAAGTGTTCAAATTATACACAATATTAAATATTTAACTGGGTGTTCCGATAAGAACTCAAAGCATAAAAATTATTTTGAAAAAATTAAAAAAAAAATAAATAAAATAAGTATTATATAAATGAATGAAAATGTTGATAAAATTTTGATGTTTTAAAAATATGAATGGATTATGAGGAAAAGTTTGTTCTTTTCAAATCTTTTCAATATGGCCGAAATTCCCACTTTATTACTACTTATAAAAAGTTCTTGGATTTTCTCGATGCTAGATTAAACGCTTTCTTACATACAGCGCCGTGCGAAAGAGGGGGGGGGGTGGCCGGCACGGGCGCGAAAATTTTGGGAGCGCCAAATTTATACTACCAACATTATTTTTAGCCTGTCAAAATTTCAAACGATTAAAATGCATTTGAAACTTTTTTCCCCATTGACCGTAATGTAATGGAATACTTTTGATTGTCCCTGTAACTGATCTATCCATCCGATTTTCATAAAATTTAAAATGACTCGACAAAATTATGTTATAATTATGTATTTTAAATTTCAAACGATTCGGTTGGGTAGTTTTTGCGTTGTTATATGCGGACGGACAGACAGACGGACAAACAGACAGACAGACGGACAGAGAGACGGACGGACTGAGCGACAACAATAGGTCCTACGTATTTACATAATTACGAACGCACCTAAAAAGGTGTGGAAGGGAGCCAAATCGAAGTTTTGAACCGGGCGGAGTTTTCTCTTCGCGCGCCTCTGCTTACATTATGGGTAGGCATTATTTAACCGCAGAGGTTCCCAAAGTGTGCTCCGCGGAGCCCTTGGGGCTCCGCCTGAACTTTTCTAGGGCTCCTCGGCGTTCCAGGAAAATAAACAAAACATTAAAAAAATTAGCATAGTGAGAGATTTTCAAAAATATTTAGCAATTTGTGTGGGTGTGTGTGTCAAAAATAAATATATCTGTAACTGGGTTGAAAAACACAATAATACATCTAAAAACTGCTTAGGAATTTGCATTACACTTGTATTTATTTTTCGTATAATATTTTTGGTTTGAAATGCCTTATTTTATGCTTCTGCATTTAATGCTTTTTAAAAATTTTATTTTAAGTAAGCTACAAGATATAGTATTCTGAATCAGATGCACAATGCGAATCGAAACAGAAAAGTCCTGCCAGTACTGTTAACTCTGCTACCGAACAAAAAGGAGAACAGTTTTATTCTTTGGAGCTGAATGATGCCATAAAAATAATAAACTTTATAAAATTAACACCACTTAAAAGTAGATTTTCAAACTAATTTATGAAGTTATAGGAAGCCTGCATCAGTCCCTGCATCAGTGCTGAAGTAAGATAGTTATTCCGAGGAAAATCGTTGATACGTTTGTTGGAGCTGCGTGCAGAAGTTGAAGCCTTTTTCACAGATCACAACCCTCAATTAGGATCAATTTTAAATGATGAAGATTGGTCATGTAAATTGGCATATTTAGCGGACATTTTTAGTAAAATGAACGAAATTAATTTATTGTTGTAGAGAGAAAGTGTTACCGTTTTTGATGCAAACTCCAGATTGTCGGCATTTAAGAGGAAACTTACCTTCTGGCCTGAATGCGTAGAAAAGGCTGATATAAGTTGTTTTCCTCTTAATAAAAGTTCTTAAATGATCATAATATCAAGTTTGAAAAAAAAATCAGAAAAGTATTCAAGATCATCTCGAATATCTGATATATTCATTTGACGATTGCTTTCCAGCTTTTCAAAATAAAATGCTGGACAATTTCAAATGGGTACTAAATCCATTCGATGTAAAAATAAAACCACACAGCTTAAGCTCTGTGGTATGCGATTAGAATTTCATTGATTGAACATTTCAAAGCAATTCAGGAATCTCTTTTCAAAGCAAGCGTACCAGTGAATTTTGGTATCATTTGACAGATGTACATAAAATCTTGACAGACAGAGCAATATTAATTTTATTCCTAATTTCAACGACATATCTGCGTGAAGCTGAATTGTCCACTTTTAGAAGTATCAAAACAAAATACAGAAAACGGTTAAATGCAGAACCAGACATTCGCTTACAATAGTCGAAAATTGCACCAGATATAAAAAAAAAACTGTGCAAAACGATTCAAGAACATTTTTCACACTAATTTTTTATGACTTTACGCAGAGAATAATTATTAAAAAAACTATCCGCATTTAAAGTTTGTATATATTGCATAATTTTTATTTTTTGGGATATTAGTTTTCTGAAACTGTTTATTTTATTTTATTTTTTTTAATTTTACTTATTTAAAACTTTTATCCTAGTCATGGGCGTAACTAGATAATTTTTCTAGGGGGGGCCGCGGTACCATTTGATAATTTCGAAACAATAACATTTCAATTCTGTACAGTTCAGTTGTTTAACCCCTTAGGGACACGTATAGATGCCACAAAAAGGCTTAAAATTTCTCGTGTATCCCCACCAGTAAAAATGTATTGTAAAATTTGCCGTATTTAATCGGAGCATTTTCTCGATTCAATAAAGCACAAATTTTTGTTTTTTTTAAAAAACATTGACCAAACATTTAAAATTTCGTAAAAGGCTCCCATCGCGAAGGGAGTAAGAGCGTAGTTCAATTACATGTTTGTTAAATTTATGTTTATATAATTTTATGATGAAGATCCATTATGGCATATAAGCAGGAAATGAAATGATGAACTGTTTTTATTAAACCTTTCAGGGGCATGTAATTGTATTTCTATAATGTTCAATTCCCATCGAAATATTCGAAAAAGTTTGCTTCAAAATAAGGAAAAACAATTTTTAAACTTTTTCCCACCAAAGCTATACAGGTATGAAAGTGGGAAATGAGAAAAAAGGTGAAAATTCTTTCCATCTATACAGTGGCGCCAAACTCTTATAATCGAACTGCCATTTTAACCGATACCTTTACAATAAAATTAAATCTAAATCTGCATATATAATAGCTTTTTTTTAAAAAAAAAAACTTTGGATACATTAACAATGTATTTCCAAATGTAACTGATAAACTTATGCTAAGTACAGTCATTGATTTTCTAAAACAAATATTATCTTGAATGGTTTAGCTGTTAAATTCCACCCCTCTTTACTTTTTCAATAAAAGCAATTCCCCCCACCTTTTATTTTTCAATAAAAACAATCTCCCTGCTAAATTTATCTTTGCTTCGGAAATGCATCTTAAAAAGGTATCACAGAAATTATCCAAAAGTGTAGTATAAATGGCACAAAATATTCTATTCCAAAAAGAAACTTCCTATTTTTAAAGTCTAAAAAGAAATTCATTCTTGAAAGACACTTTGAATAACCTCATTTATACAACTTTCAAATGCTTATAATTGGGAACTAAAACGGCCTATAGAAGCGCTGCTCGCAGCCTTCGAAACAGGATAACTGTCCCTTTAATTTCCCTTTAACTAATGTTAAACTCCCATTGAAACAATTCTTTATTATAAATGTATTTTTAAAAGTTTTAGATATTCAAATTCGTATAATATTTACTTCATCATATAAGACAGAAAACAAATGTCACAGGAAATCTGAAATTGTGCAAAAGAATAATTATTCTGAACAAATTTAAAACGCATGTATTGCAATGGGCTTACACGGCGTTATCCTGAATGGAGAAGTTACATCTTTTCTCCACCAGATGGCGTATTCGAGCGCTTGAATCCCCAATATTATATGAGCTCTCATTTCATTTTATATCTATTTTGCACAATAATTCAAGTTAATATATCCCACCAGGGGCCGAGAGGTTCTGCCTCCGAAACTGATAGACGGCAGATGCTGGACTCGAACCCAATCGCGGCCGTCAACCTAACCGTTCGCAGTTTTCCTAGGTTTTCTTAGAACCTTGGATTTCCTTGCATAAATACGGGTTAGGTTTCCTTAGAAAGACCCCCTACGGAGGGCATTGCCCACTTTAGAACCTATATCCGAAGTGTAGATAATTGGACGTCATAAACACAAACAAACCAACAATAAAAATAATATTGCCCAGTTAAACTGATGGCATTGAGCTCACAGGCTACGCATGCTAATTGTCCATTACAGCCTTATATTTTCAAGGGTTAATTCCGTTCGAAAAACAAATTAAGGAGGTGAAACAACTCCTTTTTATACTTAATCATTGAACTCCTAAACAGATCAGGGAAATGCTTTATCATATGAAAAAGCTATATCCAAAATTCACAGTAAATCGGAAAATTTTTAGTAAAAATCCATTTATGTAATTTAAGAGTAGTTATTCCCCCCTCTTTTATAATTAACCATTAAACGTCCAAAACCATTCAGAGATTCACCTTATCAGAAAGAACCTACATCCAAACTTAAAAGCAAATTGGACAATTCTACATAAAAACCCATTTATAAAATTTAAGAGGGGTGGGGGGTAATCGCAAGAACCCCTTAAATAAGAACTTAACGAAAGAACTCCACAGCTAATTAGTGAAGCATCTTATCACTATGAATCTGTATCCAAAAATTGAAGCAAATCGGTTAATTCTGCAAGAAAAAACATTTAAATAAATTAAGAGAGTAATCCCACCAATTCCCATTTGTCTTATTCAATGAATTCCGAAAACAAATCAAGGAAGCGCCTTATCAGAATGAACCTATATCACAAATTTGAAGCAAATCGGTAAATTCTGCGGGAAAACCTCATTAGCCTTAATTAAGGGGGGGGGGTACTTCCCATTTCGCCCCTTTTAGACTTATCCAATGAACTCGCAAAACAAATCATGGCGGTGCCCTCATTAGAATGATCCTATGTCCTATGCTAAAATTTGAATGAAATCTGATAAATTCTGCATGAAAAACTCATTCATATCAATTAAGGGGGGCATAATCCCCTCGTTCCCCCTGTTATACATATCGAATGAACACTCCAAAAACTAATCAGGGAAGCATCTTATCAGAATATACCTATATACAAAATTTCAAGTGGATTGGGTATTTTTATCAAGAGCTATCGCGTTACGCACGTACGCACACACGAACGTACGTACATACATACAGAACGGGAGGGCACATAAGCTCTCAGGCTTTGATAGCCTGTGACTAAAAAAGGGGTTAATTTAAAAGTAAATGGTATTTATTTTTCCTAATTCTCTGCAGATGATAGAGATAGATTTAAAAATAAAAATCATGTTTGAAAATTATTGTTAAAACCATAAAAAAAAAGAATAGTCAATTGCAATGAAGTTTTTGAATAAATTACAATTATTTTACCTTTAGTAGATGTAATTAAATTCTAAATTAATTTAAACTTGCTGTAAAATTTATATGAATTAGTTTATTTAAGCGTTTGAAAGACATTCATTACTTCTATATAGAATGCATATACTTTTATACACATACACTTATTTGATGCACATACTTGTATATAGACACACTAGTGTGACAAGAGTGGGATTTCGTGTTTACTCCCCTACCCTTCCACAGACACACAAACACATCAATAGCATTTAAAAGCTGAGAATATGCATAAAAATATCATGTAAAATATTAATGCATGTATAAAAGCAGGGTAGAGACAAATATAAACAACATAAGATGTTTCCCATTTAACTGTTTCAAGGCTACACACAAGGATATAAGGATTTGATAATCCAAGGAGGGGGGGGGGGGGGGAGTAGAGTCACGAAGATCATGATGTACCCCCAGTCCTCTCTTCCCCTCCAGAACGAAGAAAATTTTTAAAGGATAGTTTAAAAATTAAATATATATTAAATTTTTTCGAAGTTTCTTCTTTCTCAACAACGAGATACTTTCCGATTCTCTAAATATTTACTTAAATCTAAAATACTTAATTTCTGACATATCCATATTTTTTTTTTTTTTTTTTTTTTTTTTTCTGAGTTGTAAAAGAAAATTTTCAAGTGCAATTAGTCAAAATAAATGTGATAGATTAGCATTTTCCATTTTTCGATAAAGACAATGTGTTTTTCAGGAAATCTCATTAAAATGTGGAATTTAAAGGAGCTTCCTTATGACGACATTTTTCTAACTGTAAAGTCCTAAAAACTGGTTTAAAATGCTCATTTTTTTTAAAAAATAATTTTATGTCTTTATAAGAAAATGAAATTATTAAATTTCTTCGTAATGCCATCGTTTTGTATTTACGAATTAAAATAACTTTTCAAAAATATCAGAAAATTGTTTTGGATATGGAAGCAGCCTTTAATGTGAGCTTAACCCATTAACGCCCAGCGTCCTCATTTGAGGACGGTTACAAAAACAGCAAGAAAGCGGTTTTACCACCAGTAAAGAGGAAGAAAAATATTTAGCTTCTTTCACGAGACAGAATCCTCGATAAATTTAAATAAAAATTAACTTGTTTTTAAAAGTGGTGGGAAATACAAAATTTAAATTTTAGCGAAGAAAATAATTCGGGCGTTAATGGGTTAAGGGTGTTCTCAACTGCTCCGCTCAACAAGCGCAAAACGTTTTGACACATTTACAAATTCATTTTTTAACAGAAAGATATAAAATTGGAATGCCTGACTATGGAAACGATTTCAAATCGAACTTATTTTCCATTTTATGATAGTTAAATTACCTATTTAGTTCTAAGCTATTTCGATCACATGATCATCCGTTTTTCTCCTGCTTTTCGACCGGTTTTTCTGCTTTCGTCGGGAAATGTGCGCAAAAGTGTCAAATTTGAAGGCTTGTTATGAAAAATCTATTGTGTTTTTTAAAAAAACAGAAACTTGAGTGCAACTAGACAGTTTCTGAATAATAACGCCTGCTATTTTTATGCATTTCCGAATAAAAATAAATTAAAGCATGTGTCACAAAGTTGCCCTTTTTGATTTAACAACACCCTGAAGAGATATGAGCTTTTCCTTTCAAAAAGGATCTATGAACCCCACACTCCTCCTATGAATAAAATACTGAATCCACCCGCACTGTAAAACATTTGTGTAACTTTACTCCATAAAATTGGTGGCAGCCTTGCTGCCTCCGATTTTGTGGGGTACTTTAACCGATATAACCGGTGTAACATTGCAAAGTTACACCAGTAATATATGTTTAAATTATATCATTATATAAGTAAAAAATTACTCCTTAAAATGGAAGTCGTAGCTGCCACCAATTTTATGGAGTAACATTACACAAATGTTTTACAGTGCGTATTTGAATGCAAAATTAACGAAAGAAAAAGTTAGGAATAATAGTAGATAAAACCAGGGGTGCCCAGAGAGGGGTTTGGTGACGCAAGATGCGTCATACAATTTAGTTTTGGGGGGGAATTTGAGAAAAAGTACATTTTTTTTTGTAGGGGGGGGGGAGATTTTTAATTTTTTAATATTTTAAAATTTAATTCCAGAAATGTTCCTATGTTCGTTCTTTAAATTCTAGATAAGGGCAATAATAGCTCATTCTGCTATTCTCATTTCGCTATCTCTTGAAGGTGCAGTAGATTATAAGTAGAATATAATTTACAATTTGTATTATGTTTGGGGGGGGGGATGTTAAAGTATGAAGGGTTTTTTTGGGGGGGGGGATTTGCTTCATTAGGTTTGGGGGGGGGATGGTCAATACTGGATAAAACAATACATCTGTCATTTCTACTGTTCCTTCTCTTTTTTTTTCCTTGAATATTATCTGTTCTTTCATAGATTATATGGGATGGGTGATAATAGTTCCCAGTTCTATCTACAAGCAATTTACAGAGAAAGCGCAAAACCAATGCAAAATGGTGTAGTTAAATGTTAGATTAATGTCTTTGAGAGAAGAGGGGATCCGATCGATTTCTATACGTAACTTCCCAGAATTTAAGTGGACGAGGTTCAGAGTTCTACAGATCGTACAGTGAGACTTCTTTTCTTTCCTGAGTTCCAAGGACAACTCATACAAAAGGAAAACAGTTGCCTTATCGTAGGACGAACAATAAAAGATCCCTTTTCTCGCTTTAGGCATGTAAATATCAAGACCTCCCAAGTTCCAGACCAGAATCGATCTCATGTCTGACATGTTTGTCGATATTTATCGCTTATGAAACTTTGAGTTTGCACCCTCCGCGCCTTTAAATAGTGGTATAGAAAATTTGCAAACAAGCTGCGTTTTATTCGGTTTTGTTAATATTGTTTATCATCTAAAGAATTACTGTTTTTGAAATCTTTTAAATAATCTTTCAAAAAAATAGTCTTCATTTCACTGTAAAATTTTAATAAGGGGTCCAGTCAGAATTCTAGGGGTGTCCAGGACCCCCCCCCCCCTTCTTACGCCCATGATCCTAGTTTTCAAAAGTGTATTTAATTTTTAAAAAACGTCCTTCACTTAAAACGTCTTTTTTTTAAAGATCTTGTATCATTTAAAATCCCTCACTAGATTCATTTGTGTGTGATGTGAGAATATATATTTTTTTATTTTTATATCTTTTATTTTTTCAATCCGTTTATGTTTTTTGAATTAATTTTTTATTATTAAAAATTTTTATGCTTTTTTTCATAGTAAAATAATGTTTGTCTCTGAAAATACATTTTTTATTGCATTTTCTATCATTTAAAGCCCTTCATTAAATCCATATTACATTTGTGTATATTTTGTGTATATATTTCTTTTTTTACATATAAATTTAAATTCTTTAAGCTGTTTATGTTATTTGTATATTTAAATTTTTTGTACTGTTTTTCATTGTACAACAATGTTTGTCGATTATAGCACCCCTTTTTGTAATATCTTGTATCATTTAATAAACTCCTCATTGAATTCATTTAATATTTATATAAGTTGTGTATAGTTTTTCGTTTCTTTTCGTAACTTTAATTGCTTTAATCTGTTTATTTTATTTTTAGAATTTCTTATTTATTTAAATTTCCTATCCTGTTTTACATAATTTTACTTAATTTTATAAACAATGCATATTGCTAAAAACGCTTTTTTTTTTTTTTTTTTTTTTTTTTTTTTTTTTTTAAGAATATTGTATTACTGTGCAACCATCTATTTAAAATTTTCGTTTGTATAGTCTCTGCCACATTTTCCAATCAGAAATAAGTCTGTACAAATTTAAAAAATATATACTCGTTCTTTATATTTGTCATCACACTAAAAATTAAAAAATTTTCTTAGCTCCACCCCTTACTTTGACTTTTTGTCAATGAGTACCCGCGCTGATATAAATTTAATCCCACCCATCTATCCCATTTTGTTAGTAAAGTTTTTCTACTAGTTGCAGTTCGTTTAACATGTGTAGTTTTTAATTGCATGTCTGTTTTGAGGCAAAAACAATGACGAAAGAAAGTTTTTTTCCAAAACTATAGTTAATAGTGAAATATTTTAAATAAAATACTCAAAAAAGTGATCAATGCTACACCTAATAATACAGCTTATAGATTTTGCCCCGCCCACTTCAATATTAAAACAATGATCTGCTTCTAAATGTTTTTTTTTTTTTTTTTTTTTTTTTTTTTTTTTTTGTTGATTTTTTTTGGGGGGGGGAGGGGGGAGGGGGTTGTAAAAAAAAAAAAAAAAAAAAAAAAAAAGAAGAAGCTGAGAGGCGATTTATTTTCGTTGCATAATTAGACGTACTATAAATTTAAATTAGAACGAAAAATATTCCATAACCGCATGATTCTATTACGGGTAGACGGGACTAGCGAAAACGTGTTACTATTCATGGGTGACTGAAATTACTCTTTACTTTTTTTTTTATAGATACAAATAATAACAATAGTTTTACGTAAGCCCGAATGCAATGCATAATCAAACATGGTTACCATTTTGATCTTTAATTCCGAATTCCGAGTTAATGCCGGAAATCAAAAAAGAATATTTTTTATTTTAAAAGCGGATGTCATTAGCCCCTTAACAGTATTGCTTAAACATCGTTAGGGTAAAAAAAGAGTTTGTTTTCCTGGTTAATAAAAGCTTTCAGAAATAACAATTTTTTAACTGTAATTTTTCTTTTTTTATGAGCGAAATATCTCGAGTATACAAGATAGATATTTTAATAAAAAAAAGAGTTTCATCATTATTTTTATTTGATTGTGACCAATAATTGTAACATTAAATAAAGCTGTTAAAGGGTTATATAATAGAAAATTTGATTTTATAAATTTCTAGCATGAATTCATCAGGAAAGGGCCAAACTGAAAACCTTGGTCCAATGTTGGAAATTACTGGCTTGGATTTTTATCCAGCAGATTTTTCTTTGCTCCATAGCCATAAAAAACATTAATTTGTAAATCACAGAGTATCGTTGAGTTCAGGGGCTCCGCCTTAGAAATTCTACCCAAAAAGGGCTCCGCGTGCCCAAAAGTTTGGGAACCGCGAACCGCTGATTTAACGTATTAAGATAAAACAAGTTGGAAATTGCACGTGAACTTAGCAATTGAGGTGCGTTCGTACGATAACGAAGTTTTAAAAATATTCAGATCTTGCTGATATAGTAGAGCGTACTTCGGATACAGTATAGTAGTCGAAATCTTTGTGTTTCTCTAAATATGCAGGAAGTAATTTTTATTACACCTCAGCAACGTATATCTTATTCATAAAATGTGAAATAGTTGAATAGAATTAAAACACGCCCCAAACAATGTTTCCCCGTATAGCATTATGTAGTGGAATACTTTTGTGTGGCCCTGTAATTTAATAATAAAAATTCTTTGCATAACAGATTGTACAGAATGCATATTTTAGTACATATTTCATAGATTCGTGCCAATTCTATTATGTTCGAATGAGTGTAACATCATAAAAATGCATTTGAATCTTTTTTCCCATTGACCGTAATGTAACGGAATACCTTTGATTGTCCCTGTAAATCATCTATGCATCCGACTGGTAAACGGAAAAAAAGTGACCGGAAAAAAAGTTATCGGAAAAAAGTGACATAAACTACAAAAGCGGAAAAAAAGTGACACGGAAAAAAAGTGACGCGGAAAAAAGTGACAACGAAAAAAGTTACCGGAAAAAAGTGACAAGGAATTGATTTTGGGGATTTATTATTGATTTTGGGGATTCATTGGTTAAGTATGAAAGGGGGATCGGGGGGGGCTCATAGTTTAGGTAAATGGGTTTTTCATGCTGAATTAACTGTTTTGGGTCAACTTTTGGATATACGTTCATCCTGAAAAGGCGCTTGTCTGATTAGTTTTGAAAAGGGACGATTACCCCCCCCCCCCATCCATCCTCAATTAGATGAATGGGTTTTTACGCAGAATTATCCAACGTGTATTAAATTTGCATATAGGATCTTTTCGATAAGGCTTATGCATAGTATAAAATGCCTGAAGAGATTCTAGGAGTTTAAGGGTTAAGTATAGAGGGGGAACGGGGGGATAACCTTTCTTAAATTAAATTAATGGCTTTTTACGCATAATTATGCGATTTGCTTAAAATTTTGGACATAAGTTCATTATGATACGACGTATCTTAGATTAGTTATGGGTTCTTCTGCTTATTATAAAGGGGGGGAGCGAGCAATTCTCCCCCTCAAACTAGATAAATATGTTTTTATGCAGAATTATCCCATGTATTTCAATTTTAAATATAGGTTCTTTCTGGTAAGGTGAATTCCGGAATAGTTTTAAGGATTTAATGGCTAAGTATAAAGGGGAGATGGAGGAAACCCCTCTTAAATTAAATAAATGGCTTTTTATGCAGAATTATCCGATTTACTTCGAATTTTGGACATGGGTTCATTATGATAAGACGTATTTCTGATTAGTTATGGGGTTCTATTGGTAATTAAAAAAGAGGGCGGGTGATTACTATACCCACCTTAAATTAGATTTTAAAAAATTGTGACTTATCCGATGTATTTCAAATTTTGGATATAGGACCTTTCTCATAAAGTGAATTCCTGAATAGTTTTATGGGTTTAATGGCTATGTATAGAGGAGGAACGGGGGATAAACCCCCTTAAATTAAATAAATGGCTTTTTACACAGAATCATCCGATTTGTTTCAAATTTTGGATGTATATTCATTATAAGAAGGCGAATCTCTGATGAATTATGGGGTTCTTTTGATAATTAAATAGGGGAAGCGGGCGATTAATCCTCCACTCTTTAAATAAAATAAATTGTTTTTTTTTCTTTCACAACTATTCAACGTATTTCAAATTTTGGATATAGGTTCTTCCTGATAAAGTGAATCCCTGAATAATTTTAAGGGTTTAATGGCTAAGTATAGAGCAATGAACGGGGGATAACCCACAATTAATCAGGACTTCGCCTTATAATGAACGCCCAATCAAAATTTGAATCAAATCAGATAATTCCGCGTAAAAAGCCATTTATTAATTTAAGGGGGGGGGGGGTATTATCCGTTCCCCCAGTGTTTACCTAGCCGTTAAACCTTTAAAATTATTCCGGGATTCACTTTATGAGAAAGAACATATATCCAAAATATGAAATATATCGGATAAGTGAGCATAAAAAACAATTTATCTAATTTAAGGGCGGGGGGGGGGGATAATCACCCGCCCCAATTTTTAATTGACAAAATAACCCCATATGTAATCAGGGATACGCCTTATCATAATGGTTCTATAATCCAAAATTTGAAGCAAATCTGATAATGCTGCGTAAAAAGTAATTTAATTTAAGGTGGGTTATATTCTATTCCCCTTCTATACTTAGATATTAAATCCTTAAAACTATTCAGAGATCCACCTTATCAGAAAGAACCTATATTTAAAATTTGAAATACATGTGATAATTTTGCATAAAAACCTATTTTTCTAGTTTAAGGGGGATATAATTGCTCACCCCCCTTTATAATAAGCAGAAGAACCCCATAACTAATCAGAGATACGTCTTATCATAATGAACCTATGTCCAAAATTCTAAGCAAATCGGATAATTATGCGTAAAAAGTTATTAATTTAATTTAAGAAAGGTTGTCCCCCGTTCGCCCTCTATACTTAACCATTAGAACTCCTAAATCTCTTCAGGCATTATATACTATATATAAGTCTTATCGAAAAGAACCTATATGCAAATTTGACACACGTTGGAGAATTCTGCATTAAAACCCATTCATCTAATTGAGGACGGATGGGGGGGGGGGGGAGTAATCGTACCTTCCGAAAACTAATCAGGCAAGCGTCTTTTCAGGATGAACGTATATCCAAAAATTGAACCAAAACAGTTAATTCAGCATGAAAAACCCATTTACCTAAACTATGAGCCCCCTCCCCGATCCCCCTTTCATACTTAAGCAATGAATCCCCAAAATCAAAAATAAATCCCCAAAATCAATTCTTTGTCACTTTTTTTCCGGTAACTTATTTTCCTTGTCACTTTTTTTCCGTGTTACTTTTTTTCGTGTCACTTTTTTCCGCTTTTGTAGTTTATGTCACTTTTTTCCCGATAACTTTTTTCCGGTCACTTTTTTTCCTAGATTCCATCCGACTTTCATAACATTTGAAATGACTCGATAAAATTACGTAATAATTATATGTTTTAAATTTCAAACGATTAAAATGCATTTAAAAATTTTTTCCCCATTGACCGTTGTTATATATTTATGTTTAATGGAAAATACTTCAACTTTCACTTGACTAACAGTTGACGGTAACCCATTAACTGTTGGTGGTTTGTTATGAGCTTGGATGAAGATACTCGCTTGTCGGGGATGCGAACCAACGAGGTATTAATAAAGTTATCTTTTATTTAATATGTGTTTTTATGCGTAAATATAAAACATCAAGATCATTAAATCATCGCAGCTATAATTAAGAAGTACAACGTGGTGTCAGGTAGTTTAAAATCGCGCCGATGAATAAGGATTGTCCGTAAATGCCAGAAATAGAACTTTCGTGTTCTTTTACAACGTGGAACTTTTAGTGTTCACATATCAGCGAAATCATGGAAATTTTTAGGCCACCAGGCGAAATGAACTTCTCTAGTGGTAATGTGGCAGATAACTGGAGTAAATGGTTCCAGAAATTCATGAACTTTTTGGTCGCTTCAGAAAAATCCAGTAAAGACGATCCGACGAAAATCGCCATTCTGCTAAATCTTTTAGGTGATGAAGGTGTGTCTATTTTCAACACTTTTAAATTTGAAGAGGAAAGTGACAAAAACAAATTTGATCCAGTAGTTAAAAAATTTGAAAATCACTGTATCCCGAGAAAAAAACGTGGTTTTTGAACGCTACAAATTCTTCAGTTGCAATCAGTTAGAGGGTCAGTCTTTGGATGTGCATTTGACTCAACTAAAGACCTTGGCATCATCTTGTGAGTTTGGAGATCAAGAAGATTCTCTTATCCGAGACAGAATTGTTTTGGGTATACAAGATAAATCCCTCCAGGAAGCACTTCTCAGAGAGCCTCAACTTTCCCTTCAACGAGCTACAGAGTTTGTTGAGCGTCAGAAGCAAGTAAGGAGCAAATTAAATCTATTGTGGAACAAAAATCTGATGTGGATGCAGTTAGAGTTAAAAGAAATTATTTCCAAAGTGCTGCTCGAGGTTTTCAATCTGCAAAGGGTGGTGTTTTTGATTGTTCAAATTGTGGAAGATCTCATAAAAAACGTGAATGTCCAGCATATAATAAACTGTGCAACAAGTGTAAAGAGAAAAATCACTTTGCAGCTGTGTGTAGAGGTAAGTTTCAGCAATCAGCTGCAAGATATACAAATAGAACTGTAAATGAATACAAGCTAGTGACTTTAATGTTCACCCCGAAAATAGTGACTCAAATTTTTATCCTAATAACTCTAATATTAGTCTGTTTATTGATAGTGTGCATGATATTAATTCTATTAAGTGTAATGAATGGCTTAAGGTTATATCAGTTGAAGGCCAACATATATCTTTTAAACTTGACACAGGTGCTCAAGTCAATGTTTTACCTTTGAATATTTTCGAAACATTAAGTTTAGAACATAAATTAAACTGAACTGATATTATCTTAGTAGCCTATGGAAACAATCAGCTGAAACCTGTTGGTTCTATAGATCTAGTTTGCAGTACTGAAAAATTTTCTAATGTTTTGCTTACATTTGTTGTCATTGATGTTACAGCTAAGCCAATTTTAGGGCTACAAGCTTGTGAAAAATTACAATTAATTAAGCATATTGATAGTGTTTCTCTTGTATCCAAAATAAAAGTAATTGAAAATTATAAAGTTGTGTTTGAAGGATTGGGAAATTTTCCTGGGGAACCACATCATATTGAAACAAAACCTGATGTGCATCCTGTAATAAATGCCCCTAGAAGGGTACATTTATCTTTACATCAAAAGCTTAAAATCACTATTGATGAATTGGAAAACCTGGGCATTGTATCTCAAATAAATAAACCAACAGATTGGGTTAATAGTTTAGTGGTTGTCGAAAAGCCTAATGGTAAATTGCGAATATGCATTGACCCTAGAAACCTTAATAAAGCAATTAAGCGTGAGCATCATGTGTAGTCCATCAGTAGAGCATCATCATCCTTCAGTAGATGAGATAATAATTAAATTGGTGGGCAAACAGTGTTTTTCTGTGCTAGATCTGAAAGACGGATTTTGGCAAGTATCATTGGATGGGCCAAGTTCAGAGTTATGCACTTTTAATTCTCCCTTTGGTAGATATAAATTTAATAAACTTCCCCAGGGCATTTGCTCTGCTCCTGTGGTATTTCAGAAAAAGAATCAGAAAATGTTTGGGGATATTAATGGGGTAGAAATTTACTATGATGATCTAATAATAGCAGGCAAAGACGAAAAAGAACATGACAGAATTTTGATAGAGGTTCTCGAAAGAGCCAAAGCAAATAATATAAAATTCAACCAAGATAAGTTTCAGTTTAAAGTACCTGAGGTAAAATATATGGGTTTTTTAATATCTAAAAATGGAATAAGGGCAGATCCAAATCATGTTAGAGCTATTGTCAATTTCGAAAAACCATCTTGTAAAAGCGATATTAAAAGGTTACTATGTATGATTAATTTTCTCTCTAAATTTATACCGAATGTATCAACCGTTACCTCTCCCTTAAAAAGTCTGTTAAAAAATGATGTAGATTTTGAATGGGGTCCTGAACAGGACAACAGTTTTGAAACTATTAAAAAATTAATCAGTTCAACACCAGTTCTAAAAGTATTTAATGAATCTCTGCCTATTACACTTCAGTGTGATAGCTTCAAAGGTGGCTTAGGTGCATGCTTATTGCAAGAGGGGCAGCCGGTAGCATTTGCACCAAGAAGTCTAACTGCTGCTGAACAAAACTATGCCCAAATCGACAAAGAGTTATTAGCCATAGTGTTTGCATTTCAAAAGTTCCACAATTTTGTTTATGGTCATAAGATTGTAGTTGAAAGTGACCACAAACCATTAACATCAATAGTACATAAACCTATCTCTAAAATTTCTTGTCGATTACAGAGAATGCTTCTGAAGCTGTTGAAATATCATTTCACTGTAAAATACTTACCAGGAAGTAAAATGTATATTGCAGACACATTGTCTAGAGCATACATTAAAGAAAAAGTGGCGGATGATCCTGACATGTTAAACATGGTACATTCAATCTAGGTTTCAACAGTTTCAGAAAGCTACTGGGGAGGATGATAATTAAAATTAATCAGTCAGTACTATCAAAATGGATGGCCTGAAAAAAAAAACAAATGCCTAAACACTTGACGCATTATCACAAATTAAAAAATGATATTGTTTGTATAGAGGGGTTAGTGTTTTTGAATGACAAAATTATTATACCTAAGATATTGAGACAAGATATGTTGGTTTTGATACATGAATCACATTTGGGTATCCAAAAGTGCAAAAGTAGGGCTAGAGAATTAATGTATTGGCCAGGTATTAATCGTGATATTGAAAACATGATATCTAAATGTAGTATTTGTGAAAATTTTCAAAATTCTCAATGCAAAGAACCTCTTATACCACATGAAGTGCCAACTCGACCCTTTCAAAGAGTCGGAATAGATTTAATGTATTTTCATAATGGTAATTATTTGGTTCTAATTGATTACTATTTAAAATGGATTGAGATTGTATCTATACAAAATAAAACAATTGCAGAAATTATTATTAAGTTAGAAGAAATTTTTTCAAGGTTTGGGATACCGGAAACAATTATCTGTGATAATGTCCCATTTAACAGTTATGAATTTAAAAACTTTGGGAAAGGATGGAATATTCAAATAATATTTACTAGCTCCCATTATTCTCAGAGTAATGGAATGGTTGAGAAGGCAATTGGTATCTGTAAAACAATTTTTAAAAAAGCTTTTGAGGATAACCGCAGGCATTCAATAGGTTTACTCGAATATCGTAACACACCAATTTCAGGATTAGGATTATCTCCTGCCCAATTAATGTTTAACAGGAGACTGCGTACAAAATTACCCATTAATAATAAGTTTCTTAATCCCGAACTCTTTAAAGATGTTAACATAGAATTGTGAAGGAGACAGCAAAAACAAAAACAATATTATGATAGACATAGTAAAACTTTAAAGGAACTTAAACAAAAAGATAAAATTGTTGCTCAAAATGTTAAAACTAAATTATGGGAACCTGCCATTATTCTTTGTAAAACAGAAAACCCTAGATCTTATAAAATAAAAACTAATTCTGGAAGAATTCTCATAAGAAATAGAAAGTTCTTAAAATTATCTAAAACTTCTCATCAATATTTTGATAACATGCTTGATGATCTTCCAGAAATAATGCTTCCTTTAATAATGATGATCTTCCAGACAATAATGTTTCCTTTAATAATGCCATATCTAGTCCAATAGCTAAAAGTGTAAATGTACAAAGCAATGTCATCAGCCGAACAGGCCGTATTGTAAAACGACCTCAATACTTAAATGATTATATATGTGATTAATTTATTATAGTTGAAATGTTTCATATGAATAATGTAGATTGCTATATAACTAAGAAGGGGGATGTTATATATTTATGTTTAATGGAAAATACTTCAACTTTCACTTGACTAACAGTTGACGGTAACCCATTAACTGTTGGTGGTTTGTTATGAGCTTGGATGAAGATACTCGCTTGTCGGGGATGCGAACCAACGAGGTAGTAATAAAGTTATCTTTTATTTAATATGTGTTTTTATGCGTAAATATAAAACATCAAGATCATCAAATCATCGCAGCTATAATTAAGAAGTACAACAAATGTAACGGAATCCTTTTGATTGTCCCTGTAATTGATCTATGCATCTGATTTTCATAACATTTGAAATGACTCGACAAAATTACGCAATAATTATGTTTTAAATTTCAAATGATTAAAATTCTTTTGAAACTTTTTTCCCCATTGACCGTAATGTAAAGGAATCCTTTTGATTGTCCCTGTAATTGATCTATCCATCCGATTTTCATAAAATTTGAAATGACTCGACAAAATTATGTTATAATTATGTATTTTAAATTTCAAACGATTCGGTTGGCTAGTTTTTGCGTTGTTATATGCGGACGGACGGACGGACAGACAGACAGACGGATGGACTGAGCGACAACAATAGGTGCTACGTATTTACATAATTACGAACGCACCTAAAAAACACTGTTACTATGCTGGAACCTAATATTGCGTTAATATGTTACCGTAAAGTCCCTGTTAATTAAATAACGTATGGTTTTAAATGGCAGCGTCTTCATTCATTTACCTTAAACAAGGAATCAATTTCGCACCTCTAAAATAGAACAATATTATTCACTAAAAATGTCCTGAACCGTTTCTTTTGAGACGAGCGCACCTAATTGGCCCTAACTTCACTCTCTAGTCATAGGTAATTCTGTTAGGCGTGTGGTGCTTAAAAATTGTTTTGCATTTCATCAATCCCTTACGCAAAAGTAGATAACCTACTTAAAAGTAGATAACCTACTGAAAAAAAAAAAAGAGAGCATGTTACAAATAAAAAGAGAAAAATTTGATTGGATCAAAAATTATATCGATATCAAAAAACAAACATTTCCTCTCCTTAGAGATATTTTACAATATCATGTGCCGGATCCCTCCCCCTCCCCGCTCCCCTAAAATGATAACGTTATACTTGCACAGTCCCAAAGTGATTATTAGATCTAAATATTTCCCCTTTGTACACTTGCATTACAAATGCATTTTAAAGTGAGTTTTGCAATATATTTGCCATTTGTGTTACCAATGAGGAAAGTATTCATTTCTAATTCCCCCCCCCCCCCGGCATACACACCAAGAAAAAGCAGTGAAACTCGAGCTCAGAATCATTAAGTTTATAAAATTTTAATTTTTGCAATATTTTAGTAAAATGCATTTATTTATAATTCTATGCCTTAAAAACTCAATTTTAATAAAAAATCTATTTTAAAAATTGAACATTACTTTACTACATTCAAATAAAATGCACGAATTTATAATTTTTATGTTTTATTATTTATGTTTTATTTTTTACTTTTAAAAGAGGGTGAACGAAAGCACTTACTGCTCATAAGAAATTAATCTAAAATGTTTTCAATTTATGTGTATTCTCAGAAATAGATTTGAAAGATACTTATTACATCAATGAAATAAAATATTTGTGTATATAGATTTGTAGTCTAAATTTTTATATATTTATTTTTAAATGTACATTCAACAATTATAAATTGCACTCTTTTAAATAAGTTAATATAATATATAATATATTAATATAATATATATAATATAATAAATCTTTTAATTGCACACTTTTAAATTGCATAGTTATAATAATTTTTTAAAAAAATCAACTTGGGAAAAGAATTTATTTAAATCAATTTTTTTAATTAAAAATGCTTGTTGGCAAGCAAACATCCAAGAAATGCATATAATTTTTATAAACAAAATGTTACTTGATTGGTAAATTGTCTATTAAAGATTTATATTTTTCCCCTTCTTTTGATGTAAGACAAAAACAAAGAATGTTAACGCAGTTAAAAGCCTATAGTAAACACAACATTGCTGTAATAGTAGTGAAAAATGTGTTAAATTAAAAGGAATTGTAAAACAAAAATACGATTCAGCTGTTAAAAAACAGCTAAAAAGAGAATAAAAATTACAGCAAAACCGTAAAATGAAATTAAAATAACGCCATACTGTAAAAATTGCTAAAACTGCAGTAAAATTTACGGCTGCACTGTGAAATTAAAATAACGCCATAGATATAAAAATAACAGCTAAAACTGCAGTAAAATTTACGCCTGCACTGTAAAATTAAAATAACGCCATAGCTGTAAAAAAATAACAGCTAAAACTGCAGTAAAATTTACGCCTGCACTGTGAAATTAAAATAACGCCATAGCTGTAAAAATAACAGCTAAAACTGCAGTGAAATTTACGCCTGCACTGTGAAATTGAAATAACGCTATTGCTGTAAAATAATTGCATAATGTGCTGGCACCCAAATTGCCAGTACTTTTTGCTGTAAAATTACAGTACTTTTTCTAACAGTGAGGGTGGGAGAGATTTTGGCACTATAAATTTTGTTTTTCGGCCAAATACTATTATAATTTTTATTTTGTATTTGCGTTAAAAGATTTTATTTCGATGAAAAAAAAGAGGAAAGAAAATAGTCTCCTATAATTTGTGAAATAACTTAATTTTAGTACAGTTGTAATTAATTTGAAGAATTGCATTCAATTAAAAACTAGTCGTTGGAGGCCACCGTAATACTTACCCATCATGGATATGCATGACATAATATATGAAAGCATAACATATGTAAACAATTTATAAAATGCATTACAATTCAAAAAGAAAATATAAACGTATATTTAAGTATTTTTAACACATCATCATGCTCTATTAATGAATTTCTGATGAACCAATTTCGATAAATTGTATGAAACGCCAAACTATTCAAGTAGCACTGAATTGCATAAAAGAAAAATCCTTATAACTCTAAAAATAATTATCATATTCACTAACGGTTTCTTGCATCGAATTAAGTGTTTCATTTGCAATTAAAAGATATCTTTGAGTTGAAATTTGAATGAAATACAGGGTCATGAAAAATCAAAGAATGTGAAAAACAGGATTAGAAATATCTCGACAACTAATTATCCGATCGACTTCGTTTTTTATGCAGAATTTGTGTTAATTTATTACCTTTTACGTCCACTCCTTAAAATAAAAAAATTCGAAAATTTTTATATACCTTTCATCAGAGCGAATTTTTCGAGAGTCCGAAAAAAATAGTTCCGGATAATCGAGGTTACTGATATTAAATAGGCTTCGTCCCATTCTTACATACTAAGCACATACAAAATTTCAAGTCTCTATCTCAATTTGTTCGAGAGATAGAGCGGTTACAGACAGACAGACAGACAGACACACAGACGGACGGACGGCAAATTTTTTTTCTAAAAATATGTTTTTCGGAATCTCCAGTGTCTGAAACGTGTAAATCCGTCAAAAAAAATTTTCGATTTTGAAAACGATTGCAAGACTTACCCTATACTACGTATAATGGGTAAGTAATATGTAAATAATATTTTTGTGTTCTTGTGAAATTAACTTTGAATATGTGTTGATAGATGTGTGGCTGCTATTAAGTCGCGGATCCATTTTTTCTTTATAATATTTTACAATGTAGTTGAAAAGTGTTTATGAATTTGGTTTGTCTATCCTTGTTCTAACTCGTGTAAATGTAGTCCGATTGCTAAGTAATTTATATATATATATATATATATATATATATATATATATATATATATATATATATTTGGTTCATTAGCAGGGCCACTCAGAAGAATTTCATTAGTTTACGGCCTATGTTGAAAAATCACTCGCCATGTATTTTAATGATATTACAGTATTTAAAACATACTGAAATTGGTATACATCACTGTGTTGTACTACAAGTTTCTTACTAAAGAATATGGTGTACATAGAACTTACCGCTTATTTATGAGAACATACAAAAGTATTTGGGTATAGGAGAAAATTAAAATTAAATGAACTATTGAAACCTACGAACAATAATTGCTGGAAGTGCGTTTTCAATAATGGTATGCGTTTTAAAGTTTAACTACTTTTTAAAAGTTACTTGGTTTGTACAAATTTTAGATCATATGCAAGGTCGAAAAAATGTTCTCAACAACACCTGCACTGAGAAACATTTGTGGAAACGTTACTCCGTAAAATTGGTGGCAGCATTGCTGCCTCCAATTTTATGGAGTATTTTAACCGTTAAAACCGGTGTAACATTGTCATGTTACACCAGTAATACATATTTAGATTACACCATTGCATATGTGAAAACAATTACTCCATGAAAGTGGAGGCAGCATTTGCCACCATTTTTACACCAATTGTATGGAGTAACGTTTCCACAAATGTTTTACAGTGTGTTTCTTGGCTGAAATTGCTGTATGGAAATTTTCATCTGTACTATGCGTTTAACTGAACTAACTTTTAGCATATTATATGTAAAGCCCACATTTCTGTCGATCATATACAGTGCTGAAAAAAAAAATCGTATATTTTAACGATTATTCATGGTAATAGCAGAAATCGTGTTTTCAAATGCACTACGTGTTTTTTTTTTTTTTTTTTCTCCAAATTGTTCAATAAGACGCCTTCTTCTACCTTTGAAAATTGTCAAGTTTTGTTATGGCATTCTAAATGTGTTAGAAGGTGTTTCATAATCTATGATTTTTTTTTTTTTTTTTTTTTTTTGTTAGAAATCGTGTTAAAACTGTTTATTATTGAGCATGGTGTCTTATCATTTATCAGTAACTAATTTCTAAACCGTTAGTTTTAGAGTTATAGTTCCAGTTGCATAAATGTTTCAAATTTTGTTCTCCTCTGCATCACATAAAAATCAATTTACATTATTTTTAAATACATAAGAAATTACAAATTTTATCCAATGCGTGGGTCCAATAGGCTTTATTTGAAAAGTTTTTTCACCTTCTAACATGTAAAACAGTAAAAGTTTATTCTTGTATGCTAAAAAGTTACTGAGTTATGATACTTAGAATTGTATGAATTTTTAATGTTTTTATCACTATAATTGGAAAAACCTGTTTTTAGTGGCAGAAAATGCCAAAAATGCACGAAATTCAAAGAATCATAATTAATTAAGTTTTGTCTTGTCTTGCAAAAATTAAGTTTTTAATCACTAACTGATTTTGATTAATCTTAGTAAAATATAGCATTTATAATGACGTCAAAAAGTTATTTAAATCGTTTTGTTTGACAGACCTTTTAATTAAAACATCCGTTAGTTATACGTTATAAAAATAACAGGTCATTGTTACCTGTAAAAGAGTAAAACGATGTAACCTGTTAACCAAAAATAACTATATTTCTCATCTCTAGCTTACATATGCTTTAATCAGGTCTTGTGATCTTCAATGCTCCGTATTACATCTTGGGTTGGATAGTAACAAAAAAAATTTAACTGTAGCCCATACATCATGTAGAAATATATCGTGAAGAATTACTAAATCAAATAATGAAATAGCATTTTCCGACAGAAATTCGAGAACAAAGAAAATTGCAAAAGCTTAAAAGTAATTAATTGAAATTACCTTACAAAAAAAAATATTTTTTTCCAGCGATGTTTCTCAAACAAAAAATCCATCACTATAAAAAAAAATATATATATTTGGCCTATATTTAACTACAGGAAAGCAGTAAAGTGTTATTTTCCCCCTTTGATGCATTTTTCTCACGTACAAAATTTTGGGCTCAGTAATGTTTTCATCCCATAGAAGTCACTGGTAAAATAGACCTGCACTCATCTCATATTGCAACATGATTTTCCTAGAAATAGGTTGCTTCAATAATTTCACAAGAAAAAAGTTGTTGGGGGGTTTCGTATAATTTTTCTTTTTCTTTTCTTCTTTCTTTCTTTCTTTCTTTTTCTTTCTTTTTTTTTTTTTTTTTTTTTTTTTTGTATTTAGTGGAAGGGGAAGATTTCTTTTCATCGGAAAGATGATAATGCTCATCACAAGAAAACGGTTTGTTTCATAAAAAACGAGGAAATAAGTTCGAATAATTTTTTTAGACTGTTTTTTTTCTTGGTCTTTTATCTAAAACGGATGTTAAAGAAGAGGCCCGTTTGAAGGGCTGAAATTATTGCTCGTAAATTAAGATTAGTTTACGTTCAAAATAAGAATGAAACAATAGTACTTGTTACTTGAGGAAGCACAAAAAATTTCATGCTGTAGGCAAAATGTTTGATGAAGACACGTGAGCTTCATATTCATACAGTTTTCGCAGTAACAAACAGTATATTATTATTAAAACAAGTTATTAAACTAGTCAGATGTGGTGATCCCACAACTTTCTTCTATCTTATGCATGTTAATACTTCCTTAAAAATGCACCATAGCAGCGCCATTGGTTAGGTGGTTTAAACCAAAATCTAGTTAGCAATAACTTATGTCTACTTATTTCTGAATCTGAAGTTTGATGAAAATCCGTACATTAGTTTTTGAGTTAAAACCATTGCAAAATCTGTAAAAGAATCTGCATAACAGCGCCACATGATGGGTGATATACACCAAAAACTAATCAGGATCAATTTTTTTTATCAGGTACTAACTGAATCTGAAGTTTGATGAAAATCCATGTATTAGTTTTTGAGGTACATTTAATGCGAAATCGTGATAAATACAGCATAGCAGCGCTGTCTGTAGGACAATTTACACGAGATACTAAACAATACTAATCTGTATCAGGGACTAACTGTATTTGAAATATTCGAAAATTTTATGAATCAGTTCTTGAGATAAAACTATTGTGATAATTACAAATAATGCACCATGGTAGAGCTGCCTGTGTAGCGATTTGCACCAAAACGTAATCAGCACTATATTATATCAAATACTGTCTAAAGTTTTATGAAAATACATGCACTAGTTCTTGAGATATAGCTATTGTAGAAATTGTAAATAATGTTGCATAGCAACGCCACCTGTTGAGCGATATGCACCAAAAATTTGACAGATCTAGTTTATATCAAGGTCTCACAGAATCTAAAGTTTTGTGAAATTCCATGCATTAGTTCTTGAGATATGACTATTGTGGAAATTGTGAATAATGCAGCTTAGCAGAGCCACCTCTTGAGCGACATACACCAAAAACTAATCAGATCTAGTATATATAAAGGTCTAACAGAATCTATGTACGATGTACTATGTGAATCTATGTAAAGTTGTCACAAATCTAAAAGATGTTACAATTGGAAGCTCAGTTTTTAAAATTTCAAAATTCAAATATTAAATGCCGAGTGCTTTCGATCAAAACTTGATCATTCTAGGTGCAGTTTTGCTTTGTTTACATACGACATACGAGTTATGTTAGACAGTACGAAAATGAATTTTAGTTCATAGACTAATAAGCTGCTCTGAGGATAATGAAATTCTGATCAAAAACGCTCGGCATATAATATTCGAAATTTTAAGTTTTAAAACCATGTTAACATCTTTTAGATACATGACATCTTTAACGTATTAAATGCATCTTTCTAACACGTTTATTTAATTTTATTATTATTTTTTTTTAATTTTTTCTGAATAACCCTTTATTACGTTCGACAGTCTTTTTAATTGTAATTTTTACTTTGTGTTTCTTAATAAATAGTCAAAAAATAGATATAGACAATATGCAACAATATTTTAATTGGTATAATTAACTTTTATGGAAGAGGGGGCTTTGGGATATTTTTTTCTTCTAAGGGGGGCAGTGATAGTCCATAAAAGGTTGAGAACCTATGCTGTACACAAATCCTGGTTAGTTTATTATTATAATCCACAATCAAACCACATCGCTCTCTTAACTGTTTTTATATACGAGCTTTGTTTTCCACTTCTGTTCGTTTGCAGACAACATACCATTTCAGTATTGGTAATTTATACGTCAGACACATGACGCATTCGAACATACTAATCCATTAATGAACGACAGATAAACCAGAGCTCTAGTTGTTAGTATTTATTTGTTATTATTTACTGCAGATTATTATTTATTATTTTTTTATTATTTATTTTACTTCCCAATTACTTATTGTTATGCTAATAAGTTTTTTTTTATTTAATAAACATCGCATTAGAACTCATTCCTAAAACAAATAAAATTTATAATTGGAATACCGACTAGAAATTTGTTCTGACCTAGACTACTAAAATCTTTTTTACTGAAAAAAGGCAAAATATGGACAACAAATTCTCATGATCCTACTAAGCAATAAACAAGCTTTATAAATCTGCAAAATTAAAAGCTTGGGCAACCTTGGAACATACTAAAAATCTCAATGCTTCTGAGCGCAGAAGAAATATTTAAGTCCCCCTGTATAAAAATGATTTTAACATTATTAATAAACTTTTGTATTAATTAAAAATTCTTAATATATGTCCACACACCTGAAGATACCATCACAAACTTAAAGTTTATTGCAATAATGATGTGTATCACAACTCTCAAATTTTGCGAACAAACTATATGTAATATTGTCTTAGGGAATAACTCGCTGCAGCTAACAAGGAAGGTCTCCATACGGGCATACTCCGAAAAATCTGAAAAAATTACAGAATGTTCTTCTCGTGTGGATGTATACGTTTAAAAAAAATTTCTGGCGGAACCTCCATACCCTGTCCGGAAAAAAATTATGAACATTTCGTTATTTGGCGATTTATCATCGGTTGGCAATAAAAAATAAACTAATTTTTTTTTTTTTTTTTTTTTTTTTTTTTTTTTTTTTTAATGTCAAATGCATTTTAAACGAAAAAAGTTTCATGTTCAATGTGTTTAGATAAATTAAATATCTTTTGTTTTGTCAGCTTTAGTTTGTTTTAAGTATAATTTCATTATATTGATATTTATATGTCTTTATATTCAAATTTAACCATCAAAATTTGAGATTTAAAACGAAATTCAAATTTAAATTCATTGAAATTGTTTCAAGTTCAAAGTCCAGTTGAGCATTGTCCATTCGATTTTGTTGCTATGGAAACATCTGGCTTTTATTTTTGAATACGCTTAAATGTAGGAAAATAATTTTACTGAATAAGAATTTTTTAGTATGTGAAAATATTTTTTTCATAGGTAAATTAAATAACTACAGCAACAAATAATATGTATATACACTATATTGCCATTGATTATTGGACACTTGCGATTTTAGACATTTTACTAAATATCTAGAAAAATACATGAGGAATCCTCTCGAAACTCTTAGTGTATAAATATAATAGTATACGCCATACATCGCCGTGAATATTTTTTTACCGAAACTCCATAGGGGACCGTCAACAAATTAAAAAGAATGAATATCTTTTGAATAACCCTGTCAAAACTAATGTAGCAAAAGCGCTCAAACTCTAGATTATGATTGAATGCCTTATTGTAAAACGCCTTGTTCATTTTTATGCAAATAGCATGCATACTCGCAGAGTAATTAAGGTTTTTATAAAAATGGGCCCAAATTTTTCCAAGTTTTTTCCTTATAATTTTCAGAGTTTTTAATATAAAATAATATTTTTAATACAGTTTTCGCAGTAACAAACAGTATATTATTATTAAAACAAGTTATTAAACTAGTCAGATGTGGTGATCCCACAACTTTCTTCTATCTTATGCATGTTAATACTTCCTTAAAAATGCACCATAGCAGCGCCATTGGTTAGGTGGTTTAAACCAAAATCTAGTTAGCAATAACTTATGTCTACTTATTTCTGAATCTGAAGTTTGATGAAAATCCGTACATTAGTTTTTGAGTTAAAACCATTGCAAAATCTGTAAAAGAATCTGCATAACAGCGCCACATGATGGGTGATATACACCAAAAACTAATCAGGATCAATTTTTTTTATCAGGTACTAACTGAATCTGAAGTTTGATGAAAATCCATGTATTAGTTTTTGAGGTACATTTAATGCGAAATCGTGATAAATACAGCATAGCAGCGCTGTCTGTAGGACAATTTACACGAGATACTAAACAATACTAATCTGTATCAGGGACTAACTGTATTTGAAATATTCGAAAATTTTATGAATCAGTTCTTGAGATAAAACTATTGTGATAATTACAAATAATGCACCATGGTAGAGCTGCCTGTGTAGCGATTTGCACCAAAACGTAATCAGCACTATATTATATCAAATACTGTCTAAAGTTTTATGAAAATACATGCACTAGTTCTTGAGATATAGCTATTGTAGAAATTGTAAATAATGTTGCATAGCAACGCCACCTGTTGAGCGATATGCACCAAAAATTTGACAGATCTAGTTTATATCAAGGTCTCACAGAATCTAAAGTTTTGTGAAATTCCATGCATTAGTTCTTGAGATATGACTATTGTGGAAATTGTGAATAATGCAGCTTAGCAGAGCCACCTCTTGAGCGACATACACCAAAAACTAATCAGATCTAGTATATATAAAGGTCTAACAGAATCTATGTACGATGTACTATGTGAATCTATGTAAAGTTGTCACAAATCTAAAAGATGTTACAATTGGAAGCTCAGTTTTTAAAATTTCAAAATTCAAATATTAAATGCCGAGTGCTTTCGATCAAAACTTGATCATTCTAGGTGCAGTTTTGCTTTGTTTACATACGACATACGAGTTATGTTAGACAGTACGAAAATGAATTTTAGTTCATAGACTAATAAGCTGCTCTGAGGATAATGAAATTCTGATCAAAAACGCTCGGCATATAATATTCGAAATTTTAAGTTTTAAAACCATGTTAACATCTTTTAGATACATGACATCTTTAACGTATTAAATGCATCTTTCTAACACGTTTATTTAATTTTATTATTATTTTTTTTTAATTTTTTCTGAATAACCCTTTATTACGTTCGACAGTCTTTTTAATTGTAATTTTTACTTTGTGTTTCTTAATAAATAGTCAAAAAATAGATATAGACAATATGCAACAATATTTTAATTGGTATAATTAACTTTTATGGAAGAGGGGGCTTTGGGATATTTTTTTCTTCTAAGGGGGGCAGTGATAGTCCATAAAAGGTTGAGAACCTATGCTGTACACAAATCCTGGTTAGTTTATTATTATAATCCACAATCAAACCACATCGCTCTCTTAACTGTTTTTATATACGAGCTTTGTTTTCCACTTCTGTTCGTTTGCAGACAACATACCATTTCAGTATTGGTAATTTATACGTCAGACACATGACGCATTCGAACATACTAATCCATTAATGAACGACAGATAAACCAGAGCTCTAGTTGTTAGTATTTATTTGTTATTATTTACTGCAGATTATTATTTATTATTTTTTTATTATTTATTTTACTTCCCAATTACTTATTGTTATGCTAATAAGTTTTTTTTATTTAATAAACATCGCATTAGAACTCATTCCTAAAACAAATAAAATTTATAATTGGAATACCGACTAGAAATTTGTTCTGACCTAGACTACTAAAATCTTTTTTACTGAAAAAAGGCAAAATATGGACAACAAATTCTCATGATCCTACTAAGCAATAAACAAGCTTTATAAATCTGCAAAATTAAAAGCTTGGGCAACCTTGGAACATACTAAAAATCTCAATGCTTCTGAGCGCAGAAGAAATATTTAAGTCCCCCTGTATAAAAATGATTTTAACATTATTAATAAACTTTTGTATTAATTAAAAATTCTTAATATATGTCCACACACCTGAAGATACCATCACAAACTTAAAGTTTATTGCAATAATGATGTGTATCACAACTCTCAAATTTTGCGAACAAACTATATGTAATATTGTCTTAGGGAATAACTCGCTGCAGCTAACAAGGAAGGTCTCCATACGGGCATACTCCGAAAAATCTGAAAAAATTACAGAATGTTCTTCTCGTGTGGATGTATACGTTTAAAAAAAATTTCTGGCGGAACCTCCATACCCTGTCCGGAAAAAAATTATGAACATTTCGTTATTTGGCGATTTATCATCGGTTGGCAATAAAAAATAAACTAATTTTTTTTTTTTTTTTTTTTTTTTTTTTTTTTTTTATGTCAAATGCATTTTAAACGAAAAAAGTTTCATGTTCAATGTGTTTAGATAAATTAAATATCTTTTGTTTTGTCAGCTTTAGTTTGTTTTAAGTATAATTTCATTATATTGATATTTATATGTCTTTATATTCAAATTTAACCATCAAAATTTGAGATTTAAAACGAAATTCAAATTTAAATTCATTGAAATTGTTTCAAGTTCAAAGTCCAGTTGAGCATTGTCCATTCGATTTTGTTGCTATGGAAACATCTGGCTTTTATTTTTGAATACGCTTAAATGTAGGAAAATAATTTTACTGAATAAGAATTTTTTAGTATGTGAAAATATTTTTTTCATAGGTAAATTAAATAACTACAGCAACAAATAATATGTATATACACTATATTGCCATTGATTATTGGACACTTGCGATTTTAGACATTTTACTAAATATCTAGAAAAATACATGAGGAATCCTCTCGAAACTCTTAGTGTATAAATATAATAGTATACGCCATACATCGCCGTGAATATTTTTTTACCGAAACTCCATAGGGGACCGTCAACAAATTAAAAAGAATGAATATCTTTTGAATAACCCTGTCAAAACTAATGTAGCAAAAGCGCTCAAACTCTAGATTATGATTGAATGCCTTATTGTAAAACGCCTTGTTCATTTTTATGCAAATAGCATGCATACTCGCAGAGTAATTAAGGTTTTTATAAAAATGGGCCCAAAATTTTCCAAGTTCTTTCCTTATAATTTTCAGAGTTCTTAATATAAAATAATATTTTTTTCAGAAAATATGACAAACAACATTGCACACAGTACCTTGTAATCAGAATTAAAAAATAATGAAAATTTTGTACAAAATGAGTAGGTTTACTAAATAATTTTTTACTGCGCATGCGTCAACGATATCAAAATTTCATTTGCATATTATGTTAGTTAAATGTATAGAGCAACTTTTGTGAAAGTCACAAATTCATAACTTGAAAATTCTGAAAATAATCGTCAATTGAATTAGTTGAAAATCCGTTATTCTCAAAATCAAGCAAAAAGAAGAGGGGTTGTATCCATATATTCATTGATTAGTGTCAATATAGAATACACAATACGGGATGTACTACTACATTTGGATAAAATCCCTCATTTTTTTTGCTTCATTTTGGAAACAACAGATTTTGTCCTTTTTCTATAGACGATTACTTTCAGAATTTTCAAGCTATGATTTTGAGACTTTTACAAAAGTTGCTCTATACATTTAGCTAACATAATATGCAAATGAAATTTTGATATTTTTGACGCATGCGCAGTAAAAAATTATTTAGTAAACCTACTCATTTTTCATACAATTTTTATTATTTTTTCATTCTGATTACAGGGTACTGTCTGCAATGTTGTTTGTCATATTTTCTGAAAAAAATATTATTTTATATTAAAAACTCTGAAAATTATAAGGAAAAAACTTGGAAAAATTTGGGACCATTTTTATAAAAACCTTAATTACTCTGCGAGTATGCATTGCTATTTGCATAAAAATGAACACAGTGTATTACAATAAGGCATTCAATCATAATCTACAGTTTGAGCACTTTTGCTACATTAGTTTTGACAGGGTTATTTAAAAGATATTCATTCTTTTTTAATTTGTTGACGGTCGCCTATGGAGTTTCGGTAAAAAATCTTCACGGCGATGTATGGCGTATACAATTTTATTTATACACTAAGAGTTTCTAGATGATTCCTCAGGTATTTTTCTAGATATTTAGTAAAATGTCTAAAATCGCAAGTTTCCAATAATCAATGGCAATATAGTGTATATGCAATTATATATACATATATATATATAGGTATATAACATATTAAACTCGCTCATTGCTTATGTTTAAATTCATTAATGTTTAAATTCATTTATGTTTAAATTCATTTACACGGATTCTGAAAATCCAAAAGTTTTCAGTTGCATTAAAATCGTTTGCTTTTGGCAGAGAAAAGTGCTGCTCGCCAATTCGTGTGACACTTTCGTCTTTTCACGCCAAATATTCAAAAATATTTTATTTTTTATATGTTTTTTACTGCAATTTCGCCGCTAATTTTCACTGATTCTCTATTACATACATGAGTAGTTTAATTAGTATTTTTTTTTTTTTTTCAAGACAATCTGAGTATGCCCAGTATGGAGACCTTCTTTGTAAGCGTTATTCGAGGCTAAATAAGCGTTATTCGAGGTGATAAAATTAAATGGAGATCAACTTTATTTTATGATGTGTATGGTAATGCACTATAACCGCTTAACGTTTATATCGCTAAACGCTTAACGTTTTAACCGCTTCCCTGTTTTGCCCATACAC
This sequence comes from Maratus speculifer, assembly GCA_964019185.1. Lineage (NCBI taxonomy): Eukaryota > Metazoa > Arthropoda > Arachnida > Araneae > Salticidae > Maratus > Maratus speculifer. Next base: position 89,479,273 of record OZ025296.1, read on the forward strand.
ATCGTATGAACAGCGTGCTTTTGCCCATCATGATTTGTTCCTATAATGTGTGGGCATCCATATTCCAATCATACTTTATTATTCTCAGCAGTAAAATTTTATTGTAAATTTCGTATTATTTAATTCGAACACTTTTTCTGATTTAATTAGTCAAAAATTTCTATTTTGAAAAACCGGTGATAAAAAGATTTAAAATTCTGTAAAAGACAAGTAAAAAATAGACATTATTTGAAAGTTTTTTCCAAAAACATTGATCAGTTAAGAGGTTAGAAATTTATTTATTGATTGATTTATTGATTTTCTGCCAGGTTTTTAGGTATCTTACTCCACTGTGCACCGTTGAATAAGCTGATATTAAAATTTAAAATGTACAAGTCACAATATTATTTGTAAAAATAGTATGAGCCTTGCATATAGCCCCAGGAAATTTTCTATTTCCTTTTGTAATGACAACTGGAAATTAATTAAAGTTAGTATATCGTTTAGAAATCTCAAATATTCAGTCAGTTTAAATGCATTCAATCTGGTTTTATATATTGTATTTATTAGTTTCATTTCACAAATCGCAGATAGTGTAGAAATATAAGTGGGTTTCAATAAATAATAGTCTTGAAAAATAAAACTTTTTAAAAATAGAAGTAAAAGCTATTTTTTCATTTTATTTTTAAAATCTGTATGCATTACTTTTATTTTTAATCCAAATTATCATTTTTCCAATAAATAAATAAATAAAAACTGACAGGAAATGTGCTAATTACTATTCTAAAATTACTCCTTAAAAATTCAAATTTCTCTCATGTGGGAATAAGCTTCAAATTGGGAACCACTGTTTGAGAGCCTATGCTAGTTATGCGAAAACACTAGCAAGCTAATGTTAAAGCAATTGCAGCTTTCTTTTCAAATTTCTAGTTTGGATTTCAGCATTTTTAAATGATTTGTTTTTGCATAGAATACCAGGGTTCGATCTTTAACCTGGTGTTTTTTACTCTTGATTTTGGCTGCAGTTTATTTTTATGAGGATATTTTCTGTTTCTGAACTGGTTCCGAAATAAAAAATAAGCATCCGAAGCCCATAAAAGACAAGAAAAGAGCTATCAAATATGAAAACTTAGTTTAAAAATTTACAATCTGTCTCTGATATGGTTGATATGACACATATTGTTAACAATGACATTTATTCCAAGGAAAGTCCCTGAAGATTAATTGCCCCTTATTGAAGGAGGAGACATGGTTCAGCCTTTGTAAAAGAAATAATTACGTTGATTGGTAATGAGCGAAATGAATATGTTCCATTATGTATGAGTGTTAAAAAAGTTTCTGATTGTTCTGTGGCAAATAGTGCAGATACTGAGTGATCCAAAGTTCAGTCAAATCTGAGGACGACAATTCCTTTAGTGATGATATATGACGTTATATGACGAGGGATTTTAATGATGAATTAACAAAGGCCTTTAATGATGATGCATTGATTATTGATATACTCGAGTACGAGTACCATGAAGATGTCGAGTAGTATGCAAATGAGCTTAATTCACCGTATTTGCTTCGACCCCCCCCCCCCCCACCTCCTCCGAGCAATGTTGAGGTTGCAAACAAATGAGTTACAGTTTGATAAAAGACTAGTCGTAAATAAGACGGTTGATAGCTTAAACAGATAATACAACAAGTTCCAGATTTACACTCTTATATTAAGTGAGTAGCGAAATTTTTTTTAACTTAAAGGTGGGTCGCATACCAATAAAGTTTGGGAACCGCTGATATAGAGGATTGCACAAAAGAATTCGAGTACATTTTCATTTATTGACGGAAATTGTTGAAAGGGAATTATTACTTGTGTTATGAGTTTCCTAACAGAATAAAATTTTAGCATACTATGTAGTATACCAGGAATTTGGATTAAAAAAATGGATAATTTTCGACTACAAATGGTAACTGCTGATATTGATTTTTCAAATGTGTTACACGCTTTCCAAATGGTTTATTTAGACATTATGTTTATCCTTACTAAATGGTGAAGTTTTCTTTCAGTGCTCTGAAGTGTTAGAAAGTGTGTCATAATCTGCGCTGGACGCATGCTTTTTTTTTTCTTGTTTAGTCTTTAAAAAGGTCAGTTTTTCCAGACATCAATCAAAAATGATGATTTCTGTTAAATAAGAAATAAAGTTTCGATTTTCCTCTCTAGACAAGTTAAAAGAATAAATATTCCAGAGCATTATTAAGCTCTCTTACGCCTTCCGTTCTTTCATACGGAAGACAACAAAAGGGTGGAGTTCAACCTTTGTTCGATTAGACACGATCTGTTTTTACGTAAACTTCTCTCATTTTCATCTCTTGCGGTATTTTAGCATACGCGATAAAGTCCACGAGGAGTGCGCTCCCATTTATATCAAAACGACGTGAACGACCTTAGGTAACCAACTTTCAATTTCAAACGTGAATTCCCATAAAAAGAAAGCATATTCGCCGCGAAAGATCTCCGTCGCGTTCGTCGAACCTTTAAAGGGTACCCTTTTTTTCCTTGTTCCTCTGAAGTCCGCTTTAGACGATCGGAACACAACGAGGGTCAAGGATCAGTGGGCCACTGGATGATGCAGTCCACTTTCGCTAAAAACTTACTGGCGATCATCATGATGCACCTGGTCGGAAGCTAGTGGAAGACACTCTCGTTTGGCAGATGATTTGAAAAATGGATCAAAGCAACGACGGCTGCCCTTGGGGCCTGTATGTGAAAGTTGAAAAGGAAAAGGAGTGAATTTATAAATGGTGCATCAGGAAAAGAGATGCCATCGAGTGGTGATTGTTGTGTACGGAAAATGCAAAGAAATGGTTAATTACGAAGCCGTTTCGGGGTGAAAGTTATTACGTGATAACGCGAGTGATGAAAAAAAAATGTAATCTGATTCGCTTGACAAGCAGAAAAAAAATACTTCATAACAAACCGCATTTTGATTAAATATTCCGCGAATGAGTGGGTTAGTAGACGAACTGCTCTGTTTTTACTAAATGCAGTAAACATATGAGCTGTGTAGAAAGATATCAATCTTATTTAATTATATCCCTGGTGCAAAAAGTTGGTGAAACAGATACTGAATGATAATGAGTAGTCCTAATGCGTAACATGTGTAAAGTGCGTCAAATAAAGTGTGTCTTAAAATGCCACTCAAATGAGAGTCTCAAGATTTTATATAAAAACTAGCGGGCTTTGCCCCCTGCGCTCTTCGAGCGCCAACCGCGCAGCAATATGCATAACTGTCTGTCAACGCTTATGCTTTTTTGTACCACAAAAAATTTCTAATAAATTTTACTTTTTTAAATGTCTGTAATATGCCAATTAAAAAAGACAAAAGTTTTTATTAAATTTTTGTGACACAAAAGAAGCGAAAGGGGTGGCAGCTATGAATACGTGATTCACAATTTGACAGAAATCCTGCATTTCGATCATTTTTAAAAATTGAAATTGCACTTAATCTTTAATAATGTACTAACACATATTAACCCCTTGGGAATGAGCGACACGTATAATCAGGGTGGCGAGTGGTTAGATAAAAACACAGTCAATATAGATGATAAATGCCAGTATTTTGTTAAAGATAAATTCAGTTTATACAATCTCTTTATATTATTTCAAGTATTTTCTGTAAGAAAATGCTGGTAGTTTTCTCTTTTCTTGACTGTGTTTTTCCCGGATTTCCCTGACCACTCGCCACCTTGGTATACGTGCCGCAAAAAGGCTTAAGAATCCTTGTTTATCCCCGCCGGTAAAATTTTACTGTAAAATTTGCCTTATTGAATCAGAGCATGTTCTCGATCTAATAAGACACTAATTTCTGTTTTTAAAAACCGGTGACAAAGCATTAAAAATTTCGTAAAAATCTTCCGTCGCGAAGGAGTTAAAAACTAATACTCAGTTATTTAAATCTAAATATTTTTACAATACATCTTGCCGAACAACATTTGTAATCGACATAGAGCATTGAATTTTTATTCCGCCTTTTTTAACGGCATCTGGATAAGTTAACATACAACTAACTGTACCTAAACGATGGTCTTTCCATGTATATTTCAACACGGTCAAAACTCTGTTCTTGCGATTGTTTTATATTAATAGCAAATGTTAGCACTATAGGAAATTGTCTTATTTGCAGCATTCATGGTAACCTGCTTGTAAATACTCTCTCCTGTATGCACATTAATACGAGGAAGAATTGCAACTTCTCCAGTGTGATCCCAGTCATGATTTTACAGGCTATAAAATGCTTGTGCAACTTTGCTATTTGAAATCTCTTTCCATTAGAGAGGCCGTTACCTAGATTTCGAATAAACATAACAACGGATCCTATTTTCAGCTGTAATTTATGTACAGAGAATCCAGGAAAATTTAACAAATTTAGATATTCAATTTGATTTTCTAACTGAGCATTATGTTTAACAAAAATTGAAAGATGACAAAATTACAAATCGAATAACTTTTTTCAATTTTTTCTCCGACAATTTCAGAGAAAAATGTATGAGGTGTATTATTATTATTTTTACACTAATTGTAAAATAAACTGATATAAATTGCACAAATTTAATTTGTAATTATTCACCAAAGTGTGATACTCATTTATGCTTAGTAATAATATAACGCTTGAGGATGTTCTAGCTCATTCTTGAGGACTTGATCACCCATCCAAAACACCCACCAAATTAGGCATAGGTGTTTTATCCCTGAGGAAAAATTCCCACTACTAACCATATGTGTATATATATATGTATATATATATATATATATATATATATATATATATATATATATAAAAAACAAAAACAAATGAAATTTAAAGGATGTAATATTTGGAAAACTGACAAAAATGAAATAGAGTTTTGTAAGTCCAACAGTTCACAGTGAATGTGTTATAGAGTCAATTCAGCACGGTGTCATCACAGTTCAAAATATTATATCGTATTAAATGAAAAAGTCTTGAATATTTAATATGTAAACTATCATTTGCTTACTAAGCGGAGAACAAAAATGATGAAAAATGTCCAAGCCAGGAATGTTTTCACCATGTCGGCTCTTCGCTTAGTAAGCAAGGGATAGTTAACATATTAAATATTCAATAATTTCAAGCGTAATTTCACAGCTGGAAATTTAAATATAAAAAATTCTTATTTAAATCATTGTAGATTCCACACAACTTTTTATAATTTGACTGTGAAAGTATCGCATTACGAATATTCCCCTCTAACGTTCTTTTCTACAAAATATTAAAAGTCATTTGAAATAAAACACCTATCAAATAGATAGTGTTGTATATTCCCACGTTTACCACAAATACATTTATTATTTTGACATTTGCCTATTTTGTATAAATATGCTGGAAAAGCTCCATGTGCTGACACAAAGTAAGCTGCAATCTGGGAATAGCACACAAAATCCAAATTAACGTCTGATAGTACTCTATACGTATCCCTGCCTTTATCCACACGAGGTGGAATTCGACGAAAGAAAGGGCTTAAGACAGAGCTATTTCATTGATTTATAATAAATCTACAAAATTAATTACAGTAAAAAATGCATCTTATATTGGTCAGTCTAACTCTCAAACAAATATTATTTTAAGCTAAAATTAACAAAATAATATTTCTATGAAACTCAGTTATTCAAATTATTAAAATTAAACTTTAATTGCATATGTAATTAGCAAAATATATTAAAGTTCAGTTATTATGATGAAGTTATCAATTGAGGCTCTTGTGTGTGGTATAAATACAAATGAAAATAAAAACTATTCCAAATTGACACGATCACAGACGATATATTTGATATAGTGTACGCATTTTAATTTTTTTTTTTTTTTTCAATTTTAAGAGAAAATGAAGGGTTCTGTTGCCACAACTACAAAATTTGTACTAAAAATTATAAAAAAATTAATATATCAAAAACAAATTGAGATACAGCTTTCAAACAAATTGCATTTAAAAGTATATTTTTTTTCTCTATATGACGGTTTAAAAATTTAAAATGTGAGATGTTTAGCAATGTAAAATTTGCTGTAGCAAAAATTGCCTTTTTAATGTAGAAGATAGGTAAGACCAACAATTCTGCCAATCATTAATGTTTTTATTATGGTAATAATATTTTACCAAACTAATTGGAAGAGGCAAATCCACACCTATCTATCATATTCATCATTTAACATAACAGATTTGTTCAATTCATCTGCTTTTTCATTACCCAGTATACCTATATGGGCTTTTATCCAGACTATGTAAAGTTTCTTTTTGTTAAGCAAACTCAAATTCATAAAAATTTCTAATATAAGTTTATCACCGGTGAAAAGCAGCTGTATAGTATATACAGAAGACAAGCTGTCTGCAAAAGAAATAGTCTTCACTATAAAAAAAAAATAGTCTTCTCCTAATAAAGGTTAGAATAAGCTTCCCATGCTTTTGGCACCCATTTGGATGAGAACCTACCTGCCTTGGCCGTTTGCAGCATTCCTCATATTATTTATTAGGCTGGATAGTACGGAGAGTCGGATAATCGAAAGCCGGATTTTCGGGAGGTAACTGTACATATATTTATTGCACGAATTTATTCATTCGGCATTACGTTCTTTTAAAGAAAATTTTTACTTTTTTTTTACATGTGTAAGAGAAATTTACTAAAAAATGTACTTTTAACCCCCTGACTGCCTTGCAAAAGAGCAAAATTGTAACGTTTTATCTCCTCAATTTATTTTAAATGTTAATAAAAGAGATATTTTCCTATCAAAGTGTAATTTTTTTTGTTACGTAATATCGCCTTGAAAGTAGCGATAATAACTTAATTTCTTAAAACTGGATTATACAGGGTGTTTAAAAAATGACCGGTATATTTGAAAAATCAATACAAATTAAACGGGCAGCATTAGAATTACACCGTTTGTTGCAATATGTTTGGGACAACAGTAAGTTTTCAGGTATACAACTTTCGAAATTAGTTAACATTTTCAAGAACAGATGGCACTGCAGGCAATTTGAAAGCTCTAGTAGAAAACGCAATCTGTGAGTTTGCTATTCTGTAAAGCCTCTGTCTGTCTCTGCCCGCGAAGACACTCACTGTTAAAAATCTGCTGCATTTTGCTGCAACGCGTTACTTTTACTTCCAAAGGTTTCGAAAGTAAAAATGACTTTATAAAAAATATCTGCGACCAAAATCGAAAATGTAATCAAGCAGCGATCTTGAGAGGGACCTCAACTATTCAATGAAATAAAAAAAAAAAAAAAAAAAAAAAAAAAAAAAAAAATTAAAAATGTCAAAATACGAAAGAATTATTACAAAGATGCCTCCCCATAGGAATAGCTTTAGCTAGCGAGTGTCTTCGCGGGCAGAGACAGAGGCTTTACAGAATGGCAAACTCACAGATTGCGTTTTCTACTAGAGCTTTCAAATTGCCTGCAGCGCCATCTATTTTTGAAAATTTTAACTAATTTTGAAAGTTGTATGCCTGAAAATTTACCGTTGTCCCAAACATGTTGCAACAAACAGTGTATTTCTAACGCTGCCCGTTTAATTTTTATTGATTTTTCAAATATACCGGTCATTTTTGAAACACCCTGCATTTGTAGAATTATATTAATTTAAATAAAGCTTCAACTGCAGTGAAGCCTGCAGCCTAGTGAACGGATATATCTGGTCGCGGCAGTGGGGAGGTTATGCTGGTCCAGGACACAAAAATTTTCAAATTTTCCTTCAAAAATTTATTGCATTAAAATTTTTTTCTATTTTTTATGCTTAAAATAACGTTTAAATCATGTTCCTTTTTTAATCAGAAGTGAAAATATAATTTTTTCGTTTTGGGTTGTTTCCAAAATCTATCTTCAAAGTAATGATTGTCACGTAAATGACTTCTTGCGTTTTACTTCGTGATTTTTTTTTTTTTTTTTTTTTTTTTTTTTACAATTTCGCGGATGTAAATTTTTATAACTCAAAAGCCGCTAAAAATAAATGTTTCAAACTTGAAAAATGTCTTTTTTGATTATTTTACTTTAATTTTGATTCAGCAAATATGAAAGAAAAAATATATACTTTAAAAAATATGATTTTTTAATAAAATTTACATAATTTTTTTTTACTTCAAATATTTTAATTTTATAAAAAGTAATATTTTTTAAAATGCTGTATCAAAATTAAAATTTAGATATTTCTGTTTAATTAAACGAAAAAAAAAATTGAAATTTTACAAATAATATTTCGAGTTATAATTATTTTAAATTACTCCACCTTTTTAAAAAATTTTAATTAAAAATAAAATTTAATTAAAATTAAATATATATAATATAAGAAGATTAAATATATATAATATAATATAAGAAGTTGTATCCTGTGATTTTGGTTAAATATAATATGGTTAACCATAAAAAAAAATTTCAAAATTTTAACTCAATAAATAAAAATTATTTTAAAATGTGTCCCGGACCCTCCTAAAATACAAGCGATTAGGATATAAAAATAAAATCATGTATATAATGCTTAGGTGGCGACCTCCGGCCGCAAAGGGTTAAAATATCTGCGTATGAGACTTCAACTCCATTCTTTTGGAAACAGTCGCTAAACGCTCATATATTTAAAAAAAAATTTTTTTTAATAGCCATCTTGTATTTAATAAATGCACATAAAATTAGTGGTGTTCTAAAAATGTAAGTATTGTACTTTTTGGGTGACGAACTTCTATCAAAGTAATTATACTATTTATCCTATGTTTCATTTATAGTAACTTAAACGCATATTTATTGTAGTAAAAAAAGATCGAATAAAAATAGAGAATTGGTGGCATATCTTTCAATCAGAAGGATTCTACCTAAGTAATCTTCATTTCGATTGAAATTTAGGTCAAAATCAAGTGAGGCCCTTTTATTAAAGGTTAAAAGATCAGGTGTCATCAGTTTTCCTTGTGCCTTCGCAACAGCGCATTCTTCTTATGTCACATCGTGTTTCTAATAAGACTTTTCCTGCATGGAAATGGATATTCGGCATGAAGAATCTGCAGCACGCGCCTCTGATTTTAGCAGCACAACGCACCATGTATATCTGATGACCCAGTTTTGATTATGGACAAAAATTTTAACACAACTGTTACTGCGAACAATGGGGATCGCAGTGACAGTTGATTTGAAATAATATGTTGTCACTTTCTCTGGGGAGGATTTTAAAACGTCATCTTCATTTATTACCCGTGAAATATGAGATGGAACATTGTGAAATAAAGTGGTAGACATCTAAGGGGTATTGTTCAACTATACATGAAAAATAAAACATGGCTACAGTTGCATAACTGCCAACCTTCTTTCTATATAGGTATCTTTCAAGTTAAAATGAACTATTTTTGATTAGTAATTTTACTTAATAAATCAAATAAAATTGATATTTCATTTACAAAAGCATAAATTTTGTAATACAAGTTTCGTGGTTAAAAGTGTATTTATTTGACTGAAATAAACTGTGGAAGATTGACAGCTACATGATTGTATCTTAAAGAACCTGGTTGTCTAAAATTACCGAATATATATATATATATATATATATATATATATATTTTTTTTTTATTAGATCTCTATCAAAATGTATTTTAAAGGGATATGTGATAGAGTTGCAAAAACCAGAACAAATCCTATTTAAGCCTCGGAATAAACCAGGTCTATTGGAAATAAATCTATGAATAAATCATTTTTTTCATAACTCTAGTGATAGTACGATCGAAAATATATCTAATAAATACTTAATGTACATATACCGGGTGTCCCAAAAATGACTGATGGATTTTAAAATTCAATAACTTGCAAATGGTGACAGCTATTTAAAAAAAAATTTACAGGAAGGTTATGTATAATGTCAGGAGTTTTTTACCGTAATTTTTTTAGTTCAAATTTCAAACAATAGGCGGCGCTGACGGCGATTGAAGGCCAGGTCGACGCATCACTCAGCACTGATAACCTGGCCTTCAATGGCCGTCAGCGCCACCTATTGTTTGAAATTCGAACTAAAAAAAATTACGGTAAAAAAACTTCTGACATTATACATAATCATCCTGCAAAAAATTTTTAAATAGCTGTCACCGTTTGCAAGTTATTGAATTTTAAAATCCATCAGTCATTTTGAGACACCCGGTATATATATACATAAAATAATTAACTGTAAAATGATATATATTAACAAAAATGAAAAAATGAATTAGAAGGAATATTTGGAATTTGCAGACCTATTGTAGATTCATCAGACCCCAAATACTATAGAACTGCAAATGAAGTGTGTGGTTTCATCGTCCCATCAGCCATGAAAAGATAATAATACGAATTGGGTTACCAACACACATGTAACCAAAAAATTTTAGAGAAAAACAATACAAATAAATCATAAACCATATATATATATTACGCTATCGTATGTGGCACAGAAATCGCGAGTATTTGTTAATTGTTTAATGGCAACACCCAAATAAAATACATCTTATTGGTTTTTGTGTAAAAGTCTTTGGCAGGATTTAGGCTTTGGTAAATTAGGTTTGTTTACGTTTTGTTCTTTCGCTGCACTTATTGAGCTTTAAAATATCATTATTTTTTTCGGTTCTTTTTACTTAAAAAAAAAAAAAATAAAAATTACGATTTTAAACGTTTTAGTTTCAAATTAAAGTTATGTGTTATAAATGAAATAAGGAAAAGGATTATATTATTTTATTTTTAATGAAATTATTGAAATGCGAAACAATGTCACGGGTACAATATTTGGCAATTTATCGCCTTTGCCAGGCTAACATAAAAAACATCTTGATTTTTCGGTGCAGATGTCATACACGCACCACATTAGCGCAAATTTTTTTCTGACATCAATTTGGCAAAAACTTCTTTTCATATATCAGTTGCATATATATATATTAACTATTTTCTATTATGATTTATTTTTCTCTTATTATCTATTTTCTAATTTTGAAATTGATTTTTCAAAACAAACGTTCTCAAAATTCCGGTCAACGCCGGGTACATCAGCTATTATCTTAATATAACGGCTGAAAGTTCAGTTCTCTCCGTGTAACGATGATTACCATATATTATATTTTAAAATCAGGTCCTGGTTATCCAAAAGGCATGTAAAGCACAAAATTTCCTCGATAATTTATAGGGGTCTCTAAACGGCTGCAAAACAAGACTCTAATTAGCCTTTTATACTTATTTATTTATTTATTTATTTATTACAGTGTAACTGTACATCATAAAACCAAACTTTAATACCGAAAATTCCGGTGAAAATGTGGTATTTGTAGATTCAAACTTTATCAAAAAACCGCAGAATTTTCCGGATGACTTAATATAAGAGTTTTTAAATTTCAAATATTAATTTAAAAAATATTTTCTACTTTTCATTTTTTTTTAGCTCAAGGCTTTTCTCAAAAAAATTTTTTTCTCCGCTCAACAATCTGACATTTTCGGACACATCCATGTGTTAATTTTATAATTAAAAGTAAAAAAAAAATATACAGTTATGATCAGTGATGTAGACGTAAACTAGTTGGATGTGCCAATCCCAAAACTTTCTTCTATCTCATACGTACATTTTAATATTTTTAAAAAATAGTTACTCATTTTAATGATTTAATAATTTTAATTCAATACCATACGAATTTTGGTTTTCATCTTAAATTTCTGCTTTAATCATTTAATCGGAGTAAAAACGAATTTCAGCCTCTACTCGAGCCGATGAACAATAGAATGATAGGCAGTTTTTTTTTTTTATTATTATTCAGGGAGGACCTATTTGCCTTACCAAAAAATAATTATATACAAAAATTTTAGTTCAGTTCTAGGACTAACTTCATACACAAATTGGCATAAAATTGGCTATTGCAGCGCCTCCTTCCGACGGATTTTTTTTCAAATTCAGGGAGGACCAACTAGCCATAGCCATACACTTACACAAAAAATTTGGTTCAATTCGTTTTATAAATTCATATACTTTTCGTCGGTACAATATTGAAACTGGCAAAAAAATCGCCATTGCAGCGCCCCCATCCGGCGGATTTTTTTTCAAATTCAGAGAGTACCAACTAGCTATAGCCATAGACTTACACAGAAAATTTGGTTCAATTCGATACATAACTTCATATACTTTTGGTCGGTACAATATGGAAAATGGCACAAAAATCGCGATTATAGCTCCCCTTTTCGGCGGATTTTTTTCAAATTCAGGGAGGACCAACTAGCCATAGTCATACACACACAAAAAAATTGGTTCAATTCGATGCATAACTTCATATTCTTTTGGCCGGTACAATATTGAAAATGGCACAGAAATCGCGATTACAGCGCCCCCTTCCGGCGGAATATTTCAAAACTGAAGGAGGACCTGCTTGCCATAACCAGAAACATTCACAAAAAATTTGGTTCATTTCTATGCATAACTTCATACACTTTTTGATGGTAGAATGACGACATACACACTGACACACAGACACACGGACAGACAGACATTTTGTAAAAACAGACTTTTTGGAATCTCTGACCCCTAAAACGTGAAAATCCATCGAAAAACGGAAGTCGAAAAAAATTTCGATTACAATACTTTCTTTTATTGAAGATAGAAGAAAGTAACTAGTTGGATGTGCCAATCCCAAAACTTTCTACTATCTCATACGTACATTTTAATATTTTAAAAAAATAGTTACTCATTTTAATGTTTTAATAATTTTAATTCAAAACCATACGAACTTTGGTTTTCATCTTAAATTTCTGCTTCAATCAATTAATCGGACTGAAAACGAATTTCCGTCTCTACACGAGCCGATGAACAATAGAATGATAGGGAGATTTTTTTTTAATTCAGGGAGGACCTATTTGCCTTATCAAAAAATAATTATATAAAAAATTTTAGTTCATTTCTAGGACTAACTTCATACATTTTTAGGTGGTGCAATATTGAAAATGGCATAAAATTGGTTATTGCAGCGCCCCCTTCCGGTGGATTTTTTTCAAATTCAGGGAGGACCAACTAGCCATAGCCATACACTTACACAAAAAAAATTGGTTCAATTCGTTGTATAAATTCATATACTTTTCATCGGTACAATATTGAAAATGGCACAAAAATAACGATTGCAACGCCCCCTTCCGCGGATTTTTTTCGAATTCAGTGAGAACCAATTAGCCATAGTCATACACTTACACAAAAAAATTGGTTCAATTCAATACGTAACTTCATATACTTTTGGCCGGTACAATCTTGAAAATGACACAAAAATCGCGATTGCAGCGCCTCCTTCCGGCGGAATATTTCAAAACTGAAGGAGGACCTGCTTGCCACAGCCAGAAACATTCACAAAAAATTGGTTCGTTTCTATGCATAACTTTATACAATTTTGATGGTAGAATGGCGACATACACACAGACACACGGACAGACAGACATTTTGTAAAAACATGTTTTTTGGAATCTCTGACCCCTAAAACGTGTAAATCCGTGGAAAACCGGAAGTCGAAAAAAATTTCGATTACAATACTTTCTTCTATTGAGGATAGAAGAAAGTAAAAATACAGAAGGCATACGCTCAAGGCAGATAATATCCCTTGAGTATACACTATACTTTTCTTTTCGAGAAACAGAGGTATACGGTGTTCTTTAAAAAATCCAGAAGACATATGGCACATATCACCGTATAACCTCCAGTACATCCCTCGGGATGATTATATACTTATTTTTAACTACTAATTCATTTCAAATGAAGCATTTGAAACAAAATAATGTTTTTAATTTTTGAATAAGCGCATTTGTTTTTTCTTGATGATTGCTGTCTCATGGATGTCTTTTCCGGGCTGTCTCTTTCAGAAATTTGGTTATAAAGGTCAAATTTGACGATGTTTAGAAAAAATCCTTTGCTTTATTCAAATATGGGAACTGATTGATTTTATATCTCCTGAATAAGAACACCTGCTAATTTATGCTTCTAATATTAACAAAAATTTCATGAGTGTGCCAGAAAGTAATTACTTTGGATTTGAGGAGAGCCTTAAGAGGAGCGAAATTCTTCCGAAGTTACCAATATAAAACCTTTCTATTGCTTAAAGGTTTTACTTTTTTCTAAACAAAGGGGACTTTTCCATATGTTCTTAATTAGATTAAAAAATAAAACTTCAAAAAGCCAATCATTTATAGAAGTATATCATTTTTGAATGATTTATATTTGTTCTGATCTTTAAAAAATCAGGAGATCTATATAGTTAAATGGGGTTGTTGAAGTTTTTAAATGGGGTTGAGGAAATCGAAATCAAAACAATTTAAGAAATTACTTTTCAGCAGAGATATAATTAGTTGGTTTCAGTTAAAATGATTCGTTGAATTTAACTTTACAAATAAACAACATGCACTTCCTACTAAAAAACACCCATCCGTAATGGGGTAAATGATTTACAAGAAAATGTTACAGTTGAAAGAAGACTTCGTGCGTCAAAAAAGTTTGCCCCAATTTGGCCAACTGTTAAATAAATTTTGTTTCCATATTTAATGAACTCTTTCTTTCCGCTAAGAAATTATTGTTAGACCTGTTTGCATCGACACTCGATACTCCTCGAGGTGTTCGATCAGCTCTTAATAACTGCACGATACTTTTCGATTTAGTAGGCATAAAAAATGCGGAAATTTTCAACATTCACGAAGACTGAACTTGGTTATTCGCGAATTTGGTTTTATAAAGAATATTTTTTCACAAAATAAACTCGCTTTGTTTTATCAATTCTATGAACTAGACACTGGACATATGTACTGTATAGCCTACCGAATTACTGAATGGCCTAAGTTGTGAGTGGAGGGAGTTACGAGAAGCAGAAATAGAAAGAGGGACCGCATTCCCTTCCTAAATGCTTTAAAATGTATGCATTTCGATTACTTTGGGCGAACTTTAACCGTTTGGCCCATTGAATGAAAATCCTGATTGGTCCCATGCGATTTCCCTTAAATAGGGGAGCCCGGGATAACTACGCGCATGCCCGTGCATTAGTCATCAGGCCCTATAACCACGAACGAAAATAAACAATAACTTATTCCGAGTTTCCCTCGAAAAGCATTCCTTATCATTAGAGAACACAGAAACCAATATACAGTGTCTCACAAAAGTGATGGGACACTTGTGCTTTATAAAAAGAAACTGCAATAAAATAAATAAACAAACATGTGCAAAAATTTTTTGGGTGTGTTTCATATTTAAAGTTAGTAACAATTATTACATAACATACATTTTGTCAAAATATTAAAATATTAATTTAGTAAAAATACAATTGTTCAGAACGGAGCAAAAAATGGCTCACATAAGTGATGGGACATTTACTTTTGCATCAAATATTTATCCAAAAATTTTACTTTTTAAAAGGTTTTAATATTTTGTTGGATTTAATTTTACTTTTAAAACATGATTTAATCTTTTTGGGATGGATTCGACTAATTTTTTTGTGATTTCTGGAGTGTTTTTACCCCATTCTTTTTGAAGCACCGATTTTAGTTGTTGTTTTGAAGAAATGGTGTATTTGCGAATTCTTGATTCCAATTCTTGCCAAATATTCTCTATGGGATTTAAGTCTGGAGATTATGGTGGTGTTTTTATTATTTCAGGACAGTTATATAGCAGCCAGAGTCTAACGTTCAGAGCAGTGTGCTTGGGGTCATTGTCCTGGTAGAATTTAAAATCGTTATGAAGGTTCAATTTTCATGCTGAAGATTTCAAATTTTGCTTTAAAATATCAATATATTTGTACTGATCCATTATACTGTCAATAAAAACAAGATTACCAACTCCAGCGGACGACATACACCCCCATACCATAACTCCTCCTCCACCATGTTTTACTGTTGGTACCAAGTTCTGTTTGCGAAATTCTTCCCTGGGTTTTCTCCACACCAAGATTCTACCGTCAGAACCAAATATATTAAATTTACTCTCATCAGCAAATATAACTTTATTCCAGTAATCAGAATTCGTATTTATGTTGGATTTTGCGAAAGCTAGTCTGAGTTTTCTATTCTTTTCACTTACGAAGAATTTTTTCCTGGCTACTCTACCGTGAAATCCAGCAGATCGAATTACTCTTCTAATAGTCTCAGGATTAACAATTATTCCATATAATGCTTGTAAATCAGCAGGAACTTTTGAAGCACTATTTCTTGGATTTTTTTATTTTATTTCGAACGATAATTCGCTTTATTCCATTGGATAGCTTTGATGGTCGGCCAGGTCTTCTTTTATCCTGAATCATATGATTCTTTTTATATAGTTTAATGATATTGAAAACTGTTGAACGACTAAAGTTAACTGTTTCAGCAGTTTTTCTAATAGATTTTCCACGTTCAATATGCAAATTAATCACTAATTTTCGAATTTCAGGCGAAGTTTCTTTTCTTTTAGCATTCATGGCTACATAGAGCTAAAAAACACAAAAATTCCAAAACAAACTGGAGAGAAATACTGCAGACGATTTTATAAATTATTGCCAATTGCTTTTAAGTAAAAATAAACCCCCCCCAAAATATTTTTATTGCTTATTTCAGACGATTTTTGTTGCATATACAATGGTGTCCCATCACTTATGTGAGCTATTTTTTGCTCCGTTCTAAACATTTGTATTTTTATTAAATTAATATTTAAATATTTTGACAAAACTTATGTTATGTAATAATCTTTACTAAATTTAAGTATGAAACACGCCCACAAAAAAAATGTGTACATGTTTTTTTTAATTTATTTGATTAGTTTCCTTTTGTAAAGCACAAGTGTCCCATCACTTATGTGAGACGCTGTATTTTCGATGTTTATAATTTCATTTATAAAAAAAAAGTTTGTTATATTGCTTTTGATTTTCGGAAACGTTTCCTAGTAATTTTTTTACGCATTAATCAATTTTCCCAAACCAGGATATCTGTTTTAGGATGTTTTTAATTTTCAATTAAACATTTTCAGCTGTGTAATTGATTTATACATGTAAAAGTAACAAAGTAATATTTAAATTTGATGACGATAATGTTAATTTATTATGTTTCGCTGTAACTAACACATTTACTTAGTTTTACTTTCCACCACCACGGGCCGAATTATGTTTTGTAGAACATCCGAATTTTAGGTTCGGGTCCACGGAAATTATTGTCTTTTTCGGATCCGGTTATGTTTGTTTGGAATATTTTTGTTCAGTTTAGATTCGGTTCAATTCAGATTTCGCGTTTTTTTTTTTTTTTTTTTTTTTTTTTTTTTTTTTATGGGATTTTTAGGTTTGGGTCGGGTTGTACTTCCATGGAAATTATTTTACTTAGTTCGAATGAGGTTATACTTCACTGGAATATTTTTGTCAGAATCAGATTAGGTTTGGTTCAAATTTCGGGATTTTTTTAACAAGTTTTTTTGTTTGGATTGGGTTCACGTCCATGGAAATTATATTGTCTTGTTCGGATCTGGTTATAGTTCTTTGGAATATTTTCGTGGGATTCAGATTTGGTTCGATTCAGATTTTAGGTACTATTTCAAACTGATTTTTAAGGTTCTGGTCGGATTCATGTCCAGGGAAATTATTTTGTCTTGCTCGGATCCGGTTTTGAATCTTTGGAATATTTTTCTCGGGTTCAGATTTCAGGTTTTTAAATGGAATTTTTAGGTTCAGATTGGTTTGTGTATCCACGGAAATTATTCTGTATTGTTCGAATAAGGATAGACTTCTTTGGAATATTTTTGTCAGGTTCAGATTTAGTTCAGTTCAGATTTTGAGATTTTTTCAAAGAAATTTTTTAGGCTCGGGTTGGGTTCGTGTTCATGGAAATTTTTTGACTTCTTCGAATCCGGTATGGTTCTTTGGAATATTTTTGTCAGGTTCATATTTGTTTCGATTCAAATTTCAGGTACTTTTTTCAAATGGAATTGTTAGGTTCGGATCGGGCTCATGTCCACGGAAATTATTTTCTCTTATTCGAATCCGGTTATGATTCTTTTGAATATTTTGATCGGATTCAGATGTAGTTTGCATAAAATTTCAGGTTTTTTTTTTTTTTTTTCATATGGAGTTTTTTAGGTTCGAGTCGGGTTTATATTCACAGAAATTATTTTGTCTTGCTCTTATCGGGTTATAGTTCTTTGGAATATTTTTATCGATTTCAGATTTCGTTCTGGTCATTTTTCGGGTTTTCTTCAAAGAAAATGTTTAGATTCGGGTCGGGTTGCATATACACGAATATTATTTTTCCTTGTTCGGATTGGGTTATGCTTTATTTGAATATTTTTGTGGGATTCAGATTTGGTTCGGGTCAGATATCAAACCCATAGTCTTTTTCAAATGGAATTTTAGGTTCGGGTCGGGTTTATGCTCATGGAATTTTTGTCTTGCTTGGATTAGAGTATGGTCCGTTTTTTTTCGGGTTGGGATCGGGTTATGTGTTAATACGCCTAAACATTATGTTTTGCTACTATTCTTTTAGTAATAATTTTTTGTATATAATTTACTTTGCTATTTGATAATTTATTATTGTGTATGAATTAGAGATCTGGAAGGGCCGATTTCCGTTAACGGCATTTGGGCCGGGCCGGACGGGCAGAGTCACTAATCTTTTCGGGCCGGGCTCGGTCTCGGGTCAATTTTTTTCCTGGAGTATCGGGCCGGGCCGAGTCTGTTTTTTTTTCGTACGAGGCCGAGACAGATTTCGTTCTTCCTAGTCTTCACGGACCAAAATAATCCGTTCCTGTTGAATCTCCCCGTATCAAAACCCTTTTCTCGACGTGGAAAGGTCTGTTCATAAATCAGTAAAGTTTGGCTTGGTCCAAAACTTTTGCATAATAGACATATATTTTTAAGTCGTCATTATTCTACAATTAAACATTAGAATTTATTCTTTTTAAAGCGTCTTAGATCACTAGGCGTCTTAAAATAGAATTAAACACACAAATAAATAAATAAATAAAAACATGATTATGACGGAATTTTCGTTTAAACTGAAAACTGCAAATTTCTTTTGAACTGTTCATTCATGCAAAATGAATGCAATAATACGCGAGAAAAAAAAATATATATTAAACATTTACATCTGATAAGAAGGAAACATATTTTTTTCTTTCCAATGTCTTTGAAGATTACACTTTTATCATATACCATTTAAAAATTTTTTTTAAATGTATTAATAATACTAATGATAACTGAAACATTTACATACAACAAACAAAGGTTCATTAAAAGCGTAAATATTGCAGCCTGTGGAACTTCTGCATAAATAGAGATTATAAAGATGAAAGAAAGAAAGAAAAGACTAAGATAAGTTTTTTTGGTCTGAACTTTTCCGTTAGAGTAAAGATCAATGTTCTGTAGAAATTCACCCTAGCCGGGCCGGTTTGGTCCTAATTTTTAACCTTTTTCCGGGCTGGGCCAAAATTTTAACTTTCGGGCTGGGCCGGGTCGGGCCAATATTTTTTTCGTTCGGGCCGGTCCGAGCTCGGGTCGAAATTTTAACTTTCGGGCCGGGTTGGACCGGGCCAATATTTCCTTCGTTCGGGCCGGGCCGGGCTCGGGCCAAAATTTTAACTTTCGGGCTGGGCTCGGGCCTGGAAATTTCGGCCCGTGCAGACCTCTAATGAATCGTCTGCAGATTCGAACAATTGTACGTCAAACAGCCATTTCATTTATGTTTTAAAAACAAAGTCATAATAAAATTTTAAATTAAATAAAATGCATTCAAATTTAATCAATGATTTAAAAAAACTGCTATAAAAGCCTCGTATATACAGATATATATTTACTTCAACATAACTAACCACACATACATTATAATGTACGAAGTACCAACGATCTGGCGTGACCAACGAACAGCTGTGTTCAAAAATCCTAAGTTAAAGTTTCATTTTGCCAGTTTATGAATTTTAAAGGTCTTTGGAAAAAACAGTTACTTTTGAAATGTCAAAATCTCAAATTGGTTTCTTTAATTTTGTCTCAGCTTTCTTAATTACTTCTGCGAAAATGTTATACAACCAACCAACCATATAAACAAACGAAAGGGAAAAAAATTGGGGAAAATATGATTTTTTTATGAGAGTGACCTGTCGATTTTGATTAATAATTGGAATTTCGAAATTCTGAAGCTCAGGTACATCAGGAGAGATTTGGGGCTACTCATAAAAAATTTTTCAGCCTCATACATGCTGTAGATTTTGCTAGCCATCGCAGACACAGACACATACACACACACGCAGACAGAGAGAGTTTTGTTCTTTTATTAGTATAGATGATGATTACGCATATCTATTATGGGTAAGTATTAGGGCGGCCCTTATAACGACTAGTTTTATAAGCTATAAGTAAATTCATATATAGGGCTAGGAAAACAAAACTGGAAAGCACTGCTGCTTATGGATGTTAATTCCTGGAAGTGACAGTTGAGTTTTATTTTGCGTTTTTCAGGTAATTGAATTGTAGTACATTATATTGCGTGCATAGTTTTATAGATAGAATTATCCAAAAGAATTCGGATTGATTTCTAGGTAAGAGATTGTCTGAAAAACATTATTTTCAGTTGTTTTAGCTCGATCAAATTTAATTGCCGAAACGTCAGTGAAGGCTTACTTTGGAGACATGAAATTTTTTTGTTTCTGTCTGTCTATCTGTCAGTCTGTCTGTTTCGCGATAACTGACGTAAAAAGCATTCGATTGACTTGAAATTAAGTGGGTATGTTAGTGAGGCACTGGGATTAAGCTGTATAGTTTTTTGTTAGATTTGATTCATTCGTTCGGAAAATATAGAATATTTTACTTTCCGCAATAATGCTTTTCTATGACAAATCCAATGATTTTCAATTTTTTTTTCTTGAGCAAAAATGACACATTTGATTAATGGAATTCAATGATAAATGGATACTGAAATTTACCGGTTAATTAATTTTTTTCTTGAGCGAAAATGACACATTTGATTAATGGAATTCAATGATAAATGGATACTGAAATTTACCAGTTAATTTATTCGTATTGTTTTGAAATTTTGCCTACGCATTTGTCAGATTTTTTAAATTATTACTGTAAATTTTGGAGATTTTTCATAAATGTGTTCCAATAATATAGACTAATTTGTTTTAGAGATTTACTTATTTCAAATGTATTTATTTCATTTTCTTTATTTTCTCACATTGGTTGCTAAGCAACCATTCATTCTAATTTTTATCCATAATTTGAAAGCGTGTACGAAAATTTAAATGAAGTGAACATCAAAATTGATGAATTAATTAGGTAATTTGTATCTTTGCGTATAAATATAACATAGAACCTCAGAAAAGAACATAGGTTATGTTTTATTAATTTTATTCAAATATCAGGTAACCAAGAAAGTTCGTGCGGCTTTCATCAGACATAAAAAACGACCCACAAAAATCTCAAACACTTATTTTATTCTTTGAAATAATCACCATTGGCTTCAATTACGTGTTAACAACGAGACACAAGACTATAAATACCCTTTTTGAAAAAGTCTTTTGGTTTAGAGTCCAAAAACTGGGTTATAGTTTTTGTGACATCATCTTGGGTTTGGAACTGCTGTTCCCGCAGATGATTATCAATAGCCAAAAACAAGTAATAGTCCGATGGGGCGATGTCCAAGGAGTAATGTGGGTGAGGCAAAATTTCCCAGCCCAATGTTTTTTATCACGTCCCTGGTCGCTTTGGCCGTATGAGGTCTGGCGTTTTCGTGGGGGAGAAGAACTCCTCTCCTGTTGACCAGCGCTGGCTGCTTTTCGAGCAAAGAAGCTGAAATCTTTTTGAACTGCGACGAGTAGACTTCGGCTGTGATTGTTTTCCCACTTTCTAAGAATTCATAGTGAACTATACCAGCGCTAGTCCACCAAATACACAGCATTTTCTTTTTTTGATGGATGTCCGGTTTATCAACCAATGAGACGGAACCAGAAGTCGACCAGTGTTTTTTTCTCTTCCGGTTACCATACATTACCCATTTCTCGTCACATGTCAATATCTGGTCCAGGAAAGAGGCTTTGTTGTGGCGCGACAGCAATGACAAGCAGATGTTCAATCGTTGGAGCATGTTTTCCTCGGGCAGGACATGAGGAACCCACTTATCAAGTTTCCACGACATCCAAGGCTATGAAGATGCGATCGGATGGTTTCGTCAGATACCCCAAATCTTTGCGCAAGCTCCTGGCATGTTAGATCAGGATTTCCTCTTTCAGCTGGACTTGGTCTAAGATGGATGGACGACCAATACAGGGCTTGTCTTCGAGGCTCTCGTCTCCGGACGAAAATCTGCTGAACCACTTTTGAACGGTCCGTTCACTCACTGAAGTCTCTCCAAACACGGAGCATATTCTTCTAGCGGCTTCTGCAGTTTTGTTTCCTAATTTGAACTCGTTGAGCAAAACAGGCCTCAAAATCTCCTTTGTCAACGATTGTACTTCCTACAAAACTGATATCGAAACGTGAGATTCGTTAAACAACTCTCTACTGATTACAATTTAAAGGCAATGTACAGAAATGACGTCTTCAGAATCAGTATGACCACGCCTACGCAACAAAAATAGCTGTTCTCAAAAACCGCACGAACTTCCTTGGTTACCTGATATTTTCCTTAATAATTCAAAATTTCATTCTTTTTCATATACAATCAATAGAGACTTTTTAGATACAATTTGACCAATTTCCTTTATCGTTGCCAAAAAAATTAAAATCTGGAATAATTATTTTTCAACGGCAATAAGTTTCAATTGAGCAATTACCATTCGAGAAATTGAAGTAATAAAAAATAAATAAATATGACGTCAGAATTAAAATAAAAATAGATATAGTATTTTTTGTTAAATATTAAACACGGATATTTGTTTCGTTAATAAGAATTTTTCTGACAAAAATGGAGACATAATAAGAAGTAAAAGAAATAAAAAAGAATTATATTTTAACAAACAATTCACTTGGTAAAATATGACGTCATAAGTGAAATAAAACAGGTATTTTATAGTAGTTGTTAAAAATACAAGAAACATGGATATCAATAACTAATGAATAATGACGTCATTGCCGAAACTTCAGTGAAGGCTTACTTTGGTGACTCGAAATTTATTGTTCATGAAATTGTTCGAAATTTATTGTTTATTCCGTCTGTCAGTCTGTTCTTCTGTCTGTGTGTTCCGCGATAACTGCTGCAAAATGCAATCAAACTTTTGTTTTCGGAAATTTTTTTTGTAAAACTCTAGATTACTAATTTTACACTTTAAAAAGTTTCTTATACATCAGATTTATGTGTTTGTGGTTGGCAGGCATGTGTAGAAGTATGAGGTTAATGAAAAATGCTTGTCCAAACTGTTACTTATCCTTATAAATCAAAATGTATAAAAAAATGCAAGATATACGATAACCTATTAGCACACTTAATAGAAAGTTGAAAATTTAAATTTAATGAGACTACGGGGGTTTCAGGGGGGCTCCGCCCCTCTGAGGAGATCTACTATGTTATAATAAAAAAACAAAAATAATAGATCATGAAAATTTCAGAATTTCCTGACATAACTAAAATTTTAATTTAACGGATTTGATGGCTGAAAACTTCTTATTCTTATTTTATTCTTATAAATAATTACGTAATTTTAAAATTTTAAAATACAGTTTTCAGAAAGTTGAATTTTGCCCAAAGTGTGTTAAAAAAAATGATGTGCAAAGCTGACGTTGAGGCTCCTGATCTGCAGATTTACTAGTTATATTATGGGGTTTTAGTATAATAACACTAGAACTTGAAATTATAGCACTTAGCTCTAGATACAGGGAAAAAAACTTGCATAAAAATATAAAACCCTTAAAAATAAAGATATACGACGAGGTCTGGAGGATTGGATAAATTTACCTCCCCACACAATCCACCTCTTTTCTGTGGTCACGAATGGACAAATAGCGTCATAACTTAGGAAACTTTTTGTGTAGCAAGACACACCTATGGCGGACGTATTCGTGGAATAAAACGCAAAATGAATTTTTGCGAGATGAGTCACTTTTCTTGCGGGTGAGCGATATGTCTCATTGAAGTTCAAATTAAAATGAATCCGTAGAGTTAAAGTGTTTATGAAAATACAGTGAAATTTCACGGTAATCGTCTTTTTTATCTGTTTCAAGATTAGTTAATAAAATTTATTTAAAAAAATGTCTATTTTTCGTGTTTTTTTAACCACTTAACTGAACAATATTTTTGAAAAAAGAAATTCAAAAAATTCCTATTTTTTCATGTCTTTTGCAAAATTTTTAATATTTTTCCATCGGTTTTTCAAAACAGAAATTTTTGCCTAACTGAATCAGAAAAATGCTCGGATTAAATTACAAAACTTACAATGAAAATTTACTATTGAGAATAATAAATCATGATTGGAATATGGTGTCCATACATGGTACGAACAAATGATGATTGGCCAAAACACGTTGCCCGTACGTCGCACAGTGGAGCAAAAATCCAAAAAGCTGGCCAAAAGTCGAAAAATGAAGTTACGATTTAGGGAATTTTGATTATATAGTTGGCTAGAATAATGTTTGGAGAGTCAGAATTTGTATTTAAATAAAGATTTTTGCTTTGCCCTTACAAGCAGCATTATTTCAAAAATAATGCTTGAAGGAGTATCATTTAGAGCGAACAAAAAGAGCAAAACAACAGATCGTCTAAACGCGCGCTACATTTTATCATATTATCCGATTTTAATGATTTGAAATGTATTCACACTATGATAGTGTGTACTTTATTTGCATATATTACAGAATTTATATTAAGCACATAAAAATTAATAAATTCATAGTCATTTTTGATAAAATATTTTATTTTTTTGCTTTCAAACATCAAAAAGTTTAAATGTTCCACAGTGTTCCGCAACGAAATTTAATGGAAATAATAACTTGTGCTATTTTCTAATGATTCATGAAAAACCAGCTGCCAAAAACTGCCATTCTGCATTTCACGCATATTTTAGTAACCGCAAGTAAAAATGCCACTTTTTCGGTCGCTTCAAAAATTTTGAAATTGAGTCCTTTTTCACATTAATTTAGCTAATAAATATTTTTCAAGTTTTTAGATTATTCAGTTTTGTAATAGTTTATTACCTATTACATTGTAAATAAGTACTGTAATCATAAGATTAAATTAATTAGATCAGTAAGAGTAGTAATGAAAAAATGAAAATAATTCTCTATTATTGATCCGATAGAATAACATTTTCTTATTTTTATAGGTAGTAATTTTGTTTGTTCTACTGTAATTAGAAGAATTATTTTGTCAATGGCAATATTTGCTAGATCAAACTACTGAGCGTGTTTCATTAATTCGAGTGAAAATCATTATGAATACGACTTTCGCCTACATTAGCAATTTGGATTTGGTTTGCAAGTGAGGATGTAATGGAACATCTATTCTGCTTACATTTAAACAAATATTTAGCTTTGAAGATGGCAGGAGGTTCAAATATAATTTTCACTTCTCCCGTGCGAATTGAATACATAAATGTTGCGAATAATTCATGAATTGTCAATTTGAAAATTTCGAGATCTTCAATTCACTAATTTTATCGAGCCAATCAAGATCCATTATTTTTTTCAAGAAATATGGAAGCTACTGTGAATGAATGAGATTGTATTAAACATTAGGAGAATTAATTTATTTCTTTTAATACAATCATTGATACAGAAAAAATAGCCGTTAATTAAGAATTAGTGTAATACGCAACGTTGCTACCTATGTCAGACAACATCAAAACAGCTTCTTACCGATATGACATTTTCTAATTAAAAGTGGATACAGATAATTTAGAATTCAGAATATCTACTTTACCTGCTAAGATGTTTAGAAAGGACTTACACATGGCAGATAAACTTTATAGAAACAATGGAAAGCTCGTACTCTGCATGAAAAGAAGAACACTGAAATTTCAAAATAAAATATGAAAAAAATGTTTCGTTTACAATTAAGACTTCTTGTCGAGAAACAAAATCCCAGATTTAGAAGCACAAATGACGGCAATGCAATTCAACGTTTCTTTGAAAACGCAACTATTTGTGCTTCTATAACGTGCGTATACGAAGATTCGATTAAACGAATCTATGTCATAAGTAATTTCTTGTAGCCATGTCATTTATTTGATCAATTTCGAAGATTTTTCCTTACAAACAGCTCGTAGATTTGAATTATATCCCTGGTTCGATATGCCTTTAGTACACAAACTACTTATTGATGACAAAGAAATAACATTATCTTCATTACAGAAAATTTGTGAAATTCCATAAGATACTCAAGAATCATGCAACAAACTGATAAAAAGGCATCGAGAAGATTTATCGCAAACATGCAGAACCGCGAAAAAAGAAAGATATTTTAACGTCTTTTAATGTCATAAGATTCTTTCATTTCCAGTTTAGGTAAATTATTGTAGAAGAAAATAAAATTATTGATCCTAAGAGTCACAGGATCTTCTAATACCGCCAACAAGTTCTGCTAACTTCGACACCTTGACCTCTGAAGAATCTTTTTATTATACTACAGTTGATTATGGTGGTGAATTTCTGGAATATATTTTCGTTTTTATTTTAATAATATAAAAATTAAATAATTTAATATTTTACTTTCCATTAACGTACCTAAATTTCGATTAAATATGTCTTGGTTCCTTGAAATTTCCTTTTTAAGTTTAATCTCGAAATTTTAAATTTTACTTAAATTTATTTGTTTTTACTTTTAATCTGTTATTTTATTTATTTATTTATTTTTAAAGTTTATTTTTTAATCCTAATTACCATCCTGGAAAGTTTACAAAATTTCATACAAATTGAATAATTTTCGAGATATTTAAATTTTTGTTCCACTATATTGTATCCGCCATTTTTTTTATTTTAATTTTGTATTCTTACTTAGAATCCTCAAAAACACCTGTATACGAATTTTCGTACGATTTGAATAACATTTTCATATTTTGGCCAGCTTTTCGGGATTTTGTCCCACTGTGCGTCGTACGGGAAAAACAGGGAAGCGATTAATGAATTTGATTAGCTTCTTTATAAGTTTGAGGAAAAGTGTAAATAATATCTGGAATTTTTAATGATAGAGATCTGATAGTTTTTTATTAACAAATTGTAGTTATTGATGTTTACTTTTTTCAAGTTGCACTTTTTATCGCACATATCATAACTATAACATTTCAGTATTAGTCATCATATAAAAAAAAGCAAAGAGCTTACTACATAATTCCAGATGTCCAAAACACTTAAAGTCAAACAATCAAATGTGTTCGTCATATGGTTCTTTTTCAAAAATAAAATTAGTGCTTTGAAAATTAACGTTAATTGCAGCATGAGATTAATTCTGTAAAAGAAACTAATACTTTTGAAGAACACAGATGTTCAATTCTTAACTTAACAAAGCCTTTTTGCTTCGAGATCTTGTATAGCGGTATTAAATGCAATTTAACCATCAGAATTCAGTTCTAAATATATGAGTTCTGAACCTGGAAGTGTAAATCTGTTCTATTTTTACATTCAGTTAATAGTCGATGAAGCATCATTGTCTTGTCTTATACTTGTCATCAGAGATTAGATGTGTTGCCTCGGGTTATTTAAAAATAATTCCTCTGACATTTGTTACCGCTTCAACAAAATATTGATCAAATTAACTTCGAGTGATGTAATTTTTATGCGTCAAAGTTTGATGGATAAGTCGTTGTTTATGTTTTTCCGGTTATTTTACGCCTGAAAGAGCATGAATAAAATATATTCGTTGATAGACTACAAATAAGTATTTTTTAGGGTTTTTTAAATGTTATTCTGAATTAAAAGTTGATAACATAAAAAATGTGCGTTAAAAACATTTTTTTTTTTTTTTTTTTTTTTTTTTTGTATTTAGATTCATGGCTCAAAATGCGGGACATAATTAATGTTGGTAGACAATTCGCTTTTAAAGCGGCACGATTAAAAAATAATGAATAAATGTAATTGTTTTTTCTTTTCATGGTGGTTTTATACACAACACAGTAATTGATATAAGATCCCATGTCCACGTTCAGTGGAATACTAACCCCCCTTCCCCACCAGTCTCGCCGCTGTTAGAAATATGCGCCGCACAGATCACTTGCTTATCAGGAGGACACATTCCTCTCAATTTCCATATGCAATGCTTACTTATAATTTAGTAATTCACTGTTTGTACCTTCGTGAATATAGTGAACATCTATCGTGATTTTGCGCGATGTCGCTGTGTTTTATTTGTGACTCTCTTTTAGAAGAGGGGCCGTCAGTGAAAGTTAGTCGAGGTATTGCAGCGTTAATCAAAGCAAGTACAGAAAGAAAGGATGGAAAGACAGTTTTCCTAAAGGGGAAAAATTCAGTAGATGTGCATGTTAAGTGTAGAAAAGCATACGTAAATGAACGGATGATTACTGCTTATGTGAAAAAGGTTGAGGAACAAAGTGCTAGCATTTCTCAGATTTTAAGATCATCAACTCCTCAGTCTAGTTTTCGAACTAATTGTTTTATATGTGGACCGTGCATTTCGGAAGAGTTCACTGCAACACAAGCGAAAAATTCACCAAGCGAACGTAATACTGTATACAGTGTGTGACACATGGGATTCAAAAGTACAATTCGGAAAGCAGCAAGAGCTCGCAATAATTATTATGGGCAGGCTATATAATTCAGCGCATCGAACCAGTGAAGGATTTGAGCGCAGCAGATGCTCAATACCACATCAAATGTTTTAAATATATCTATAGGAGGCCGAAGATCCAAGAACAGAAGAAACGTGGTCCATTTGCCGAGGTAATCGACAGAGCAATGCAAAGTATATTATCGATTACTTAGAAAATCATGCTGACGAGTGTCAATTCTCCATGGAAGAGCTAATGAAACAGGTTACAGGGAGTTATCAACCTGATATGAGAACTGTAAAGTTTAACCTCATTGAGAGATATGGAGACGACATACTGATCACAAAGAATCAGAAAAAAGTCCATTGTATGTTTGAAGAATATAAGAGGGAAGATACTGACTAATGCATGGTATCAGCAAACATGTAAATCTGATCGAGATGAGAGGCTGCGAGTGGTTGAAGCAGCAGCAAAAATTATTTGCGAAGATATCAGATTGCAAGTGTCAACATTGTTTATGCAAGGGAAGACGAAATACCTCAAAACTCTTCTGAAGAATTCACACCTTGCAGATGTTGTTAAAGTACTCAAAGACTCGAAGGCTACTCAGGAAACGATTACAGCTGCTGGGGAACGTTTCCTTGTCTCACTGTATGGTTCTAATGAGACAAAAATGCCTGCACTAAACAATCTAAGATATATTTCATACAAGAAGTCAGCCTTTAAATGCAATTCGAACATTGCTGCACTACCACCATCTGCAGCTACAGCACAACAAAACTCTAAGAGTATATCACCAGGTCCAGCAATGACTGGAGGTTAGAAAAAAATGCTGAAGAGTGGGGATGGAAATGAACAAATACTCTGGACTTGACCCTGTGTTCACTGTACTACCCCCTGCTCCCCCTGCTTTGTTGAAGCTTGTATCCTGCAAGTGTAGGAAGAACTGCCAACGAAATTGTGGGTGCAAGAAGGCAGGACTTTCTTGCTCCAACATGTGTCTCAATTGCGAGGGAAACTACAACATAGCAGTTGTGTGTCAAGACGAAGAGGATGAGCTAGATTTTGAAGACGATCTGGAAATGGATTGCCCACACAATGAATCAGAGGACCCAATAGAAGCGGAAATAGTCATGCCGCAAGGTATCAAATATTTAATATTAAAAAAAACTTTTATTTATAATATTGATAGTTATAAAAACACCCACTAATTCCATTCATATATTTTCTATTTTGTAGATGTCGGTGAAAAGCAGGGACCCTCAAATAAAAGAAAGCGGAAATAGTACTTTGTTTTTTAAGTAAATGTGCTTACTAATGTACATAATTATTTATAATTAAATAATAATTCATAATGAGCCGTCGTTTTTATTGTTAAAAACTTCATTGTAAAATGTAGTCGATCATAATATCTTCAGTGTCATTTAAAGTCAATTTTTGCAAAAAATGGTCAGTTTCATGTTAAATCTATGTACAGTGCCATAATTCCTATTTTCCGGATTTTTTTTATTGTCACACCCACATTTTGATCTTTGAGAATTTTAAGAACTGGAATCCGTGTCAGCTTTTATATGTTAAAGACTGCTTTAGTTATTTTATTTACATTATTTAAAAGTCAAATTAAGAAATTATTACTATTATTATTTTGTAATAGCAAATGAAGATTTTGATCACAAATATGCTCATTTTTATTTAGTTTTTAGTTATGAAAGAAACAATGAACATCAGATTAATAAAATATAGTCAATAATAATATATATAGTATTATTAAGTTGGGAAAATTTGCGTAAAATGGTTGTTTTTCATGTTTCATCGACGTACGTTGCTCTAATTCACATTTTTCGGAATTTTTTGCTTTTCACACCCATTTTTGCGGCTCTCTCACGGCTAAACCATTGATCAGAGAAAAAAAAACTTTTAATGCATAAAATGTAGGAAATTTTGTGCTCTTTAATTTATATATTGATGACTTTTATGTAAAATGTATAATTTTGAACTTATTTAGAAAAAACGAAAAAAAAGCCACGTTTTTTGCCAAAAGAACGTTTTTCCGGGGAGAAATTTTGTTGGATAATGCCAGATTCGTGTTCAGCGACCCCAAAAACACAAAGGGAACCAAAAATCAAAACTACACCAAAACTTGCATTTATTTTTTACCAAATGTCTGGGCTGGAAGATAAACATACGCTGAATGTAAAGGGCACTGACGTCGATTTGAGCACTATTTCAAGACATTTGACCAAAAATTTCAATTTATCCTAATATTTTTGTGGTGATCTTAAACGTTTGCACACAACTGTAAATGTTACAGTAAGATACATTATTTTTGTAGTTTTAAAATTTGACCCACTTCATTATTTGGCTAAAGGATCGGTAATAGTCGTATTAAATCTTATTATTGAATCATTATAAAAGATGAGAAAAGCTGTATCCGTTAGAGAAAAAAGCTTGATTTCTCTGATAAGTATGTTACGGGAAAGTTCTTAATCACAGCTTTATTTAAAAGAGGAAAAACCACTGAAGTTGTATCGTTAGATTGTAACACCTTTGTTACTTACTAATTCAGTTTAGTTTATAAATAAGGAGAATATTCAAATGAATTATCCGCTAGATAGAGTAATTAATCTAAATTAAATTTCTTCGTGTGTTGTTGCGGTTGAAATATACGATAAAGGCGGAAAAAAGCGTTCACTGCGCCAATTTGAGAAGATCATTATAATATTTGCTTCAGGTAATTAGTTACAAATGTCATGATAAGAATCATCTCGTTTACTAATCATAATTAATTTTAATTTTCAAATAAGTACGGTGTATTTAGGCTCTAAAAGCTGTCTTAGTTATGTAAAACTTTTTCTGAGATTAAAATTAAAAAATAAAAGTTGTGAAAATTTCTTTGATAAGCACAATTACAACTGCAAGATTACTCAAAGAAATATTAAAGTAGTATATTTGAAGACTTCATTGTAAAAATCTCCTGCATTCGGTTGCAAACGCATTCCGAATAGAAATCGGTTACTTGACAGTATTATAGAGCATTCTTATTGGTCGAAATAGAAATATTATATACAAGCGGCGGAGTTCGTATGCAGCAAAATGCAGCAGATTTTTAACAGAGTTGGTATCAAAACGGGAGTTGCGTAAAACAGGGACTAAAAACACGAAAAATATGCTTGAAAAAGAGAACATGAACCTGCTTTTTTTTTCTTCAATCAATTTTGACTCAAAAATAAATATTCTCAGTTCTCAGTACTGATATATAGAACTTGCATACATTATATGGCCAAAAGTCACTAGAGAATTTCATTTTTTTGAATTTTTGCTAAATATCTAGAAAAATACTTGATGCATTTTCTCTGCAACTTAAGTAATATAAATAATATGTTTGACCACATCATTTTTAGCAAAGTGTTGGCCACTGAAGCAATTACACAAACAATAGCAAACTCAAAAAAAGAAAATTCACTTTTTAATTAGATTATAAAATAAAATACTGAAATTTTTTTTTATCTGCAGCGTATGGCTATGTAGATCTTGTGCAAAATATATATTAATTTGAGTAAGACTAGAAGATATATTCATGGAATTACAAAGACTTCTTTAAAAGATTCAAGAAAATTCCTTCATGTTTTTACTTCATGTTGTAAGCACATATAGGGGTGACTGGGGCATATGTGAACATGGGGAGATGTGAATGTCGTAATTTTTTACTAGTTATTATATGTTTTTTTATTTGTAAAAAGTAACCAAAGATGGTAGTTCCTGTAGAGCCATGGTAAAAAAACTTTTGAACTTGTTCGACATTTTGATTGTTCTCAGTAGCCAAAACACTGTTCATAGATCTCAACAGCAAAATCTCACTTCCAACTTGACAAGCTAATAATTTTATTAATTTTATTAATTTATTTGAAATTTAATCTTTCAATATATACTATGAATACTAATAAATACTTTTGACAAAAATTTTTCCTTCTAAAATTGAGGAATGTTAATGATTTATCAATTTAACTCTAGAAGCCATCTGGAGCAGTTGTGAACAGTTTAGTTGTGGCAAATATAAAAGAATTCATAAGTGCTCCAATAATATTTCTGTGATGCTGTTTTTTCAGTTAACATCGTGAGAAATAATATCAGCTCCAATAACAATTACTTTTCGAAATAGAAGACATTTCCGTCACATAAAATTGATTTGTATTGAAACTTCTAAACACATCAGGCAACAAGTTAGATAAAGAACAAGTAAGAAAAATCATACATTAAGCAGAGATTATGAAACACTTTCCGAAACTTCCTGAAATCTTTAACAAAACTTCGTTATCTAGGAAATAAGGGATTACTGTCCATAGCCAAATATGTATTTCAATACTTTTGAACAGCTTTGTATTTAATCTGTCGGTTGATATATATACTATATAATGGGGATATTTAATTTAGCAAGAAAACGGCTAACTACTTGAATTTTTTTTTTAGTAATTTCTACTAACAGATGGAAATATACTTGAATACGTTGAATACTTTTGTTCAGCCCTGTAGTTTACCTAGTACCTTTTACCACGAAAGTATTTTGCTAAAATTTTGTTCGAACTAAAACTGCTTAAATCACATTTCCAGAAATTATCATCCATAGGCGATCCTGTATCTAGTTCTTTGCGTGATTCTGTGTATCATTTTATGTATAATCTGCAATCATTTCTTAGTAGAGTCAGCAACGTATATCAATTTGATTATACATGAAATCATTTATCATCGTTAAAGTATGTCCAAACAATTTTCTCTTTTACTATTATGCAATGGAAGTCTCTTGTGTGGTCCTGTAAATGAACAATAAGTATTCTTTTCACTGCATATTTTACAGAGAGCATATTTTTGTGCATTTCGTAGATGCATATAGATTTGAATATGTTTGACGAGGTGTAACATCTTCAAAATTCATTTAAATTTTTTTTTACAATAGACCATAATGTGACGGAAAACTTTTGACTGTCCCTGAAAATAAACTAATCATGGTAGAAACTTCATTTGAAATAGAGATCGTGCTAGGTTAAACGTCAGTAATGTTCAAAAATTTCATGGTTATCCGAGTATATTTGCGAGAGTTAGAGCGCGGACAGATGGACAGACAAACTGAAAGCATAAGCACTTTTCAACTTTGTTGGAAAGTGTTAACAACAAGCTCGTTTACTTTCATTTGTAATTTAAATAAATTAAATGTTTTTACAATGAAATAAGTGCTATGCATTATTTTACTAACCGGTTTACAACAATATTTTTTTGCAATGTTAATACAAAAATTATTACGTTAAACAACATTGCAAATTGCCAGGTTTCATTAATTCTAAACTTGCAATGTTGTCTTACTTCCATTTTTAAAACAGTATGTCATGTTGTGAGTGGGGATAGATATCAGTAATATTTTAAGTAAGTGAATTTTTTAAATTGATAACTAACCGTAAAATCCTGATTTTAAGCTCTTCTGCTCCGTCTTTCAGAATCAAAATAAGTTCAACTTGAGGCGAGATTAAAACAAAATTATTAAAAAACATTTTCTATCAATAATTTAGAAGCAAATAAGGCAAATACAGATCTCAGAATGATTCCTATTTTGGCAGATTTCCGATAAATATTATCTAAATGCCCCTTATTTAAATCCCCCTGAAACAAAAACTCTTAAGCAAAATTTAAAAGCTTTAATTCTTTTTTCAAGTTTACATCTTTATTTTTTTGGTGCGTTCGTAATAATGTAAATACGTAGCATCTGTAATTGTCGTTCAGTCCGTCTGTCTGTTCGTCCGTCTTTATATAACAACGCAAAAACTACCCGACCGAATCGTTTGAAATTTAAAATATATAGTTATTACACAATTGTGTCGAGTCATACCAAATTTTATGAAAATCGGATGAATAGAGCAATTACACGGACAATCAAAAGTATTCCATTACATTACGGTCAATGGGGAAAAAGTTTGAAATGCATTTTAATCGTTTGAAATTTAAAATATATAATTATTACACAATTGTGTCGAGTCATTTCAAATTTTATGAAAATTAGATGCATAGATCAATTACAGAGACAATCAAAAGTATTCCGTTACATTACGGTCAATGTCAAAAAATGTTTCAAACGCATTTTAATGGTGTTATACTCATTCGAATATAATACATGAACCTATGAAGTACATATGTATTAAAATATACTTTTTGTATAATCTGTGATGCTAAGAATATTTATTATTAAATTACAGGCTAAGCAAAAGAACTCCACTACATAATTCTATACGGGAAAACATTGTTTGGGGCGTGCGTTAATTATATTAAACTATTTCACATGATATACGTTGCTGAGGTATAATAAAAGTTTCTTTCTGTATATTTACAGGAACACAAACAAGATTTCGCCCCTATACTATATCCGAAGTACTGTCTACTATAATAGCAAGATCTGAATATTATTGAAACTGCATTATCATACGAAAGCACCTCATTTGCTACGCTTCACGTGCAATTTTCAACTTGTTTATTTTATTGAAACAATATTTAGTCAATCATCTAAGCCTCCTTTGTCCTAATCTACTTATTTTCATTTTTAAAAAATCTTTTGCTTAAACAAACCATCCAGAAACTAGAGAAATATACATTAAATGTTTTTTTCTTTTTAAAAAAAAAAAAAAAAAATGAGGAATTTAACAGATAATATAACTATTGATTATGATGAGAAATGAATAAGAAAATTAAAATGAAAAGCATATCAAAGCATATTAGGTAGATTTCGTATGAAATGCTACCTATTGCATTCTCTCCCATGTTGGAATTTCTGAAAATTTTTTGCAGATCTACGCCGATCATGACCTCTAGGCCCCAAAACTACCACCAGTAAAAATCTTTATATATCTATCTATTTATCTATCGGTGTATATCACTTTCTTCTGGACACGATAACTTTCATAATTATGCTCAGATCTTCTCCAAACTTTTACATAAAATGAAGTGACATAAAATCTCGGTCGAGTTCGTTAATGGGCAAAATCGGACCAAGGGGGGGTAGAAATAGGGAGGGTTTTTGTGAAAATTAAAAAAAAACGCCATAACTATTTAGTTAAAATAGATATCGAATCGGTTTAAAGTTTCTATTACTACTTAAAAATGGGGCAAAAGTTTATGCGTGACAGGTTTTTAATAAATTTAGAAATGGGCTCAAGAGGCGAAAAAAACAGGGTTTTTGGGAGAAAAAAATTTTCATAACTTCGTCAATTCTCAATATATTAAGTCCAACTAAATTTTTTATAAATGTTCTCAAAATTATCTAAAACTTTTGTATTTACAAGCTTTCAGTAGGCCCAACTTTTACCGATGAAAAAAATTAAAAACGAAAACAAAAAGGGGGGTGAAAAAGGAAAAAATCCATAACTCCGTCAATTTTTAAGCTATTAAATCTAATTAAATTTATTTTACATATTCTCAATAATATCTACAACTTTTATATTGACAAGTTTGTCATAGGATCAATTCGTATAGCAAAAATAAATTAAACAAAAATAGGAGTTGGAGAAACAACTTCAAATCCAAACTGCTTATATACTGACTCATTTTTAAGTTCATTTTTGATTTTGAACGCATCCAAATAGTATATTCTCTTATTTAGAAACTCTATAAAGTGACGCATTGGTCAGTTTTTTGATAAACACGGAATTATTTCAAAAAAGGTTGCCAAAAATGGTATTTTGAACAGAATTTCCCGAAATCATCGTGATTGACATATTGAGGAAATATAACAAATTGCCTTTTTTCTGAGACATTTTTAAATCTATTTTTGTTCTCAAACGCATCCAATTTACAGGTCCTCTTGTTTAGGAATTATATAATGTGACAGATTGACCAGTTTTTTGAAAAAGGCAGAATATATTTCAAAAAACGCTGCCAAAATGGGCACTTCGCACAAAATTTCCCAAAGCGATCATGATTAAAGTATTGAAGATGTATTCAAATAACAAATTGGTTATTTTATGACTCACTTTTAAATCTAATTTTGCTCTTAAGCGCATTCAATTGACAGTTTTTTTTGTTATTTAGGAACTATATAATGTGTGTATTCGTCGATTTTTTTTATAAAGGCTAAATATATATTTTTTAAGAGCTGTTAAAGTGGGCACTTCGTAAAAAAATTTCCCTAAGCGATCATGATTAAATTGAGGATGTATTCAAATAACAAACTGGTTATTTTACGACTCATTTTTAAATTCAACTTTGCTCTCAAACACATTCAGTTGACACTTATTTGTTATTTAGGAACTGCGTAATGTGCCGTATTGGTCAGTTTTTTGATAAAAGCTAAATATATATTTGAAAAAAAGCTGTCAAAGTGAGAACTTTGCACAAAATTTCCCAAAGCAATCTTGATTAAAGAATTGTGGATATATTCAAATAACAAATTGGTTATTTTATGACTTATTTTTAAATTCAATTTTGCTCACAAACGAATTCAATTGACAGTTTTTTGTTATTTAGGAACTATATAATGAGCATATTGGTCGATTTTTTTTATAAAGTCAGAATATAATTCAAAATATCTTGCCAAAATGGGCATTTGAGCCGAGTTTTTAAAATTCAATTTTACTCTCAAATGCATTCAGTTGACAGTTTTTTGTTATTTATGAACTATATAATGTACTATATTGGTCGATTTTTTAATAAAGTCAACACATATTTCAATATATGATGTCAAAATAGGCATTTGAGCCGAATTTCGCTTAAGACGATTCTGATAAAACCAGTTCTTGCAGAAAATTGAAATTAAAAATTTTTCGACGGCGGCTAAATAAAGTTGTTAAACTGGGGTTTTTTTCTAATCATATTTTATTTTTTGTTGTTGAAATGAGCACTCTTCGAAATCTACCTCCGCCTATAGGCCAAGCCGAAAGGGATTTTTTTTTTCTTTGAGTTCATATGTGCTCCGCTTGTGTTCACAACTATCCAGCCGTTGGGACACATGTGAACAATTTTTTTGAATTTATAAAAATATTAAAAAAGTAAGGAAAATGATAAAGATATGTAAACTACTTACATGTGTCCCTATTTCCCATACAGAATGCGAATATTTATAGCATGCCAGGTTTTCAACCAAATTTAACCCCATCTTAGCAAAATACATCAGAAGCGACATAATAGAATTAGATCATAAATAGTTTAACTGTTTGATAAAATATAAGCAAAAAAAAAAAAAAAAAAAAAAAAAAAAAAATCCCTCGATTTTTTTATTTATTTTTTAAACTAGTTAAAAAATGAAAATTAATTAAAAAATATCAGGTATTATGTATCTGTCTAAAACATTTTAAAATAAACAGTTTAGGAATTGTCTTAGAAATCTTTGAAAAGCGCAAATATAATAGATTTTCCCTCGCTGAATCGTAAAAGACATAATTTAGAGCTAAAAATAACGTCTCCTGTAGCTCAGACAGTAAGGGCATCTTCGAGTGTCCAGAGCCCTCGGGATCAAACCCCAGGACTTCAATTAAAAAATTGTTAAAATTAAATGATAGAGCAGCTCAAATTTACTCGAAAAAAATCTAATTCGTTGAAGTATGAGTGATTCACTAATTTTACACAAGTCTCATGATAAACGATTACTAGTAGATTCTCTGTAATTTCACAGAAATTTTTTAACAGTGTACCATATTTATGAAGGAAAGTTAACGCATCTTCAACCGTAGTTTTTCCTTATATTTCTTAAAACGGAAAATTTACGAACGGAACGAAAAATTTCCGTCAATTTTGCTGCCAGTAGCTTTATCGTGAATTCAAGAATTTATTTTTAACAGTGTAGTCTTTGAAAATATAATTTTCCAAATGTTTGTTATAATTTGTTAAATTATTATTATCATTATTATTATTATTATTATTTATTATTATTATTATTATTATTATTATTATTATTATTATTATTATTATTTTATTTATTTTTTTTTTTTTTTTTTGTCATATGAAAATTTAGTTTCGCCTGATTGACTTATTTATTTTTCTGGAACCGAAATCTCCATCTCTATTATTAATTAAATTTTCGAAAAAATATTTAATGAAAGCAACTGAATTTTCAAATTAATATCAACTATTAAGCCGAGATGTTTGTATGAGTTGCATAAAATATAGGGCATAGTTCCTTTCATCTATGACTAAACTTACTGAGTTATTATACTTTGGAATTTGTTGAATCCGCAAAGCTTTCTGGTACTTATTCTACATCCCCTTCATGTTTTTAACATTTTAAAGAGATATTTGCATTTTAATGTGTGTTCCTTGGCGTTCTAAAATGTTTATAATCTTATTTATACACTATATTTATAACTAGTATAAAACTTATTTATACCACTTAATATATACACTATAAAGCTAAGATCTCCTGTAATTTATTCTAATTTTTTCTAAAAATGCAAAATGCAAATTGTAAAATGCCAAAATGAAAATTGAAAAAAAAAATTTAAATAAATTATCCACCACCAATAGGGCTCATGGTATTTTTCAAAAGTCTAAGTTTTAATACAAATGTATATGTTACAGGACTATTTCTGTTTACTTTATGAAAAAAAAATTGCACGCTATGTCATAGTCCTCCTTTAATATACTGTTTTAACATTCTTTGAAAATATTCAATTGATAAATGGTCACTGTTGAATGCTTGAAAATGATGAAACTTGTATTTCTTTTGTTGTGTCAGCTAAAAAGGAATAGCTCTTCCTGATGTCGGTGGGGTTTCACTTTTTAACAGAAGATACAATTTGTAGCAAACAAATAGACCACGGGACTCCAATTTTTTCTATAAATCAAGAAACTGTCCAGAGACGTACGATAAAGATTAAAGTGAAACTTACGATAAGAAAAATAATGGAAGAAAATAATAGAAGGTTTGAAAATATATGGGAGTAGGTATGAGCAAAATTTATATTTGCTTCTATTTTTAATTTTTTTGATGATCTTAAATAAAAATGAAGGTGATGGATCACTTACTATTTTAATAGACCTAAAACTAAGGAAATACATATAGTTTCTCTCGCTACACTTTAAATGCATGTCGACGCATGATTTTAATGGATTCTGCGATTTTGATAATTTTTCATAGGAACATAGATAGCAACAAGATGTACTGAGTGATTTTCCCATGGAAAGCTCTGCTGTAGATACTCAACCTAAAAAGAGTAGCTGATGTTTAGTTTTGAACAAATCTGGCCGGACAATTTAATGTTAAAATTCACATCAGAATTCGATTCCTCATTGGACTTAGCAGACGGTCCAGCCAAGATCTCATGCCTCCGATGTTGTAATGGCTGATAGATTTCTGCAAAAGCCCCTTTTCCTCACAAGCTTAAAACTTTATAAGTTATATTAAAGTCGAACAAAAAACAGAGATTTACGTTACATTCTGTTACTACTATCTTTTGAGTGTTCCATTCTCACACACATATAAAGATATTCATTAGATTTTTTTTCTTATATGTTATATGAGAATTATTTATTTTTAATTTCTATCATTTTGACATAAACAAGGGGTGATCAAATGAAAAGATACAAAACGACACGGTGGGTACGAATGTAGACTTTATTTAAAATATTCACCATAGCCCTGAGCACAACGATCCCACTGATGAACAAGCCGCAGGATTCCTTGTTCCCAGAATTCCTGCGCCCGTGACGAGACCAGGCTTTCACAGCGTCCTCGAGTCCATTATCCTAGTTGAAGCGCTTCCCTTTCAGGTGTTTCTTCAGTGGACCAAATACGTGGAAATCGCAGGGAGACATGTCCGGACTGTAGGGCGGATGGTTCAGCGTCTCACACTTGAACTTGGCCTTGTATACGACTCTGGAGATGGCCGCTCCATTTTCTGACAGACTTGTCAGAGACACATTTCTCCCCGTAAACTGTCACCATCCGGCGATGAAGAGTTGCCGGTTTCTCACCTTCCGCTGTCAAAAAACGCATAACGCCTAGCTGCTCCTCAATCGTCGAATTTTGCAACGCGAACGCCATTCTGTCCTCATACGGACTGCCGCATCATTTGGACGCTGCTTTTGATAGGAGCTTCTGCTTTCTACTACGTATGCGGGTACTCGCGCATGCTCCGATCCCAGTCAGAGACTCTAATCGCGCGCCGAGATGTCTCGCTACGTTTTCCCATGGCGGAATATACAAATATTTAACTGTTACATTTTTACGTCGTTTCGTACCTTTTCATTTGATCATCCTTGTATAATCGCAGTTTATCTAAGAATTTGGAATAGAAAATATTTACTTACTTATTTTTACACAATCATATTGATTGGTAAAATTACCATACTAATTGAATTTTTCCAATGCACGAAAAAAATGTTCAACCCGGGACTCGAATTCAGAACCTTGGCTTACATTCCCTATGAGTTACACCCCCCCCCCCCACCACCACCCGTTTGAGCTGCTTAAGATGACAACTGGAGGGCATATTTCATTCAAATAACCTTTTGATAATAAAATCTTATCTGCTTTGTAGATTTCTTAACAAAATAATCCGCAGAAAACATAAAAAGCCAAGGTTCTCGGTTCGAGTCCAAGCATGAACATTTTTTTCACTCAATTGAAAATAATCAATGCATATGATAACTTTACTAATCAGAATGACTGCGTTAAAAAAAAAAAATAATTAATGTATCTACATTTTCGTTTTTTAAATGGAGTTCCATTATCGGCGGTTTATTCTGTTGAGCTGACTTCACGGCAACTACTAAATAGGTTATCTGAAAAATCTAAAGTCAGTTCAAGTAGCTGAAACGGAAGAGAATTGGTAATGTAAGCCAAGGCTCTGAGTTCGAATCCCAGCTTGGCATTGTTTCGTTCAGTTGGAAAAATTGAATTCA
This sequence comes from Maratus speculifer, assembly GCA_964019185.1. Classification (NCBI taxonomy): domain Eukaryota; kingdom Metazoa; phylum Arthropoda; class Arachnida; order Araneae; family Salticidae; genus Maratus; species Maratus speculifer. The sequence continues at coordinate 89,520,758 of OZ025296.1, forward strand.
TAGAAAATTTTCGCCCAATACGCAGTCTATTTCAAGTAGAAGCTATTGTAATTTCCTTTAAATGTGAAATATTACCTTTCGTAATATGTTTCTCAATATAAAGCTCCATTTTCTAATTGCGTTGTTTTTCTTTTTAATTTCGGATTTTTATGTTGCAGTTCATTTAGCACTATTGGAATAAAATTATTTTCTGATGTATTCTAATACTTGGTCAGTTTTTCAAGTGTCGATTTTCTCTTATGATTTCATAGTCCTTCTTTTAAAAAAAAGTTTTATAATCTCTCTCTCTACCTTTATATATATTCATGTTAATAAAAACGCTTAGAAAATTAACATTATTAAATAGAAAAAAAAATTAAATAAAATTAATTGCTATAGCGTAAAGAAACAAAAAAAAAAATAATTGCAATATATTGAATAATTTGCGAGAAAATAGAACATAAATATTAACTGTTTTTCATTGATTTTGTAACCCTACCTGTCCCCTTAACATTTTAATCCTCTGATTTTTTTTATTTTTTATTTTTTGAAATTGTTTGAGTGCTCTTTAAATTTAAATAATCTATTACAGAATGTAAAGGAAAATTTGATACACTCGATGGAAAAACAATCTTCTCTCTCAAGATGTATGTTTTACATCAATTCTACGAGCAAAGCAATCAATACGAACAATTGTTCTCTTCTAAAGAAAATCATTAAATTCTTTTTTTTTCTAGCTAAGAGAACATCGATTCGATGTTTTGATTACTTGTTTAGAAATTGGATCGTATTAAGATTTTTTCCGGGTAATCCCTTCTAATAGTTGCACGATCATATGTTTGTTTTGCTCTCCGGATCATTGTGTGATCCTATAAGAAGTCACGCTGTCTAATGACCTGCTTGAAAGAACACGGAAAAATAAGAAAAAAAAAACCTATGTAAAATTTAAAACATTATCATTCACGATAACCTGGCATAAAGTTAAATGTTTGCTGTTGCAAGTTATAAAGACGTCCTGCGTATTTGTGAGATATTTTCAGAGTTATATCTTCACGATCTAGCATCTTTAATTTGTTTTTCCGCTTTTCTTCACCGGGTACTATTAATTTCAGGCAGTTGATAAAAAGGATAACCCAAAAAATTCTTTTTTTACTGCAGTGAGTAAATCTCTTTAAAATGTATGATAAATTACTTTAATTAAAGAAACATAAAGTGAATTTTTTTTAGAATATTATTGTCCTAAATATGAAGATGAAGAAATCACTAGAAAAATCATATATTGGACATTAATTGCTATTTTTAATAAATAAATATTTAATTATGATAATGAATTTTTAATAAATACATTTTATAGTAAGTAAAATATGGCAGAATATGCGTATATCAATATGGGGACTAGGGCATATGTGAACAGTTAAAAAACACACAGCTTTTTCTCATAACTGGGTTAATTTCTATAAACAAAAACTACCAAATATGGTAAACAGAACTTTTTTTTACATATGGTAATTTTTAAAAATTACCTTTATAGTTCTTCTTAGTTTTTTAACAGTTTTATAAATTCAAAAAAATGTTCACAATTACCCCAACGGGTGAGGGGGGGGGGCAGTTGTGAACACACGTGTAGCACACGTGAACACAAGGGAAAATTATCCTTTGACATGTTTTTTATCATCCTATCCGTATGTTACTGTAACCATTGGTTTAACTTATCTGATAAATTTACCATAAAGAAAAAAAATATATGTATATTTCTCTAGTTTCTGGGTGATATATTTAAGCAAAAGATTATAAAATGAAAATAAGTAGATTGAGGAGAGAGATTTAGATGATTAATAAAATATTGTTTCAATAAAACAAAAAACAAAGAAGTACACATGAAAAAATAATTAAAGCATTTAAATTTTGCTTAGGTATTTTTGTTTGAGGGGATTTTAGGGCAGGTGCATTTTGAAAATACTTATCGGAAATCTGCCGAAATGCGAAAGATTCTCACCCCTATATTTGCCTTATTTACCTCTAAATTAAGGATAAAAAAATGTTTTTCCATTATAAATTCCCTTCAAATTTAATTTCTTTCGTTTTTGAAAAAGAGGGAGTTTATAATCGAGATTTTATGGTAGTTGAAGGTTTAAAATTTTTAATTTCTTCAAAAATATTATATATTTATTCTAAGCTTCAAGTAACGTAGCTGTTTCAGAAACTGGGGTAAACTTATAAGGCAAATATGGAACAAATTAAACAGAAAAAGTTGCAAAGTTGCTTAACGTAATACTATTTGATTAACGGTGCATAAAAATTCCATTGGACGTTAAATATAGTTACTCATAACACTTGTTGCAGTTTAAAAAACATTAAATTTATTTAAATTACAAATGGACGTAAACGAGCTTATTTATGTATTTGCTGACAGATGTGTTTGTAGAAGTTTCAATACAAAATCAAGTTTATACGACGGAAATGTCTTCTATTTCAAGTATATTATCGGTATTTGAGCTGATATTATTTCTCATGAAATTAACTGAAAGGAACAAAATCAAAGAATGATTATTGGAAAACTTAAGAAATGTTCATATCTGCCCCAACTAGACTGTACACAATTGCCCCACATTCTCACTAGAGTTAAAATGACAAATCATTAACACTGCTCAATTTTAGAAGAAAAAAAATATCAAAAAAATTTAGTATCTATTGTGCATGTTAAAACATAAAAAAAAAAAAAAAAAAAAAAAAAAAAAAATGAATAAGTAAATAAAATTATTCTCTTAGCAAGTTGGAACTGAGATTTTACTTTTGAGATCAATAAACAGAGCTTTGACTCCCGAAGACAAAGAAAATGTCGAAGAGCTTCAAAATTTTTTTTATCATATGTTTACAGGTGCTACCATTATTGTTAATTTTTTTAAATAAAAAAAATATATAATAACTAGTGAAAATGGCAACGTTCACATGTGTCCCAGTCTCCTCTATTTGTAATCATGTATTTACTTTACTCTCAGAATCAATTTGTGATCCTATGCTCTCTAATGAACTGTTTGAAATAACACGGAAGATTTTTAAAGGTAAAATTCAAAACTATATGCATTATAAACTTTTCTACCAAAAATTGAACCGAATGCAAAAACTACTGCAAAGTGAAAAATAATTTTTTTACATAATAGTAAGAAATTAAATTAAGAGCGTAGTATTTACCATGCGTATTATTATATTTATGTACATTAATTTGATTTTTTGGAGTCGGTGCCAGCCAAGCCAAGTTACATGTAATTTTCAATAGCCACACATCCAAGTATCTACGAATTTTATTATGATTTAATATTTAGTTTAAAAAATTTAACCTTATTCTTTTACGATTTGCACTGGATACTTAATTTTAACTTAGAAATTGTCTAAAAAAATTGTTTTTCACTTTGCAGTAGTTTTTGAAATCGGTTCAAGTTTTGGTAAAACTGTTTATTTTTCTCTATTTAGTTAAAAGTTTACGATTTTTTGAAGTCGATTAATAAAAATTATAATAGAAAAAAACTCTTGTAAATTATACACCTATGTCAGAAGTGGGGCTTGAATCTACGTTCTCTTTCGAGAAGCAAACCTTAATTCTGGCGCGTTAGACCACTCGGCCATCCTGACTGCACTCCATTCTGCGAGCTTATTATACGTGCATGTTGCTTTTAATTTGCGAGAAATCACTAATTTTATTAGTTTTTGCCTAATTACTAAAAAAGTATTTAACCAATTTCGACGAAATGGAAGTGGTACCAATTTGAGAGTAACCTCTTTTATTTAACACAAAAAACAAATTATTCATTTGGATAGTTTTGGAATAATCTATGAACATACATAGAAAAAAATACATACGCGTCGAATTGATAACCTCCTCCTTCTTTTTTGAAGTCGGTTAATAATTCACTAGCAAACAGCATGCTGCCGCTGTTCTAATGTTCTAAAATTTATCGAGGCGTAATTATGATATTCGGAACAATTGCTTCTTGATCTAACTTTTTTGCTTCGTTTTTCAAATACAGTCGGCTCTCATTAATTCGAACTCGTCGGGACCACAAGAAATGTTCGAATTATGGAAAATATGAAATTAAAACATGCTTAATATGGTATTATTACAAAAGAATCAATGTTATAGTGTTTTTTTTAATTTATTTTGTCTGTTATCATTAGAATATGACTTAATATTAAATTAGAATGTATAAATACATGAGCTAATTAAAAGATAATAAACAAGCACAATGGAAGAAAAATTTAAAGCTTCACTGATGGACAGACGGGACACTAAGAAAGTGGATATCAAATGCATTTGATTATTAGTACACTGTAAAAAAATATCCGTTAATATACACAAACTTTTCCGTAAAAATTACGGAATAGTGTTATTTTTTCGAAAAAACAGAAGTATTTCCGTATTTGACATTTTGGAGTCACTAATTCCGTTAAATAACGGAAGTGTTCCGTTATTTTTGTCAATTTTCCGAAAACAGTAGAGTTTAGTGGTGCCATCTACCAGGAAAATAAAAACATTATACTGAGTTGATGTTTTTTAAACAATATGCTAGACTATTTCTCTATTTCATTCTGGTTTAATAATAAAAAGCTAACGTATTTTTAAAATATTACAAAAATAATAATAATAAAAAAAAAATAAAAAAAATATATCAATTCTTTTTAAGTTTGAAATAGCTGAAAGGGAAAGTTGATTGTGATTTTAAAATGTTTAATTTATTTTTATCATATATATATATACATACATATATATATATATATATATATATATATATATATATATATATATATATATATATATATATATATATATATATATATATATATTAAGTGCGTTGGATATTTTGAAAAAAGTGGAAAAAAATTCTTCTTTTAATTTTAATATATATATTTTTTAATTTATTCAAATTAAGAAGTTCGCACATAAAATTAAAAATATATCGAAATATATTACCGAAATTCTTATAATTTTGGCGATTACATAAGTTATTAAAAATCAATAACTGAAATTTATTTTATAACGCATTGTAATTATCTTTATTGAGTTTATCTTAGATCATCATAAAATAATTTGTTAAAATGCACGTTTATTTTTTTCTTTCTTTTAGTATGTTAGTATATTTTTTAAATAAATAAATAAATATCAATAATATTACAACAGAATTTTAAAACTTTTCCAAAAAAGAAGGAAACAAAACTCGTAATAAATTCTTTCATGCATGTAATATTTTAAAGACTAATTTTTATACAATTAAAGCTGAAATTAATAAGCTAAATATTCGAAATTATGGAAAGAGAATCGAAACTATGAAAAGAATTTATGGAAATTAAGAAAGGTAATTTTGGGGATTACATAAGTTATAAAAAATCAATATCTGATTTTTTTTTTTTTTATAACCCATTCTAATTATCTTTATTGAGTTTTTACGAAATGCATCCGAAATAACTAAAGATATTTGAAAGGGTCGTTTGAATAATTCTGGTGTAATGGTATTACACTGCAAGCTACGACACAAGAGGCGACGGGTTCGAACCCCATGGAAGGTGTGTAACATTTCTTCACTGTTGTTTAAATTAATTGTATATAATGTGTCCCTGATATTAACGTGTCTTTGAAAAGTAAAGAATAAAAATCACAAAGATGTTAGTTAGTCCTTGAAAAATTCTTTTAACTTTTCAAACAAAAATTTTTACGTAAAAAAAAAAAAAAAAAAAAACGGAAATTTTTTGTGAAAAAACGGAACTATTTCTGGAATTTACGGAAATTTTTTTCCGTTAAAAAACGGAAGTAGTACTGGCGTCTAGATTACCAGTGCTATTTCCGTTTTTTAACGGAAATTTTTTTTACAGTGTATCCTCGTTCGGAACAATTTTCACAAAAATCAAAGGAAGAAAGTTATTCAAATGATCTGAAGTCCGTGAGAAAAAAAAGAAAAATGAAAAATCGGAATTCTAGTTTGTTCGAATTAAACGAAGTCAAGACAAAATGAGTTCGAATTAATGAAAATTTGTAACGTTATTCTGCCATTGAAAATTTCGGGACTTCCTGTTTAGTTCGAATTAAGCGAAGATTCGAATTATCCGATTTCGAATTAACGAGAGTCGACTGTATCTTCACAGAATATTACTAAATGTAGGCTTCTAATAAGAGTATGTGCCAAGAAACATTTTTCTTTGTTTCATCACATTTAAACTCGTTCATAACGAACACGGATGTAATGACAGCCAGACAAACCGAATGCATAAACAATTTTCAACTATTTAAAGATAGAAAACCAACGATTAGATATGCACAAATAAAGTATGAGAAGGTATCAAATAGCTATTGCGAATCTACTATCGAGATTCTTCATCAGTGCAAAACTCAGCGAGCCAGAAAAATAGCAAAACTGAGCAAAGAGACAGAGAGACGCAGGCTTATATACCCGCTATGGGAACAATCCCGCCTAAAGAAAAGCAACCAATAAGAAGAAAGCAGCCAAATCAACTTTGTGGACAAGTAGTGACATCTATCGGAGAACAAGCAAAACAAAAACTAAAAGGCAAGTGAAAAAAAAAGTGTTAAATTAAAGATTTCCAAATACTAGGAAAATAAGGAGTACTAGATAAGTCATTGACTAAGGAGTGAGAACTTTTTATGATGTGGTAAGCTTCCCAAAAATCAAGAACAAGAATGGAAGGACATTTATGGATGATGGTGGCTGAAGAAAAGTTAACGTTATGTTGTGAAGACCAACAATGTTGAGCATTAGAGGAACGTTTAAGCTCTTGATTTTTGACATATCTTTTATGTTCCATTAAACGAAATCTGAGAGCACGTTTAGTCTGACCAATATAAGAAAGACCGCAATTTTGTGGTCATGGGTATTCTCTTCGGGTATATAAGCCTGCGTCTCTCTGTCTCTTTGCTCAGTTTTTCTATTTTTTAGCTTGCTGAGTTTTGCACTGATGAAGAATCTCGATAGAAGATTCGAAATAGCTATTTGCTACCTTCTCATACTTTATTTGTGCAAATCTAATCGTTGGTTTTCTATCTTTAAACATTTGTGCACAAAGGCTTTATTTGCTATTTAAATTTTCAACTATGATGGAAAGTATCTCTCTAACTTAAAATATAAAATATAAATAAATAAAAAGTAACTAATGTTGTCATCACCGCCGGTAATGAATTTTTTGTGAACTACGGTAATTCTGTGCTAATATTAAGAAAACTACTGCACACAAAAATATGAAAATTGTTAGTATTATTGAGAAATGCTTGATAAATATACTGACGTAGACTGTTTTTAAGTCGAATAATAATTTTAAGAGATATTTAATGTTAAAGTTGGTCAAGATCGTATCGTTAAAAAAGTTTTATAAGAGCAAAAACTATGCATAGGAATCTAAACATTTTTAGATCACTTTATACACTAAAAGTTCCGGATGTGCAGACTGCATTTATTTTTTCTATTTGACTCATTTTTGAGGATTTATTTCCATTTTAAATTCAAATTTTCAGCCTTTTGAGAGATATTTTTTACATATTTTACAACAGATTAGTACTTTAAATTGTTGCCATAAAAATAGAAGAATAATACTTTCTTCAAATTAATATAATTAATATAATTAATATATATATATATATATATATATATATATTTACACGCGAATATCGCCTATCAAAAACAGAAAAAGCTTTCAAATGAGAATTAAATAATTACAAGTTAAAAAAGAGAAATATTGAAAATTACGCCATGAAACTATATTTACTTGCAAATAGTAAAAGAGAAGGAAGATATTAAAAGAATGAATTCATTAAAATACGTTAATGGCCGCAAATTAAAAAAAATACGTCATATTTGCAATATTACATTAATATTGCAAACAGTTTAAATTAAAATATATGCTTACATGAGGTACTTCACATTTCAAATTATTTTAAACTATTGTCTTCGATTCTAAGGCAGCGGGAAAGAAAAATCTTTCTTTCTAGCAATAAAAGTATGTTCATGTGAATATCAAAAAGAGAAAGAAAATTTTTAAATAATAAATAAATTCATTAATGTACGCTAAAAGCAGCAAGTAAAAGATATGCCGTCATATTTAAAATGAACCAAATAATATTGCAAAATTGTTAAAATTAGAAAAAAAAAATACGTGTGGCACTAGGGGACTGCCGCGGTAAAGCTATTGCATAGCATTTTTTTTTCAACTTATGCAATTATAATTATTTATTTTTTATTTATGCAGTTTTTTTGTCTTTGATATTAATTCAAGTTTTTTCTTTTTCTTTGATATTAATTCAAGTTACACTTTTTGAGCGGGATGACCGATATGAAATTTTTTTTCTTTTATAGAATAAATGAGAAGTCTGCCGAAGTCTGCCGAACTGAAACGACGTTAGCCGAAGTGTTAGGTTTTTTTTCTCGTTACGGAAGCTCTAGATTCGGTCGCCGCGCTCAAAGCCCGCGATAAAAGCTATGCAATGGCTTAAAAATAGAATTTTTAGTTAAGTTTTGTGATAAATCTTGTTTTTGTATAGGAAATCGTCGCTAGGGGGCGTTGTTAACCAAAAGATTTTTAATGAGATAGAATCTGCAGAATATGACAAGTTTATTGATATCTTACACTATGTTATTTATTTACTTATTAAAAAAGTTGTTATTGTTATAGATTTCACAATTTAACAGTGGCAACCAAAATTAGTGGAAAAAGTGAAGTATTAAAAAACTCTTTTAAACAACTCTAATTTTCTGATTTATAATGAATGATTTCTTTTATTAAGATTTTAGAATGAGAAAAAACTTAGTTTTGCCAAAGATCGCTAGGGGCGCTGTAATCCTAGATTTATGAGTTGGGACAAACTCTAGATAAAGAGACAAGTTTAAAGATATCTTACACTGTGGTGTTTAATTAGTTATTAATGGAGTCAAAAAAGTTATAGTTTACGTTTTAAGTAGGTGGCAACCAAATTTTGAAAAAATGATTGAAAGTTAAACTGTTTTAATAAACTAGGCTTTAAAAGTTGTTTATTATTTTAGTTTTAAAGTAATTGGCGATTTTAATAAGGTTGCCTCAGGATGCCCCCATATCTTTGCTCCCCCTGTAGACATAAAAAAATGGAGATAGCCATCTTAAAGAACGGAAAAAAATCGGTTCGGACTAGAAAATTCCGGGCCATTTAAAACATTATTAACCCCTAAAAAATTGATTTAAAGATATTTTGAATATTTTACTAATATTATTTCATGTTTTTATTTCAATAATAGGTAGGTTCCAGCAATATAATCGCTATACCCGCAGCTATATGTTTACTGTTTTGTATTTAGAATTTGGAAAACTCATTGTAACCATGACATTTTACCCATAATTCCTCTCTCCAAAGCTTATTAAGTTCAATTCAATTTTCTTTTATTAAATAAATGAGAAGTCTACCAAAGTCTGCCGAATTGAAACGACGTTAGCCGGAGTGTTAGGTTTTTTTCTCGTTAAGGAATTTCTAGATTCGGTCGCCGCGCTCAAAGCCCGCGATAAAAGCTATGCAATGGCTTAAAAATAGAATTTTTAGTTAAGTTTTGTGATAATTCTTGTTTTAGTATAGGAAATCGTCGCTAGGAGGCGCTGTTAACCAAAAGATTTTTAATGAGATAGAATATGCAGAATATGACAAGTTTATTGATATCTTACACTATGTTATTTATTTACTTATTTAAAAAGTTGTTATTATTGATTTCACAATTTAGCGGTGGCAAACGAAATTAGTGGAAAAAGTGAAGTATTAAAAGATTCTTTCAACCAACTCTAATTTTCTGATTTATAAAGGATGAGTTATTTTATTAAGATTTTAGAATGACAAAATAAACTTAGTTTTCACACAGATCACTAGGGGCGCTGTAATCCTAGATTTATGAGTTGGGACAAACTCTAGATAAAGAGACAAGTTTAAAGATATGTTACACTATGATGTTTGATTAGTTATTAATGAAGTCGAAAAAGTTATAGTTTACGTTTTAAGTCGGTGGCAATGAAATTTGGAAAAATGATTGAAAGTTAAACTGTTTTAATAAACTAGGCTTTAAAAGTTGTTTATTATTTTAGTTTTAAAGTAATGGGTGATTTTAATAAGGTTGACCCAGGATGCCCCCATACCTTTGCTCCCCCTGTAAATATAAAAAAAATGGAGATAGCCATTTTAAAGAACGGAAAAAATCGGTTCGGCCAGAAAATTCCGGGCCATTTAAAGCGTAAATAACCCCTAAAAATTGATTTAAAGATTTTAAAGATTTCGTGAATAGTGTTATCTATTTTTATTCTTCATGGCAATGCTAATTAGCACCAGTATTTTGTATTAATGTTGAGTAAATACAGCAGGGAATACTCCTAAGTTAAAATAAACTGCAAATAATCATGCTGGCTCTGACATGTGTGGCACTAAAGTCTTTTATTAAGATTTAAGAATGACAAAAACTTAGTTTTGCCAATAATCGCTAGGGGACGCTGTAATTCTAGATTTATCAATTGGGACAGACTCTAGATAAAGAGACAAGTTTAATGATACCTTAACTATGATTTTTAGTTCGTTATTAATGAAGTCAAAAAAGTTATAGATTTCGTTTTAAATCGGTGGCAACCAAAATTTGAAAAAATGTTTGAAAGTTAATCTGTTTTAATAAATTACGCTTTTAAAGTTACGAGGTGGAACCCGTGGAAATTCAACGAAAGAAAATATTTAAGGGGAAACTGCTTCATTGATTTATAATAAATCTACAAAATTACAGTAAAAAAATGCATCTTAAATTGATCAGTCTAACTCTCAAACAAATATTATTTTAAGCTAAGATTAACAAAATACTATAAAACTCAGTTGTCCAAATTTTTAAAACTAAACTTTAAAATCAAACTTAATTAGTAAAATATAATATAGATCAGCTATTTGTCAATTGGCTCTTATATTTGGAATAAATGCGAATGAAAAAAAACAAAATTTATTCTGATTTGACACAATCATAGAATTTCACGCGAAATTAAAACCGTCATCGTTTTCATCTTCTGAAAATTTTAAGACGTACTTCTCATATCCGTATTCACCATGTTTGAAAAAACAGTATTTTAATTTGATCATTTTCAAATCACTTTAACTTAAAACTTAAGTTATTTATCTGATGTATAAAAACGAAATAAAACCGAAATCACGGAATTTTATAACAGACGATATTTTTTGCAAATTATACGCATTTTAATTTTTTTTTTTTTTTTTTTTGTTTAATTTTAAGAGAAAATGGAGTGATTATGTTGCCACGATTAAAAAATTGGACTAAAAACTATACAAAAATTAATATCTCAAAAACAAATTGAGATAGAGCTTTCAAACAAATTGCATTTAAAAGTACTTTTTTTCGTCTATACGACGGTGTAAAAGTCGGAAATATGTAATGTTTAGAAGTATAAAATTTGCAGTAGCGAAAAATGCAAAACTGAAATTGCATGGGAAAGTGTTGCCATTCGCAAAATAACGTATGCGTTACGCACAGATACGTTTCGCCTTTATTATATAGATTTATTGTTTTAGTTTTAAAGTAATTAGTGATTTTATTAGAGTTGCCCCAGGATGCCCCCATATCTTTGCTCCCCCTGTAGATATCAAAAAATGGAGATAGCCATTTTAAAGAACGGAAAAAATCGGTTCGGCCAGAAAATTCCGGGCCATTTAAAGCATAAATAACCCCTAAAAATTGATTTAAAGATTTTAAAGATTTTGTGAATAGTGTTATCTATTTTTATTCTTCATGGCAATGCTAATTAACACCAGTATTTTGTATTAATGTTGAGTAAATACAACAGAGAATACTCCTAAGATAAAATAAGCTGCAAATGAGCATGCTGGCTCTGACATATGTGACACCAAAAGGGGTTAATAAAAGTGATACCAAAATGGAGAACAAAACATTAATCGCAATCTATAATATTTAATATCTAATAACATAAGCACTCTAGTAGTTTAGTTTTTTCTGTTCAAATCATTAACTAAATGATAATACCCACAATTCCTCACTTTTATTTACTTATATTTAACAATTTCTTTTCTTTTATTGAATAAATGAGAAGTCTGCCGAAGTCTGTCAAACTGAAACGACGTTAGCCGGAGTGTTAGGTTTTTTCTCGTTACGGAATTTCTAGATTCGGTCGTCGCGCTCAAAGCCCCGCGATAAAAGCTATGCAATAGCTTAAAAATATATTTAGACGAGACATTTACTTCATATTTTGATATGATTTTTAAACTATTGTTGTGATTTCTAAGACAGTACAAATAATATTTCCTTTCAAACAACAAAGGTATTTTCACGTGAATATTAAAAAGAGAATTCAATGAAAATTACATCAGATTTAAAGATGCATTTAAAATGCCTTACTTAATTTTTTTTCTTATATCGTGGTTCAAATAATACCAGAAGGAAAAGATTCTTGTGAATTTTACTGTTTAAGTGATTTTGTTTAATCAAACATGTAACTAGCCAATGAAATTAACATGTATTTAGAGTTTGTGATGTTTAACGTAGATTGATGAGCGTAGTTCGTTGGAGGCAGAGCCTCCTTAATAAAATGATTACAAAATAAAAGCATACTCATGTGTCTGTAGATGGGATTTAAAATCCCAGAAGTCCTTCCGGCAATACTGGGAGGAAGAGGTAGCTTTCATATACCTTATTTATTTATTTATTTATTCTAAATTAAGTTATGTTATTCAAACATACGAAGCTCAAATTAGTGGAACCGGATTATATAAGATTAAATACTAGTTTTTGTCAATACTGAATATTAATATGAATTCTTAGAAATTTGTCATATTTTATTCAAGTTGGTTTATTTTAAGCGATTTATAAGGTCTCCAAATTCCCCGATATCATAAAGTGCTTGCCATTTTAGAACAACATGATGGGTAAAACAAACCTATGAACTTGATCGAAATCTTAATTCATGTGCGCATGCACACTCACATCGAAATCGATTAATATATACGAGTGCTGTCGCGGGCAAATTGATTTTTTAAAAAATGTCACCCACATTAGAAATTTTAACGGTTATATCCCAGGCGTTTTTTAAGTTAAAGACAAAGCAAAAAATACTCTGGAGTTCATTATTAAGATCAAACACTTTAGATTTTCAAATTCTAATTTTTTGTTTGTAGACATCATTATACATTTTAAAGATTTTTTAAAAACTCAAATGGCCGCCATTTGAAATAAGATGGCGGGTAAAGTTGCCTAGTGAACGCGATCAAGACATTTGTATGTACTACAGGGTGTCCAGCAAATAACACCCTGATTTCAAAATTAAATTTCTCAAAAACAAAGATCGATAGTAAGATGCGGTAAGCATTTTTTTCATGAGGTAAGCTGTAAAAATCTTATACAGAAATTTCAACCAGTGAATATTTTGAAAAAATTGCGTTCTGATTACATAGAATGCTTTGATTTGACATTTTTCTTGTTTCAGATTGCCTGCAGATAAATAATTTTTCAGCTTATAGTGCAATATTTTAAAGATTTTTCGAAGTAAATTTTTAGAATTTCGAAATTTCAAAAATTTTATTTCAAAATTTTTTTGAAATATGGCACTTTAAGCCGAAAAACACAATCTCTGGCAGCAATCTAAAGCAAGAAAAATGTCAAATCAAAGCATTCTTTTCAATCAGAACACAATCTTTTCAAAATATTTACCGTTCGAAACTTTTGTATAAGATTTTTACAGCTTACCTGATAAACAAACCGTTTACAGCATAATTCTATTGATCTTTGTTTTTGAGAAATTTAATTTTGAAATCAGGGTGTTATTTGCTGGACACCCTGTATGTACACAAGGAGTTATATCCAAATCAGTTTATAAATATGAGTATTATCGCATGACAAATTTCAGACCGTTTCAAAATGTCAACCACATTGCAATTGAAAGTGCTATATCTTAGTCATTTTTTAAGATATAGATGAAACAAAAATGCTCTGGAATCTTTGTATTAATGTCAAACACACAGAAGAAAAATCTTTTTCAATTTCTTACTTTTTTTTCACCTAATTTTAAAATTTAAATTAAAAAAAATTTAATGTTCCGCCATTTTGTAACAAGATGGCAGATGGAACTGGCCAATGAACTCGGTCCAGACATCGATATGTACTATCTATATACCAAGTTACATCAAAATCAGTTTATAAATACGCGTGTTATCACGTGACGAAAATCAGATCATTTCAAAATGTGATCAACACTAGAAATTAAATGTGCTATAACTCAGACATTTTTTAAGATGTAGACGGAACAAAAAATGCTCTGGAATCGTTGTATCAAGCAAGGTCAAATGCATGAAAGAAAAATCTTTATCAATATCTCACTTTTTTTCACCTAATTTTAAATTTTAAAATTTAAAAAAGAATTTAAATGGCCGCCATTTTGAAAAAATATGGCCTATGGAACTGGCAAACGAATTCGGTCCAGGCTTCATTATGTATTATCTATACGCCAAGTGACATCCAAATCGATTCATAAATACACGTGTTATCACGTGACAAAAATCAGATCGTTTCAAATTGTCAGCCATACTAGAAATTCAAAGTGCTATAACTCAGTCCTTATTTAAGATATAGACAAAATAAAAAGTGTTCTGGAATCTTTGTTTTAAGTTCTAGCACATAAAAGAAAAATATTTTTCAATTTTTAACTCTTTCGCATTAAATTTTAAATTTTAAATTAAAAAAAGTTAAATGGCCGCCATTTTGAAACAAGATGGCGGATGATACTGGCCAAAGAACTCGGCCGAGACATTTATATATACTATGTACTTGTACATACCAAGTTTCAGTCAAATCGATTCATAAATACGATAGTTATCGCATGACAAAAGCCAGATATATATATATATATATATATATATATATGTCAACATTTGAACGGATACAAACAAAAAGATGACACAAAAATATAGGAATTCTAAATGTAGGCTTCATTTCTAATCAAGGAAGCAGACGCATACAGTTACGAATAAAAATAAGAAAAATAACTGCAGTAGTGATAAATGCGTCATGAACGTGATCCAAACGATTCCAAGCCTATTTTTACCTGGAGTCCATCTGATTCAAAATATTTATTCTACATCTCAAAGAATTTTCATCGTTTTGAAGCGTTAACCATTTTCAAGGATAAAAACTGGTGGTTAATTGAACTTTAGATTCATTCCAATTTAGGTCATGGGAGATAAAATAGAATATGTTACACAGTAGTTGTTATTTGTTAACAATCTGGATAGTTTCACTGATTGACAAATGATATGTGTTGTTATCAATTATTTCTAACAAACCTGGAAACCGTCTGTTCGTTTGCCAGGTTAAGACGAAATCGAGAAAAAGATCAATTGTCTATCTTTGTTCTCGGATGTTCATTTGAATAAGATGATACACTTTTTCTGTTTTCTTTACTATTGTGGTGAGTGTAATGACATTTCCACGCACGAGAACGTATATTTTCCCTTTTAATTCATCCACTATTTTCTTTCAAATACATTGTTCTACATAATTAAGCAAGAAAGTACTGAAATCGAAAATAGTTTTTCTTCTAATAATAATCGTGTGAAGATCCATTACCAAATTAATTAAATTTAATTAAAATAAATGTGTCAAATCTCAACAATAAGTTTAAATAATAATTTGTCACAGGGCATTAAAACTTCTAGCCAATCTAAACGAAGATAAATAAGGAAAAATCGTATGTTAACATAATGCTGTAATTTTCAACTAATCATAATGCTATTTATTTCTTACTCTTTTAATTAAATAGAGTAAAAATTAGAAACATCTAATCAAAGAAATTATTCCATAATGAAAAATAGACTTCTATTCTATAGAAACCCCATAACGAATTAAACCTTTAAACTTAATTAAAGTAAAAATCCAAATTAGGACAATTTTGGTAGAAAATGAATTATCTAGCTTTTCTTTCGGATTTTTTTACTCAGAGTAATGAGATTTCCAAATAAATATGCAAATTTAACTTTTTTTTTTATAGCTCTTCCATTCATTTTTAAATATATTATTTGACATAATTAAGGGAAAATTAGCAAGTCTGAAAGTAGTTCATTGGCTAATATCCAAATTTAATATTCATAATGCAAAACTTATGAATAATTTTAAATCTTTAATTAGTCACAGATTAATAAAACTTGCGGCCAATTTGAATTCAGATATAAAAGGTAAACATCACGAGTTAAGCTAAATCTTATTGTTTCAATTTTCAATCATTTATACTAGCAGTATTATTTAACATGTATGCACTAATTTTTCGATTTCACAGTAATCGAAATTAATCGTAATTTTAATCTCATTTGTTGTTACGGTTTTAAATCGCTTTTACTCTTACTCATAACATTGGGTAGTCTCTTTTTTACTTTCTTCCATCTTCAATCGAAGAAAGTATTGTAATCGAATTTTTTTCGATGGATTTACACATTTTAAGGGTCAGAGATGTTTTTACAAAATATCTGTCTGTCCTGCGTCTCTGTGTCCGTATGTCGCCATTCTACCATCAAAAAGTGTATGAAGATATGCATAGAATTAAACCAAAATTTTTGTGAATGTATTTGGCTGTGGCAAGCAGGTCCTCCTTCAATTTTGAAACAATTCGCCGGAAGGGGCCGCTACAAAAGCGATTTTTGTGCCATTTTCAATATTGCACTGAGTACAAGTGTATGAAGTTATGCATCGAATTAAACCAATTTTTTGTGTAGATGTTTGGCTATGTCTAGTTGGTCCTCCATGAATTTGAAAAAAATCCGCCGGTAGTGGGCGCTGCAATAGCGATTTTTGTGCCATTTTCAATATTGTACCATCTAAAAGTGTATGAAGTTATGTATAGAATTGAACCAAAATTTTTGCAATAGTGCTTGGCTATGGTCAGCAGACTCTCCTTGGTATTGAAAAAAATCTGCCGGAAGTGGGTGTTACAATCGCAATGTCGGTGCCACTTTCATTATTTTACCATCAAAAATTGTATGAAATTACGCATAGACCTGAACTAAATTTTATTGTGTATGATTATTTTTTGGCATGGCAAGCAGGTTTTCACTGAATTTGAAAAAATATCTTCCGGAAGGGAGTTCTGTAAAAGCGATTTCCGTGCTATTTTCATTACTGTACCATCTGGAAGTGTAAAAAATTATGTACAGAATTGAACCAAATACTTTGTGTATGTTTGTGTCTATGGCTGGCAGATCTTCCTTCATTTTGGAAAATATTCCATGAGAAAGGAGCATTGTGATAGCGTAGCGCTTTTTTCATCATTTTCTCGATTCTCTGTCGTTCTAGTGCCCGTTCTAGGTCTAGTGCTGGTGCAGAGACGGAAACTCGCATCCTGCTAAGCCGGCTGTTTGCAAACAGCTGATGATAACAGAATAAGGGAAAACTATTGATTTGAATAGCTATATAATTGACCGAAGCAAAAATTTAAGATAAAAATCATAGTTGGTATAACATTGAATTATTAATATTAAAGTATTAACATGTGTAGCTACTTTTTGAAATATTAAATGCATGTATGAGATAGAAGAAAGTTTTGGGATTGGCACATCCAACTAGTTTACATTAATAGATGCAAGAAGAAAAAGTGTAAAAGTTAAAGTACTATCGGACACGATTAAGGCGCTCTCGGTTAATATGTGATCACACTTAATACGCAAACGATTTTCGGTCTTTCGAGACAAAAAAAGTACGCTTAAGACGCGAATTCATAGATTAAGATGAAAATTTCTTCTCTCTTCTCCAGTGATGCAGATTAACAGAATTTTATTTTTATTCAGATAAAAGACACTGTTTTCAAATAGTAATATTTGCTTTTTAGGTGCGTTCGTAATTATGTAAATACGTAGCACCTATAGTTGTCGTTCAGTCAGTCCGTCTATCTATCTGCCCCATATAACAACGTAAAAATTTTCCAACGGAACCGGTAGAAATTTAAAATATATAATTATTAGATAGTTTTGTCGAATCATTTCAAATTTTATGAAAATCGGATGCATAGATCAATTACAGGGACAATCAAAAGTATTCCATTACATTACGGTCAATAGGAAAAATTAGTTTCAAATACATTTTAATGATGTTAAACTTTTTCTAATATAATAGAATTGACATAAACTTATGACATATATATATATATATATATATATATATATATATATATATATATATATATATATACTAAAATTTACAATGTGTGCAATCTGTGATGCAAAGAACATTTATTATTAAATTGTAGGGCCACACAAAAGTATTCCACTACATAATGCTATTCGGGGAAACATTGTTTAGTGCGTGTTTTAATTTAAACTATTTCACATTTTATGATATGATATATGCGTTGCTAAGGTGTAATAAAAGTTATCTCCTGTATATTTGTAGGAACACAAAAAAGATTTCGGCCACTATACTGTGTCCAAAGTACTGTCTACAATAACAACAACATCTGAATATTTTAAAAACTTCGTTATTGTATAAACGCACCTCATTTGCTACGCTTCACGTGCAATTTCCAACTTGTTTCAATAGTAGGCTATTCACATGAACATTAATAATGATAAACAGTGGTAGAGCTTTAAATAATAATAAAAAAGACAAGAAAAACCCCGCTAAATTAGAAAAAACACCGCTATTCCTCTTATTTCTAATATTATTTCTAATATTACTTCTAATATTCCTCCTATTTCTAATATTATTTGCCTCTCGTGTATGTTTTTACTATAGTAGAGATAGACAATTTCAGGATTCTCAAATACGTCACAAAAATTATTATGATAAGAGATGATTTAAATGTAGGCTATATCACTATTATGTTTTACATTGCATATTGTACCGAGAAAAAAAAAATGAAACTTATAAAGATGAAACAAATACGTGTGCTTTTGTATAATTCGTTTATATTTATTATTTTTTTTAACTTTTTGCTATGATAACAGTATTTTTTGCAGATAGGCTGATATGGATATATTTTTTTCGTATTATTTTAAAAACGAAGGACAGATTATAATGGTACTCAGTATTACAAATACAGAATATGATTTTAATAACTGAATCGTACTCCATATATTAAATAATTTTTTCTTTGTTTTTGTTATAAAATCAGATAAGTTTGAAAATTATTTTTGTTATTTTATTTTTGATTGTATCCCACTGATCGACAATAAAGCCATGTTTAAATCCATATTTATTTTCTGTTATTTCTTCCAGTTTTAGTGTACAGATTGAGTTAAAGAAACTCTGAGTTAAAAGTAAATACAATTAAGTTTAAATTTGAATATGCGTAAAAGATACAATTTTCGGCCGTAAACAAATGAATAAAAGCTCCGAAGTTCAATTAGACGGTTACATAATGTAAATAACACCAATTTCCTGAACATTATGCAAATTGCGTTTAATACGCGACTTTTGTCCAAAACGCTTTGTAACCGGATTCCACATTATAGTTTAGCAAAAAGACACACTTTTATAAGCATCTAGTGTTTATTTTTGAAATCAAGCCAATTTTTTTAACATCAATTCCTGTATCAAACAGTCTCCGTTGCAATACCTTAATTTAATGTATTGCAACTTGTATATTGCTTTTTAATGTATTTACAGTTTTTACAATTTAACTTGCAATTTAATGTATTGTAATAAATCTCGATTTTGAAAAATTCATCATTATGATTTACGCTTAGTGTAAAGTGCAAATTAGTAAATTTATAAAAAATATATATTGTTTCCCTATTTGTTTTTAAATTATGGGAACACAAACACACACATATATACATATATATATATATATATAGAAACATTGTTTAAAGTATTTATTCATGGTTAAAAATATCTTCTCGATGTCATAATTTAAATAGTTTTAAATCATTAATTGATAACCCGTATTTTAAAAAAATGTACCACACTCTTTATTTTATATTTAAATTTCATTTTCTACTTAAATAAAAGAGTTTAATAAATAAAATTTTTCGCATGTGCAAAACATTAAAAACATATTTAATCCCTCCGCCTGTCAAACAGATCCAATAGACCAGAGAGGAAAAATGGAATTTGCTCAAATACAGTAAAATCAAACTGAATGGGGTGAAATTGGTTTGTAAACTCGTATTTTTAAATTTAATTTCCTACAAATCTGGAAACATTTTAAAAGATCAGGTAATAAACTAATGAATTTTATCTGCAGTTGAATGCATTATTGTAATCTATGTACGTTTTTTTTTTTATTTTGTCTTTTTAGGGTTAAATATCTAAACTTCTCTGAATTTTGCATTTTAGTAATTTAAATAATTTAATTTTTATAAATTTTAAATTTTAAACTGAAGCAAATTTTCCCACGAATTCGTGCAACACTCACCTAATTCTGCTTTAGAAAATTATTTTATTTTATTACTTACATAAATAGTATCCAATTGAAAACTCTTAAAATTGATAAAAAACTTGCATATGCATTATAATTTTATTGATTGCATTTTCTTTTTCTTATACAAATAACTATAAATTATATTTGTATTTGAATTTATGGTGAGTCAAGTATGAAAGTACGGATATAAAATAGGTTTGAAAAGTTCAAGCCAATTAAAAAAGACGTTACGTGTTGTTACGACGTTATGCTTAGCTTAAAACGTAATTTTAGATTGATAAAAAAAAAAGATATATGATTGTGTGAAAGTGACGTAATTCTCAATGATTTTATCGTTAATCATAAAAATTGAAATTGGAACATTTATGAGTTACTTCCACTTTATTGTATGAGTATACCTTGATTACATGTTAGCAATTGTTTTTTTAAACTAAATTATAAGATGAATTAATGTTTTAATAAAGAATTGAAAAAAGTAAGGGATATCAGGAAAAATAAAATTATTAAAATTACCTATATGGTTAAAAAAATGAAAAGAAGAAGAAGAAGAAGATTGAAATAATTACGAAACATTAACACATTTCACATAATATAAATAGTACAACGATTCTTTCCTGCTATGTACCATAACAAAACAAAAACTTCATAAAAAAGCACAAATTAGAATTATAACAATACCTGTTTCCTTTTACTAATTAAAAAAGATCTGTAATTCTTCCTCTACTTTTTATTTAACCTATAACATAAGACTAAAAGTCTGTTATTAAAACTCCACAGAATCTGAACTTAACGTTTCAGGTAAGTTTTATTGTTATAAGCTCTTATTGTCGATGAAGTGGTAGACTTGTACATTGATATTGTATTCAATGCACAGGATAATCATAAATAAACTTTGCCGATATAACGAACTCTAGCGGCCTGTCCGTTCAACCAATGGAGATGAGATTTCAGATATAGTTATTCACGAGTATGAGCTCGATATTCTGTGAATGGCAATAAATTGGCAGTCACAGTTACGGTTATAGATACAGAAACTCGAAATTTTCAAATGGCAACGCCCATTTTTTTTCATCGCAAAATGTTCAGCATATGCGGAAATCTTAAAGAGCGTACGGTATGAGTATCGCAATAAACGGACGCGTTATGCTCGTACAAAAACATCTTTCCAAACGCCCCCCCCCCCCCAAAAAAAAAAAAAAAACGCGATCAGGGTGTACGACGGAAATTTGCATAAGACAGAAGCAAAACACCAATCATGGAACGCCGTTCGCCAGATACTCAGCGTAGAAAACGGATAAAAAGTAGGGTGGGAATGTTAGTTCATCTGACGGGAGTTCACACATGCCGACGAAATGACTCTTCCAGCGAAAGTTTGTGGTGAATTGGAAAAACTCTATTATCAAAATGGGATGAATGATGCGAAAACCCTGTGTGTTTGTCAAAACCATCGCCAAATACGTGGTCCATATAGCCCGCAAGCTCTTTGTAATTTAGCTGAGAAATTCGAAGAAACTGGCTGCACCTGTGATAGATCGTAATCCGGACTACCAACTATTCCTGAGGAAACTGTTATTGAAGTGCATCACATAGGGACTACAGGACAGATGCAAACTGCAAGAAGTGCATCTCGTATATTAGATATACTGAAATCAATGGTCCTAAAGTTACTGCGCTCTGCAATCCGCATGTTTCTTTATTGGTTCCAGATATTGGAAGTTGGGGACCATCAACAACGTATAGACTTTGTTAATGAATTTCTTATCCGATAAGTTGGAGAAAACGACTGGCCTTTTCGCATATATTGGACGGACGAAGCACATTTAATCTTAACTGGCAACGTCAACACCAAAAATTACGTGCACTGTGCAGACATGAACCCGCACACTGTGGCACCAGTACCTTTACACGACGTCAAAATTACTATGTGGTACGGCATTGCAGGCATTCTCGGGTTGTACTTCTCTGAGAAAGCGACAACAGCGGGATTTTTAACTTACTCCGTAACAGGCTCCCGCTATACGGCAATGCTGCAAAATTACGTCATACCAGAATTGCTGCAGCGAAATGTACTTAATGGCGTCATTTGAAAGCAAGATGGTGCATCTCCACGCATAGCGAAGTCTGTTCGCAGGGTCCTGGAACAGCATTTCGGCGACCGTGTCATCTCACGCCATTTTCCATTTCAGTGGCCTCCGCGATCCCCCGACTTCCCTCCTATGGATTTCTGGTTTTGGGGATATCTCAAATCAAGAGTGGCCGACAATCCGTGGTACAATCCGTGGTACGACAAAAAAGTGTTACAATCCAAAAAGTTTGCCGGATTTGAAAAATTCTATCAAACGTGAGATTGCAAACATTCCTCAAGTGATGTTACATTCGGCTGTATTGTCCACAGTCGCTCGCATGCAATATGTAACTGTCTGTGATGGCACCCATGTGGAAAATGTGTAATCAAAATAAAAGTTTCCTTTTTTCCGATCTGTATTTGTAATCAGTAATTGGTGTACTGACAGTGTCATATGCAAATTTCCTCCGTGCGCCTCGATCGTGCTTTTTTTTGGGGGGGGGGGGAAGGAGGGGAGGCGTTTGAAGAACTGTTTTTTGTGCTTGCATAACGAATCCGTTTATTGCGAAATACGTACGGTTCCAACGCTCTTTAGGATTTTTGCATGAGCTGAGCATTTTGCGACGAAAAAAAATGGGCGTTGCCGTTGGAAAATTTCGAGTTTCTGTACCTATAACCGTAACCGCGAGCACTACTTTGTTGCAGTTCACAGAATCCCGAGTTCATACCTTTGAATTACTCTACCTGAAATCCCATCTCGATTGGTTGAATGGGCCGGCCACTACAGCTCCATATATTGACAAAGTTATTTTAATGATCACCCTGTATATCTGCTTTCTTTTACTAATTAAGATAGATGTAGGGCCGCAGTTAGAAGTGAATAATTGGGGGGGGGGGGTAAGAAAATGTAAGGGGTACTAATATTTTTTCTCTCTCTCTTTGACGCAGAAGGATAAATTGGTGCATATTCACACTGTTGGTATTATGTTTCTTATTAAGCTGTTCTAATAACTTCATTTTATGCCAAGAAAAGAATATGAAAGTAAAAAACTCAAATATATAACTGGTGCAATATTAAACATCATGTTAGCTTCATGGCATACAGCGCAAATAGGGTGCGCAAGTGTTGAAACACTTATTTTAAATTAGAATTTAATGTTTCTGCAAAACTGTGAAAAGGCCTCAAAACTAAAATAGTTTTTTGAACAGAATTTCATTTGGATTTTCAGAATTGCTTCAAAATCTATTTTAATTAAGAAATTATGGCGTTTTTTTTTTGTTTTCAGAAAATTCCTCTATTTCTAACCCTTTGGTCCGATTTTGCATAGTAACGAACTTGGCCGAGATTTTATTCCCTTTGATTTTATGTATTAGCTTGGAAGAGGTTTGAGCAGGTTTATAAAATTTATCGCTCCCATAAACAACGATATACATATATATATTTATAGATAAATAGATAAACTTTTCTATACTGATGGTAGTTTTGGGGTCTAGGGGCCATGATTGGTGTAGAACTGCAAAAATCTTTCAGAAATTCCAACATAGGACCGACCGAAATAGGTAGTATTTCATACGAAATCTATCTAAAAATATGTTAAGATTAATGCTTTGCGGTCAAACATCTCTCACAAAAATTTATTCAATTGATACCACTTTTTCTTAGGAAATATTTCTTGCTGTACTTTGATAACATGTGCGAAAGAAATTTACTAAAAATATGCACTTTTAAAAAATAGTGGTTCGAATAAATATATAAATAAAATCATGTATATAAAGCTTGGGTAGCTATTTGCCGACACTCCGCTACAAGCGGTTAAACAATAATAAAAAAAATACAGTTAAAAATACATTGGAAAAAATAAACTTACTAAGTATAGATACTTCTTAATTATTATTACACATCAAAAGTAAACACGCTAATTGAAATATTTATACAACTAATAATCTGAACTAGGACTTCCCTCAGAGGGATTAGTCTGAGCGATATTGCTGAGAATACACATTTAATAACTTGCGATAATTAAAGAAAATGAGATGTTACCTTTAATTGGTCATTCATTGTGATAAAATATAATGATGAAAATAAGCATATCGAATCGTAGAACTACAAAATCTTGTTACATATACAATTTTTATAAAAGAAAAGCAAACCATGCATGGATAAAAAATTGGAAATATGCAAAATGTTAAAAGTAATACAGAAAATAAAACACCAAATTTTCCTATATTGGAAATATAGCTCTTTGAAATGATGTCATGAACATAAACAGAAGCTTCGCACAGATTTGAGAAACTATAAATAACATAAACTATTATGTTTGAAGAGAAATGAAGTGTATTTTATATGGTGTGAAATCCGTCCGAATAGTTTATAATGTTGAATATCTGTTTTCCACGGATGCAATGAGGTTGTCGATAAGAGTTAAGGAATCCTTTTTTAAAAATTTGTCCTAAACGAGCACTTACATCTTATAAGTTACTGTGATGCCAAAGTTAGTCTCTGACCCCAACAGTATCCTAGAAACTGCAATATTCTCAATAAATTGGGTTTAAAACTTTTTCTAGAAAAAAAATGTTTAATATGTGAAATTAAATTGTCGAATGTTTTAGAAATCGTTCAACGAGAATATTATATCTTAAAAGTTGCCACCAAAAAAAAAAAAAAAAAAAAAAAAAAAAAAAAAAAAAAATATTTTAAATTTTTAGTCATATCAACATCAAAGAATTCTCAATTTTAGAACTTTTTTTGCTCGTGCATTGATGGTGATTATTGTTCCTACGCAAAATATAGTATATTTTGCAGCAAAGATGGTTACCAACATTTTTTGCCCACATTATTTTTTAAATCGGCTAGGTACTCCCAATGCTAACGAAAAACACACAAACGTTAATGCTTTATAGCATAGAAATACAGAATCAAAAGCTATTTATCTCCTATTATAAACACATAAACAGGGGTGGGGAAATACATCATTTTGCTCGCCAGTGGCGAGTGGATTTTCTCATAAGGCTAGTGCATTCTTAGTTTTTGAAAAACTGTAGGCAATAGGCACATTATCAGAAACACTTTTTTAATCTAGATATTTTAACTTTCCAAATTATTACAGTGTAAGTATGGTACTAAGTTCTATCTAATATTAATCTTACCTTTGTTACATATATTTCTTAATATTATACAAAAAAGAATTATGAAAATGCATTGTAGTAATAGTAATTTTGTCTGTAATCGCGTGCGATTTTGTCATAACTTTTTTCAACTGCGTGTGTTGCATCTTGCGGGCTAGCGAAATAAATCATTGGCTGGTAAGAATTTGGAAAATTTCCCCACCCCTACACATAAATTATTTAATTAGTGCTAGCAGATGAGTTTTTAAATATACATAGATCAATATAATGCTTCATTTTTCTTTTATTAGTATTTCTTAATATTCATTTTTCATTTATTTGTATTATTCAGTAAAAAACTCCCTTTCTTAAGCCCGAATTACGTCAAACTTTTTATAAAAGCGCCTAAGTCCATATAACAGCGAAGTATTGTGAAGAGTATTAAATACAAGGTAGTAAGAAACTTAGCCAAACGCAGGTAATTAAATCGCCAAATATTGTCCTTTTCGCCCTCTCTCGAAATGCATTTTTTTTCGTATAATTAAAAAACACGATTTTGAGTCATCTTATTTAAAATTCAAATAAATAAATGAGAGGAAGCAATAATAGCATAAGTCAAAACATTCATAAGTCAACATCAAGGAATTGTATCGTAGTTACACATGTGGAAAAAAGCTGCTTTCGGCCAAAAAACGTTGTTTTCACTATATTTGAATCCGATTAAACAAAGTACCGTGATTAATTAAAAATAGGCAGAGCTGCCAAGTCTCCGGCATTTTGGGTAAAAGTATTTTAATACAGAAAATGTTTTATTAAATTGGAACAGTCTGCGGATTCAAAAAATAACTTTTCCTATAAGAAAATTCTGCTATGCAATAAACGAGGGTTTGGCATCTCTATATAGGAATATTTCGTAATCTACTTTTTAACCTTAAAAAAAAGCAACGACCATTTTTCGGGTACAAAAAGTATTGCTAATTGTTCCATTTTGCATACAAGGTACTGATTGTAATATTGATACATCTATGGTGATAAATTTCCAATAATTTTTCAAATCCCATTTATTTCATTAAAAAAATAAATTTTTTATTCATTTAGTTTAAAATAAATGGTTTTTAACTAATTTCATAATACTTTTGAAATATCACTTTTCATTGAAATATTCATACTTAATCCATAACGTACATAATATATGACTCTGTTATTACATAAGTCACCTTTTTATTATCATAAAAATTATGTTTTTACTGATTTTTATGAACTCAATAGGAAAAATTTTGTGTTTTGAACAATAGATGTCCGCATTTCCTATTATTTATTTATTTTAACAAAATTCTTTCTATTTAGAAGAATTTTTATTTAAATAGGAAATCCAGATGTCGCTGTTAATAAAGAAAAAAGTTACAAAAAAGGGTACAAAACGAGTAGACACATATTATCAAATATGGAAAAATGACGAATCCCCAAAAAACGTCGTATGAAATATCATGTTTTAAAGCAAAAAAACGAGGTCTGATTATCGAGCCTACTGATTACAAAATGTGCATTACATTAAAAAAAAAAAAAAATGCTGCAAATATTGATTATTTTTTCTTTTGTGCAGTTTTGGCTTCGAAAGGTGCGCTATGTTGCAAAAAGATATAAGCGCCTATGAAAACACACCTGGTAAACTTTCATGCTCAGTTTTACAAATAAATATGGCACATATATGCCCTATATACACCGAGGTACCTAATTGGTGCCAAAATTGCGTTTAGTTGCCTAACACGCTGGTTATCATATAAATGTTATAATAAATTGTTTGTTCTAAAAATATTATCATTTATTGATTGTTATATCTTTTTTAATAACAGGAAATTTTTCATTTATTCCTTTTTTTTTCATTTTGAAATAAATAAATAACGTGTTGTTATAGCATGCTATATGCATCTGGTAATCAAAACGATGTTTTCGCCTAATTGGCATTAAAAATCTCGCCAAACCTGGTGCTTATATCTCTAGTATATTATCTCAAGTATTTTATTTATGTATACTATAATTGTTTTTACATACCACTTACTTCTTCTGGTATATAGAAATAAGTAAGTGGCTCCTTTATGCAGTATAAACTGTATAAAACTTTAAAAAATAGCCCCGTTTCCCCTTTTTGGATCGAATTAAAAAAAAATCAATGTCTAATTCCAGTATTGCTCCCAGGTATGCATACATACTCCATATTTCAAAGTTGTATGCCAACAGGAAACGGATGAAAAATGGGGAAAAATGTCACATATGCACCAGGGTACATAATTGGCGTCAAAATGGCATTATTTTACCTGAGATGGTAACCCGGCTTTATTGTCTGAGCGAAGCGAAGTCTTTATACTCAGAGATACGTAACGATATTAAAATTCAAAAAAATTCTTTCGTCAAGCAAATCTCAAAAAGTACTTGTCGGATTTTGATTCTGTTTGTGCCAATAGGTACCTATGAAGGTAATCTGGTGAATGCACCTACTCTTAAAAATTAATTCCAAATAGTTTAAAAGTTATATTAAAAAAACTGATAAAAAAGCACAATTTATGTGCATACGTCACAGAAATTTGGTGAGCGTGATTTTCACCGGCTGGACATTTTCGTAGATAACCGAATCAGTACATGGAGTAAATAGTAATCATTTTCGCACTCAGAAATATTGAATGCAATAAAACATTTTAAAATTTAATCATGCAGGAAAATGAAACTGTTATTTTTTTATATTAAAATATGTCATAAAAACTTTGATTTTGAGGTTTTGTGATAATCTCTTAACAGCACTTTTTAATCTCTAAAAGATTGTTTTACATATTTCGCGTGTGAAAATTAGAAACAATTACGTTTTTAAATAAAAAGTTTCTTTTATGACATCATTTTCCCTTTATATTTATTTTCATTGCATGTTTTCTTTTAACTTATATTTTGTTTGTGTATGGAAGTCAATTCTGGTCACTAATTTTTCGGCACGGATACCACAAGCGCATCAGATTTGGCGCAATTTTTTTCAAAGCCCATTTGGCGAAAACTCCCTTTTCAAATAACGCTTACATACACATTTTTAAATTATTTTCTATTTTCAAAAAGAACTTACAGTAAATAAAATAATAATAATTAATAACTATAAGAAGAAATATTTTATATAATTAAAAGAAGGAAGTGAAAGTAAATAACCATTTTATGAGTAAATAAACAAATAATAAATAAACTAGGACTTCCCTCAGAGGGATTAGTCTGAGCGATATTGCTGAGAATACACATTTAATAACTTGCGATAATTAAAGAAAATGAGATGTTACCTTTAATTGGTCATTCATTGTGATAAAATATAATGATGAAAATAAGCATATCGAATCGTAGAACTACAAAATCTTGTTACATATACTATTTTTATAAAAGAAAAGCAAACCATGCATGGATAAAAAATTGGAAATATGCAAAATGTTAAAAGTAATACAGAAAATAAAACACCAAATTTTCCTATATTGGAAATATAGCTCTTTGAAATGATGTCATGAGCATAAACAGAAGCTTCGCACAGATTTGAGAAACTATAAATAACATAAACTATTATGTTTGAAGAGAAATGAAGTGTATTTTATATGGTGTGAAATCCGTCCGAATAGTTTATAATGTTGAATATCTGTTTTCCACGGATGCAATGAGGTTGTCGATAAGAGTTAAGGAATCCTTTTTTAAAAATTTGTCCTAAACGAGCACTTACATCTTATAAGTTACTGTGATGCCAAAGTTAGTCTCTGACCCCAACAGTATCCTAGAAACTGCAATATTCTCAATAAATTGGGTTTAAAACTTTTTCTAGAAAAAAAATGTTTAATATGTGAAATTAAATTGTCGAATGTTTTAGAAATCGTTCAACGAGAATATTATATCTTAAAAGTTGCCACCAAAAAAAAAAAAAAAAAAAAAAAAAAATATTTTAAATTTTTAGTCATATCAACATCAAAGAATTCTCAATTTTAGAACTTTTTTTGCTCGTGCATTGATGGTGATTATTGTTCCTACGCAAAATATAGTATATTTTGCAGCAAAGATGGTTACCAACATTTTTTGCCCACATTATTTTTTAAATCGGCTAGGTACTCCCAATGCTAACGAAAAACACACAAACGTTAATGCTTTATAGCATAGAAATACAGAATCAAAAGCTATTTATCTCCTATTATAAACACATAAACAGGGGTGGGGAAATACATCATTTTGCTCGCCAGTGGCGAGTGGATTTTCTCATAAGGCTAGTGCATTCTTAGTTTTTGAAAAACTGTAGGCAATAGGCACATTATCAGAAACACTTTTTTAATCTAGATATTTTAACTTTCCAAATTATTACAGTGTAAGTATGGTACTAAGTTCTATCTAATATTAATCTTACCTTTGTTACATATATTTCTTAATATTATACAAAAAAGAATTATGAAAATGCATTGTAGTAATAGTAATTTTGTCTGTAATCGCGTGCGATTTTGTCATAACTTTTTTCAACTGCGTGTGTTGCATCTTGCGGGCTAGCGAAATAAATCATTGGCTGGTAAGAATTTGGAAAATTTCCCCACCCCTACACATAAATTATTTAATTAGTGCTAGCAGATGAGTTTTTAAATATACATAGATCAATATAATGCTTCATTTTTCTTTTATTAGTATTTCTTAATATTCATTTTTCATTTATTTGTATTATTCAGTAAAAAACTCCCTTTCTTAAGCCCGAATTACGTCAAACTTTTTATAAAAGCGCCTAAGTCCATATAACAGCGAAGTATTGTGAAGAGTATTAAATACAAGGTAGTAAGAAACTTAGCCAAACGAAGGTAATTAAATCGCCAAATATTGTCCTTTTCGCCCTCTCTCGAAATGCATTTTTTTTTCGTATAATTAAAAAACACGATTTTGAGTCATCTTATTTAAAATTCAAATAAATAAATGAGAGGAAGCAATAATAGCATAAGTCAAAACATTCATAAGTCAACATCAAGGAATTGTATCGTAGTTACACATGTGGAAAAAAGCTGCTTTCGGCCAAAAAACGTTGTTTTCACTATATTTGAATCCGATTAAACAAAGTACCGTGATTAATTAAAAATAGGCAGAGCTGCCAAGTCTCCGGCATTTTGGGTAAAAGTATTTTAATACAGAAAATGTTTTATTAAATTGGAACAGTCTGCGGATTTAAAAAATAACTTTTCCTATAAGAAAATTCTGCTATGCAATAAACGAGGGTTTGGCATCTCTATATAGGAATATTTCGTAATCTACTTTTTAACCTTAAAAAAAGCAACGACCATTTTTCGGGTACAAAAAGTATTGCTAATTGTTCCATTTTGCATACAAGGTACTGATTGTAATATTGATACAACTATGGTGATAAATTTCCAATAATTTTTCAAATCCCATTTATTTCATTAAAAAAATAAATTTTTTATTCATTTAGTTTAAAATAAATGGTTTTTAACTAATTTCATAATACTTTTGAAATATCACTTTTCATTGAAATATTCATACTTAATCCATAACGTACATAATATATGACTCTGTTATTACATAAGTCACCTTTTTATTATCATAAAAATTATGTTTTTACTGATTTTTATGAACTCAATAGGAAAAATTTTGTGTTTTGAACAATAGATGTCCGCATTTCCTATTATTTATTTATTTTAACAAAATTCTTTCTATTTAGAAGAATTTTTATTTAAATAGGAAATCCAGATGTCGCTGTTAATAAAGAAAAAAGTTACAAAAAAGGGTACAAAACGAGTAGACACATATTATCAAATATGGAAAAACGACGAATCCCCAAAAAACGTCGTATGAAATATCATGTTTTAAAGCAAAAAAACGAGGTCTGATTATCGAGCCTACTGATTACAAAATGTGCATTACATTAAAAAAAAAAAAAAAAAATGCTGCAAATATTGATTATTTTTTCTTTTGTGCAGTTTTGGCTTCGAAAGGTGCGCTATGTTGCAAAAAGATATAAGCGCCTATGAAAACACACCTGGTAAACTTTCATGCTCAGTTTTACAAATAAATATGGCACATATATGCCCTATATACACCGAGGTACCTAATTGGTGCCAAAATTGCGTTTAGTTGCCTAACACGCTGGTTATCATATAAATGTTATAATAAATTGTTTGTTCTAAAAATATTATCATTTATTGATTGTTATATCTTTTTTAATAACAGGAAAATTTTCATTTATTCCTTTTTTTTTCATTTTGAAATAAATAAATAACGTGTTGTTATAGCATGCTATATGCATCTGGTAATCAAAACGATGTTTTCGCCTAATTGGCATTAAAAATCTCGCCAAACCTGGTGCTTATATCTCTAGTATATTATCTCAAGTATTTTATTTATGTATACTATAATTGTTTTTACATACCACTTACTTCTTCTGGTATATAGAAATAAGTAAGTGGCTCCTTTATGCAGTATAAACTGTATAAAACTTTAAAAAATAGCCCCGTTGCCCCTTTTTGGATCGAATTAAAAAAAAAATCAATGTCTAATTCCAGTATTGCTCCCAGGTATGCATACATACTCCATATTTCAAAGTTGTATGCCAACAGGAAACGGATGAAAAATGGGGAAAAATGTCACATATGCACCAGGGTACATAATTGGCGTCAAAATGGCATTATTTTACCTGAGATGGTAACCCGTCTTTATTTATTTATTATTTGTTTATTTACTCATAAAATGGTTATTTACTTTCACTTCCTTCTTTTAATTATATAAAATATTTCTTCTTATAGTTATTAATTATTATTATTTTATTTACTGTAAGTTCTTTTTGAAAATAGAAAATAATTTAAAAATGTGTATGTAAGCGTTATTTGAAAAGGGAGTTTTCGCCAAATGGGCTTTGAAAAAAATTGCGCCAAATCTGATGCGCTTGTGGTATCCGTGCCGAAAAATTAGTGACCAGAATTGACTTCCATACACAAACAAAATATAAGTTAAAAGAAAACATGCAATGAAAATAAATATAAAGGGAAAATGATGTCATAAAAGAAACTTTTTATTTAAAAACGTAATTGTTTCTAATTTTCACACGCGAAATATGTAAAACAATCTTTTAGAGATTAAAAAGTGCTGTTAAGAGATTATCACAAAACCTCAAAATCAAAGTTTTTATGACATATTTTAATATAAAAAAATAACAGTTTCATTTTCCTGCATGATTAAATTTTAAAATGTTTTATTGCATTCAATATTTCTGAGTGCGAAAATGATTACTATTTACTCCATGTACTGATTCGGTTATCTACGAAAATGTCCAGCCGGTGAAAATCACGCTCACCAAATTTCTGTGACGTATGCACATAAATTGTGCTTTTTTATCAGTTTTTTTAATATAACTTTTAAACTATTTGGAATTAATTTTTAAGAGTAGGTGCATTCACCAGATTACCTTCATAGGTACCTATTGGCACAAACAGAATCAAAATCCGACAAGTACTTTTTGAGATTTGCTTGACGAAAGAATTTTTTTGAATTTTAATATCGTTACGTATCTCTGAGTATAAAGACTTCGCTTCGCTCAGACAATAAAGCCGGGTTACCATCTCAGGTAAAATAATGCCATTTTGACGCCAATTATGTACCCTGGTGCATATGTGACATTTTTCCCCATTTTTCATCCGTTTCCTGTTGGCATACAACTTTGAAATATGGAGTATGTATGCATACCTGGGAGCAATACTGGAATTAGACATTGATTTTTTTTTAATTCGATCCAAAAAGGGGAAACGGGGCTATTTTTTAAAGTTTTATACAGTTTATACTGCATAAAGGAGCCACTTACTTATTTCTATATACCAGAAGAAGTAAGTGGTATGTAAAAACAATTATAGTATACATAAATAAAATACTTGAGATAATATACTAGAGATATAAGCACCAGGTTTGGCGAGATTTTTAATGCCAATTAGGCGAAAACATCGTTTTGATTACCAGATGCATATAGCATGCTATAACAACACGTTATTTATTTATTTCAAAATGAAAAAAAAAGGAATAAATGAAAAATTTCCTGTTATTAAAAAAGATATAACAATCAATAAATGATAATATTTTTAGAACAAACAATTTATTATAACATTTATATGATAACCAGCGTGTTAGGCAACTAAACGCAATTTTGGCACCAATTAGGTACCTCGGTGTATATAGGGCATATATGTGCCATATTTATTTGTAAAACTGAGCATGAAAGTTTACCAGGTGTGTTTTCATAGGCGCTTATATCTTTTTGCAACATAGCGCACCTTTCGAAGCCAAAACTGCACAAAAGAAAAAATAATCAATATTTGCAGCATTTTTTTTTTTTTTTTTTTAATGTAATGCACATTTTGTAATCACTAGGCTCAATAATCAGACCTCGTTTTTTTGCTTTAAAACATGATATTTCATACGACGTTTTTTGGGGATTCGTCGTTTTTCCATATTTGATAATATGTGTCTACTCGTTTTGTACCCTTTTTTGTAACTTTTTTCTTTATTAACAGCGACATCTGGATTTCCTATTTAAATAAAAATTCTTCTAAATAGAAAGAATTTTGTTAAAATAAATAAATAATAGGAAATGCGGACATCTATTGTTCAAAACACAAAATTTTTCCTATTGAGTTCATAAAAATCAGTAAAAACATAATTTTTATGATAATAAAAAGGTGACTTATGTAATAACAGAGTCATATATTATGTACGTTATGGATTAAGTATGAATATTTCAATGAAAAGTGATATTTCAAAAGTATTATGAAATTAGTTAAAAACCATTTATTTTAAACTAAATGAATAAAAAATTTATTTTTTTAATGAAATAAATGGGATTTGAAAAATTATTGGAAATTTATCACCATAGATGTATCAATATTACAATCAGTACCTTGTATGCAAAATGGAACAATTAGCAATACTTTTTGTACCCGAAAAATGGTCGTTGCTTTTTTTAAGGTTAAAAAGTAGATTACGAAATATTCCTATATAGAGATGCCAAACCCTCGTTTATTGCATAGCAGAATTTTCTTATAGGAAAAGTTATTTTTTAAATCCGCAGACTGTTCCAATTTAATAAAACATTTTCTGTATTAAAATACTTTTACCCAAAATGCCGGAGACTTGGCAGCTCTGCCTATTTTTAATTAATCACGGTACTTTGTTTAATCGGATTCAAATATAGTGAAAACAACGTTTTTTGGCCGAAAGCAGCTTTTTTCCACATGTGTAACTACGATACAATTCCTTGATGTTGACTTATGAATGTTTTGACTTATGCTATTATTGCTTCCTCTCATTTATTTATTTGAATTTTAAATAAGATGACTCAAAATCGTGTTTTTTAATTATACGAAAAAAAATGCATTTCGAGAGAGGGCGAAAAGGACAATATTTGGCGATTTAATTACCTGCGTTTGGCTAAGTTTCTTACTACCTTGTATTTAATACTCTTCACAATACTTCGCTGTTATATGGACTTAGGCGCTTTTATAAAAAGTTTGACGTAATTCGGGCTTAAGAAAGGGAGTTTTTTACTGAATAATACAAATAAATGAAAAATGAATATTAAGAAATACTAATAAAAGAAAAATGAAGCATTATATTGATCTATGTATATTTAAAAACTCATCTGCTAGCACTAATTAAATAATTTATGTGTAGGGGTGGGGAAATTTTCCAAATTCTTACCAGCCAATGATTTATTTCGCTAGCCCGCAAGATGCAACACACGCAGTTGAAAAAAGTTATGACAAAATCGCACGCGATTACAGACAAAATTACTATTACTACAATGCATTTTCATAATTCTTTTTTGTATAATATTAAGAAATATATGTAACAAAGGTAAGATTAATATTAGATAGAACTTAGTACCATACTTACACTGTAATAATTTGGAAAGTTAAAATATCTAGATTAAAAAAGTGTTTCTGATAATGTGCCTATTGCCTACAGTTTTTCAAAAACTAAGAATGCACTAGCCTTATGAGAAAATCCACTCGCCACTGGCGAGCAAAATGATGTATTTCCCCACCCCTGTTTATGTGTTTATAATAGGAGATAAATAGCTTTTGATTCTGTATTTCTATGCTATAAAGCATTAACGTTTGTGTGTTTTTCGTTAGCATTGGGAGTACCTAGCCGATTTAAAAAATAATGTGGGCAAAAAATGTTGGTAACCATCTTTGCTGCAAAATATACTATATTTTGCGTAGGAACAATAATCACCATCAATGCACGAGCAAAAAAAGTTCTAAAATTGAGAATTCTTTGATGTTGATATGACTAAAAATTTAAAATATTTTTTTTTTTTTTTTTTTTTTTTGGTGGCAACTTTTAAGATATGATATTCTCGTTGAACGATTTCTAAAACATTCGACAATTTAATTTCACATATTAAACATTTTTTTTCTAGAAAAAGTTTTAAACCCAATTTATTGAGAATATTGCAGTTTCTAGGATACTGTTGGGGTCAGAGACTAACTTTGGCATCACAGTAACTTATAAGATGTAAGTGCTCGTTTAGGACAAATTTTTAAAAAAGGATTCCTTAACTCTTATCGACAACCTCATTGCATCCGTGGAAAACAGATATTCAACATTATAAACTATTCGGACGGATTTCACACCATATAAAATACACTTCATTTCTCTTCAAACATAATAGTTTATGTTATTTATAGTTTCTCAAATCTGTGCGAAGCTTCTGTTTATGCTCATGACATCATTTCAAAGAGCTATATTTCCAATATAGGAAAATTTGGTGTTTTATTTTCTGTATTACTTTTAACATTTTGCATATTTCCAATTTTTTATCCATGCATGGTTTGCTTTTCTTTTATAAAAATAGTATATGTAACAAGATTTTGTAGTTCTACGATTCGATATGCTTATTTTCATCATTATATTTTATCACAATGAATGACCAATTAAAGGTAACATCTCATTTTCTTTAATTATCGCAAGTTATTAAATGTGTATTCTCAGCAATATCGCTCAGACTAATCCCTCTGAGGGAAGTCCTAGTTTATTTATTATTTGTTTATTTACTCATAAAATGGTTATTTACTTTCACTTCCTTCTTTTAATTATATAAAATATTTCTTCTTATAGTTAGTAATTATTATTATTTTATTTACTGTAAGTTCTTTTTGAAAATAGAAAATAATTTAAAAATGTGTATGTAAGCGTTATTTGAAAAGGGAGTTTTCGCCAAATGGGCTTTGAAAAAAATTGCGCCAAATCTGATGCGCTTGTGGTATCCGTGCCGAAAAATTAGTGACCAGAATTGACTTCCATACACAAACAAAATATAAGTTAAAAGAAAACATGCAATGAAAATAAATATAAAGGGAAAATGATGTCATAAAAGAAACTTTTTATTTAAAAACGTAATTGTTTCTAATTTTCACACGCGAAATATGCAAAACAATCTTTTAGAGATTAAAAGTGCTGTTAAGAGATTATCACAAAACCTCAAAATCAAAGTTTTTATGACATATTTTAATATAAAAAAATAACAGTTTCATTTTCCTGCATGATTAAATTTTAAAATGTTTTATTGCATTCAATATTTCTGAGTGCGAAAATGATTACTATTTACTCCATGTACTGATTCGGTTATCTACGAAAATGTCCAGCCGGTGAAAATCACGCTCACCAAATTTCTGTGACGTATGCACATAAATTGTGCTTTTTTATCAGTTTTTTTAATATAACTTTTAAACTATTTGGAATTAATTTTTAAGAGTAGGTGCATTCACCAGATTACCTTCATAGGTACCTATTGGCACAAACAGAATCAAAATCCGACAAGTACTTTTTGAGATTTGCTTGACGAAAGAATTTTTTTGAATTTTAATATCGTTACGTATCTCTGAGTATAAAGACTTCGCTTCGCTCAGACAATTACAATTTTTATTTGTTATTTAACTCTTTTTAGCACTTTCCAACAAAGTTGAAAAGTGCTTATGCATTCGGTTTGTCTGTTCGTCAGTCCACTATCTAATTCCTGTAAATATTCTCAGATTTTCATGTAATTGATAAAGCTTATTTAAGGTCACCAAAGAATGTTTGGTATTGCATATGAAGTATGTATGATTAATGGTTCATTTACAGGGACGCTCAAAAGAATTAGATTACATTATTGCATATGGGGGAAAATCGTTTGGAGAGAAAATGTATTGAAACTGATATAAATCACTGAATTTCACTACGATCACGTAAAACAGAGCACTCATAGCATTTTTTTATTAATTTAAAGGGACACACAAAATAAATCGGTTACAGTACTGTTTTTGCGTAATAATTGCATTTAAAATTCAGTATGCGCTTTTAAGTTTAATTAGTTTTTTGCATAATACTTTTTATATATGAGTTCTGTACCTCATTTATAGGGCTCTACAAAAATATTCGATACCATTCTCTTTATTAGAGGAAATTGCTGAAGGGGAATTTTCTGAAATATATGTATCTCTTAAATGAACTAAATTTTGGAATGCATGTTATTATTAGATACAAATCTCTATATCATATACAGGACTGCTAAAAAATTTGGACAATTTTCGGATTATAGATGGGAACAGCTGAAATTCGGTTTTGAAACATGTTACACATTTCCATATGGTGAAATGAGACATAATATTTTAATTTTTTAACGGTGCAGTTTTGTTACATTATTGAAATTGTGTTGGAAACTGCTTCATAATCTATGCTTGATGCAAGATTTTTTATCTCTTGTTTGCCTTTTATTTGGAAACTTTTGTTTCAACGTTCTAATTTTTGGAAATAAAACGGCAATCGAAATGTGTTGCTTAAAACTATCATCTATTGATGTTTCTTTTTTTCATACTAAAAAAAAAAAAATAAAAAATGCGTCTATGATTTTTTTCGCTATTTTTTAAAGAGCTATGTTAAATGCTTCATTTCGCATATTTTATGGCATTCAGTAACGAAGTGGGTTACTTATCCGTGATAAAATACCTCATTTAGGAGTATCATGCATAGTCTCTGAATAATCTGACATGAGATTAAACGTAAACAATGAATTATTTACATAAGCCGTATATAAGAATATAGATTTAGCTTCTTTGATATTCATTGGTAAATGCCTTTAGCTCGAGCTATTACTTTACATTTTGTTTTATTATGGAAGTAACAAGAGATATTATGAGCATTTTTTTCGAATTTTAAAACAACATTTAAATTCCAAGTTGGATAGAATCAGAAAACAACAGTTTAATCTCTCTTTGTTGGTTTTAATACCTTAGAAAATCTTACTTTAATCTGTCTGTCTTGTGATTAAAAAAATCGATTCCGTTAGAGGTTCTGTTATCATTGTAAAGGAATACGGGATTTCTTTTTCAACTCATTGTTGACTGGTGGGAGGATAAAAATGTATCCTAATTAGAATGTAAACTTAAGTATAGACCTAATCCTTTTATATATTTCGTTTTAATGAGCATCTTTGTGTGTCTTTGTTACTTGCGATAAAAATGCGATAAAAATGCGATAAATAATGCTATTAGCATCATTCTGTTTTATTTAGCGAGGAAAATATTCACAGTTTAATAGATTTAATGATACATTCTGGAAAATTGAAATAGTATATGCAAAAAAAATCCCTGTCGGCAGGGCCTATAGGCGGAGGTAGATTTCGAAGAGTGCTCATTTCAAAATATATATATATATATGATTAGAGATAAACCCTGTTTAATAACTTCATTTGGCCGTTTATGAAAAATTTTTAATTTCATTTTTCTGCAAAAACTGGTTTTATCAGAATCATCTTAAGAAAAATTCAGCTCAAATGCCCATTTTGACAACATATTTTGAAATAAATTCTGAATTTATTAAAAAATCGACCAAAACAGTACATTATACAGTTCCTAAATAACAAGAAACTGTCAGTTGAATGCATTTGAGAAAAAAATTGAATTTAAAAATGAGTCATAAAATAACCGATTTGTTGTTTGAATACATCCTTAATTCTTTAATCATGATTGCTTCGGAAAATTTTGTGCGAAATACTCACTTTGACAGCATTTTAAAAAATATATTCTATCTTTATCAAAAAACTGGCCAATGCGTCACAGTATATAGTTCCTAAATAAGAGGATCGGTAAATTGGATGCGTTTGAGAGCGAAAATGGATTTTAAAACGAGTCATAAAAAACGCAATTTGCTATGTGAAAACTTCCTTAAATTTTCAAATCACGAAGACTTCGGGAAATTCTGTTCAAAATACCCTTTTTGGTAGCCTTTTTCGAAATATATTCTGTCTTTATCAAAAAATCGATCAATGCATCACATTATATAGTTCCTAAATAAGAGGATCTGTAAATTGGATGCATTTGAGAGCAAAAATGGATATTAAAACGAGTCAGAAAAAAATGCAATTTCTTATTTGAACACTTCCTTAAATTTTCTATCACGATGATTTCGGAAAATTCTGTTCAAAATACCCTTTTTGGTAGCCTTTTTTGAAATATATTTCGTCTTTATCAAAAAACTGACCAACGCATCACGTTATATAGTTTCTAAATAAGAGGATCTATAAATCGGATGCGTTTGAGAACAAAAATGGATTTAGAAACCAGTCAGAAAAAAACGCAATTTCTTATTTGAATACTTCCTTCAATTTTCAGTCCCGATGACTTTCGGAAATTCTGTTCAAAATACCCTTTTTGGTAGCCTTTTTTGAAATATATTCTGTCTTTATCAGAAAATTGACCAGTGCGTCACTTTATACAGTTTCTAAATAAGGGGATCTACCATTTGGATGTGTTTAAAATCAAAAATGATTTTAAAAATGAGTTAGAATATAAGCAATTTGGATTTGAGATTTTTTCTCCAACTCCTATTTTTGTTTAATTTCTCTTTGCTATACGAATTGGTCCTATGAAAAACTTGTCAATATAAAAGTTGTAGATATTTTTGAGAAGATGTAAAATAAATTTAATTAGATTTGATATCGTAAAAATTGACGGAGTTATGGATTTTTCTGTTTTTTCACCGCCCTTTTTCTTTTCGTTTTTAATTTTTTTCATGGGTAAAAATTGAGCCTATCAAAAACTTGTAAATACAAAAATTTTAGATAATTTTAAGAACATTTACAAAAAAATTATTTGGACTTGATAGCTTCAAAATTAATGAAGTTATGAATTTTTTTCTCTCAAAACCCCTGTTCTTTTCGCCCCTTGAGCCCACTTCTAAATTTATCAAAAATCTGTCATGCATAAACTTTTGGCCCATTTTTAAGAAGTAATATAAACTTCAAACCGATTCGATATTTACTTTAATAAAGAAGCTATGGCGCTTTTTCGGTTTTCACAAAAACGCCCCCTATTCCGACCCCCTTGGTCCGATTTTGCCCATTAACGAACTCAGCCGAGATTTTATCCTCTTTGATTTTATGTACCAGTTTGGTGGAGATTGGTGAAGAATTATAGAAGTTATCGTGTCCATAAAAAAGTGATAAGAGAGATAGATATATATTATATAAACTGGTGCGATTGCAATAGGTAGTATTTCATACGAAATCTACTTAATACCTAATAAACGTTCAATCATAACAAAACTTATATATTGCGGACTTCACAAAGTTTTGCAATAATCTGTTTAAATTGCGTTATAATTCATTATGCACATATGGCAGAAAAATAAAAGATGAAATCGAAATCTCTTATGATAAATTACCCAATAAGAAAAATACTTAAAGATTTGTGAAACCTATAATAGGATTATAAAACCTAACTAACTGTGCATTCCACAAAGCATGTACGATTTCATCATTGAAAGAGTTTCAATAATATAAAAATCCCTGTCGGCTGGGCCTATAGGCGGAAGTAGATTTCGAAGAGTGCTCATTTCAACAACAAAAAATAAAATATGATTAGAAAAAAACCCAGTTTAACAACTATTTTTAGCCGCCGTCGAAAAAATTTTAATTTCTATTTTCTGCAAAAACTGGTTTTATTAGAATCATCTTAAGAAAAATTCAGCTCAAATGCCCATTTTGACAACATATTTTGAAACAGATTCTGAATTTATTAAAAAATCGACCAAAACAGTACATTATACAGTTCCTAAATAACAAAAAAACTGTCAGTTGAATGCATTTGAGAAAAAAATTGAATTTAAAAATGAGTCATAAAATAACCGATTTGTTGTTTGAATACATCCTTAATTCTTTAATCATGATTGCTTAGGAAAATTTTGTGCGAAATGCTCACTTTGACAGCATTTTTAAAAATATATTCTATCTTTATCAAAAAACTGGCCAATGCGTCACAGTATATACTTCCTAAATAAGAGGATCTGTAAATTGGATGCGTTTGAGAGCGAAAATGGATTTTAAAACGAGTCATAAAAAACGCAATTTGCTATGTGAAAACTTCCTTAAATTTTCAGATCACGAAGACTTCGGGAAATTCTGTTCAAAATACCCTTTCTGGTAGCCTTTTTCAAAATATATTCTGTCTTTATCAAAAAACCGATCAATGCATCACATTATATAGTTCCTAAATAAGAGGATCTATAAATTGGATGCATTTGAGAGCAAAAATGGATTTAAAAATGAGTCAGAAAAAAACGCAATTTCTTATTTGAACACTTCCTTAAATTTTCAGTCACGATGATTTCGGAAAATTCTGTTCAAAATACCCTTTTTGGTAGCCTTTTTTGAAATATATTCCGTCTTTATCAAAAAACTGACCAATGCATCACATTATATAGTTCCTAAATAAGAGGATCTGTAAATTGGATGCGTTTGAGAACAAAAATGGATTTAAAAACGAGTCAGAAAAAAACGCAATTTCTTATTTGAATACTTCCTTCAATTTTCAGTCCCGATGACTTTCGGAAATTCTGTTCAAAATACCCTTTTTGGTAGCCTTTTTTGAAATATATTCTGTCTTTATCAGAAAATTGACCAATGCGTCACTTTATACAGTTTCTAAATAAGAGGATATACCATTTGGATGCGTTTAAAATCAAAAATGAATTTAAAAATGAGTCAGAATATAAGCAGTTTGGATTTGAGGTTTATTCTCCAACTCCTATTTTTGTTTAATTTCTTTTTGCTATACGAATTGGTCCTATGAAAAACTTGTCAATATAAAAATTGTAGATATTTTTGGGGAGATGTAAAATAATATTAATCAGATTTGATATCTTAAAAATTGACGGAGTTATGGATTTTTCTCTTTATTCAGCGCCCTTTTTCTTTTCGTTTTTAATTTTTTTTCATCGGTAAAAGTTGGTCCTATCAAAAACTTGTAAATACAAAAGTTTTAGATAATTTTAAGAACATTTACAAAAAATTTATTTGGACTTGATATCTTGAAAATTGACGATGCTATGAATTTTTTTCTCTCAAAATCCCTGTTTTTTTCGCCCCTTGAGCCCACTTCTAAA
Organism: Maratus speculifer; assembly: GCA_964019185.1. Taxonomy (NCBI): domain Eukaryota; kingdom Metazoa; phylum Arthropoda; class Arachnida; order Araneae; family Salticidae; genus Maratus; species Maratus speculifer. The sequence goes on from OZ025296.1 coordinate 89,563,767, forward strand.
TTTATCAAAAATCTGTCATGCATATACTTTTGGCCCATTTTTAAGAAGTAATGTAAACTTTAAACCGTTTCGATATCTACTTTAATTAGGAAGTTATGGCGTTTTTTCGGTTTTCACAAAAGCGCCCCCTATTCCGACCCCTTTGGTCCGATTTTGCCCATTAACGAACTTAGCTAAGATTTTAACCCCTTTGATTTTATGTACCAGTTTGGTGGAGATTGGTGAAGAATTATTGAAGTTATCGTGTCCATAAAAAAGTGAGATATATATATATACATATATATATATATAGATAGATAGATAGATAGATAGATAGATAAACTGGTGCGATTGCAATAGGTAGTATTTCTTACGAAATCTACCTAAAAAGTGCAAGATTTAGGCTATTGTACATAAAAAAATAGATGAAAAAAATCAGAGCATACAAAATTAGCAAACTTTAAATATATTCGCGATATAAGTCTGAACAAACGTACACATGCGCACGCATAGTTTAACAACATTTTTTCATGCTACATGGTATATATATAAATTCTATAGATCATATAAGGATTATACGAAAAAATTCGTAAGCATTACTGAGTATGAACTTGATTTGCTTAAAGGCGGTTTGTGATTGAAATATGCATTTTCAAGATAAACTATATTTAATATACTAAAGCTGTTATCAGATTCACGAGCTTTACGCGCAAAAAACTTTTCAGCCGATTTTAACCCCAGCTTTTTCCGTTCAAAAAGAGAAAAAGGTTACAATTGTCTTAGAAAAAGTCGGAGAAAAAGGAGGAAAACCAGTATTACTAATACCAGGCGTTAATATTTATCGCCTATTCTTATCAAAAGCTTATCTCTGATTTGTTGAAATGTTTGATGTTGGATGAAAAACCTCGTCTAGCGGAGACTTTTTTGGAACTGCAGAAAAAAAGTTGGAGGACATTGCTGTTTGTTATCACACTGGGTGTTGTGCGGATATTTCGCGAAAAGTTGGAGGAAATCAAGTGTTGGCTCAAAAGGCTCTCGAAATGTTGGTGAATCTGATAGCATCTTAAGAGATATTTGCTGAATATAGATAAATTCATATACAGGCTAAGCAACGAACTAGATGCATTGCCATCTGTGGATGCGCTATATGTGCTGTATTACATAAATTGTTTGATGGTACAGTTTTCTAGCTGTGCTTTCTAAATTTTAGCATACTGTGTAGAACATAGAGAAATCTCTTCATATACAGGGCTGCACAAAAGAAGTCGATCACTTTTCCAGCTTTGGGCGGCAATTGCACAAATCTTGTTTTAAATGTGTGTTGTATTGTTAAAATAAACTAGAGCTGTTGGAAAGTGTTTCATAATTTATGCTTCAGGTATAATTTTTCTTCTTGTTCATTTTCAAAACTGTTTCAAAATTACAATTTTTTTTAAAAATTAGATTTTTAAAAAGTTTGGACTCCAATTAAAAAAAGGTATATTAAAAAAAATACTTCAATAGTTTAAGTGGTTTAAAAATCTTTAAAACGTACTTCAAGTAAAGAAAAAGAAATTAGTCAACCGTCGCACGTGTCCATTAAACTGGTTGGAAAGAAAAACGGTTTTGAGAGCACATTCTAAAGACTTTAATGATTTATTTATTTATTATTTTTTTAATTCTCCGGGAGCATCCCTATTCAAGAAAACATTGAATAAATTACTGCATATTTCCGTGTATAAGTCGAGACTATTTAGTAAATTTTTTGGCTTCAAGATGAGGGCTCGGCTGGTACACGAGTATAAAAAAAATTCCAAAATTGATATTCTAAAATAAAAAAGTTGTTAATTGTAAAAAACGTAGAAAATACTTGTACATTTTTAAAAAATACTTTAATACTCCATTTTTTTACAATAGAAAATCGCCAATCATATTTCATTATAACTAAATTATTATGAAAATTTTTGAGCAACTCCTTAAAACCACTTTCTGTCGTCGGTACGTCAGGATGAATATCACAACTGTGTGAATTATTATCATCATCTTCAAAAATGGCATCATACTCGATTTCATCCAATTCATTGCTGAAGCAATATTTTTTGAAAGATCGGATGATCAAATTTCTTACGGTATCGGTAATGGTTTCTAATGGTTAAACCAAAATTTTTTCACACATTTAGAAATAGTGACGCTGTTAAATTTTTAAAGTTAGCGGAGTTTATCCCTCTCTGTCAACAGATGGCATACACTAATAATAACACATTGCTCAGTGGTGCACTAAACAGGAATTTTAATACACATTAGTACATATTAAAATAAAATAAAACTTTCAACGTTTCGCGCTGTCTTCTGCGGGCGTCTTCAGGAAAATATAATAAAGGAAGGACTACGTTTGCATCTTGATCGAGAGATAATATTTCTACTAAATTAAAATCTAAATGAATTTATTCAGAATGATTCATTGAATGAATCAAATGAATGATTCATTTAGATTTTAATTTAGTAGAAATATTATCTCTCGATCAAGATGCAAACGTAGTCCTTCCTTTATTATATTTTCCTGAAGGCGCCCGCAGAAGACGGCGCGAAACGTTGAAAGTTTTATTTTATTTTAATATGTACTAATGTATATTAAAATTCCTGTTTTGTGTACCACTGAGCAATGTATTATTATTAGTTAAATTTTATGGTGCAACTGTCCTATATATTTTTATTAGATGGCATACATTCAGCCACTTTATGGAGCTTGTCTTTAAATAACTTATTGATACAAACCTTCAAGCAAACCCCAATTAAACTTATTTGGCAGCGCGTTAAAACAAAATAGGATAAATAAATAATTTCTGAGACGACCTTTTTTCATTAGTTATTGGTAACTGAATTTTCATATTTTTTTCCCTTTTTAACATCAGCTTATATATGGATTTTCAATTTTTGTAAGATTTTTCACTGAAAAGTCGTATACTCCACTTATACAGGGAAATATACGGTATGTAACAAATGGTTACCCATTAATACAAATATCTTCGATGTTTATAGAAATTGTATTGCCATACTTATACAAATTTTCACAATATACCTAAATATTGTTTAAAACATGATGAATTTCCATAAAATAAACCTTTATGTCTTTGCTTTCTGCATATGGGATTTAAAAAACGGTCTATTAATCCATGAAGACTTGCTTACTTTTAACACGCATGGGTTAGAATCCTGGACATGCACTTATCGTTGCATGTGATTCCCTAAACATTCAAAATAATTAAATCCGCATTATTAATTTTATTTCCAAGATTAAATGTGCTGTTTTCATACAGAATTATTTGTATTTATGTTATGTTATTGATAGTAGCTGGGCAGTGGCTTCTTCTTTTCTTTCGACTTGCTTCTTACTTTACGCTTTGTGAATTGAAATCGTGTTTGTAATACAAACGATCAATATGTGTATCCACCTCCACAAACTGTGATACGTGATAACACTTGCGCCCAGATAGCACGAACATTAGCAGCAAGTTTGATTTTTTTCTGATATTATCTTGCCATGCGAAATTTGACAAGAAAAATTTGCAGAGAATCTCCCGTAAGATCACCCCCTTACATGAGTAGCTTGTTATAAAAATTGATGCAAAACTATCTTTAATTCCCAAAATTAACAAAAAAATATCTTTTTGTTGAGAGAACAGACAACTTTTGCGACTGCATCTCTTACACAAATTTTATTCGGTTGGCACAGCTTTTTAAAAATGCTTTATTTATCAAATACCAAAAATGACATTCATTTAAAAGTACAAATATCACTTCTATTTGTTAATGGTGATAAAAATGGTGAATCCACCTTTTTGAGGGTGTATATTACGTCAGTGCATATGCGTCAATAAACCTGACAGAGTTAAATTCATAGCGCGACAGTTGTAAACCGAAATTGTGGCATGGCAAGATTACTACTTTACAATAAGTTTGTAATACTTTTGAAAAGACAAAGCTAATTTTTTTACTTGCTTGCAAAGAATATGCTGTACCTTAGTCATGACAGAACTAAATTTTCTACTTGTTTGTCGTTAATTTGTAATAAATTTGATACAGCAAGCGATTAAGTTGCATAACAAGTTAGCTGCAAATTGAAAGTGTGGTGACTTCGACGTTTGCATTATCGTGTAGCAATCTTGTTATAAACTTTGTTTGTCATGTCGAACTTGTTGTAACTTTGTAGGTTTGCAAAGCAAGTCTGCTGTAAATTTTCATCAAACTAAAACTGCTATACCGGTAATTAGCTGAAAATTTTCAAATACATTTTGTCTATTGTAATGGATATTAGATCAGAAAGGGTTTCTTTCACAAGGGAAATTACAATAATCGCTTTTATTCCTAATTGAACTTCCTCAATAAACAACTACTTCGTATTATTAGTAAAATACTATAGAGGTCGTGAGGATGTGATGTTTTAGACCTATGTTTAAGATCAGGGGTAAAAAAATCTAGACGTCAGAGGCAGTCCCCAATCACTCGTTATTCGTTATTTTTCGTCTATATTTTATCTAATTGTTTTTATAAGAATGCAAATAAAATTTAAGCGGAGAAAACTAATAAAATTTAATGGTGAAAGAATGCCCGCTGGCTGACATTCAGATTTTACACCCCTATTTATAAGTGTGTTTTCTTTTACAATTACAGGTCATAATTGCTGAAATTATAACTTCTTATTTTAGAGATTTAACCCTTTAAGACCCGAAACATTTTCATCATTAAATATTAAATTCCTTTATTTATTAATTCTATACTAACCCTAATGACACCTAAAAAAATAATTTAAAAAAATTTCTTCACCCCCTAGAGCGTGAAAAGTACCCGCACGAACGTGTGGGTTGGGCTTTTTCTGTGAAGGCCACACCTGCACAACTGTGCGGGTTGGGCTTTTCCTGTGAAATCATTACTTATTACAAGTTAAGATATATACGTTTTCTGGCTCTAAATGGATAGAAGAGAGAAATTGAAACAAAATTTTTTTTACAAATATGGTAATTATTGATGCATTATTTTTTTATTTTATGGACTGGTTACTTTTTTACAATGGAAATCTTTAAAACATGTTTTTGTTTTTGACATACACAAATAAAAGTTGCATTTTTCACAACGTGTTTTTGAACTTTTTTCGCAGTTTTCAAACCTGCACTTGCGAGGCCTTGAAATGTCATCAACAGATGGGAAATGGTTGCCTCTAAAGCCTAAAAAAGAAGGAAAAAAATAATATTGGAGATGTACTTATCGACTTAAAAAAATAACATTTTAATTAATTTAAAAATGTTTATCATATTTTTAAAGCTTTTATTTATTATATCGATTTAATTTCTTCTATAACATTTTTTTATTACAATTTAAGAAATGAGAAACATACCTGCAGTTGCGTGAAATCTGAAGTTCCAGGATGAGGTACAGAAATGAACTTTTTAACAGTCCGCTTGTATTCCTTTTTTTCTTTTTTCATTCTTTTAGTATTTTCCGGAATTGCCTTGGAGGTAGAACTTTGGGAGATGAATTCAGGAAACTTTGAGGAGGAAGAATGGTCCAAAATTGTCTTTTTTTCTTCATCGAGCTCATCTGCACTTGACTGTCCTTCTAATAAATCTGCTTGAAATGTTTTGTCCGTAATGTCGTCATCATCCGAGAGATCACTAAATTCAGAATCTGATTTATTCATCAATTGAAATATTTCTTCTTGAGTGAGAATTCTTTTCCGTTTAGACACCTGAAAAAGTATTTTATTTTGGTCTATTAAAAGTTAACAAAGTACTGCATAAAAAATTAGAAAAAGTATTTGAAAATTTTATTAATTAAAAAGAAAAAAAGTAAAAATTAATTAAAACAAGTTGGAAATTGCACGTGAAGCGTAGCAAATTAGGTGCGTTCGTACGATAACGAAGTTTTAAAAATATTACTTTCATATATCAATCTCATAAAATTGTAAATAGTGAATTACAATTAAAATGCTCATCAAACAGTTTTCTCCCTATACCATTATGTAATGGAATACTTTTGTGTGGCGTTGTAAATCAATAACAAATGTTCTTTGCACCAAAAATTATGTATGATGTATATTATAATATGTACTTTATAGTTGCATATAAATTTTATTAAGTTCGCATGAGTGTAACACGATTAAAATGCATTTGAAACATTTTTTCCCATTGACCGTAATGTAACGGAATACTTTTGATTGTCCCTGTAATTGATCTATGCATCCTATTTTCATAAAATTTGAAATAACTCGACAAAATTATGTAATAAATATGTATTTTAAATTTCAAACGTCTAGAATATATTTGAAACTTTTTCCCCATTGACCATAATGTAATTGAATACTTTTGATTGCCCCTGTAATTGATCTAGGCACACGATTATCAAAATATTTGAAATAACTCGACGGAATTATGTAATAATTGCGTATTTTAAATTTCAAACGATTAAAATGCATTTGAAACTTTTTTCCCCATTGACCGTAATGTAATGGAATACTTTTGATTGTCCCTGTAATTGATCTATGCATCCGATTTTCATAAAATTTGAAATAACTCGACAAAATTATGTAACAATTATGTATTTTAAATTCCAAACGTATAGAATATATTTGAAACTTTTTCCTAATTGACCATAATGTAATTGAATACTTTTGATTGCCCCTGTAATTGATCTATGCACACGATTATCAAAATATTTGAAATAACTCGACATAATTATGTAATAATTGCGTATTTTAAATTTCAAACGATTAAAATGCATTTGAAACTTTTTTCCCCATTGACTGTAATGTAATGGAATACTTTTGATCGCCCCTGTAATTGATCTATGCATCCGAATTTCATAAAATTTGAAATGACTCTACAAAATTATGTAATAATTATGTATTTTAAATTTCAAACGATTCGGTTGGGTAGTTTTTGCGTTGTTATATGCGGACAGACGGACGGACTGAACGACCACTATAGGTGCTACGTATTATATAATTACGAACGCACCTAAAAAGGGGGTATCTATGACAACACCCAAGAAAATAATATAGTATCAATTATGTAACAGCATACTTCGTTTTATTTTGGCTGTCATCAAAATTGTTGAAACAGAAAACAAAATGAACATTGAAAAACACTTACCTTTACAGTAGCACTGACTAACGTAACTCCCAAGTTGCACGATCGTGCGGGTGAGGAAATCTTGAGTCTTAAGAGCAAAATAAATAGTGTATAATTAATGTATTTTATTATATTACACTTATTTAGACATTAAAGGAAAAGTTTTTATCTAAGCAATTAAAAATATATTGATAATTACCTTTTTACGACAGATAAAATGATGAGCTATTTCCGTTGTACTTGTAAACAAAGCTAGACATGCCGCCTGAATGTAAAACATGGACTACTACCGCAATCTGTTGATAAAAAAAAGATACTTTACTCTTTCAGCTAACCAGAACAATCGTTCGATTTGGGTTTATATTACATACGACTGCTTCAGAAGCAAAAATTTAAATGAATGTCTAACCCGCACGATCGTGCGAGCTGGGTCTTAAAGGGTTAAAAGACACAGTAAAATTTACAGTCATGCAGAAATAATAATCGCTTAATCTCTTTGTATTAGAAAATCTATAATCATTTTAGCATTCAAATCATTTTGATAAAATATTTTGTTCACTTTTTCATTTTGGTTATGACATTTATTACACCTAAGGAAACCATTTCTAGAAACGGAATTTTGCTATATAATGGGTTAAGAAGGAATATATCTATAAAAGTGCCAATATCAACCTTTTATTTTACTACTGCCTGTTTAGATGATCATTTCACACAGATTTTCCGGATAATTTGACGGAAATTTGTCGACTGAGTGAGGCGATCTTCTCTTAAAGCGACCAGAATCGAAGAAAATGTAGATATTATTACAATCAAAGGTTTGAAAAAGGAAACAATAATCGCATTGCAGTTCGCTATTAATTTGGAAGGAGTTGGGAGGTGGGGAGCTATTATGCATCCAGGCGAAAACTTTCATGGATCTATTATTACCTTCTTCGATCTTCAATAGAAGAAAATATTGAAGTTGAAAAATATGACTTCCAGATTTCAACGGATTTACACGTTATAGAGGGTCAAAGATACCAAAAACATGTTCATATTAAAGGTCTGTCAGTCTATCTGTAAGTCTCTTCATGTGTGGCGTGTTATCATTGTGCTATCGAAGAGTGTATGAAGTTATGCAGAGAATTGAACCGAATTTTGTTTATGTATGTTTTTAGCTGTGGAAAGCAGATATTCCTCTAATTTAGAAATATTCCGTTGGAAGGAGACACTGTAATAGCGATTTTTGTGCTATTCTCAATATTGCGCTATTGAAAAGTATGTGAATTACGCATCTGGAACTGATTTTATGTGTATGTTTTTGCCACTGGCCAAAAGGTCCTTCCTGAATTTGAAAAAACCCACTGGGAAGCCTCATTATAATTATGATATCTATGCCATTTTCAGTATTGTGCCATCGAAAATCGTATGAAGTTACGTATAAACTTAAATCAAATCTTGCTAAACCGACTATTTGCAAACAGCTGATGACAACAGAATAAGGAAAAACTATTGCTTTTGATAAATATCATGATCCAGAAAACTCATTTTTGCTTCAACTAATTGACTCAACCATAAATTTAAAATGAAAATCAAAGTTGGTATAGTACTTCATTAATGATATTGAATTAACATGTGCAAGGACGTTTTGAAATATTAAGTTGCATGAGGTAGAAAAAAGTTTTGGGACTGGCCCATCCAACTATTTTATTTAAAATTTTCTTGTCAAAGTTATTACCAAAGAACTGTTACTGTATTTGGGGATCTTAAATATACTAGACTTAATGGGATAATGGACATTCAATTTAATAATTTTATCTTTGTATTTAAAAGCTCTGTAAACTATGACTAACACGAAAGAAGCATTTCCTACGTAGATAAAGCATGTTTTCAAAAAAAAAAAAAAAAAAAGTATTTTTTCCCCCTAAAAGTTTTGTATAAATAAAATAATGTATAAGAAAATCGGATTCATAGATACTCTACATCAGGGCTGTCCAACGCGGCGTCCGCGGGCGCCATGGCGCCCTTTACAGCTTTTCTTGGCGCCCTTTTGAAGGTTTCCTTTTTTTAAAGTAAAATTCCTTTGTAAAAAATACTTTATTTAAAATACTTGATATTTCTTGAGAGATGTTTTAAAAATGTCTACAAGTGACTATTGTCTCAAATGATTAAGTCTCACCTACAACTTACGCGACGTATTTAAAGAAAGGCAACAGTACATGATTAGTTTTTTAAAGAAACAAAACATGTGCTGTTGAGTTTCTTTACTAATTTATAATTATTCATTTTATGGAAATTATGACAATAGAAATTAATAAATGTTAGCAATAATTTTTTAAAATATGTTTAGAAGTAAAATGTAGAAAAAAATAAGAGATCATCCCCCTCCTTCATGCACGCAAGTTCAGCATGTTTGTTATCGTTACTGACATTGTTTCATTCGCCATTTTAAAAGACAGGATAAAGGCTGTCTTTTTCTCGCCCAGATCTTTGTAACTTTACGGAATATTGATGATTTTATTAAATCTATAAAGTCGCGCGAAAGGATTTCCATGAATGAAAATTATTTCAGGCTCTCTCTTTGGAACCACACACGAATTTAACTCTGTACTTTTAATAATGACAAATTTGCATCTAAAAACAACAACAATAACAACACAATAAACAGTTATTGCAGAGTATTTTCGTCCCCCGAAAACTTGACAATATATCTGATTATCATTTTATTTTAATAATAGGTGATATTTCTTTTTTTAGCTCTTTCCAGTTCAAAAATATTTGAGATAATCCCCTAGAAAAAAATGTATCATTATCAAAATTTACAATAATTTACAGTTTGTTTACTTTTTTTACCTTTTTTTTCTTTTCTCTCTCTATCTCTCTTTCTCTTTTTTTTCTTAACCATGGTATTTTAGATCTATAGGCGCATTATGTCTCTACTGCGTTATGCATTTTCCTATAAGTATTGCTACTGATATTGAAAGATGATTTTTTTGTATGTTTTGAGACAAATTGATAATGGCGCCCTTAACTGGTTTCCAAAAGTTAAGATGCGCCCCTGCTTAGTAAAAGGTTGGACAGGCCTGCTCTACATTATATTTAAATGAGGCGATACCATTGATTATTATCTTAATTTAGGTCCATCGCCTAAAAATATACAAGTATGTGCATTTATTTTCTTATACATCAATTATGACTAAAGTAATTTAGTCATAATTGGGCACATTTTGTTTGTTTTTGTCGTTAATACTGCATTTGGTGATTTATAACCCTAGTAATTAACCTTTGATTAACAAACGCATGACCATTTATTTGAAAAATAAAACTATGATGTGCTTCAGGATATGAAAGGATTGGAGGTTAAGGGATTGGATGGTTATACTGCGACATTTTAACTATTGGTTGCATGCAAGATTTCAGTTCTTTCGGATCCATTTTTTTAACACTTTTTTGGAAGTATATTACTTTTTGTTAATAACATTAACACTGTCTATCCAAATAGATTAATTGGTGTTTAAGGAATATTTCATTGTCTGAAACACGAAGAAAATGTTGTTGTTTTGCATACGATTCAATTCATATCCATATGACAATAGGCTAAGTAAGATTTTTTGAAGATGTTTATAAAATAATGTTTTACAATAATATTTAACTAATATTACAACTTTATAATACTTTTTGCGCTTTATTACATATGATTCTTCCAGGAAATTAACTTTTATTTTAAATTTAAAGAGAGAAATATATGTTTCAAATAAAAGAATCGCAAACGGCATAAAGAGAATTGAGTAATTAATAATAATAATTATTATTAGTAAATGTCTAAAAATAAATGAAGTCATATACTAACATATACTAACATTATTACTTGTAAATAGTAGCAAAAGTATTTCTTAAAACAAAATAATGCTCTCTTAAAAGGCATGTACTATTAATAGTACACTATACACGAAAGTGTTAAAATAGCATAAAATTATTTTAAAAATCGATAGAAATAAAATCATCCTTGGGCGAATTTAAGGGGATTCCAGACCAAAGATGGTATAAAAAATATTAAATAAAACGTTATTTTTTCTTTTGATTTAATTTTACTTATTTAAAGATATTATTCAGTTTTAAAGTTCACCAGTCGTTCACCATATTTTTTTAAGTGCATTACACCTGCAACAATCCATTATGACCGGCCTCGTTTCGGGATGACACTTATTGTATTTTGAAATCAGGAAAAAAAAAATTCCTTTAAGTTTGTAAACTTTCCATGGATATAAATTTATTGTTTTTTATTACTTTATTTGACTGCCCAATTTTTAATCTAATTTAATTCAATTTGATCCAATCCTTATTTTTTCTATATTGGTCACTATATGAAAAGACACATTCATCATCATTTTCACGGTCATCTCTTTTCCTTAGATAAATCTTACAACAATGGCTTAAATTCCATGAATCAACTCTCTCTTTTTTAATATTCATAGCACACAAAACAGATTTTACCGCGGAGATTTCAAATTCGATTATCATATCTTTCTTGACAACAATAAGCTTCCACGCCTAAAATGTTCCGCTAAGTTTCCAAATATAGAATCTAAGTGCTATTCTTTTAAGGATACTGCAAATAATCTGTATTCATCATAACATGACCTGTGAACTATCGTACTTTCTACATTTCAAAATGGTAAACGTTTTACTTTTCTTCAAGTGGATTCCATAAAAAAAATCAGATTATAATCGGTCTCGGGTATACCGTGGATTTTTTTTTCCTTTTAAAAGCTTTTTTTTTAGAAATAATTTTCAAAAAATCATTAGCTAACTTAGATAGAATTGATTCAATGGGCTGCTGAAACGCCCAAAAAATTTCATTGTATTAAAATTAATCTATTAATTAGGCTATTTTTCTTCTAATGTGATCTAAATATAATGTTTCTTACGGTGTTTTTTCACAGTTTTCTCCAATATGTTTATCTTGTTTATCACCAAAAGGAATTGGGAAAAAATTGCAAGCAATAAAATTATGCTTTATATACAAAATGTCATAAAAGCTGTCTACAGGGTGATTAAAAAAAAGTTGACAAAATGATGACAAATCAGACATACGACAAGGATAAAAAAAACACATAGAAACATGGGGCCGCAAACCACTTATTGAGTCACAAATACAGGGTGTTTCATCCTAACTCAATTTCGGTTGACGGTAATAAGTTTCAGAAAACTGAAGTATATTATAATAAAACATTTAACAGACATTCTCATCTTTGTTTTAAATGTGATAACGCCAAACATAAGTGCTAGAAGTTTGCATTATGCGCGCCAACAATACGCACTTGACACCTCACATTTTGGACTGTGATAATCAGTTCATACGGTATCATCGATTGCTTGAGCAATGTGTTTTTCCAGATCTTTTTGTAACGTTATCACATTTCACACAAAATAAGGTACATATCGTCTCATTTTCATTGCAATGTTTTTATTTTCCTCGAAATTATTACTTTTATTTGTAGATTGTTTGCGACCCTTCGTTCCGATGTGATTTTTTTTTTTTTTTTTTTTTTTTTTATCCTTGTATGCTAGATTTGCCATGTCATTTTGTCAACGTTTTTTTCAATCTTCCAGTATATTGGTTCTGAAAGACCATAAAAAATATCGTTAAGGGCAGATTAAAGGTCATATTGCTTATTCAAAATGTAAACATTATAACTTCACATACAAATATTTACGTGCAAACGTTTTGTTAATAGGTTAATAATTAATTATTATGAATAATAACTTAGGTATTAATTATAATTTGATGAATATTAATTATAATGCATATTAATTTATAAGTAATTAATTACATATTTAAATTCGTTATTAAATTATTAAATATATTTAATATGCCACCAGAAATATTATAAAAAATATGAAAAAAACGAAAGAAAATTGTAAATTAACAAATTAATACAACAACCATTTAGAAAGTAAGTTTAAAGATTAAAACTTTAGACTCATAAATAAGTTCTTATTTAAATAATAAGAAGAATAACAATAAACATCATATTTATGATGATCAAAGCATAGTTTATTTAGTAACAGAGTCATATATTACATACGCCATGGATTAAACACAAATATTTCTGGACCAATCATAAACAATTTTTAAATAAAATTTCAATTTTACAATTTTCAATATTCTGGGTTGTTTGGTTTAAACAATTTTTTAACATGCTGTTTTTTATATCTGCTTTTTAAAATTCTTTTTCCCTAATGTTTTTATTTATTTTACATATTATTGAAAATTGCGAAATCCAAGTTATGCAGAAGCTACAACCACAGCTTTAGAAAAATGATGAATTAATAAATTTCTAAAGTGACAAACATTTTTAATCAACCCAAATTTTCGTATAAGCCTATAAATCTACATGGCAGAATAACTATTTTTTTTTTCTAAAATTAGCTAAGTAGAAAAAAACTAATTTGTTAGTTTTCTTTCTGCCTCTTTTTAAAAGCTTCAAAAAATAACAGAATGGTAAAGAAGAGCTAAAAATGCACTTTTACTACTTAAATTGCTTGATTAGTTAAGATTTAAATCATTTCTCAAAGCCTCATGATAACATAACCTTAAGTAATTTTCTCCATTGATTACTTTTTGTTATGTATGCTAATCAATAATTGGCTATGAGTTTTTTTCTCTCTATGGTTATTTGGGTTCAGTAAACCTTTGTTTTTGTTACATTCCTACATTGGGATTGGGGTTTTTGCATTAAGAATTTATTCTATTATCAGCAGGGATGGCACAGTTTAAATCAATTGGTTTTTTTTAGAACAAATTTAATATTTCCTCATTTTTGTAATTTAATTGTTTCAAATTGTTGGATGTTAGTAATTTCTATTTTTTACAGTTTTATCTCAACAGTCACCAAGAGACATGGTGAGTTTAGTCTAGGTCATGTTATCTGAAGCTCTAAAAAACGCTTAAATTATGTACATTTATCCAAGATAAAATAGATTTAAATTACGCAATATTTAGAAAAAATGTTTTCCTTTGAGAAACACAGATTTACAATTAATAAAATAAAATTATCTTTAAAATTTCAATCAACTTTAAAAGAAGATTATCTTGATTGGAAGGATTATCTTTTAAGAATAAAAAAAGAAACTCAAAATATGAAGTCAAATAGGAAGACTTTTTTTTTTTTTTTTTTTTTTTTTTTTTTTTTTTTTTGAAAAATTGGGTGCTAGTGAAGCACGTGTTTACATTTAACTAAAATATCCAATAAAATATATTTAAATTTTCTATTGCATAACCGAACCCACTACTTAGATCAACCAAGAAAATTTTGGGGAAGGGGATCAAGACAAGGTTTGCTTAAGACGTAATAGAAAAAAAGTCTCATAAAAATGCCAAAAAAAAATATAATTTTTAGTTTAGGCATTTAAAAGTACTAAGCGTTTCATTATAGTTTTGAATAAAAGCCTGTATAATCTGATGGCTGTTTAAATGCTTTAATGGATGACAGCATTTATAAAACTATTTTCTATTTTAAGATCAATATTTTCAGTAGTCTAAAAACCTGTTAAATAAATATTTTTGTTAACACTTTCCAACAAAGTTCAAAAGTGTTTATGAATTCGGTTTGTCTGACTGTATGTCCGTCTGTCCGCACTCTAACTGCTGTAGATATACCCGAATTATCTTGAAAATTTTTGCATGTTATTGGCGTTCACCCTAGCATAAATCCTATTCCAAATGAAGTATATAGCATGATTAATTTGTTTACAAGGAGAGTCAAAAGTTTACCGTTACATTACGGTCTTTGGCAAAAAATCGTTTCAAATCAGTTTTAAAGATGTCACACCCTGTCAAATATTTTAAAATTTATAGATGCATTTACGAATATCTTTAAAATATGCGTTTTATAAAGCATGCGATGAAAAAATAGCTATCAATCATTTACAGGTCACACAAATTAATGCCACTACATAATGAAAAATTGGCGTATTGTGCGCAACACATTTTAATTATATTAAACTGTTTTATGAATAATAAAATTTATACATGTCGCTGAGGTTTAATATAATTATACGATATAGTCGTGCATAATACGAAGTGCATAGAATTTACAGGGACACACAAAAGATATCAAATAGTATATTCTTTCCGAAGTACTGTATACATATATGATAATGGCTGATGGATGGATGAAATGCATTTTAATTTATGTATGTGCTTTTACGTTTCACTGAATTTATACATATTATATGGTGTGTATAAATGCTATACTTGATATACAGGGCTAAACAAAAGAGCTTGCAAACGTTACTAAATATAAGCGTAAATTACTTAAAGGTGATTTTTAAACAAATTAAGCATTAATACTCTGAACTGCATTCAGTTTACAAAAAATGTTCATAGAACACAGATAAAATGATATACAGGGTCACGCAAAGAATTGGACACATAGATGCTTAGGAATGATAATTTCTGAGAATGTGATTTCAGTATTTTTAATAATGAAGTTTTGTTAAAGATTTCAGGAAGTGTTGGAAAGTGTTTCATAATCTAGGCTTAACACATAGTTTTTTTTTATTTGCTTATTTTACTGGGTTTTTTCTTTTTCTTTGAACCTGACAGTTTCAGAAGAGAAGTGTCAAATAGCAATGCACAATACTTCTTTAAGTGAGTAAAGAGTCTATTGCTAAATTCAAATCATTCTAAGAATTCTTTATAAAAAGCTTTATTTTCAATAAAAGATAATTGTTCATGTAGTCTTCTAACAGAAAAAATTAGACATATCATATAACAAGTATGGGTCATTTTCTCTAAACAGCGATATTTTTGTCTCTACTCCAAAAATAATGAATAAACTTGTATGAAAATGAAATGAAATGCTATAATACTTTAATTACATGTTTTTATGTATGTAAATCAGGATAAAACATGCTTTTATTAAATATAAGCCCTTTAAATATTTTTTTATATTATAAAAATTTCATTTCCATGTATGTTCTTGTCTCCACCTTAACATAAAAATAGTTCCCAAAAGTTGACTATCCAAATATATTTGGAATTTTTTTGGTGATTAAATTATTAAAGAATATCATTGAATACTAAATTTTGAAAAATAAAGAACCTTTTCGTTTTTTGTATTTAAAAAAAAAAAATAATAAATGTCCTTTGGTTTTGTTGTCATTTCCCTGTCATAAAATGAAAGTAATGATTCCCAGTTGTGGCAACATTTTATTACTTCAGAATTTTATCTGCAATGACATCATCACAGAAGATATCTTAAAATGTTCTTTTTTGCAGTATCAAGTCTGGACAAGTTAAAATTAATGATTTCCAGTTATATTTTGGCAAGTATTTTTATTGACTGTCATTACCCTGTCTTTTTTATTTACCTAAATTTTGTAATCAAAACTAAATCAGTTATTAAACCTTATTTGTATTAAGTTTTTAAAGCTTTTTTTAAGTGCAATTTATTTTCATGTATATATTTATCATAATATACAAGCTAACCTTAATTTTTGTCATTCCCTTGGTCATTCCCTTGTCACATGTGAGGCAGGGAAATGACTACTGTTTCTAACTCTCACAAATCATGAATATTTATCAGAAAATTTCATTAAAAAATACATCATGTATTTGTAGCACAATATTTACTATTTTTAAAGTTAAAAATGTATGTTCTTGTTAGTTCTTTTTATCAAAATATAAAAAACTGCTCTTAAAGAAGTTGAATTTTATATATTTTTTTATTTATTTTAAGCATATAATATGGGTAAAAATAAACACTCACTGCTCTAAAAAGCAAATAAATCAATCAGGTAATGAGCAGGTTATTTACATACTTGTCAAACTGTCAAGCATAAAATCAATAGAATGGTTCGGGATTCTTGTAGTTTGCCAGTTTTAAAAAGTTATTAACTAGCTTAATTAAAAACATTGTTACCACAACAAAATATAATTTTTTTGGTTTTTATGATAATTAGTCCAAGAAACAGAAAACAAAATCCAAAATAAATGTAGAAGATGGGGAAAAAAAGTTGGTCTTAGACGAGTAAGAAGGGATCGAGCAAAATTAGATAGAGAACTGAAAAATTTGAAAAAGAATAATTAAAGACTCGTCGAACTTCTGAAAAGTACAAGAAAAAGTTTTACAGACTTACAGATAAATATTCCAGTCAAGAATCACCTGGAAGAAAGATGAGAAATATCTCAAAAAAAAAAAAAAATTGTTGGTATGAGCGTAATGCAAGGAGACCTTTTTAAGAAATACATGTTAATAAGTGAACCAAAAAAAAATTCTTAGATTCCAAAATACACATAACGAAGATAAAAGTTTTATTGTTTGAAATATGCGCGAAAACAACGTATTGGATTTGTTGTTAGAAATCTATTAAGAAATAAAATCATAAAATTTTTAGAAGATGATGCGAATTCCAAAATTTGTCCAGGTAAAAAAGACTGTTTAACCAGGTGTAAAAAAGGGGTATTTAAATGGTACTTTATTAGCAAACTACCAGGCTATGCCCGCTGCGCTGGTCAATATTTCAAAATCAACCGTGGATGAAACGAACTGGTGAATTTAAATTTATATTTTAAATAATTTGGACCTCCAGCAGCACCTTGCTCATTACTGAAAAAGATTTAGACACTATTGTGATATTAAATTATCTTAAACGATGCGAAAAAATCAGCTATTTAGAAGTAACTATTTTAGTTTATTACTAACAGTGCACATTTGGAAGCGAAATGAGACCATTATAACAACAGGATTTAAAATTTTCCCTTATCTGAAGAAATATTAATTATTACAGTCGTTACCATGGTACAACTTCTGAAAAATTTCTCCACAACTTTTCATTATGTGAAGCCAGGAACCCAAAGCTATTCCCACCTAAAAAGTTTATACATATATTAAATTTTGCCCGCGCGATAAAAGGCACAATTATGCAAGAATCATCTTCAAACTCGTCAAGTACATTGAGATAGTTAATATCTCAGTGGGAATTGCAAATGAGCAAAATCGGCTCAAGGGGGTGGTAATTGGGAAGGGTTCAAAAATTTGAATATCATCTTAACATGGCTTTGACAGAACCAACTCTTACAAAACAATGGCAGGAAAAAAAATAAACATTTTTCGTTACAGCAAGTTGCCAACGATTAAAAAAAAAAAACACACATTAAAATCCTCAGTACAACAATTACTTTATTATTGCAAAATTTCCTCCTGAAAAATGAAAACAAAATTATTTGCTCTTTCGTATTTAAGCATTTTCTCTTTAGTTATTTAAGATAAAATTATGTAAATTTGTATAATTTGGCGAACGATTTGGCGAAATTGATTGACGTGATAATCAAGTAATAGCCAATTTACACTTTCCATATTTCACAAAAGATTCCTACACATACATCATATACGCAATAGGTTTAGCACGATTATCTTGCAACTACAATGTGGCAAAATCCTCGTTTTAGAATACTAAAGAAATTTATGTATATTTTATTATTTTCTATCATTTTAAACAACAATTAACAATAAATAAAAAGTAACTGTAGAACAAAACAACAAATATCCTTTCAAAAAAGAAAAAAATGAAAGTAAATAAACAACTTATCATCAGATAAACAACTATAGCTGGGTTACCATATGAGACAAATAATGCCATTTTGGCGCCAGTGAGATACCTCGATGAGTGTATGACCAAATCCGTGACAAAATGGAAAAAACTTTAATCGGTATTTATACTGCATTTTCCCTACTTATGTATAAGGAAAAACTTTGACACAGATGTCATGTATGCACCACATTGGCGCAATTTTTTTCTGGCGCCAATTTGGAGAACTTGGTTTTTAATTACCAATTTCATAAATATTTTTTAATTATTTTGTATTATTTGAAAAAAAAAAAAAGTTTTTTTCATTTCAAAATGTTGAATTTATCTATAGTAATAACGCATAACTGCATAAATTTACTTTGAATTGCAAAATTTTTCCTTCTGTACTACTTGGTTATACCGTCGACCAATTTCGCCAAATTATACAAATCGCCAAACTATTAGCCAGATTATATAGATTAGCATAAATTTTCATTTAAATAACGAAAAACAAATTAGCAGAACATACATAAAAGTAGAAATAAAATGTCGAATTAAAAATCACTTGATGACATAATATTTATATTATGCTTAATGTCAAGTGAATGTGACATTTACGATCATCCATTATTGACATTTAATCTTGGAATTTGGGGGTAGATTTTTAATCGATGGGGTAATCTTTCCTTCTTCAGTTTTTAAATTTTAAAACTGAAATTTTTCCTGTAAGTGAAATTGAAGAAATAGCGCAAGAAAAATTAAATTAACAGTGAAAACATTTGCAAAAAGAAGTAAAAGAGTTATACTCGTATCTATATAATTTACGATTGAATATTAAAATATACTCTAAAAATTATCTTCATTTGAAAAAAAAAAAAAACAACATTATTGCGACCATTAAGAACCTAAGTCGGGCATTAAGTCAGTAGTGCATTTTCGGCTTAAAAACACATTCTTTGGCGACAAAAGCAAGATGAAAATGGTATAGAAACGAATAGTAACTCACAACTTACAGTGTCTTTTGCAATCAGATCTGCTTTTTTCTGCTGTAAATTCGATAAAAAAGAGAAAGAAAATAATAAAAGGGGCAATAACTATCATTCAAAATTCATTTAATCAATTTCTGAAATTCATGTTTTTATTCTAACACCAGGGATAAGTCGCCAAAAGTTAAACCAATTGTTATATTTCGCGTTAATTTATTTTTTAAGCATTACAAATATTTTTTTCATTTTCAAGATAAATATATTTTTATAATATTACGCCTCATTTAAACGGTCTTTCTTTATTATTATTAATATTATCAGTAGTTATTTTCTGCTATTATTTGCAAGATATTTGTAATATTTCTAATAGATATAACCATTTTAATTCTTTTAGCAATTATAATTTTCGCCAAAAACAGCTACTGGCAACCCTTTTGTCAAAAATAACCGAAAAATACGAAATTTACTACGAAAAATCAGAGTTATCCCTGTAAATTTGAATCATAAACCTTCGGAAAAATATTTCCTATCGAATGATACAATCGGCAAAAAAATCCATCGGGTAGTTTTTGAAAACACTCGTTTGGAAGTTTCAGAACTTCTGCTTTATAATATATATGATTTATCAATTTATACCCGGAACATAGTATTAGTTACCTCTTTTACTAGACTAAAACCATTCTGAATAATAGCACCTAAAGATTTAAAAAGTGACACTTGTTTATGTGTTATTCATTCAAAAATGGCTATGCTTGCAACAAAATTTTTCCAGTTGGGGATTGAACCACATAAAAAAAATTGTTAATTTGGTGGATCTCATTTGCTGTGAAAAAAAGAGAGAATGTTTATAATGGAGCAGTATAAAATTCAGGATTATTAACATTAAATATAATGATTTTGATGGAAATTTGGAATGTTCATTCACTCAATGGAAAACTAACTTAAATTTTTATACTAATAGAAACAGCAGAAAAGAAAAAGTTTGCGCAAAACAATAAAGTTAAACCAAACAACTATGGTTTAAGTTTTGAAACAAGAATTTCAAAAACAGCTGCAAAAATTTATGTGTCATGTTGGTAATCAATATCACCAGTACAATGCTATTTTAAAATAAAACTACTACTTCTAAGCTTTCGTTTATATTATTGTTTTCTTATTTACTATAAAATTTTGTGAAATTAAAGAAAAAATTTGTTGTTATATCTGTTTGTCATTCCCCTGTCTACTTGAAATTTAAAAATTCATTTTTGTGTGTTTAAGTTTGTAAAAGATTTTTGCTGATTCTATTTTATAACTTAGAGACATTGTCTAAATAGAATAAAACCGAATTTAAAGAGAAAGAAAACATTATTATTATTTTTAAATGTATGATGTTCAAATTATTCTGTTAAGAGAAAACGACACGTATATCAAAGAAATTACTTTTGAATAACCACGGGAAAGTTAATTTTACTTATGAAACTACCTCATATTTCCTCTGTTTATTTCTAGTACTAATAATAAAAGGATTGTTTATAAAGATTTTCAAGGTATCAATGTTTCATTAAATAGAGCATTTTGTTTATGAAACATAAAACATAACCTTTGCTAAAAATGTTTAAATTTTAAATTATCTTAGTTTTCCACATAACTGATTGTAAATTAAATAATTACATTGACTAGAATTGCTTTTAAATCTAGTTATATTACTTATATATTCAAAACTATTTATTTTTATTGTTAAATATGCATATATATATAATAGAAAAACACAGTAAAAATCCCGGTTTAAACCAAATAAGCCGTTTTTTTTTAAACTTTTTTTTTTTTTTTTTTTTTTTTTACCAATGCTGTACAATATTTAGGTAGCTTTCAATGCAAAAAGTAAAAAGTTACCTATTGCAGCCGTCCGGTGGAAAGTACTTCGAAAAAATTTTGGTATATTTTCACCGATAATTACCCCCAGATCTCAAAATCACCCTCCGTTCAAATGTTGACACATACATATATATATATATATATATATATATATATATATGTCTGGTTTTGCCATGTTGCAACTATCGTATTTATGAATCGATTTGAATGAAGCTTGGTGTGTACATACAGTTCGTCCCACCTAAATAAAGCCACCATGATATTGTACCGTAATTCGAGGGGAAACAAAACCATGTGAACGAAACAGATATATTTTCAAAGATTACATAGAAATGCATATTAACAAGGAATAACTCTCACCCTGCTTTAATTGATCAGGAAAAAAATGAATGCATACAAAAAAGAGTGAGGAAAAAAAAAAGAGTTCCGCCAAAATAAAGCCACTACTGGTTATTGCCGATATATTCGCCATGATATGATGTGGCATACAACGTACTAATCCCTGGAAGACATTCGCATCAATATTAACTCATGTCTCAATGATGGCCACAGATTTGAACTACCTGCCACTGGCGTTTAAAGCTCTACTGAGGATACCCCACACATTTTCTTGTGGATTTGGATAATAGTAGAAGCCAGACCATTCCATAACATGTCCTTAATTATCCAAAACCCATTCCTAGGAGGATTGTTTAGAGATTAAAAGGCCGTTTTCCGGCTGGAAAATCTAATTTAGGCCGCCAGTTCTCTCTTCAATTGTCAAAAAATGGGTTTCTGGCAATTCTTGTTAATTGGTAACCAAGATACAGTCTTAAGGAAGAGCCAAGTTGAGTTTATCATCATAGCGAAGTTTCCCAACACTACTAATAAGCCTCTATCGTGCTGTCTTTTTCAAAAAAATTTCCTCTCGTTTCCTCATGTCATGCCAATAGAAAGCAAATCATCCAAACTAATTTTTTTCTCATCTGGAAATAAAACAAAATGCCCCTGGCCCTTCCAGGTTTGATGATATTTGGCCCCATCGACTATATGTTGCTTGTGGATAGCTTTCAACATGGGCATGCTCAGCATAGAGAGATGAAGGCTTATTAATGGTGTTTGAAAGCTTCGACTATGGCGGTAAACTTACCTGGGCTCTTCCCCCAGACTGCATCTTGGCTACCAATTACCAATAATCTCTAGAAACGCATTTAATGCCAAATGAAAAGAGAATTGATCTCCTAAATTGAGTTTTACAGAAGAAAACGGTCCCATAACCTTTGCCAAATTCTCTGAGGAATGGTTTTTGGATAATTAAGGACATGTGATGGAATTGCCTGCCCTGTATATTTTTCATCTAAATCTCCAAGACAATGTGTGGGGTATCCTCAGTAGAGATTTAAACGCTAATGGCAGGTAGTTCCAGTCTGTGGCAGCACTGAAAGTCGCCATAATTGAAGCTTGGGGTAATATTGTGCTAATATATTCCAAGGATTAGTAAATAGTATGGCACATCATATATATCAAGTCATATATACGCATGGTGGATATATTGGCGCAGAGGCTTTATTACGGTGGGACACTTTTTCTCCCTCTTTTTATATGCATTCATTTTTTTTTTCCTGACCAAGTGGAGTGCGATGTGAGTTAGTCCTTGTAAATATGCATTTCTGTATAGTCTTTCTTAATATATTTGATTCGTTCACATGGTTTTCTTTTCTGTCGAATTACGACACAAAATCACGGTGGCTTTATTTAGGTGGGACGCACTGTAGACCACACCAATGTCTCGACCGAGTTCGTCATCCTCCATCTTACTTCAAAATGGCGGCCATTTAATTTTTAAAAAATTTAAAATTTAAAATTAAGTACAAAAAAATTAGAAAATGAAAAATATTTTTCTTCTGTGTGTTTCACCTAGATACAAAAATTTCAGAACATTTTTTGGTTTGTCTATATCTTAAAAATGGCACAGTTATAGCATTTTGATTTTCTAATGGGATGACATTTTGAAACGGTCTTATTTTTGTCACATGATAACACGCGTATATAAGAACCGATTTGCATGTAACGTGTTGTGTATATAGTATATATCGATGTCTGAACAGAGTTCGTTGGCCGTTTGCCACCTTGTTTTAAAATGGCGGCCATTTTTTTTAACTTTAAAATTAAGTACAAAACATTAGAAATTGAAATTTATTTTTCTTATGTGTTTGACCTTGATACAAAGAATTCGGAGCATTTTTTGTTTTGCTTATATCATTAAAAATAGTTGAGTTATAACAGTTTGAATTTCTAGTGTGGCTTACATTTTGAAACTGTCCGACTTTTGTCACGTGATAACACTCGTATTTATGAACTGACTTGGATGTAAGTTGGTGTGTACATAATATACGCCGATGTCTGAACCGAGTTCGTTGCCCAGTTTCATCCGCCATCTTATTTCAAAATAGCGGCCTTTTGAATTTTTAAAAACAGTTTAAAATTTAAAACTAGGTACACAAAAATTAGAAGTTAAAAACGATTTTTCTTTTATGTGTTTTAACTTGATACAAAGACTAAAAAAAAGCATTTTTTGTATCGTCTATATCTTAAAAAATGGCTGACGAAGCACTTTGACCTTCTAGTATGGCTGACATTTTGAAATGATCTGATTTTTGTCATGCAGTGACACGCGTTTTAAGGAACCGATTTGGATGTAACTTGATGTGCTCATAGTACATACGTCTCGACCGAATTCGTTGGCCAACTTCATCCGCCACCTTTTTTCAAAATGGAGGCCATTTGAATTTTTTTTTTAAATTTTAAATTTAAAACAAAGTACAAAACAATTAGAAATTGAAAAAAGATTTTTTATATATTTGGCCTTGATACAGAGAATTTGGAGCATTTTTGTTTTGTCTATATCTGAAACAATGGCTGAAATATAGTACTTTGAATTTCTAATATGGCTGACATTTTGAAATGATCTGATTTTAATCACGCGATAATAGGAAAACTAGTCGTTGGGGGCCACCGTAATACTTACCCATCATGGATATGTATATGAAAATAAAACATGTGAAACTATTTATACAATGCATTGCAATTCATAAACAAAATTTAAATATTGTCAATATACATAGTAATGCTATATTAAAGAACTGCTGATGTACCAATTTCGACAAATTATATAAAACGCCAAACTACTCAAGTAGTACCGAACTGCGTAAAAGAAACATCCTTATAACTCCAAAAATAATAATTCTATTAACTAACAATTAACTGCGTCGGATTAAGCGTCTCATTTCCAATTAAAATATACTTCTTAATTGAAATTTAAATGAAATACAGGGTCATGAAAAATCGAATAATATGGAAAACAAGATTACAAATATCTCGGCAACTAATTATCCGATCGACTTTGTTCTATATGCAAAATGTGTGTTATTTTATTGCCTTTTACGTCCATTCCTTAGAGCAAAAAAATTCGAAAATTTTTATATACCTTTCATCAGAACGAATTTTTTGAGAGTCCGAAAAAAATAGTTCCGGTTAATCGAGGTTGCTGATATTAAATAGGGTTCGTTCCATTCTTACATACTAACTACATACAAAATTTCAAGTCTCTATCTCAATTTGATCGGGAGATAGAGCGTTTAAAGACAGACAGACAGACAGACAGACAGACGGACGGCAAAATCTTTTTTTCTAAAAATATTTTTTTCGGAATCTCCACTATCTAAAACGTGTAAAACCGTCAAAAATTTTTTTTCGATTTTCAAAACGATTGCAAGACTTACCCTATACTACGTATGATGGGTAAGTAATAATTCATAATAATGTACATAAAAAAATAGAAAAAAGGGTTTTTTTGAAGTGTTTGATCTTAATACAAGGATTACGGAGCATTTTTTGTTTTGTCTTTATCTTAAAAAATGGCTTATATATAACAATTCAAATTTTTAAAGTTGGAGTCCTTTTGAAAAAATCTATTTACCTGCGACAACTGTCACATATATCAACCGATTTCGATGTGAGTGAACATGTGCACAGGACTTACTAAGATCTCGATCAAGCTCATTAGTTAATTTCATCCATCATGTTGTTTCGGCAGGCATTTCATTATATCGCCCAATTTGTCGACCAAATATAAAATACTTCAAATAAAACCACTTTGAATAAAGTTCATTAATTTCTCGAAATTCCCATTCATTTTCAGTATTGACAAAAACAAATATTGAATCTTGTATTATCGTGTTCCACTAATTTGAGCTTTGTATGGTTCAATAATATAAATGGAATATGAAAGCTATCTCTTCCTCCCGGTACTGGCTGGAAGCACTTTTTAAACTTCTAAACATCGCACATTTTCAATTTTTACACCATCGTATATGAAAAAAAAATGAACTGTTAAATGCAATTTGTTTAAAAGCTGTATCTCAATTTATTTTTGAGTTAATTTGTCTTTTTTGTAGTTTTTGATACTTTTTTTGACATCATAGCAATAGAAGTATTCCATTTGTGCTGAAAATAAAGGGAAAATCATGGAGAAAGGAGATAGATGGAGGTGCCATATGCCGTAAAATTTGTTTGCAATAGGATGCGCGTTATCGCTCAAATTTAAATGTCATCATTCAGCCTTCTAACAAAATAATCACGAGGAACAGGGATCGAATTCTTTCATATTAGCCATACATTTTTTCTCTAAGTGAGAATGATCTGCCTATTCTAAAATAGCATATTTTTATTATGAATTAAAAACTGTATTACTAAAAGTTTTCTTCATTTATGCGAAAGCACATGGTTTTGTTTGAGCCTAATACGGAGGATTTTAAGGTTACATTTTTGGCATCATCCCCAATCACTATACTTCATCTCTATTCTTTCTTTTTATTCTGTGAGGGAAAACAGTCTATTACTGTTTTTTTGTTTTTTTGTTGACCAAAAAGAAAAAAAAAATTAATTGTACATATTACAATAACCATATGGAAAATGATTTCTTCAAAGATTAAAATTTAAGACTTATAAAAATAAATTCTATATTAAAAAGAAAAAAAATCATGGTCCTTTACAAGTAATTATTTCAACATTACATTATTTCCTTTTTAGTGATCGTCGTACATTTCGTAATCAATGGGATCCATAATTAGATCCCGTTTGTTAACACTTTCCAACAAAGTTGAAAAGTGCTTATGCATTCGGTTTGTCTGTCCGTCTGTCCGCGCTCTAACTCTCGTAAATATACTCGGATTGTCATGAAAATTTTGGACGTTAATGACGTTTACCCGAGCACGAACCCTATTGGAAATAAAGTTTCTGACAGGATTAGTTTATTTACAGGGACAGTCAAAAGTTTTTCATTACATTTCGGCCTATGGGGAAAAATAGTTTCAAATGAATTTTAAATGTGTTAAACCTGTCAAACATCTTCAAATTTATATGCATCGCCGAAGTGTACTAATACATGTATTTTGTAAAGTATGCAGCGAAAAGAATAGTTATTATTCATTTACGGGGCCACACAAAAGAATTCCATTACATAATAATAAAGGGAAAATTGTTTGCGAAAGATTTTAACTATGATAAACGATTTCATATATAAGCAAATTGATATACGTTGCTGAGGAATAATATGAGTTATTTCATGCATAATACATAGTGCATAGTATTTACAGGGACACACATAAGATTTCAAATAGTATATTCTATCCGAAGTCCTGAATATTATCGAAGATGGCTGTTAAATGGATGAAATGCATTTTTTTAATCATGATATACGCTTTTAAGTTTCACTAGGTGTATGCATATTATATGATTTATATAATTCCTAATTGTTACACAATTTATATATATAGGGTTACACAAAAGATCTCGGAAAGTTTACTGAATATGAGATTAATTTACTTAAGAGTGGTTTTTAAATATGCCATGCCTTTTTATGTAGACCTGCATTTAGTTTATTAAGAAATTTTTGTAGAATATAGATAAAATGATATACAGGGTCAAGCAAATAACTGGAAACATGATCGCCTTTGGATGGTAATTTCTGGAAATTTGATTTAAGTACTTTTAAGATATTTTTTTAAACTAAACTTTAGCAAAATACTTTCGTGCATTAAAGGTACTATGTATTTTACAGGGTTAAACAAAAGTATTCAAGTATGTTTCCATCTATTAGCATAAATTGATGAATGGAAAATTTCAAATAGTTAGGCGTTTTCTTGCTAAACTAAATTTTACCATTATATAGTCTATATATTAACTGACAGATCAAATACAGGGCTTTTAAAAAGTATTGGAATACATATTTATTTATGGATAATATTATATTATTTCTCTGATAACGAAGTTTTGTTAGAGATTTCAAGAAGTGTTGGAAAGTGCTTCTTAATCTATGTTTAATGCATGATTTTTCTTACTCGTTTGCTTTAAAAGACGATCTTTCACACAGCGCAACATCTTTCTTTGGATTCGTCTTTTTCTATATCAGATAATTTGCGTCTACCCATCTTGTAACTATTTTACTTTTTTGTTTATTAACAATGACTTTTTTTCCTTATTCAAATAAAAATTCTCCTAAATGTAAGGAATGACGTAAAATAAAATAATAAACATCATTTTTATGATGATCGAAACGTAGCTTACGTAGTAACAGAGTTCTATATTACGCATGCCTTGAGTTAAACAATAATATTCCTGGATCAATAATTAACAAATTTTAAATGAAATTTCAGTTTTATAATTTTTGGTATTACATATTTTTAAACTTATGAACATCGCACATTTCCAGTTTCTACACTGCGTCGTATAGGGGAAAATGTACGTTTAAAAGCAATTTGTTTAAAAGTTAATCTCAATTTGTTTTTGAATTATTCATTTTTTGTAGTTCTTAATACTTTTTATTGTCAACGTGGCAACATAAGTATTCCATTTCTGGATATTAAACATGAAACAATCAGAAAATGAATAAAATCAGGACATCACAAGACTTTAGATATGGCCCAGAAATCTCTAGATCAAAAGCAACATCCATTTTCCAAATTTAAAAAAAAACACTGGGATCTATATAGATAAAAATTGAAAATAAAATCTTCATAATTTTTTTTCTTGATAAGCGTTACTCTATGTACTTTAATATTAGTCACTTATTCGATTTGTAATTTCTTCTCAAACTGTCCAAAGCTCACATGCGAATAAAACTCGTTTACTGACTTTGAATAACGGTTTCGCTTTTTTTTAGTTCAATCTATGCCTAATGATATTATTTCTCGTTATAAATGTGAAAGCATAATTTACCAAAGATGCATTTGTGTCTAAAAAAGTTTTCAACTTTTAAATAATGAGTGTTCAAATAAATAGCGCTTTTATTTTATAAATAATGGGCATGAGAAGTTAAATATAGTTACTAATGGATTGTATTTTCAGATTTCGTTCAGCTTACTACTCATTATTGACACATTAACATTTTTCACAGATAGAAACTGAAGCCTGATTATGGGGTTCGATCAACAAGAAACATTTTAAAACAAACTTAATAACCTCTTTTATGTTTTCTGTAAGTAGAATTTGAGTGAGGCTAAACAATTCTTTTTCTTTTAAATTTGCTTAAAGAATATTGGGAAATATAAAAATATTCCTGTAAAGATCTTCTAGTACAAAATTATTGGATTTGTAAACGATTTCTTATTTTTAAATCTAATTTATACACGTTGAAAGTGGTTGTATATTGTATGTAAGTCCTCGTAAGTGAAAAAAACACTTGTCTATTTTCTCATCGACTCCTTTCTATAAAAATAACTGTTGTCAAACAAAAGAACTTAACTCTGAAAATAAATAAATGCGATGCCACATTTGTTACTTGTTCAGGAGTTTTGGCTAATAACGGCATCCGAACAGTTGTCTGTGAATCGCGACAACCGAAGTTTGTGTCGAGGGTATACCAAAGACCTTGGAGGGAAGATCTTTGGGTATACCGTCGAACAATTAAAAGATACTAATCACGACTTCCTTACTAGAAGTCGTAAGATAAAACTGCTTGTAATTTAAGATGCAAAGAGGGTTTTTTTTTAGATAAGATTTTGAAACTGGCAAAACCGTTTCTAGTCAGTCAATTTAACAGCTGACAGATGTGTTCACTATGTTTTGCCTATTTCACCATGAATAGACTTACGCCAGAACCAGAACAACGCTTGAAAATCCTACAAAACACCATCAGTTAAGATCAACCATACTCATTCTTCGGCTCTTCGACATTTTTTGTGCGGCCCGAGGCACAAAATCATTAATCATATTTATACAATTAATTGAAATGCGCATAAAAAAATATTTATGATTTTCAGCGTCGCTTTGTATATTTTTGTGCTAAGATAATTATGTATAACAGGACAGATTTTAACCGAGAATTGTGTTAAAAGCCGTTTCTTTCGTAAAAAGTTCTTTTGCATGCAGTCCTATTTATCCATGGTGATATTCACATTTCTTAATCTTCATAAATAATATAACATCATTCCAAATTAAATTTGTACTATACGTATCTACATTTTTTTAACTGAGCAAAATATGGATTTATTAGTGAAAGTCTCTTTGGAAATGCTGCATTGTTATAATTATGCGTTTCATATCTATTATATAGCTAATACTACTTTTTAA
Organism: Maratus speculifer; assembly: GCA_964019185.1. Taxonomy (NCBI): domain Eukaryota; kingdom Metazoa; phylum Arthropoda; class Arachnida; order Araneae; family Salticidae; genus Maratus; species Maratus speculifer. The sequence goes on from OZ025296.1 coordinate 89,593,858, forward strand.
GATTGAATTTTTGTCGTGGAAAAATTTGGCATCTAAAACATTTTGCAGTACTAATTTCAAGCAGCATACTTTATTATTTGGAAAGTGTGATATTAAATATTTTGCTGATATTTCTTCTGAGACAAATGTATCTTAGAGGTAGTATTAACTTTTTTATATTGCATTGTTAGACTACTTATGTTATTTTAATTTTTTAAACCTTTTTATAAGTTTGTTGCGGCCCGCTTAAAATTAATGAGTTCTGTTTGCGGCCGCCTAAAGTCGGTAACTTATGTTTGCGGCCCAGGAAAAAAAAGGTTGAGTATGGCTGGTTTAGATGAAAAACACTAAAAACAACAGTTTATTGCGAGACACATTCGGTGCACGCATAATTTTGCTTAATTGTCCTGTGACTTGGCCTCCACGATCATGCGAAAACAAACCTATAGATTGTTTTCTGTTGGGATATGTGAAGTCGCTGTCTACAACGATAAACCGCACACATCATACCACTTGGAAATCAACATTCGTCTCGTTATTGCTGATATATCCCAGCTATCTATACTAATAAAAGAACAAAACGCTCTGTCTCTGTGTGTGTGGGTCTGCGATGGCTAGCAAAATCTACGGCACTTTCGAGGCTCAAAAGTTTTTTGAGAGTAGTCCAATATCTCTCCTGATGCACTTGAAGCTCAGAATTTTTATTTTTTGATTAGTTTCATAGATATTAATTATGAAGCGGAACTCACTCTCTTCAAAAAGTCATTTTTTTAATGTTCGGGGAAAGAAAACGTTTGCACATGCGCAAAAACTCAATTACGCACCTAAACGAAGGAAGAAACTTTTTCCCCGTTTATTTCTGTTTTTGGATAATTTTGTTTAAATCCAAATCAACCAAACTGCTCGACGCAGTTAAGCTTAAGCAACCTTTTTCGAAAGATCATATTTTTAGGTCTCAAATGCAATAATCAATTCGAAAAAATGTTGCAGTTAACCCTTTGAAAACAAATATTCAAAAATGGTCGTTTTTTCCAAAACTATTTTTCTCCCTTTTGTCAATGCCCCTCCAGCGCGTAATTTTTAAGATATAAACAAACCAAAAAAAAGATCTTAAAGTTGAAACTCTCTTCTAACCGATGGTGTAATTGATTTTAAAATATTTGGATTTTAACCCTTTCAAATACACTGGCAAAAGAAGGTCATTTTGCGACTCACAGAGAGGATTTTTTTTCCATGCTAAAATTATCTTAACGTGCATATTTCAACTCAATCTTTTAAAATCTTCTCAATAAACCAAATTTATACTCCCTAAAAAAATTCGACACGTTCGGACGGATAGAAATATTTTTTACAAAATAAAATGTGCGAAAAATTTGATGAAATCAATAAAAAAAAGATCGTTTTCATTGTGGTTTTGACTTAGCAAAACGCAATTCTATAGGTACCGGTAAACAAAAAACATTCTTTAAGCTTAAAAACATTTTTATAATCTGTGATGCAATCGGTTTTTAAAATATAAGATTTAACCCTTTCAAATACACCGGCAAAAGGAGGCATTTTGCGACTTACGTATAGAATATTTTTGCTACGCTAAAAGTATCTAAGCGTACATATTTCAGCCCAATCTTTTAAAAGCATCTCAAAGGACCAAATAATTTACACCTTCTTGAAAATTTTTGAAACGTTCGGACGAGTAGAAATAATTTTTACAAAATAAAAAGTGCGAAAAATTTGAGGAAATCAATAAAAACCAGATCGTTTCATTGAGATTTTGCCTTTGCAGGGCGCTATTCTACATACGTCCTGACAAACCGAAAATATTTTCTTGCAGCTAAAACATTCTCATAATTTATGTTGCAATTTGTTTAAAAAAAATATGAGATTTAACCCGCTCAAATACATCGACAAACACGAATTACATCCCGGCTCATGGAGAATGCATTTTTGCTACGCTAAAAGTAACTAGATGCCCGTATTTTAGCACAATCTTTTTAGAGCCTTTCAATAAACCAGACTTATTTTACTTACAAAAACTTTGGAACTTTCGTATGGATAGATTTCTTTTTTTACAAAATAAAATGTGTAAATATTTTTACGAAATCAGTAAAAACCTGAGTGTTCTGTTCCGGTTTCGTTCGCTTTCGGTTCACATAGTTTCTAAAAAATCAAATTACATAGAAAACAAAATACCAAACAGCATGTGCTTTCAATTCAATATCTTTTCGTGATTTTTTGTTTAAAAATATAAATTTTGACAACATGGACTTAAAGATATAAAATCATAGAAATTTGAGTTTAATTTAAGGGTCATTTAAAAAGCAAATAACAAATTTAAAAACTGAATAACGCCCCGGGCCCGGGCAACGCCGGGTAGGACAGCTAGTGCTCTATAAAATAGTCGAAAATTAGACACCTGGATTGCGCTTCATGAGCCAGCCGCGGATCCCATATTCCCGAAATGATTTTTAAGCACAATGGCATAAAATTAGTTTTTTCATAAAACTAATATCATGGTCATCGGCATGATTTTCATGTGTTTTACTTCTTTTAAATTTGTATATCTAAAAAAAACCCCTTTGTATAAAAATTAGATAAAGCCTTGAAATTATAAGCCAAATTAAAATAATATATTTTTTATATTATGTACTTTATCAACATTCATTTACCCTAAAACAGCATCTATTTTCTAGAATATTGCTTTAATGCTTTAAGAAATTAGTTTTCACACCAGCAATTAAAAAATAAATAAATAAATAAATACAAAAATTAAATACAAAAATAATGTCATAAGTACTCGGCGTTGCTTTATTAAATTTGTTAAAATAAATTTGATAAAGTATTAAAAAGTTAGTATGAAACTTTTGCCTTTAAAATTTTTAATGCAAAGCTATTTTAGATATAAAACTGACAGACACGCCCATACCTGTAGGCATGCATTGGGAGCAATAAAAAGGCAGTTCTTTTACTGTTTTAAATTGTTAATGTACGTATAGATATATTTTCTACCACTTTCCAAAAGTACATTTGTATTCAAGAAAAGTCTTCCACTTTTGAATCACGATTGTTTAAATAAGTAATATGTTTATTTTGTGTATGATGAGCATTAAGAAGTTAAATATAGATACTTTTCTTCAGATTTCATTCAATTTGTTACTCAATATGGGCAAATTAACACTTTTTATTGGCTGAAACCGAAGGATGATTATTGTGATTGATCCACAAAATACATTTAAGACAAACTCAATAACCTCTTTATTCGTTTTCCGTGAGTAGTTCTTGGGTGAGGCTACGTATTTCATTCTTTTAAATTTGATAAAAATAACATCTGGAGTATAATAGGATTCCTCCATTAAAATTCGTCAAATTCAACATTATTGGATTTGTAAACAGATTAGAGATAAGAATGTGTAATGTGTTTCAGTTATCATTAGTTATTTATATACATAAATATATTGAATAAGGATAATTATTTCATTTTATTTCAAAGATTTTTCGAAAGAGTATTGGGAACTATAAAATCATATAACAACAAACATAAAACATATAAGCGTACCAAATGTAAAATCACTAAACGTGGACACAGACTAAAGATGAGAATGAGTAATGTATATTAAAATTATTATTGCTATAATATAGATTTAAATAAAGTAAAGATGATTAATTCATTTTAAAGACTGTTCGAAAGAATTTTTGAAAATATAAAAGGATACATGCAAATACGTTAAAGCTTTCCAAATGCGAAATCATTTAATTTGTGTACAGGAGGGTTGTCCAACGTGAAGCCCGCGGACGCCAAGGTACTGTTTGGAGATTTTTTTGGCGCCTTTTTGAAAGTTTCCGCTTATTAGACTATTTAGAAGTAACTTTCAATTATAAAGAATACTTTTTAAAAAAATCATTAATAATTGCATCATAAATACTACCTCTGACAATAAAGTTCGGTGAATAGTCCGGTAGCAATTATGTACATGAAATATTAACGAAAGTTACCATACCATCCTTTAAAATAGTCATCTCCTTTAACCCCTTGAGCTCTGCTGGTAGAATTTTCTACCACATAATTTTAATTCCGAAATGTTACAATGACACCAGAAAAATTGACCAAATTTACTTCAAAAAGGTTTAATGCATTTTTTCGTGTTTATCGCTAACCGGTTTTTTTCTTTGCAAAATACTGGTGCCAATGTGACATTTAGAATTTTGAAGAAATTTACACCCCAGAGCTCAAAGGGTTAACTATGCACCGCTGAGATCTGCTATACATGTCCTGGGAAATTCGCAAGAAGTCTTCTTTTGGGATGAACTTCAAAAGCTTCGTCACGTTTCGTTGGATGTCAGCAATATGATCAAATCTCTTTCAAAGAGAGTTTGAGTCGTGAAAATAGAAAGAAATGTGGAGGACTGAGATCTGGCAAGCATGGTAGGTGTTCAATTTGCACCATCCCTCATGAATTTTTTTCGATGTCTTGCAAAGCTTAAAACCAACCTTTAAACTGATCTTTTATTCGTTCATTTCCCTGTTCTCAGTTAAGAACCAACACACGGAACAAGCTCTTAGTAAAGGACGTCTTACACAGAAGATAAACGATGCTCAACTGAACAACGGTGGGGGAAGATGGTCTACACTTGCCTCTATGCAGGTGCAGCGTTTTGTTTCCCCAGTGTTGCCAGTTTGGTCATTCTGTATTCATTCACCGAACTTTATTGTCAGAGGTAGTATTTTCAAATCCCGTAAAAATGTGCTAAAAACAAGAAACATACTTTGCAAATTTAATCATGTATTGTTTCCCGACTTGTAGTTATTGTTTATAAAGAGTAATTATTATGATGATTAAATTCGATAATAACTGGAAATGAAACTTTTTAATACCTAAGAAGTAACAAAAAAATATACGTTTTTCACTTTCCTCCGCCAATCTGAAGACACTTGAGCATGAACGTTCAGCTTTTGACTTTTTGCTGTTTACACTTTACTTATTTTACACTGGTCTATTGCTGTTTTATACGAGTTATAAAGAGGCTTAATTTTTCTTTTTTAACTTTGGAAATTTTAGGGTTTTTTTATTTGCTTAGAAAAATCAATAAGAAAGAACTTCCAGAATATCTCTCTAAATCCAGTCACACAGATTGATTACTATCAAGCATACTTTTTATAAAACTAACTTCATGTCTTCAAATTAAGTCGAATCATATCTTCACATCCTAAAAGAAATATAGCAATATGTCTTATTTCTATGTTTTTTGTTGTTATTATAGGCTTGATTAAAGTCTTTTGGCACTTTTCTCTATCGACATTTTTGAGACAGGCCTTAAATAGAAAAATGTATAATTTGAAATTTAATACATGTAGCTCCAGACCGGTAAGGGATTTTTGTACACCACTATATGATTCATTTGAATTATCCACTTCAATCGTGGTGTTGCCTGTTGGAGACTCGAAAAAACACCCTTTAAATTAATTTAAATGCTTCTAGAGATATAAAAATTTCTTTTAGATCGTTTTTAATAAATGCGTGCATATCATAAGCAACGATATATAGAATGATACATCTTTCGAGCTATTTTATAGAAATTTTTTACTGGTTTTTGTTGTCTCACGTAATATTTGTCCCAGGACTGAAGGGGTTATGTAAAGGCGTACGTGTATACTAATACCGTGCGATAATACGTATTGCCGCGTGTTTTCAATCATTTGAATAATGGCGCCCTTCGCAGACTACCAAGAGCTGAGGTGTGCCCTTGATTACTGAAAGGTTGGTCAGGCTTGATATACAGAATAAAGAGAAGGGAAAAGAATATCCGAATAACTTCATTTTACTCTACAAATTTCATCAGTACTAATGTTTTGTTTATGAGAACAGGATATTCAGTAATATAATTAATAAAGTTCGGAATCGCCATACATTTGAGCTTTTTAAACCCGATAATATGTTGTTAGATGACGGTAAAACCTTTTTACCTTTTTCCATAAGAATATTCAAAAGATTAAAAAAGTACAATTTCTTTTCACGTTACCTCATATACAAAAATGTCACGACCATTAAAGGTGAAAGGATAAAAAATAAAAATTAATAAAGATGGACAATGAATTTAACATTTGTCGACTTGATATTTCCTTTTAATATATTGAAAAAAGAAAATATATCAGCATAAAAAAAACTAAACAAATTGTTTTGTAAAGCACACAATTCTCCACCGAATAATATAAAATGCATTACCAAAACATTTTATTTTTTTTATGAAAAATTTTCACTTTAAAAAAACGCCAGGATTTATGGGCCAATCCAATATTAACATGCATGAGATAGGAAAAAGTTTTAAAACTCACTAGTTGGAACATGACAAAAAGAAAAATATGTGTCACTCACCATAAAATGTATTTCAGTATAACTTCAAAAGTTCGGCCTCCTTGGGACTAAGACAATGCCAGAATTTTGAAGGAATATTAAAAGTAGTAGCTACAAGTATCAAAAGTAGTACTATATTCTCTTTGGTGCCTTTAGGTAAACTTTAGCCATAATGTTATTATTAAGTGATAATTAATTATCAAAGCCTAAGTCATGTGACTTTCATCAACAGTTCCGGGTTGATCTCTTCCCTTTTTATATGTGAGGCGGTCATTTTGCTACTTTTATGGTAACTGGGCGCCGATGGTTCAATCGTCAAAAAGGTTTCGCCATTTAAAATATAAAAATATCACTGACTTCGTTTAATATTCATGATTTTCATTAAAAGGACATAAATTTAAAATACACATATGATATCAGATATACTTAAATTACATGTCTTTTTTTTTATCTTATTTAATATACAATAATTAAATACAGAAAGGTACTTTTTCAGTATAAGTACTTGACGAAAAGGTGCTTCCCGGGAAAAGATATTTGGCAACGTATTTTCCAGCAACCTATTTACTGTTTCATATACACAAACATTTTTTTCTCACGTTAACCCTTTATCTACCGACGGTACTTATAGCGCCATTAAAATGACCTATTATAAAATTCTTTTAATTCGTCAATTAGTTGTAATACTGTTTAGAATGAGTTACAGATACGTTACTTTATCTTGTTCCAAAAGTATTATTGGTTATACAAAACAAAAATATTTTTGAAAGGATGATTTTTTTTTTACCTTTGCATTTTTTCAGCATTCGTGGCGCTGAGGGAGGGGGTTGGGCATTTTTCAATGCGGAAATATTTCTATATTTCTATTGTAAGAACATCATATTTGTACATTTTATAACTCTACAAAATACTAAGAAAATAATTAAAAATAAGAAATTTGAGCGGGGTCATAAAAATTGCACAAAATCCCTGTGAAATCAAATTTAATTAATCCTTCTAAATCCTTTAATCTTCTAAAATCCTTTTAATATTTATTAAATGATTATGCAAATATTTTAATTCAGTTTAAACAATTTGCGTAAAATGTTTTATGTAAAATTTTCATGAATACATAATGCGGTAGATAAAGGGGTGAAGCAATTTATTTAACATAAAGAAGCCATTTATCTATTTTTATATAGAAACAGAAGTAATTTGTACATTAAAAATTATACAGGATGTCCCTAAACTCATGGTATATACGCTAGGGGGTGATAGAACACATCAAGACGAGTAATAGGAAATAGGAAACCAAGAGTACCAAATGTTTTCCAAAGGAGATAGCCGCCATTAAAGTTTGGAGTCCAAAATTTCAAAAACACATAAAAAACGGAAAAATTCGTCAATTGATTTGCGGGTTTCACTAAAACTATTCTTTATGTTGGTGTTTTCTTGAAAGTAAATTATAAAGATAAATTTCGAAAAATGCCGATAGAGGGCGCTTTAGACTTTCAAGTAATGAAAAACTATTTTTTGCCGTGACATTTTGCTTCTCATGAAATGGTTTCGTAAGCTTAAACTTAAATTTTGAACTCAAAATCTGAATAGTTGGGAGTGGTTAAGTAGCACAAACTGAACTGTGTTCAGAGGTTCAAATTTCAAACGATTATAAAAAAAAAAAAAAATTAGTCGATTCGTTTACGGTTTTTGCTAAAACTACTCTTTAAATCAGTGTTTTCTTGAAAATAAATTTTAAAGATAAATTTCACAAAATGCCGATAGAGGGCGCCTTAGACATTGGAGTAGCGTACAACTATTTTTAACCGTTATTTTTTTTTTAATCTCATTAAATGCTTTCAAATGCTTAGATTTAAATTTTGGGATCAAATTCTGAATCGTTGCGAGTGTTTAAGTAGCGCAAAAGTGAACAGTGTTTGAGGGGGGGGGGGGGGGTTAAATTTCAACTCCAGAACACACTTCAGTTTGCACTTCTTAACCCCACCCAACGATTCAGAATTTCAGTTCAAAATTTAAGTTTAAATCTAAGATTTCGAAAACATTTAATAAGTTTTGGAAAGCATTTAATTAGATAAAAAAATAACGGTTAAAATTAGTTGTTGGTTACTCTGAAGTTTAAGGCGCTCTCTAACGCAATTTTTTGAAATTTATCTTTAAAATTTATTTTTAAGAAGATACTGACTTAAAGAATAGTTTTATTTTAAACCGCAAACAAATCGACCAATTTTTCCGTTTTTTATAATCCTTTGAAATTTGAACCTTCTGAACACAGTTTAGATTGTGTTACTTATCGACTCCCAACTATTCAGATTTTGAGCTCAAAATTTAATTTTAAGTCTAAGTTTACGAAAACATTTAATCAGATGCAAAAAATAACGTAAAAATTAGTTGTTCGTTACTCCAAAGTCTAAAGCGCTTTCTATCGTATTTTTTGAAATTTATAATTCATTTTCAATAAAATATCAACATAAAGAATAGTTTTAGTGAAAACCGCACATCAATCGTCCAATTTTTCCGTTTTTTATAATCATTTGAAATTTAAACCCTCTGAACACAGTTAAGTTTGTGCTACTTAACCACCCCCAACTATTCAGATTTTGAGCTCAAAATTTAAGTCTAAGCTTACGAAATCATTTAATGAGATGCAAAAAAATCACGGCAAAAAATAGTTTTTCATTACTTCAAAGTCTAAAGCGTCCTCTATCGGCGTTTTTCGAAATTTCTCTTTATAATTTATTTTCAAGAAAAAAACAACATAAAGAATAGTTTTAGTGAAAACCGCAAATCAATCGACCAATTTTTCAGTTTTTTATGTGTATTTGAAATTTTGGACCCCAAACTTTAATGGCGGCTATCTTCTTTCGAAAACGTTTGGGACCCTTGGTTTCCTATTTACTATTACTCGTCTTGATGTGTTATATAACCCCCTAGCGTATATACCATGAGTTTAGGGACACCTCTCTCTCTCTCTCTCTCTCTCTCTCTCTCTCTCTCTCTCTCTCTCTATATATATATATATATATATATATATATATATATATATATATATATATATATATATAGTATCAATTCAACATGAAAAATTGCAGCACCATTGGCGCTTAAGCAGCTCATATATACTACTATAAATTATATTTCATATTATGAAATGAAAGTTCAAAATCTTAAGGATAGAGTGTGTGTCAAAAAGGTGAACAATTAATGATAAACAATTAATAATAAACAATTTAAAAAACTATAAACAAGATACAGGCCAGAAAAAACAGTCTGTTCTCTTCAGAGTGAGGACAGACGAGACTTAACCCCACCCCCTCTTTAAAAAATAGAATTGTTTCAGGTTTCTGAACGCCCACCAAACCTGCATTCAAACATAATAAATAACAACAAAAAAATGCCAAATTTTTTAAAGAACAAAGCAAACAGAAAACTTTTAATAAATATAAAAACAAATTACTTAAACATAACTAAAATAACCTTTACAATGTAAAAAATATCTGCAATAACTTAAAAACTATCTTAAAAATGAATGTAGCATTTGCTAGGCCTCCTCCCTTACCTGAAACAAAACATTAAAATTATGAACAGTCATACCTGTTTCAAACTCCTGTCTGTAAAAACAACAAATTAACTAGAATGCTCCATCCGAGTCCAAAGTGCATATAATTTCAAGATCCAAATCTGCATACCCCCCTCAAACTCAAACCATCCAGTTCAACTCGTTCTAAAAAAAAAAAAAAAAAAAAAAATAGACTTTAGAATAAAACTTTCATTAAGAATGTTCGGGAAGCACGCTTTCAATTTCCAAGCTACGCCAAGAATCCACAACGTTGGCAATTATTTTTTATAACAGTTTTTAAATAGTATTTTAAAAAATTAATTGGATAATTATTATTATAAAAAAGATTTGCTATAAACTTAAAAACCTGCTTATAAAAATATTTTTCACTGCTACAAATTTTATAAAACCGAATTAATTGATTAATTATTGTATTTATGTAATTTTTTTTATGTAAATTCTAATACCAGTATGGCATACTTCTTGTAAAAAAATTAAAACTGTTTCTTTTATCATATAAATCTATATTTACTTTATTATCCAAAATATCAAAAGAAATATCTAAAAAATCAACGTTATAATCATCACTGTTTGCCTTATTTAGTTTTAAACAATCCGGATAAAATTTATTATATTCATTAGTAAAATCAAAATTGAAAATCAAAATGTCGTCAATATGCCTAAAGATCTTTAAAGATTTATTGTAATTCCTAGTATAATTAAATTCAAAATAAAATAAAAACAAATTGGCTGCAGTACTTGAATAATTAGTTCCCATACCTATTCCTCAAATCTGTTTATAAGTTTTTGAGTGGAAATTTCAACTGTTGGAGCGTTTTAAAGATTTTTTAAATAACTTTTTAAATTCAAGTGCATATGAGTATCAGACTTTTAGTAAAGAAGATATAACTTTTATAAATGATTTGCATAAAAATTTTGTAATAGTTTCTGTGGACAAAGCTACCAATAATTTTGCTATTATTTGTAAGAAATTTTACATAGATAAAATAAATGATGAATTAAACAATACAAAATTTTATGAAAAAATTGATATTATAAAAGATCCTATTGTTAAAAAATTCTTTTCATTTAAGAAAAAGTGTAAAAGTCTGTTTTCATATGCTTTTGATGTTTCTAGTTATCACTGTTTGCCATTTATATTTTTGACTCCTAAGTTCCACAAGTCTCCTATTAAATTCAGATATATTTGCAGTACTACTAATAGCGTTAATAAAAATTTCAATTTAGGTTTACAAAAGCTTTTAAAATGAATATATGGTTTTCTCAGTTAAGTTCAAAAATTCTAGTTACTTTTGGTCAATAGATAACAGTTTTGAAGTATTACAAAACCTTAATTTCACCACTCACATAATGCGGGTATTCGATTTCGAAAACCTATTTACCAATATACCTATTGATCAATTATTTAAAGTTTTGGTTAATATATTTGATTTATTTAATTTAGACGATAAGTTGAATATAAATAGGGATTTGTTTTTAAGTTTATGTCATTTTTGTTTATACAATAATTATGTGAATTTCAATAATAACACTTATAAACAGATTTGTGGAATAGGTATGGGAACTAATTATTTAAGTACTGCAGCCAATTTGTTTTTATTTTATTTTGAATTTAATTATACTATAAATTACAATAAATCTTTAAAGATCTTTCGGTATATTGATTTTACTAATGAATATAGTAAAGTTTATCCGGATTGTTTAAAACTAAATAAGGCAAACAGTGATGATTATAATGTTGATTTTTTAAATATTTCGTTTGATATTTTGGATAATAAAGTAAATATAGATTTATATGATAAAAGAAACAGTTTTAATTTTTTTACAAGAAGTATGTCACACTGGTATTCGAATTTACATAAAAAAATTTACATAAATATAATAATTAATCAATTAATTCGGTTTTATAAAATTTGTAGCAATGAAAAATATTTTTATAAGGAGGTTTTAAAGTTTATAGCAAATCTTTTTTATAATAATAATTATTTAATTAATTTTTTAAAATACTATTTAAAAACTGTTATAAAAAATAATTGACAACGTTGTGGATTGTTGGCGTAACTTGGAAATTGAAAGCATGCTTCCCAAACATTCTTAATGAAAGTTTTATTCTAAAGTCTATTTTTTTAGAACGAATTGGAGTTTGAGTTGAACTGGATGGTTTGAGTTTAACGGGGGTTTGCAGACCTGGATCTTGAAATTATATGCAATTTGGACTCGGATGGAGCATTCTAGTTAATTTGTTGTTTTTACAGGCAGGAGTTTGAAACAGGTATGACTGTTCATAATTTTAATGTTTTGTTTCAGGTAAGAGAGGAGGCCTAGCAAATGCTGCATTCATTTTTAAGATAGTTTTTAAGTTATTGCAGAGACTTTTTACATTGCAAAGGTTATTTTAGTTATGCTTAAGTAATTTGTTTTTATATTTATTAAAAGTTTTCTGTTTGCTTTGTTTTTTTAAAAAATTGGCATTTTTTTGTTGTTATATATTATGTTTGAATGCAGATTTGGTGGGCGTTCAGAAACCTGAAACAATTATATTTTTTAAAGGGGGGGGGGTGAGGTTAAGTCTCGTCTGTCCTCCCTCTGAAGAGAACAGACTGTTTTTTCTTGCCTGTATCTTGTTTATAGTTTTTTAATTGTTTATTGTTAATTGTTTTTCGTTAATTGTTCACCTTTTTGACATACACTCTATCCTTGAGATTTTGAACTTTCATTTCATAATATGAAATATATATATATATATATATATATATATATATATGCGTGAGTGTGTGGACATAAGTAAAATGTTTATATACATATATAATTACATACATACATAAAAATGAATGTTCCTGCTTTGTTTTCAGTGCTGTTTATGTATTTTGTCAACATATCTTTTTATTTGGAACCAGAATTACACCAAGCTTTTTTTTTTTAAGCCAAGGTTTATATAATGGAAAAACATCTAAATAAATAATTAGTAGTAATAAAAATAACATATACGAAAACATTTTATTTCTACATCAAAGTACTGTTTCTAATTTATACACTCAAAAAATCAAACCTATCATGGCTGAAAATGCTGTTAGCGAGATTTGAATCCGCCTAACATAAAAATTCAGCTATTTTTACTCAAAAAAAAAAAAAAAAAAAAAAAACTGCTTTAAATTGAATTTTTTAGAAAAATCGTTAAAGAAATCAATGGTTGAAGGATGAGTTATATTAAAAAATATGTATATGTTTTGAGATAACTTCAGTTAAATTTATATTGAAAACTCATATCTATCGCCATCGAAAATACAAAAAATATTCGTTCTTTAGTGAGCGAAAAAAAAATATTAATTTATGAAAGTAATTATTAAGACAGCCAGAATGAATGATCTTGACGTCATATTTACTTGATGTCAGATTCGTTACACATGTTTGATACTTCATGAAAAGATGTTTCGTTCGATGTTTAACAGTAATCACAAAGTAATTTTATTAGTTTAAGTTATTTTCTAAGAAAAAATGAAATACATAAAAAATATATGCTTATATACAGATATATATACCAAAATACTATCCTTATCGCATAGATTTGTTGATTTCTCTATCAGAATCTTCAGAATTAGTGAAGATGCGCAAGTAAATAAAATTATGAATAAAAGTAAGTATAAATAAATGTAAGAAAAACAGAAAGTTAAATGTAAGAAAAACTTACTTTATTTGTTATTTTGTATGTTAGAGGGGAAAAAAAATCTCATAAAGAGTGAAAAATATTTCTTCTCTTATAATTTCGGAAATGTTGATGTCAACTTTTTTTTACTCCAATTTTTTTTGGGGGCTGTTTTCTAACAAATTTTATTTTACATTTTATACAAACGAAGAGTGTCTATTTCGGAAATACAGTCTTTGTTTTCTAAAGCATATAATTATTCTCTTGTCTAATTTATGCATTTTCTACAGACATTTTTTCTTATGCCAGTTGTTTATCCTCTCTTCTAAGCTAGCATTATCGATGATTCTATTTAGCACAGCGTTAGCAATCGCGCTGTCCATTCAGATGCGTTTTCGTCAATGCTAAGTCAATCATCTATATCCATTTTTTTGACACTTAAGCATTTTCAGATTTTGCGTGATCAATCAACTCAAAGATTACTTGCTTTTCACGTAAAATGTGAAAGCTTCAAAATACTCATCATTGATGTCGTTGTTGCCGAAGATTAGTATTTGTCATATATTGTGCTATGTATTTTCCATAGTTGTTCACAAAGTTGTTACCGTTGCTAAGCAATGATGCAACTCCCAGAAAATTAGTTCGGAAAATATCGCCTATCATAAATACTAATAATAATGAAAATAATAATAAAGGTCAAACATTATTTTTAGGTGCGTTCGTAATTATGTAAGTACGTAGCATCAATAGTTATCGTTCAGTCTGTCCGTCTGTCCGTCCGTCCGTCTGTCTGTCTGTCCGTCCGCATATAACAACGCAAAAACTACCAAACGGAATCGTTTGAAATTTAAAATATATAATTATTATATAATTTTGTCGTGTAATTTCAAATTCTATGAAAATTGGATGCATAGATCAATTACCGGGACAATCAAAAGTATTCCGTTACATTATGGTCAATGGGGGAAAAATTTCAAATGCATTTTAATCGTTTGAAATTTAAAATATGTAATTATTACATAATTTTGTCGAGTATTTCAAATTTTATGAAAGTGGGATGCATGGATCAATCAAAGGGACAATCAAAGGTATTCCGTTACATTACGGTCAATGGGGAAAAAAGTTTTAAATGCATTTTAATGGTGTTGCAGTCATAACATAATAAAATTGATACGAATCTATGAAGTACATATTATAATATACATTTTGCACGAATTGTGGTGCAAAGAACATTTGTTATTGATTTACAAAGCCACACAAAAGTAATCTATTACTTAATGATGCAGGAAGAACATTGTTTGGTGCGCGTTTTAATTATATTAAAATATTTCACATTTTTAAATATGATATATGTTGCTTAGGTGTAATAAGAGTTACTATTCCTGTATATTTACAGGAAACAAAAAAAATTTCGACCGCTACCTTGTATTCGAAGTAATGTCTATTATAGCAGCAAGATCTGAATATTTTTAAAACGTTATCGTACGAAAGCACCTCATTTGCTACGCTTTACGTACTATTTCCAACTTGATTTTCTTCTTTGCATTTTTACTTTCGATCACGAAGATTTTAATTCATTAAGAATTGCTCTTTTGATTCACTCATAATTTGAAAGTGTAGAAGAAAAAGGAAGGGAAAGATGGTTTTGACGCCAGATTTTCGAAGTTAACGGATTTTTGAAGAAATACTGTATTGCCAATGTCTGTGGTAAATCAATTTTATAAACTTCTTTTAATGGTATTTTAAAGTTATATCGGAAGAAGGGATAAAATTAACTGATATAATGCTTTTAATTTTTAACTATTGTGACGATGTCACATAAGCTTAACCCCCAAAAGTCTAGATAATAAAAGCAATCAGCTAATGTTTTCTCAATTATCAAGCGGTTGAAACTAAATTCACTTGCAAATTTCGATAAATCATAGAATTCCTTGGGCATGTGAGGAATCTAATCTATTAATCAAAGTTTGCATCCAGATATAAAGTACACCCACATCTCAAGAATAAACGAATTTACCTCTTTCTCAGTTGATATTCCCACGAACGTAATTAAGATTAGAGAAATCAAGAGTGTTAATCAGCAAGAAACAAAAGTCGGAGGTCGTTAAAATATTACTCTCTTTAGATAAGCAATTATATATATATATATATTACACCGGGCAACGAGGACAAGTGATAAACAGAAGAGTAACCGCAAAAGCATCGTTCGTCTCCTGGTAAGTTAATTTAAGGAGTCTCCAATTCTCTCTTTCTATAATGTCATATTATAGGTTATTTAAATTAATGTTAATAAATAAATAATGTAAAAGATTATAGCCATATTATTATGTTTATACCAGTACCACACACACCTAGCACTCTTACACTAACTTAAAATCATGTTCCGTACAGATGTTAATTAAAGTCTATTTTTATTCAAGACACAATTTTATCAACCACGTTAGCATTTTATGAGACTTTTTACACTGAACTGAGAAAACCAGCACACCTGTCTCATAAAATGTTTTTTCACTACTTTAGGAAATATGCTTCAGATAATATCAAAAAAGCCATCCATTCAGATTAAAAGCGTCTGCATACAGAAAGTTGTTAAAAATAACTTAGAAGGAGAAAAGCATTTTCTTTAAATAAATGTATGCCAAAATGTGGTCTTTAGTTTTGTTTTGTTTGTATAATAGTTAATTGAGACATAACTTGTGAAAACTTTCGGAGAAACCAGTTTCAATGAGTGAGTTCCCAGTCACTCGTTCTTATATAATTTTATCAATCCGAGTTACAGTCGAACCACGTTGATACGGGCACTCACGGAGTAAACTTTTGTTCACGTTAAAAATAGTTCGCGTTATCCACACTTAAAATATATTACATATTTCATTTAGCAGGAATAAAAATACATACGATATCTTCAAAATCTACTGTGTGAATGATGCTGATTTTGTTTCCTAAGATCGATCCGTCAAAACTCGTCGTCGGGGGGGGGGGGGGGGGGGGGGGCATTGCAATACTTACACATCATGGATATTCATAATACAAAATATGAAAGTAAAATACGTGTAAACCATTTATAAAATGCACTGCAATTCCAAAATAAAATTTAAACGTACATTTAAATATTTTTAATGCATAGTAATACTCAATTGGTGAATTGCTGATGAACCAATTTCGACAAATTATATAAAATGCCAAACTACTGAAGTAGTACCGATCTGTGTAAAAGAAAGGTTCTTATAACTTCAAAAATAATAATCATATTAATTAACAGTTTACTGCGTCGGATTAAGCGTCTTATATCCAATTAAAATACATATTTGAATTCAAATTTGAATGAAATACAGGATCATGAAAAATCGAAGAGTGTGGAAAATAGGTTTACAGATATCTCGGCAACTAATTGTCCAATTCATTTCGTTCTTTATGCAAAATTTGTGTTATTTTATATTTTTACATCCATACTTAAAATAAAAAAAAATCGAAAATTTTTATATACATAGATTTTTATGTCGCCAGAATGAAAATTTCGAGAGTCCGAAAAAATTAGTTCCCGATAATCGAGGTTATTGATATTAAATAGGCTTATTTACATTATTATACACTAAGTACACTCCAAATTTCAAGTCTTTATTAGACAGACGGGCGGCAATTTTTTCCCCCTAATAAATATATTTTCGGAATCTCCAGTGTCTAAAACTTGTAAATCCGTCAAATTTTTTTTTCTCGATTTTCAAAACAATTGCAAGATTTACCCTAAACTACGTATGATGGGTAAATAATATAGGGGGTGAATGTAAAAAGAATATGGAAATTGCAGTCCGCACAATAAAATTCCTGTTAAATGTTATACGATTCATTTTTTTACTTACCCATCATACGTAGTATAGGGTAAGTCTTGCAATCGTTTTGAAAATCGAAAAAAAAATTTTGACGGATTTACACGTTTCAGATAGTGGAGATTCCGAAAATCATATTTTTAGAAAAAAAAATTTGCCGTCCGTCCGTCCGCCTGTCTGTCTGTCTGTAAACGCTCTATCTCCCGAACGAATTGAGATAGAGACTTGAAATTTTGTATGTAGTTAGTATGTAGGAATGGAACGAAGCCTATTTAATATCAGCAACCTCGATTATCCGGAACTATTTTTTTCGGACTCTCGAAAATTCGTTCTAATAAAAGGTACATAAAAATTTTCGAATTTTTTTGTTCTAAGGAATGGACGTAAAAGGCAATAAAATAACACACATTTTGCATGTAGAACGAAGTCGATCGGATTATTAGTTGCCGAGATATTTGTAATCCTGTTTTCCACATTCTTCGATTTTTCATGACCCTGTATTTCATTCAATTTTCAATTCAGAGGTATATTTTAATTGGAAATGAGACGCTTAATCCGACGCAGTTAATTGTTGGTTAATAGAGTTATTATTTTTGGAGTTATAAGGATGTTTCTTTTACGCAGTTCGGTACTACTTGAGTAGTTTGGCGTTTCATATAATTTGTCGAAATCGGTAATCAGCAGATCTTTAATAGAGCATTACTATGTATATTAACAATATTTAAATTTTGTTTATAAATTGCAATGCATTGTATAAATAGTTTTCACATGTTTTATTTTCATATACATATCCATGATGGGTAAGTATTACGGTGGCCCCCAACGAATAGTTATACATTCTAATAAAAAATATCCTTAGAAGTAGCTTCACGTGACATTACATTTCTAATAACATAAATAAATCAATTAAAAGACTTATAATTACATATTGTCATTTTCCTGGCATAACTAAACGGCCTTCTGCTATACTGTATAAATATCTTTTTCTAGCTTTTTTTAAATTTCTAATTAATATCTATACCTTATAAAAGAAATATATGAGGAAGGTAACAAATTCTGTATTTTACGAATAATTTTTCATGATTAAAATATGATTGTCACTGAAAATAAATGTCACTTTCGTGTGTTGCATTTTCGTTCTTCATCAGGTATAAATAGGGCGCTGCAGAGTAACTCTTCTTATTGTTTGGCATAGTTCAAGTCAAAAATAGTAAAACCATAACTATTAGCAAGATCTTTTAGACATTTCTTTGAAAATAATGTGATTAAAGTCTTTGTAAAAGTTCAGTTGACTTTTATTACACCATTTGCCTGGCTTCCATAAATTAACAAATAAAATTGAACATTACATGAAATTTGAACTGCTATATTGTAAAATTTTTCCTTTAAACAAAATTTAAATGTTAAACCTAAAAAAAAACCCCAAGAAGGTAAAATATATGTATATATAATATTAATCAATTTCTCAATTAATTTTTAGTAGTGAAATTACGCCTGATAAAGTTGGTCTTACGCTTAGTAGAAGTATGAACATTCACGTATAAATTAAAAAATATTTTAGAATGAAATTTTCATTATCTTGGTATACATATGCCAAGAAATGATATATAAGTACACAAAAATTAGCTAATTATTTAAGTTCTTCAAAATTTAGAAATTTTACATGGAAAATCCGTTATTTTCTAATAGAAAATACATTTACCTATTGAAATTTTGAATCGTTTTCAATGAATAATTTCACTATCTCAGATGATCGAAATCCCACATTTTTTTATATACACCCATAGACCTATGTACCTCTTTGATGTCTTTTTCAAGGAGAACTCAGTGGTGTTTACGTTACATCCGAAGAAATCCACGAAATCTTCGGATAGCCAACTTGATTTATTTTTTCGTATTAGAATCTAGAAACACCAGTGCAGCGATCTCATAGTTTTGTTAGTGTATGTTAACAGTTTCGTGGAAAAAACTTTACTTAGCAGGGCGTATATTTTTTCATCCCTCAATGTATTTCAATTTTATGCAATCTAATTCCACAAGGTTATTATTTGAAGGGGTATAGAGAGAGCATCCGCTCGATAATTTTACATTCGCTGATCTGCGGCTATCAAACTAATGACACCTATTTCCATTCCGAGACTAACATTCTTTTAAACATTTGAAATTCGAGTAAAAAAAAGAGGAAGAAAAATTATGCCTTCAGCATAGATTATGAAGCACTTTCCAACACTTCCTGAAATCATTAACAAAACTTTGTTATCTAGAGAAAACAGGAGTTACTGCTCATAGCCAAATATGTATCTGGTTGATAATTTTCTTTTAGCAATTTATACTAATAGATGGAAACATACTTGAATACTTTTGTTCAGCCCTGTGCTTTATTTAGTACCTTTATTACATGAAAGTATTTTGCTAAAATTTACTTCATATAAAAATACTCTTTAAACTACTTAAATCACATTTCCAGAAATTACCATCCGCAGACGACTCTGTTTCCAGTTCTTTGCGTGACCCTATATATCATTTTATCTACATTCTGCAAACATTTCTTAATAAATTATATGCATTTCAATATAAAAATGCATCACTTAATTAAAAATCATATTTAAGTAAATTACGCTTATATTCAGTAACCTTTCCGAGCTCTTTTGTGTAACCTTGTATATCTAAATTGTGTAACTATTAGCATTTATATACACCATATAATGTACATATACTTAGTAAAACTTAAAAACACATATCATAATTGAAAATGCATTTCATCCCTCCAACAGCCAACATCTATAATATACAGTACTTCGGATAGAATACACTGTTTGAAATATTTTGTGTGTCCCTGTAAATACTATGCACTTCGTATTATGTGTGAAATAACTCAGATTAAGCCTCAGCGACGTATATCAATTTGATTGCACATGAAATCGTTTATCATAGTAAAATCTTTCGCAAACAATTCCCCCTATATTATTATGTAATGGAATTCTTTTGTGTGGCCCTGTTAATGAATAATAACTATTCTTTTCACTTCATATTTTACAGAATATATGTTTTAGTGCAATTTGTTGATGCATATAAATTTAAATATGTTCGATCGGGTGTAATGTCTTTAAAATTCATTTGAAACGATTCTTCCCCATAGGCCTTTATGTAACGGAAAACTTTTGACTGACCCTGTAAATAAACTAATCATGGTAGAAACTTCATTTTCAATAGGGTTCATGCTAGGGAAAACTTCAATAACGTCCAAAAATTTCATGGCAATCCGAGCATATTTAGGAGAGTTAGAGAGCGGACAGACGGCCATAGGGCCAGACGGGCAGACAAACCGAAAGCATAAGCACTTTCAACTTTGTTGGAAAGTGCTAATAAAAAAGAAAAAAACAGAAATCAGTAGAACTTTTTGAAAAGTTTGGAAAACTTATGTAGAAGGAAAATTAATTATATAAAGATATTAATTTAATGACAAAAGAAATTGATGAATTAGAACTGAAGGGTACTGAACATGAACGGCACAGATTGGTCCACTATATCCTTAATACAGAAAGAGATGCTAAAAATAAACAAATTATTTAGAAATTAGTCATCCAAATTAACGAAAATGAAAATGCCTCTAAAACTTATTTTTAATCTAAATTTTCATTCAATGAATAAATATCGTTCTTTTTAAAACAAGTGTAAAACAGAATAACATTCTGTTTATCCCCAACACCTTTCCGAGTTTTAGGTAGATTTCGTATGAAATACTACCTATTGCATTGTCTCCCATGTTGGAATTTCTGAAAATTTTTTGCGGATCTACACGAATCATGACTCCTAGACCCTAAAACCACCATCAGTAAAAAAGTTTATCTATCTATCTATCTATCTATCGGTGTATATCACTTTCTTCTAGACACGATAACTTCCATAATTATGCTCAGATCTTCTTCAAACTTTTACATAAAATCAAGGAGCCTAAAATCTCGGTCGAGTTCGTTAATGGGCAAAATCGGACCAAGGGGGTGGAAGTAGGGAGGGTTTTTGTGAAAACAGAAAAAACGCGATAACTTCTTAGTTAAAATAGATATCGAATCAGTTTAAAGTTTATATTACTTCTAAGAAATGGGCAAAAAGTTTATGCATGACAGATTTTTTATAAAGTTAAAAATGGGCTCAAGGGGCGAAAAAAACATGGTTTTTGGGAGAAAAAAATTCATAACTTCGTCAATTCTCAAGATATTAAATCCAACTAAATTTTATATAAATGTACTCAATATTATCTAAAACTTTTGTATTTACAAGTTTTTGATAGGACCAATTTTTACCGAGGAAAAAAATTAAAAACGAAAAGAAAAAGGGGGGAGGAAAAAGAAAAAAACCCATAACTTACTCAATTCTTAAGCAATCAAATCTAATTAAATTTATTTTACATCTTCACAATAAGATCTACAACTTTTATATTGACAAGTTTTTCATAGAACCCATTCTTATAGCAAAAATATATTAAACAAAAATAGGAGATGGAGTAAAAACCTTAAATCCAAACTGCTTATATTCTGACTCATTTTAAAATTCATTTTTGATTTTAAACGCATCCAAATGACAGATCCTCTTATTTAGGAACTATATAATGCGACGTTTTGGCCAATTTTTTGATAAAGGTAGAATATATTTTTAAAAAGGTTGCCAAAAAAGGTATTTTGAACAGATTTCCCGAAATTATCGTCATTAAAAATTGATTAAGTATAACAAATTGCGTTTTTTTCTGAGTCATTTTTAAATTCATTTTTGTTCTCAAACCCATCCAATTTACAGGTCCTATTATTTAGGAACTATATAATGCGACGTATTGGCCAGTTTTTTGATAAAGGCAGAATATATTTTTTAAAAGGCTGCCAAATAGGGTATTTTGAACAGAATTTCACGAAATTATCATGATTGAAATTTGAGGAAATTAAAAAAATTGCGTTTTTACCGAGTCATTTTTAAATCTTTTTTTTGTTCTCAAACGCATCCAATTTACAGGTTCTCTTACTTAGGAACTATATTATGTGACGGAGTGGCCAGTTTTTTGATAAAGGCAGAATATATTTCAAAAAAAGGCTGCCAAAATGGGCACTTCGCACAAAATTTCCCAAAGCGACCATGATTAATGAACTGTGGGTATTCAAATAACAAATTGTTTATTTTATGACTCATTTTTAAATCCAATTTTGCTCTGAAACGCATTCAAATGACAGTTTTTTGTTACTTAGGAACTATATAATGTGCGTATTCTTTGATTTTTTGATAAAGGGTGAATATACATACTTTTAAAAGCTGTCAAAGTAAGCACTTCGCAAAAAAATTTCCCAAAGCGATCATGATAAAAGAATTGAGGTTGTATTCAAATAACAATTTTTTTATTTTATGACTCATTTTTAAATTCAATTTTGCTCTCAAACGCATTCAATTGACAGTTTTTCGTTATTTAGGAACTGTGTAATGTGCCGTATTGGTCAGATTTTTGATAAAGGCTAAATATATATTTAAAAAAATCTGTCAAAGTGGGCACTTCGTACAAAATTTCTCAAAGCAATCTTGATTAAAGAATTGTGGATGTATTAAAATAATAAATTGGTTATTTTATTACTCATTTTTAAATTCAATTTTGTTGTCAAACGAATTTAATTAACAGTTTTTTGTTATTTAGGAACTATATAATAAGCATATTGGTCAATTTTTTTAATAAAGTAAGAATATAATTCAAAATATGTTGCCAAAATGGGCATTTGAGTAAAATTTCGTTTAAGAGGATTTCGATAAAACCAGTTCTTACAGAAAAATGAAATTAAAATTTTTTTAAAAGCGGTTGAATAAAGTAGTTAAACTGGGTTTATCTCTAATCATTTAATTTTTTTTTTTTTTTTTTTTTTTTTTTTTGAGATGAAAACTTTTTGAAATCTACCTCCGCCTATAGGCCATGCCGAAAGGGATTTTTTAAAATTTCATATGTTATCACACACGCAAAATACTCCGAATTATTTATTGTTTTTCCCAGTTTTTATTTTTATTTTATTTAAAAAAGTATCTATGGCCTTAAAATAATGTAGATTATTAAGTCAATATCAAAATACTAAACTGTCAAATGAAATGGCACGATATTAACTAGCAGAAACTGTTCTACTTACAAAAAATGTTTAGATAATTCTAAATATAGTTGGTGTTTGGAGAGTTTTATATATTTATATAAGATAAATGTGTTTACTAAATGAGGCTGGCTCTAAATAATTTAGAATGAGTGTGAAGAAATCCCCAATATTACTTTAAAAAAAAAAAAAAAGTTATTTTTTTAAAGATAGATATCTTATTCTTTGCTTCAACGCCGCAGGTATGCAGGTTAACTAAATACGTAATATTGAAGTTGCTATTTAAAAAGTAATTACGTATGCAGCATTGTTTACTGGTCTTCAAATTTTAACAGAAAAAGAAAACATTTGAAATTAACTGTTCCTTTATTTTTTTTTCCTCTTCGCAATTGACCAAACAGTTTCTTTGCAGAAAAGTCTTTTATTCATAAAGCTTATTTAAAAGTCTTTTATTTATAAAGCTAAATTTATTTTAGCTTTTTTTAATTGTAGCATGTTTTTTTAATACAAAATGAAGAATGTATGTTAGAAAAAGTCAAAACAAAAAATTTCACAAGAAAGTTTGACATTGATGCAGATGAATCATGATAAGTAATTCTAGATCATAATTTTTTTTCCTTTATTTTGAAAAGTATGTATGCTTCAGATAATTCAATATATTTATTGTAAAGAGACTTGTATGCATTGATATTTTATTGAAAGCCCAGAGTTTCTATTCAAAATTTTTGTAATTATCGGTATCTGTAGAATCTGAAACATGGTTCTATTCTAAATTTAAGGCTCTTAGAAATTACTTATGATAAACATCGTGATGACAGTTTTTCAATCTTGTCATTATATCGTTAATCCCTTTTTTCTAGGGTTCCGTACTTAAAAAGTAAAAACGGAACAATTATAATATCGCTCTTGTTTCTGTCTGTCACAGCCATTTTACGCGTAAACTACGAAACGCAGAAAGTTCAAATCAATAAAAAATATTGACTTACATATTTACAGATTAATAAACGTTCACAAATATGTTTAGGAAAAAATTTAAAGAGGCAAAGTTAAATTAAAATAAATCTGTCCCTTGTATATTGTGTGAAATATTGAATGAAAGCTTATGTAATGCTTAACTCAAAAATATATTTCTTTAAATTTTAATTATGTTATTTTCAGAAATATTTTCGAAAATGTAGTGCAAAAATATGTCGACCCCCCTCCCTCCCCACATTTCCGAATCTACTGAAACTAAAATTATGGAAAAATTAGATGTAATAGACTTTAAGTTAAATCTTGTAGAAAAAATATAGCGATTACCCTTGGTCACATAGTTTTTTGGGGAAAAGCGCATTTTTCCGTCACACACAAATTTCGATTTGCGGGCATTCAGCAAAGGTGTTGAAAATCACTGTAAGTACCTAACGTAGCAGAAGTATGAAAGCATTGTTAATAATGAATTTCTTAAAAAATCGTCAGTTATTAGCTGAGATATTAACTCTTAAACACTCAAATGGTTTGGACACACATAATGACCGGTGCGACGTATTCTTTGTACTATCGGCTTTTAAAGACTGGATGACAACTTTTACTGATATATTTATGCAATACAATACCTAGTAGATGTATAAAATAAATAAACATCAAATTGTTAAAAACAGACTAATTTAATTAGAATTAATGCCATCATACAGAACGATAGTGCTGTATAGTAGAGCTCAGCCGCATCTCTAATGTTAAAGTCCAAAGTTTGCCTTTTAATAACTTTGGACTCAATCATCGGATCACGACCAAATTGAAAAGACGAAGTGTCCTACTTTAGACCTCAAATTTTACAAAAAATCATCCAGATCCACCGATTAGTTATGGAGATCCAGAACCCTTGTTTTGAGTTTTTTTGCTCGTGAAACAAGAAAAAAAATCCCTGTCGGCATGGCCTAAAGGAGGAGGTAGATTTCGAAGAGTTTTCATTTCAACAACAAAAGATAAAATATGATTAATAATTAAAATAAAATGAGATAAACCCAGTTTAACTGCTTTATATGGCCGCTTAATATTTTTAATTTCATTTTTCTGTAAGAACTAGTTTTATCAAAATCATCTTAAACGAAATTCGGCTCAAATGCCCATTTTGACAGCATATTTTGAATAACATTCCGACTTTATAAAAAAAAAATCGAGCAATATGCTCATTACATAGCTCCTAAATGACAAAAAACTGTCAATTGAATGCGTTTGAGAACAAAATTGAATTTAAAAATGAGTCATAAAATAAAAAAATTTATTATTTGAATACATCTACAATCCTTTAATCAAGATCGCTTTGGGAAATTTTATGCGAAGTGCCCATTTTGACAGCTTTTTTAAAATATATATTTAGCCTTTATCAAAAACCTGACCAATATGGCACATTACACAGCTCCTAAATAGCCAATAAATGCCAATTGAATGCGTTTGAGAGCAAAATTGAATTTAAAAATGACTCATAAAATAACCCATTTGTTATTTGAATGCATCCTCAATTCTTTAATCATGATCACTTTGGGAAATTTTGTGCAAAGTGCCCACTTTGATAGCTTGTTTTTAAATATATATTTAGCCTTTATAAAAAAACTGACCAATACGGCACATTACCGGGGCCGTCGCGAAAGACGTTTCTTCTCTTACGGGCCTGATTCATGAAAAGATGACGTCACGCAAGAGATCTGAGTTGCAAACGGAACATATAGAATGGTTGTATGTGTGCATCAAAAACAAGGCTATAAATTTCCGTTTTATGATATTTTTTCAACAATTTGAGGCTTATTTTAGATCTGTTGAATTATACATTTACTATTAAACACCCAAAGTTCATAAATAAGACTTTTTTGTTTTTAATTTGATTTCAAAACTAAACTTATACTTTAATTTCAAATACGTAAGATTCATGGTTTTTATCGAAGATTTGAACTTCAAATATATATTTATGGCAGACAAAATCATACATTAAAATTGCACAACTTTAGAAGCAAAATAAATAAATAAAAGAAATTATACAGAATTTAGATTCGTGATATTTTTCATAGCGTTTAACTTGGAATAAAAATTTATGGCAGGAGAAATCCTACATTGAAAGTACGCAATTTTAGCAGCAAGTAAGTTAAGTTCCTTTCAAAAATAAAAATGCCTTAATTTTAAATTGTAAATATCAGGATTATTATTGCATAAACTCATAAATAAAAATATTATTTTTTTTCAAACAATTAAAATAAAAATTCTTTTTATCAATTAAAATTTCAAATTTCATAATGTATAATTAACTTAAAATACACATTCTTTTAATAGATATTACAACTAAAAGAGTATTTTTCACTAGAAACATGTACTTTCAAATAATTTACAATAAATATGGCATTTAATATTCTCTCATAAAAAATAATCTCACTTTTGTTAATACAGATAATTATTATTATTATTATTATTATTATAAGTGAATTTCGTAGTATCATTTTAAACTTTTGTATAGTAATTTAGTAAGACATTTGTAATCCCTAACAAAAAAAAAAAAAAATAAATAAATAAATAAATAAATAAATAAAAAATAAATAAATAAATAAAATAAAATAAATAATAAATAAATAAATAAATAAAATAAAATAAATAATAAATAAATAAATAAATAGATATAAAAGTTGGTTTCCACATTTGCATTTATTTACGAATGCTGATCGAAATAATTTTTTTTAATAATGAATATCATTATATTTTTTGGGTCTGGAAATTTTAGGAAAGTACTTTCATAATTAAAATTCATGAGTTTTTGTAAAGCATTTACAATTATTTTCTGTGGGTATTAATTGACTTCTATCACCCAACATAAAGTATTTACATTTCAGATGGTCACATTTCATTCGGGCAATCTAATTCTAAAATTTTTGTCTTTGACTAATAAGTTAATGCACTCACAACATTTTAATTTATGTGAAATTTCATATTTAATGTAACTAAATATAAAAGTCAATACAGATATGATGTCATTTTTATCTCAATATCTTCACTGCTGTTAAACACACCGCAAAAGAAATCCAATATGTTTAATTCTTCAATTTCATCAACAGCTATTAAAAAAAAAATAAATAATTGAAATTGTTCATTTTGCTGTTATATAAGATAATTAAACTTTAAAAAAAATTACCTTTTTTCCTGCTTCCATAATTTTTATATAGTAAATGAATTTTTCCATTCATTTAAAAGGATAATCAAGGATACGATAATTTTTCTATACTCATCTGATGATGTTGTCCAAAGCGGGCTTCTAAACTATCGATCTGATTTTATATAAATAAATAAATATATATATATATTTAAAGATAGTCATTAAATAATTTTTATTTCGACTATCCCTATGCATAAGAACTTAGTACTATTTCTGTTTTAAATTGCTTTTGATTTATGCAAACTGAATTGTAAACAGAAATTCTAGACCCAAAATAGGATGTAAAAGGGCTTTCTTTTTACTCTTATCTATTAGATGATTCTAAATGTTTACTTCCCGACTTCAAAATAAAACTTATAATTCACATCACATGTAAGACCACGTGGGAATGGCATAGATTTATTTAATTCATTTTAAATAATGAGATAAAAGGAAATACTCATTGACTTAGGTTAATCCTTTATCCACTAATTAATCTTTTTAAAATACTCATTAAAAAAATATATTTGTATAACAGAATATGTAATAGACTCAAATTATCTAAAAATATACACACAATATCAATGGTGATTGCTTCAGCCCTAGCATAAGCAAAACTTTAATGAAGGTGAAGTGGTCTGTGAGATGAAAAAGTCAGATCTCGTGTATGACTCATTTCTCCTGCTTGGGATTTCGAATCAGGCCCGTTAGAGAAGAAACTTCTTTCGCGACGGCCCCGCACATTACACAGTTCCTATATAACAAAAAACTGCCAATTGAATGCGTTTGAGAGCAAAATTGGATTTAAAAATCAGTCATAAAATAACCAATTTGTTATTTGAATGCATCCTCAATTCTTTAATCATGATCGCTTTGGGAAATTTTGTGCGAAGTGCCCATTTTGGCAGCGTTTTTTGAAATATATTCTGTCTTTTTCAAAAAACTGGTCAATCTGTCACATTATATAATTCCTAAACAAGAGGACCTGTAAATTGGATGCGTTTGAGAACAAAAATGGTTTTAAAAATGACTTAGAAAAAGCGCAATTTGTTATACTTCCTCAATTTTTCAATCACTATTACTTCGAGAAATTCTATTCAAAATACCCTTTTTGGCCGTCTTTTTAAAAATATATTAATATATTAATGAATTAAAAAATAAGTCAGAATATAAGCAGTTTGGATTTGAGGTTTTTTTCTCCAACCCCTATATTTTAAAATTTATTTTTGCTATAAGAATTGGTCCTATGAAAAACGTGTTGCTATAAAAGTTGTAGATATTATTGATAAGATGTAAAAAAAATTTAATTAGATTTGATTGCTTAAAAATTGAGTAAGTTATGGATTTTTTTTCTTTTTCCACCCCCCCCCCTTTTCTTTTCGTTTTTAATTTTTTTTATCGGTAAAAGTTGGTCCTATCAGAAATGTGTAAATACAAAAGTTTTAGATAATTTTAAGAACATCTATAAAAAATTTAGTTGGATTTGATATCTTGAGAATTGACGAAGTTATGAATTTTTTTCTCCCAAAAACCCTGTTTTTTTCGCCTTTTGAGCCCATTTGTAACTTTATCAGAAATCTATCACGCATAAACGTTTAGCCCTTTTTTTAGAAATAATATCAACTTTAAACGGATTCGATATCTATTCTAATCAAGAAGTTATCGCGTTTTTTCGGTTTTCACAAAAACCCTCCCTATTTCCATTCCTTTGGTCCGATTTTGCCCATTAACGAACTCAACCGAGATTTTATGCCCCTTGATTTTATGTAAAAGTTTGATGAAGATATGAGCATAATTATGGAAGTTATCGCGTCTAGAACAAAGTGATATACACCGATAGATAGATAGATAGATATAAAGATTTTTACTGATAGTAGTTTTGGGGTCTAGAGGTCATAATCGGCGTAGATCTGCAAAAACATTTCAGAAATTCCAATATGGGAAAGAATGCAATATGTAGTATTTCATACGAAATCTACTTAAAAAGACAAACAACTCAATTATAATCTGAACCTGGACACATTCAGCGACCTGTAATAGCTTGTTCGAAAGCTTTTAATTTAGATATGGGCCTTTCGAAAGTTCTATAAAAAATATCCAATATTAAGGAAATGGCACTGATTTAAAAATTATATAACGCTATACTGTCCATAATTTAACACTATAGAAATCTCTCCTTTTAAATTGCTAATTTAATTATTTCTTTCGAGTTGCCACCAAATAAAAAACAGTTCAATAATTTAAAAAAGAAATGATAACACGTGTTCTTTTTTTATAGATCAAGGAAAATTATGATTCTTCTGGTAGATTTTTGAAATTGACGTCTTTCGAAACAGAAAATACATATTTTTCAAAAACATATATATAAACTGTAACTAAATGTGTGTTAAAACAACATCGCACCTTTATTTAGTGTTTTCCACGTTAAAGCAGTTGCTACAATACAGATATTTCAATTAAAAACGGATAATTTAGAAAAAAAATTCTTCTTTATTTATAAAAATAACGATTTGAAAATGAACCTATAAAAATCTGTGTAGATACCTATGGTCATAAGAAAATCTGCGTAGATACCGATAACCTGCAGTGGGACTACCATTTGGGACCTGGGAGGGGGCGGTTCTGTCGCCAAGTTTTTCGCCAAGTTGGCGTTATTTCCTGTATTTTGCCAAACTAATATGTTTACTGATAACTTTAATACTAATAACAGTTTAGATTTGTTTGTTGAAGGTGATTGATAAAATTCCTGAAAGGATCTGAAAAAGCTATGAAAACATATAAAAAACTGGTGGAACCAGATAGAAAAGTAAAGCTCGATCTAAAAAGAAAAAAAAAAGTTACAGTAAAAATTGGGAAATATTTTCAATCTAAAAATGTGCATAGAAAAGAAATGGAATCAGATGATCTGTAAAGCTCATGAAATTACTCAAATTTATGTTAGCTGAAAATGTGGACTGAGCTTTACTGGTGCCTTATATTCAAAATTATACTATTATCCACTAAAAATGATTACTGAGGAAAGTAGTCAATAGAATACATTGTCTCAAATCAGTTAAGCTCCACAACGCTAAATGAATATAATCCATGAAGTAATAATTAAAATAACATTAATATAATCAGGTTGTTGAGGAATTGATGTAGATAAATATGTCTGAACGCAAATATTTAGTATATGGTTGAATCGTATCTGTTCAAGGTTTTAGGTTTACTTAAAGCTTTGATCTTCCACTTATCAAAACTGCTGGAATGGAACTGTGTCCACAATTTGTACTGAAAGAACCGTTCTCATACTTCATTACATCAGCCTATAGCATATGGTTATGAATCCAAATATTTAAACTGGTTATGGATGATTGAAATACGGAGTGAGTTAAAAATGCTTCTTTTTCCCTGATTGATTTTTAGGCACCAGTAAAACTCAATCCACATTTTAAGCTACCAAAAATTTGGGTAATTTCATGAGCTTTACAGAACATTTGATTCCATTTCTTTTCTATGCATATTTTTAGATTTAAAATATTTCCCAATTTTTACTGTAACATTTTTTTAAATCGAGCTTTACTTTTCTCTCTGGTTCCACCAGTTTTTTATATGATAAATATGGGATTCGCGACTTGTTTGCATTGAGTGAATTTCTCAATACACTACCCGTGTCCTTAAACGTTAATTAAAAATCTATCTGGAAAAACGCGACAATTTTCGTTTTAGAGCTTTTTTGTGACCTCCGCCAAGTTTTAACTTT
Source organism: Maratus speculifer (assembly GCA_964019185.1). Taxonomy (NCBI): domain Eukaryota; kingdom Metazoa; phylum Arthropoda; class Arachnida; order Araneae; family Salticidae; genus Maratus; species Maratus speculifer. Next base: position 89,625,230 of record OZ025296.1, read on the forward strand.
AAACTATGGTTTTGTTTTAACTAATCTGTAAAAAGACATACACTGAATTTAGTTTTATGCAATACCAAATGAATTTTAAATATGAACTACTTTTTACTGTCAATACCGGATTAAATTCATTAAAAAAGAAAAAACAACATGTATAGATAAGTTTAAAACAAGAAAGATAAATTATGCGTTAAGCATAGATTATGAAACACTTTCCAACACTTCCTGAAATCCTGAACAAAACTTTGTTATTTAGGTAAATAGCCAATAAGATTAGTAGATAGGATAACTAAGCAAACATTTAAAAAAAATGATAAAACATTTCAAAATTGATTTCCGTACTTACCGCCAAATATTTATTTCAATTCTTTTAAACAGCCCTAAAATTTAATTCAATCTGCAAATTGATATCTATACTAAAATGAGAAAATTTAATTTAGCAAGAAAACGCATAGCAGGTTGAAAATTCTCTTGTAGCAATTTATGCTAATAGATGGAAACATACTTGAATAATTTTGTTCATCCCTGTAGTTTAGCAAGTACCTTTACTACACGCCACTATTTAGCTAAAATTTAATTCAATCTAAAGTACTCTCAAAACTACTAAATTCTAATTTCCAAAAATTATCATTCGTAGGCAGCCATGTATCCAATTCTTTACGCGGCCCTTTATATAATTTTATTTATAATCTACAAACACTTCTTACAAGGAAGGATAGTTTTAATAGGGTTATCCAAAAGATTTTTGTTCTTTTTCAATTTGTTGACGGTCTCCTCTCAAGTTCCGGGAAAAAATATTGACGGAAATGTACGACCTATACTATTCCGTTTACATACTTAAATTTTCAGAATAATTACGCATGTTTTTTCTAGATATTTAACAAAACGCCTAAAATCGCAAGTGGTAAGTCACCTTTGGGCATATAATGTATCATAATTAAAAATTCATTTCCGAGGATGGAAATTCCGATGATCATCTTTAATATCCAGTACTTCGGATGCAGTATAGTATGTGAAATCTTTTGTATTCAGTAAATACTATGCACTTTCTGTTATACAGGAAATAACTTGAAGTAAACTTCAGCAGTTTTCAAATATCAGTACATGTAAAACACTTTAGTATGACTAAAATATGTCCCAAATAATTTCCTTACCTTTACTATTATATGACAGAAAACTTTTGTGTGGCCCGGTAAATAAATAATAAAAAAATTTTGCACCGCATATTCTTAACAAAGCATATTTTAGTGCACTTGCATATCATTTTTATTATGTTGAAAGGGTTAACGTCTTTAAAATTCGTTTGAAACGATTTTTTTTTTTCGTTAATCGTAATGTAATTGATTACTTTAATTGTTCCTGTAATTAAACTAAACATGCCACTAACTTCATTTGAAATAAGGAACGTGCCAGGGTAAATGTCAATAACATTTAAAAATTCCAAGGCAATCCGAGTATACGAGTTTGCGAGAGTTACATTGTGGTTAGATGAGCAGACAAACCGAAGTCATAAATAATTTTTAATTTTATTAGAAAGTGTTAATAATTTTATTGGAAAGTGTTAAAAAGCGTTAACAGGTTACAAATATTTGATATTATTTAAGTTTCCTACCTTTTTGAACTTTTATGATATACCCATTCATACTTTACTAATATAAACAGCTGTATCAAAACTACGTTGTATAGTTTTTTTTTTTTTTACATTCTTATTTTTTAGCAACGAATTTTTAAAATAATACAGTTAATAGTTTATATATTTACTGTACGGAATCCTCTGAGCACGAGTAATATTCGCATTTGATTGTTTATTTATTTATTTATCTTAGATTCAAATCCAAAAAAGCATATTTCTTTGCTGTCAAATTAATATGTGCATTCTATTCTGAATTCGAAAATGCAAAATATTTTGTCATTAAGCTGATTTTTGCATGACCTACTTGGTGGTCGTACATGCAATACCCCATCCACTGACTTCCACTTTTTTTCTGTAGTGCACCCAAGTTTTAAATTAAACAAAACAGTCTGATATTATATTGATTCCCTGCACTGTCTATTTGCGGAGTCCCCTCTTTTGTTTTTTCTCCCCCCCTCCCCTCTAAATTACCATTTTCATTTGACAAGTACGCATCAACTATTAGGCTCCTGACTCCCAAGTAGGTTGGGCAACGGTGTCCAAGTTGGCAGAACATTTTACTCATAGCATTTGGTTACAGGACTCAGGCTATCTGCCGGCTAAAATTCCGTCATGTACGCTAATGGCGCCTAATGCATGTAAAATCCGTCGTGGGTGCAAAGTCCTCTAAGTTACCTGTAAATTATACCTCTGGAGGTGCATTGCCAGGTCAAGGTCTCGTCATTTGATCAAGGTTCTAAATCGAGACCAAATTGAGTAGCCGTTTTCAATACATACAACAGGATATAACGTTAAGCAACCGTCAAAACAAAGTATGCTAGACTGAGAAGCAAGTACTACAGATGTGATAACGCGCGAAGAGAAGGAATCGTGTTTTTTGCCACTACGTGGCATTTAGGCGGTCACCCCCCCCCCCCGATACCAGGTATCTAACCCGTTAAGCTGAAGTAATTCGGCAGGTAGGGGCCTGGTCATTGGTTAGAAAGAAAGAAAAACTCCTTGATTATTGAAGTTGGCCGTCAAATCTCAACTGGGTTTTTTTTCTATATTTTATTTTTTTCTACTTTTAATCATTTTTCTATGCTTATGACTATATTCTGCAATTTTAAGTTAATAGTGTTACGAAGCTAATTTCTAATATATTTATGTATATAATATGATTCTGGGACGTCTTTTTATTCAAAATCAAGATAGCTTTTATAAGTACTTCAAAATACTGCTTTGGTTCATTAGCTCATTTATAAAATCTATTTATTAGGGGCATTTGAGATAGATATATGCATAAAAAAGACTTGCTAAAAGTACAAAAAAAAAAAAAAAAAAAAAAGAAAAAAAGAAAAGAAAAGAAAAAGAAAAGAAAAGTTATGTAAAAAAATCTTACAAAAAAAAAAAAGAAAAAAAAAAAAAAAAAAAAAAAAGTTTGATGTCGTTATCAAGAGATTATTTTTATATTCTTCATCATATACGAGCGAGAGCAAAAGAATAAAAAACTCATTGAAATAATTTATTGCAGATTATTTTATTGCTTACTTGGAAAAAAATAACAAAAAACAATTGCAAAATATAATGTATATGTTGCGGTTAATTTGCGATATTCTGTAATTATTTGTAATAACCACGTATTTTCGTAATTTTATAAATGTTGCATATTAATCAAATTTACCGGCTATTATTAATATTTACCGATGAAGTTTGGTCAATATGATTAATTAAGCTTAGTAACGAATATAGCCTTTACAAAAATATGTACTCATAGCTGTTTAAATCTAATAACAAAAATAATTGTTAAGAGACAATAATATAATACAAGTGTTCTATTAATAAGATGTCAAAGATTAAACAGTTTAAAATAATTATTTTTAGGATATCTGAATAAATTAGCTAAAATTTTAAAACACTGAAATATTCAAAGAATAAATTAAGCAGTTTTGATTATTTGATTATTTCATTGTTTGATTATTTGAATATCGTATTTTACAAATAGCACATATATGAAGTAAATTAATAAAAAAGAAAAACGTCTATAAAAAAGCATCACAAAGTTCAATTCATTGATTTTAACTATGCAAATTAAAACATTGTTTGAAATCGCATTAACCTTGAATTAAACGCATGTTATATATTATATAATTATTATTAGGTAGATTTCCTATGAAATAATACATCTATTACATTCTCTCCTGTGTTGGAATTCCTTAAAAAGTTTTGCATATCTGCATCGATTATGACTCCTAAAATCCAAAATCACTCTCAATGTAAAATCTTTATATCTATCTATATATTTCAACAACGAACTCAGGTCACTCAGCGCCTCACGGAGACTACACTTTTTCTACGCTAAAAGTAACTAAACATCTGTATTTATACACAACATTTATAAAGCATCTCAATAGACCATATTTGGATCACCTACAACAAAATTTTTGACAATTTTGACGGTAGAAATATTTTTTACAAAATTAAATGTGTGAAAATTTCGCCAAAACCCATAAAAAAATTAGCGTTTTGCCGCTGTATCGCCTTCTCAGAGCGAAAATTTAGAGATTCTGACAAACCAAAAATATGTTTTTAAAGATGATATCCTCTTCTATTCGATAATACAATTAGTTTTAAAATATATACATTTTAATCCTCTCAATTATATGTCCAAGCGCTGGTCACTACGCACCTAATGGAGAAGATGTTTTCTGCGCTAAAAGTAAGTTAACGTCCGCATGTTAATACAACATTTTTAAAACATCTCAATATATAAAAATTACATAACTTGCAAAAATTTTTTAATTTTGTGACGGATTTTTTTTAATTTTTAATTTTTTTTTAAATAAAATATGTAAAATATTGAAGAAATCAGTTAAAATCGCAGTGTTTTGTCGGAGTTTCTGCTCGCTTTCAATACCCAGATTTTTCACAAATCAGATTATGTAAAAGTAAAATACCAAATAGCAGATACTTTCAATTCAATATTTTTTTCGTTTAAGAACATAAATCCAGATAAAATAAAGTCTTAAGGCATAAACTCATACAAATTTGGAGTTAATTTAAAGTTTTTTCATCATAGTTCACACCGGGCAGGTTAGCTAGTTTATATCAAAATGCCTTTACTTTTAAAGAAAACAGTTATCAAAATACCATATTTAAACTTAATCAGAGATTTTTTTTTATATTGTTGAAAGGAGAAAAAAAGAAATTTGTTAGATAGAGCGAAATTAACAGAAAAGTTCGTTATTATTATTATTATTATTATTATTATTATTATTATTATTATTATTATTATTATTATGCATACCATAACGCATTATTTTTTTCATAGAACTGTATGCATAATTTTTTCTTATTCTTGTCAGTTTTCTTTAGTTTAAAAATAATATTTCTAATCGCATACTTTAGCTAGAAAAACATTGTGTATTGTTAATAAAACAATGGCTCGTGCGTAAAAACATGTGAAAGGAGAGAAAAAAAATGGAATAAAAAAGATAATTATGCGACGAAATGTTGAACTCTGAAATGAACCTAAGAGAAAAAGGGATGCAAAACTTATGTAACAGAGAGTTTTCTAACGTTTCGTTAGAAACCTCTCGCTGTGTGTTTACAGGCAGGCCCGTAGCCAGGATTTACTTTCGGGAGGGGCTGAATCTTAGATTTTTTTTTCCATCGGATAGCAGTAATGGGCATAATTTAAAACGTAAATAAAACTAATAAACAATGTTTAGCCTGCTATATAATCCTGCATAATATACTTGTCCATTCCAAAAATTGATATTTTTTTAGATTTCTATTACAATTTTTGGTTTCTAAGAGCTCTTTTAGTACCAGTTTGAAAACCAAAAGTGTTTTTGATAGGGAAAAAATTGCAAAGAAATTAAAAGCACAAAGTAGCAATTTTTGTGATGAACCTCATGAATTTTTATAAGAAATTAAAAATATATATCGAAGTGCAAGCAAATAATTTTAATGGATTTAAAATGCAGGATTAATATTAGCGTACACGTGTCTTGCATTGAGGGTGCGGGGTCTAAAAATGAATAAAATTAATTACGCATATCTTTTTTTTTTCAATAATAATAATAATTGTTTCAAATTATAGGTGATCGTAAAAATTACATTTCACATTTTTCGATTACAAAAGTTATAAATGCAGTACTCTTGGTACAATAAAATTACTAGTGCTACAGAAGAAGTCTGAATGAATCTAGGAAAAAAAGTGACCGGAAAAAAGTTATCGAAAAAAAAGTGACATAAATTACAAAAGCGGAAAAAAGTGACACGGAAAAAAGTTACCGGAAAAAAGTGACAAGAGAAAAAGTGACAAGGAAAAAAAGTGACAAGAAATTGATTTTGGGGATTTATTATTGATTTTGGGGTATTATTCGTTAATATGAAGGGGGGATCGGGGGGGGGTCATAATTTAGGCAAATGGGCTTTTCATGCTGAATTAACTGTATTGGTTCAATTTTTGGATATACCTTCATACTGAAAAGACGCTTGCCTGATTAGTTTTGTGAAAGGACGATTATTCCCCCCCCCCCATCCGTCCTCAATTAAATGAACGGGTTTTTATGCAGAATTATCCAACGTGTGTCAAATTTGCATATAGGTTTCGATAGGGCTTATATATAATATATAATCATATAATGCCTGAAGAGATTTGGGAGTTTTAATGGTTAAGTATAGAGGGGGAACGGGGATAACCTTTCTTACATTAAATTAATAACTTTATACGCATAATTATTCGATTTGCTTAGAATTTTGGACTTAGGTTTTAGGTTCATTATGATAAGACGTATCTCTGATTAGTTATGGGGTTCTTCTGCTTATTATAAAGGAGAGGGCGAGCAATTATCTCCCCCTTAAACTAAATAAATAGGTTTTATGCAGAATTATCCCATGAATTTCAAATTTTAAATATAGGCTCTTTCTGATAAGATGGATCCCTGAATAGTTTTAAGGATTTAATATCTAAGTATAGAAGGGGAATAGAATATAACCCCCCTTAAATTAAATTACTTTTTACGCAGAATTATCGGATTTGCTTGAAATTTTGGATTATAGATTCACTATGATAAGGCGTATCCCTGATTACATATGGGGTTATTTTGCCAATTAAAAATTGGGGCGGGTGATTATTCCCCCCCCCCTTTAAAATAGATAAATTATTTTTTATGCTCACTTATCCGATATATTTCATATTTTGGATATATGTTCTTTCTCATAAAGTGAATCCCAGAATTTTTTTAAGGGTTTAATGTTTAAGTATGCATTGGGGGAACAGAGGATACCCCCCTCTTAAATATAAATGGCTTTTTACGCCGAATTATATGATTTGATTCAAATTTTGAATGTGCGTTCATTATGATGAGGCGAATCCCTGATTAATTGTGGGTTGTCCCCCGTTCATCCCTCTATACTTAGCCATTAAACCTTTAAAACTATTCAGGGATTCAGTTTATCAGGAAGAACCTATATCCAAAATTTGAAATACGTTGGATAGTTGTGAAAATAAGGAAAAAAAACAATTTACCTTATTTAAAGAGTGGGGGATTAATAGCCCACTTCACATATTTAGTTAGCAAAAGAACCCCATAACTAATCAGAGATACGCCTTCTTATAATGAATACACATCCGAAATTTGAAGCAAATCGGATAATTCTACGTAAAAAGCCATTTATTTAATTTAAGGGGGTTTATCCCCCGTTCCTCCTCTATACATAGCCATTAAACCCTTAAAACTATTCAGGAATTCACTTTATGAGAAAGATCCTATATCCAAAATTTGAAATATACCGGATAAGTGTGCATAATTTTTTTTAATCTAATTTAAGGCGGGGATAGTAATCACCCACCCTCCTTTTTAATTAGCAAAAGATCCCAATAACTAATCAGAACTATGTATTATCATAATGAAACCATGTCCGAAATTCGAAGCAAATCGGATAATTCTGCATAAAAAGCCATTTATTTAATTTAAGAGTGGTTTCCCTCATCTCCCCTTTATACTTAGTCATTAAATCCTTAAAACTATTCAGGCATTCACCTTATCAGAAAGAACTTATATTTAAAATTGAAATACATGGGATAATTCTGCATAAAAACCTATTTATCTAGTTTGAGGGGGAGATTGTTGCTCGTCCCAACCCCCCCCCCCCCTTTATAATAAGCAGAAGAGCCCATAACTAATCAGAATCGATTTTCTAAATCGATTCCAATCGATGCCAATCGTAAAATTGTTTTTCAGAGATTTTTCGCAGCTCCGGTTTTTCAGTTAGCTGAAATTATGCAAATTTAATACATGACTTTCTTTGCTTTTTAAGACGTTGGCCGAAGATCGAAGTGTGTGTTTTCTCATACGCATTCATTTAGCATTGCCGGTATGTTTACCGTGCATTATAGAGATGCTGTTAGTGCAGTTAATAGTTAGTTTCAATCATGTTTAATTCTTTTAGCATCAATGTTAGTTTAGATGATTTTGTGATGTGTGGAGATAGTGATTTTAAAGTATTGTTAATAAAAAGATGTCTCCAAGAACTCTTTCTTATTTCTAAGACTTTCACATAAAAAACTCTGCTAGTTTACAGCTAAGTTTAGATGTATGAGAGGAGGTGGTCATCAATTTCTTAATGAAATTTCCTGCTATTAAATTTTTACTTTCTTCTATCTTCAATAGAAAAAAGTATTGTAATCGAAATTTTTTTCGACTTCCGGTTTTCGATGGATTTACACGTTTTAGGGGTCAGAGATTCCAAAAAACATGTTTTTATAAAATGTCTGTCTGTCCGTGTGTCTGTGTGTCTGTATGTCTGTGTGTCTGTATGTCGCCCTTCTACCATCAAAAAGTGCATGAAGTTATGCATAGAATTGAACCAAATTTTTTGTGAATGTTTTTGGCTGTGGCAAGCAGGTCCTCCTTCAATTTTGAAATATTCCGTCGGAAGGGGGCGCTGCAATCGCGATTTTGTGCCATTTTCAATATTGTACCGACCAAAAGTATATAAAGTTATGCATCGAATATAACCAATTTTTTTGTGTAAGTGTATGACTATGGCTAATTGGTCCCCCTTGAATTTGAAAATAATCGGCCGGAAGGGGGCGCTGCAATCGCAATTTTTGTGCCATTTTCAATATTGTACCGACCAAAAGTATATGAAGTTATGCATCGAATTGAACCAAATTTTTTGTGTATGTGTATGACTGTGGCTAGTTGGTCTTCCCTGAATTTGAAAAAAATCCGTCGGAAGAGGGCGCTGGAATCGCGATTTTTTTGCCATTTTCAATAATGTACCGACCAAAAGTACATGAAGTTATGCATCGAATTGAACGAAATTTTTTGTGTAAGCCTATGGCTATGGCTAGTTGGATCGCCCTGAATCTGAAAAAAATCCGCCGGAAAGGGGCGCTGCAATAGCGAATTTTATACCATTTTCAATATTGCACCGCATAAAAGCGTATGAAGTTAGTTCTGGAACTGAACTAAATTTTTTGTATATGAGTATTTTTTGGTAAGGCAAGTAGGTCCTCCCTGAATTTGAAAAAAAAAATCTGCCTATCATTCTATTGGCTATCGGCTCGTGCAGAGACGGAAATTCGTTTTTACTCCGACTAATTGATTGAAGCAGAAATTTAACATGAAAATCAAAGTTGGTATAGTATTGAAATAAAATTAATAAAGCATTAAAATGAGTAACTATTTTTTTTAAATATTAAAATGTACGTATGTGATAGAAGAAAGTTTTGGGATTGGCACATCCAACTAGTTTTTTAAATAAAAAGCCTTTTATAGTTAAAGATTTTTTAAAATCACTTTTTTTTACATAATTTTTTATTGCAAGCGTCTATTACAGTTTTTGGCTCCCTTTTCTACAAAACATTTTAACACTGATCACTCTAAGTATTTATATCGTGGTATAGTGAGTATATTGGAAATTTAGAAATAACACGAAAGTAAATGTTTTAAATTTGACTCCTAAATTTAAATTATGCGCCATACGCGCATTAAACTTTTTTTCCTAAGTCAAATTAATGATATGATACATGCATTGCACTTTTCGAATTTTACTGTGCATAAAATGAAAAAGCATCCCGTTTATAATTTTACGTGACTACATTTACATTTTTACAATTACAAATATGCGTAGTTCTAATGTAATAGAACAAAACAAACAAAAAAAAAAAAAAAAAAAAAAAAAAACAAGAAAATTTTGGCAGTTTTTACTGTCATTAGATTTAACTTAATTTTTTTTAACTTTCGGGAGGGGCTTCAGCCCCCTTAGTCCCCTCCCTGGCTACGTGCCCGTTTACAGGTGTTAACTAATACAAACATTTAGGGATAGTAATATAAGTCAACGTTATTACATTTCATACCTTAACTTATTTTGGTCAATGTATGTAACCATGCATAATTGTCAACCTGCAGATTTTTTTTTATATCGATAAATTTTTTGAAAAATTTTCGCTTTATTTAATAGTAAAAATTGTACGATTGTATGTATACGATATATACGATACGATTGTATAAGTACGACATTGATTTCTTTCACCTGATCAAACACTGGGAAAATGACGGTTAAAAAATCTATTAATTTATAATTTTATTGCTATTTAATTTCATCAGGTTCCATATTTGTCTATTATAGAACATTCATTAAAGTTTGTAGCAATCATGTTAGTTTACTTTCAAAACTTGAAAAGAAGGAAATATAAAAACTCCGTAGCACTGACTTTATTTGATCAACTAATGGGGGCGGGGGAGGGGTCACCCTATAATTGTATATTATTGCTATCGTAGGGCGATAAAATTTTGCTTCGAAAACCAATTTCCTTTTAGAAAGGATTTACTGAACAAAGTACACTAAAATTTGCAAAGGCATTATCATTTGGAAAAACAAAAAATTAATTTTATAGAGATTTTCGTTTGGGTAGATAGATTTGTGAAGTATTCTTTTCAAAAGTACAAAAAATATTTCCTGTTATAGGCAAATTTTGTCTTCACAGGTTTTACAGAATTACATTGTCAACGTGTCTAACGAATAGCATGGATGGAACAAAAATAAATTTAAAAAAATATATTATTGGGAGGAGGTAATACAAACAATTCCTTCTTTGTGTTAGCTACTTAAATTAAGGAATTAAACGGATCACGATTAGTATATTAAAATGCAACTTCTCTGTCTAGCCATTTCTTGGAAAAAAATACCAGCAGTCTTGATTTTAGTGGTTGATCGATAGGCTTATCATTGTGTTTTCCTACACCCAAAGGTATAAAACATGGAGGACTGGAAACAGGAAAATGCAATATTGAATCTACCAGACAACCCCTAAAATAAAGTTTACAGTTATTTTACATATTCTTGGCAGACCAAATGCATTTTAATGTGCTAATGGAGTTTTTAATAATCACAGAATTTCAGCCGTGGACTCGAAGATGGTTTGTGAAGCCATCTCCCGGTCTATGTGCATCACTAAAAATCGGGATATTTTGCATCTCACACAGTGATTATGACAGATCTTAGAACCTCTGAAAATCGGACACCTGGCAACACTATTTTAACATAACTTAAACAATTTTCGTTTAACCGCCTCCAAATTTTAACCGCATAATCTCAATGCTTTTGTCTACAGAAGCAGCGGCGCCAACTTGTATGGGCCCATGGGGCGCGAGCCCACCCAATAATTTGATATCTCTATCCAACCATTATTAATTGAGCCCACCCAATATTTATGTATTTGTCCAAAATTTTTTTGAGCTCACCCAATATTTTTCAAAAGTTAGCGCCACTGTACAGAAGTACCCAAGATTATTCAAGTCTGATCAAAGATTTGTATTTTTAAACTGGCGTCCCGATTTCCTGTACAATTTCCGTAAAATCGTCCAGTTTTTTTTTCTTTTTTTTCATGAAGGATTTTTGAGACATCATATAAAATACCGTTTCCCATTAAGCGAAAGAAACAAACTCACCGCTGATCAGGATTTATTTTACTAACCGATTCGAAGATACGCATATCGATATATTTAATTCCATTCTTGAAACATTAAACAAACACAAAATAAAAAAAATATGCGTTTTTCGATGCTCAAGAATATGGGCCAAGTGAAAAACTTCTCAAGTTGCCGTATTTAAGTTCATGTTACCATAGAATCAATAAATGTAACAGATTGAACTTCATTTGAATAGAAATAGCAGATCCAGACAAAGACTGCTTCAGATACAATGTTACGACTTCAAGAAAATAGGGTCAATCTATTCAATCTATTCAAACACATATATTTAATTCAAATGAAAGTGATTTTGAGAATGTTCCTTTATTTGAAAAAAATTAATAGGTAATAATAATTTTCTGAGTGTACTTTATTTTTTCCCCCTGGAAATAACGGAAATTGTTGGTAATCATTTATCTTATCAAAGTTTATAGGAAAGTGAAAACTGAAATTCTGCTAAATAAGAAAGAAAAATCATGCATCAAGCATAGATTGTGAAACACTTTCCAAACATACAGAAATCTCTAGCGGTACTTCGCTGTTTAATACGATAAAATATGATCCAAGAAAACATTTTTTAAAAAGCATAACAAGATTGGTCACTAGATTTTATCAGTTACCATCCACACCCAGAAAAGTAATTCAGTTCTTTTGTGCAGCCCTCTATTTAATCTACAGATTTTTGAAATATTCTACACAGTATACATTTATGCTAAATTGACTTCAAATGTTTTCTTCGTCAATTTTTTTAAACGAGATTTACAGAGTTTCTTAAACTTTTGAAGAGGATTACATTAATATTTTAGTAGTTTGCAAGATTTCAGCTCAACACATTCAAATGAATCCAATCTGAACAACCAAACTACATTCGGGAAAATTTTTTATCAAAAGATGAAAAAAGTTCAGAGCAATAATTTGTCGGAACATAGTTATGATTGGAGGTATTTTTTTCCTTTCTGTGTGAAGAAATTTTTGTCTTTTTACTGAAAAATTTATTAGAAATTTTAGATTTCCAAATTTTTTGTGTTTTGAGGGAAAGAGCACATACATAATAAATATTCCATACCTGAAAGAGTTCTAATCAGCACAGTTGCCCAACACTTTTGTGATTTGACATAATTAAAGCTTTAGATTGGAAGATTTTGGCTAATTTTTCAATATTGCAAACGGTTTTTTTTATATTAATGACTGACCCATTGTATATATTATTTCATTTAACAAATTCAAACATTTAAATACAGAAAGAAATTAAAAAGAAATAGGTAATGAAGCCAAAAAATGACATTGCTAATTCTCGTTTTTCTGTCTCTATTATCCTGTAAATACATCGTAATTTATCCAAAAGAACTTGCGTTTTAAACTTGCTTAAATTAAAACCCGCATGATTTTTACTTTATCGATTTTAATTTTGCGAATTATCAAGCAATCGATGAGTTGTTTGCTTTTTCTTAAGATATAGGTGGACTTCATAGATGGATATGCCATCCGAATAATCTATACTAATATTAAAAAGAGGAAAGATCTGATTGTTTGTTTGTTTGAATTGAATAAGCTCCGAAACTACTTGACGGATTTGAAAAATTCATTCACCGTTGGAAAGCTATACTATTTCTGGTGAACATTGGCTATAGTCGCCACTTAAAAGGATCAAAATAAAACGCCGGATAAACGGATCAAACGCAATTTGGGAAATTAAAAGTTATCTGATACCCTAGACACATGACAATCACTGAAACACACATGAAAATCGGAACTATGCAACCAAAAAGGAACATTTTAAACTTTTTAGTCCGACCTGATATAAAAGCGTGTGTTTTAATTTTTAAAACTATTTAGCAATGATTAAATAAGGAAAAGAAATGCTGAAACGCGAATTAATTAAAATAAAAAAAATCACAAAACGATTGTTTTAGAGTTTTCAAAGAAGTTATAACAGATAGTAAATATTTTAAAGAGTAGTGAGCATCAAATATGGGGCGGGGGGGATTTTTTTAGGGGGAGTGGTCAAATATTTAAAATTATAACGTTTTCTACCATTTCAAATACGGAGTTTTCACAAAGCCCAGGGATAAGTATTACTTATTTAGTATAAAACTTTCAGATAGATTATAACACTAATATAGATTTTAAAGAGTAGGGGACGACCTATTATGTGTATGGGAAGCAATAATTATTTTTGGAAGAACGTGATCAAATATTTAAAACCGTTATATAAAATTTTAAAAGTACTTACCTTTATTTTCGAATAATAATTTCATTAAATATCTTTTTTAAGTCCAGAAACAGTTTTGTTGAGCTCGCCCTCTGGTGGTGAAATGTGAAACTAAAAAATTCCAGAACTCTCCCACCCTTTTTTTTCTTGCCGTGCGTGCACATCACTTCTGCTAAACGGTTCCGGTGGCATCGAGCCCAGGCAACCCCGGGCGACTCAACTAGTAATGTACACAGAATTCCTTACATGTTCGTAAAATGTTATATTATTTATCGAAAACGGTCATGTGGATTTACTTTTAAGATTGGTTGAATTTGAGAAACATTAACTTAATAGTATTTGTTGTAGAATGTTCGTGTTTTAACAAAATATAATCAACAAAAAAAAATCGTTCAAATTCACGGATTATTTTTAGAATTTTCCTATGAGCAGGACTTTCTTTGTAAATATTCAAATCACACATCTTCCCCCATTGGATATTTAACTCCCTCGACAAAATAGTAACTTTATATCCCCAAAATGTTTTATAGTTATATCTCTAACTCATCAAGCGGAGTTATATTTTTAGTAGTCGCGCTCATTTCAATGCACAAGAGTTGACAAAAAATTTTATTTCATCAGCATAATACAGAAACTGCACTAAACGTATTCATTCAACAATAAATTTATACGTGCATCATTTTAAAAGAATATTTCTATAATTATATTTGAAACAGGTGCGCTCATTTTAGCACACGACTTGTCATAAAATTTTATCTGATCGCTATGTTACAGAAACTGCCCTCAACGCATTCTTTCAACAATAAATTTATGTTTGCATAATCTTCACAATTTATTAGATTTTTTTTCTGTAACATAGAAAATATTAGTAAGTTTTTTATGTTTAATTGTCCCTTTTTCTTAAATAATGAGCATCATACAATAATGAATTTAATTATGGCTAAAGGCACCATTAAAAGCATAGCACTACTATTGATATTCCTAGTTACTATTTTTCATATTCCTTCAAAAATCTGGGATTTTCGAAATCTGGCTTAGACTGGTCGTGATGATGCCGGTTTTTTGAAGTTATGCTGTATTTTAAAGAAATTTAGAACCAAACCGACGCTACCGATCGAAATGTACGCCAGATAAAACTGTGACAAATTATATTTTTAAAATTAAAGAATTGGTAGCAAAAAAGTTTTTTTTTTTTTTTTTTTTTTTTTTTTTTTTTTTTTTTGCCATTTTTGAAATTTTGGGGAAATTAAAAAACAAAAAACTCTAAATTTTCGTCAAAAGCATTTTGTCCACTTATACAATAGTTCATGTAACAATGCATGGTTTCCCACCAATAACCTTCATAAAATACTTATTCTGACCGAATTAGTTAATTTCCGTACACATATAGTTGAAAATACAAGGTTAGCCTAAATGATTCATCGGGTTTCAAAACACTGTGTATTGAGAGGTATACGACCTACAAAGTTTCATGACAAGATAAATATACACTCGCCAAGAATAAAAGATCACTTTGTGGCTCGTGGTCACGCAGTCTCCACAGTAGAAGGTGGCATTAAGAATGATATTCTGCTAATCTAGATGCTATTCCTCTGTTACCATGGGCTTCCAGGTCGCCAGATCTTACGCTATATGAATTTTTCCTGTGGGGTTATGTGAAGGACAAAATCTTTGTACCCTTAATGCCAACAACGCTGGAAGCATTGCAGGAATTTATCTCTGCTGTTGTGAGGCAAAAACAGAAACATGCTATTAAATGTATGTGCAGACCTGGATTACCGTTGGGATGTATTCTGATTGACTAAGGAAGCAGGCATGGAACATTTGTAATATGAACTAGAAACTTGATGAGTGTATGTATCTTTTCATGATAATCCGTCTTTGTGCGTCGCACATATGTAAATAAACAGTCTTTTGATACCCGATGAATCATTAAGGCTAATCCTCTATTGTAATCATGATCAAAAACCGATTATAGAAATACGTTTTGGTATATTTTGAAGTAACCTGAATCCGTTTTAACTATTTTTACAATCATTCCATATGCATGTGTTTACATAATGTAATTAATGTGTTCGTTAGAATTTATTTTATATTTTCTGTCCACAAAATCCGTTTTTTGGTATTTTCCCCATGATGTCTCGATTCGTATGTACATGGTGGGTGAATAGGATAACTCCCAAATTATATTTTCGTTTAAGTTCCCATTCGGTGAATATGTTGGGTGCGCCACACCAATGAGACATTTTACAAAATAGCGTGAGATATGAGACATTTTCACCGTATTAACAAAAGAAAAACCGGTTGAAACTGTAAAATTTGTCTCCTGTCTTATGAATTTTGCCGCATGTTTCTTTGGTGTGTGGCGCACCTTACAGACCGTTGTTGCAAGGAATGTATTCAGTTTTACACAAGTCGGTTAACAAGTTCAGTATCTAAAGTCGTAACCTTAAACCCGTATTGTTACAAAATGGACAAAAAAAGATTTGTATTTTATTTGTATAAATAGTTATAGAATATTTTTTCTTTTGCTTACACTCATCTTAATTTGATACAGCAGTCTCTTTTAATAGATTAATTTAGTAAAGCATTTTTTTCCCTTAAAAAGTAAAGACAAATTCAGGGCAAGCTTGTTTAATTTGCTGGGTGGGGCTTGATGAGTTCAAACCAATTAGTAGGCTCCCCACCTGGCTGAATCTGAATCTGATTATAGCAAAAGGAAATTTTAAGCACTGTGTATTGTTAAGAGCCAATCACGAAATACATACATTTGAAACACACTAAAACTCGCATGAACTTATATGACTACATTAAAGAAATTTAGAGCGAAACTGGTGCTGTTAAAATGTGTTAAAAATAGTACTACTATTGATACTCCTAGTTACTATTTTTGATATTAATTCAAAAATCTCGGATTTTCAAAAATCCGGCTTGGTATCGCTTCCGATTATGCTGGAATTTTGAAGTTATACTGTATTTTACAGAAATTTAAAACCAGACTAGCGCTGTTAAAGCGTATTGATCCAAGTGTATGCCGGATCAAACTCTGATAAGTTATATTTTTGGAATTGAAGAATTGACGGCAAGTAAAAGTTAGTTCCACTTCTGCAATTTTGGGGAAAATAAAAAATAGAAATAAAGATTTGTCAAAAACATATTATTAACTTATACATTAGGACGTACGGGGTCGCTTTTCAGAGCTGAAATACGAAACATAGCTTCATAAAGCACTTCAGGAAAAAAAAAAACAGGGTACTACATCATTCTGGCTCCGGTTTAAATGATGAGAAAGTGAATTTTGAATTCGTGGTGGCTGTCCACTATGAATAGGTACATGGAGTATTGGGAGCAGAAACACATAACCGAAACGTGGAATTTTATGTGCCAATGTGATGTCCAAACAAATGGTACGGAGATGGTGCTGCCAATTCAGTGAGGGGCGTCAGCAAATGTTGGACAGAGCGAGACCTGGACGAACGTGTACAGGCACTACAACGAAATAAATGCTTGACTACAGTTTTGGAACTAATACTGTTTCCAAACAAGCAGTTCACCGATTCTTTCGTATAAAAAGCCCTGTTTTTTCACGGAGTGCTTTTTAGGTGCGTTCGTAATTATGTAAATACGTAGCATCTACAGTTGTCTGTCTGTCCGTCTGTCCGTCTGTCCGTCCGTCCTCATATAACAACACAAAAACTACCCAATCGAATCGTTTGAAATTTAAAATATATAATTATTACATAATTTTGTCGAGTCATTTCAAATTTTATGAAAATCGGATGCATACATCAATTACAGGGACAATCGAAAGTATCCCATTACATTACGGCCAATGGGGGAAAAAGTTTCAAATGCATTTTAATCGTTTGAAATTTAAAATACATAATTATTACATAATTTTGTCGAGTTATTTCGAATTTTATCAAAATCGGATGCATGGTTCAATTACAGGGACAATCAAAAGTATTCCGTTACATTACGGTCAATGGGAAAAAATGTACATGGAGATTTTAATATTGTTATACTCATTCTAACATATTAAAATTGATATGCATCTATAAAGTGCATATTATAAATACATTTTGCATAATCTGTGGTGCAAAGAGCATTTGTTATTGATTTAGAAGGCTACACAAAAGTATTCCATTACATAATGGTTATAGGGATAAAATTGTTTGATGCGCATTTTAATTTTAATTAACTATTTACAATTTTATGAGATTGATATGTGAAAATGATATTTTTAAAACTTTGTTATCGTACGAAGTTATCATTTGCTACGTTTCACGTGTAATTTCCAACTTGTTGAAGTGTAGTAAGGGGTACGAAAAATGGCTCAACTCACTTGGAACTTATGTAGAAAAATAAAGTTGCGCCTTATCTTTAATGTTTCATTACATTTTTTGTCTTTCATACTCACATGTGTCCATACTCGCCATTGGAGACTTATTTTTTGACTCCCCCTCGTACCTTTGAAACTAATTTTTAAAATATTATAAAACACTTTAAAAGACTTAGAAGGTATAGTTGTTTCTCAAACAGCCAGATTTTCTTTCCTGTTTTTAATTTGTGAATAAATAAAATTTTCGTTTTGAACCCAGTTTCCTAATTCGTTTGGGCTAAGTCCTTCTGATCTCTATTACGATAGCTGTTCTTTAAAGTAAAGCATTAGAACGAAAAATACGACAAAAAATAATTCAAAATGCATCCGTATCTATATTTGGTTGGTAAAATTCTAAATGTAAATTTTGTAATCCTGTTATAATGAAAATAATCATCCATATAATATTCGATAATATATTTTTATCAGCTTGCCAAAAATGAAGGATTAATTTCATATGCATTGGGTTCTTAAATAACAAATGATGATTAATTATCGAATTAGTGGATTCATAAATACCGCATTACACCCAGTCGATGACATATTATAAACAGCCAAGGGAGATATTTAGAAGGAACTTCTTTAGATAACTTAAGGAAATAAAGATACGATCAAAAGAAAGTTTTCTGTGTTTTTTTTTTAGTGTTGATTTTAGGACGTTGTGCTGAAAGAGAAGAACTAATTACTTTTTTATAAAAGGTCACTGTCTTCTCAAGATGATTTTCGCTTCATTTAAAAATTTTGAAAAATAAAAACTATTCAGCTCTTGCTTGCGTTTATAAGTCCCGAGAAAAAACATTTACAGTCTATGGAAACTTTTTTATACAAGCAAAAGTAGCTCTTGTCCGCACTATTGGAACTATACATTCAGACAACTCTTTTGTTGATTAATTTCTTGATTTTATTCCTGAAGGCATCCAATAGTTCTAGATTAATGAAGCTGACATTCTTTTTTACGACAATGTTACATATACAATTTAGTTGGAAATAAATTTTTTCATCGTTGCATTAATCTAACGCTGCAATAAAAAATTGTACACATACACTTGCATTTCTTTATACTACTTCCTATGTCGTTTGTTTTTTGTCAAAAAAAAAAAAAAAAAAAAAAAAAAAAAACCTGAACAAGAACATTTTGACGCACAATAGTGGATAAAAAAAGTAAACACATCCCGCTAACTCTGCAATAAATTGTTTTTGAAGAAAATTACAGGTTCCAAACGATTGAAAATACAATATACTTTAAAATAGCAAATAAAGCTTTTGTGAAAAAATTTATAAGAATAGAAAAATAACGATTAGAAATGCACAAATAATGGATGAAAAGATAGCAAGCAACTGTTTCGAATCTACTATCGAGATTATAGAAAATCTCGATAGTGATTCGAAGCGGCTGTTTGCTACCTTTTCATGCATTAGTTATGCATTCTAATCGTTGATTTTCTATCCTTTCATGTAGTATATTATTACATGTTGCACATAAAATTTGCTTTGAGGACCAGCTACATGTCAAAACGAACTCAAACTTGATTTTTTTTTCAATAACAATACCTAAGTTTGATAGAATCAATAAATTTTACACCCATCAACTAGCCTAAATTCAAATCTATATACAATTCATACGATTAGTTTTCGAGAAATTAATTATTTTAAAATGAGAAGGACTGTATCCAAATTATAAGGGCTATATAATTATTATAAGGACTATATATATATTATAAGGACTGTATCCAAATTGAATTTGGTACTTGATTGTTCAAAACTACAGAATGTGTCACTTCTATTATTGCATTATTTCTTGATTCAATATGATAATTTCTCTCGCTTAATATATTTCGACTATTCCAGCCCAAATGTTTCGATACAAATAGTAATATATATATATATATATATATAATTCAAACTATGCTTTTCATCAGATCATAGAATCTGGAAAGACAAAATTAAATAAATCAATAAATAAACATAGTATAAATAAAAATTTTGCTTCAAAAGACATACTTTGTAATCCAAGTTATGATACAATGTTCAAAATTTTAAACTTTAGCTGCATCGTTACTCCACCGCTTTTATAGAAAACGATTACTACTTCACTATATTATGGAGCATTCTCATTAATCAAAATATTTTATAAAAATGGTGGAGTGACGATACAATAAAAGTTTCAAATATTTAACAGTGTAAGTCCTGAAGTTGTAAGTTTGCAGTCTTAAACCTTCCGGAACGAGTGTCCCATATACGATTTTTATTTCTGAGTATCCCCATGCTTGTGGTACTCAGGCTTTACAAAAGCAGCCTTGATTATCACTATTCCCAAATTTTTTTTTTTTTTTTTTTTTTTTTTTTACTTTTTTTTTATTTAACCATATAATTATGGTAGAATGCGTTTCAGAAATTGCATAAATCAGAAAATCGGAATTCCTATCAGAAAATTTAGATAATAAATTTTTATTAATTTAATAACGCAACGTCTTTTATTAAATAAAGCAATAATATCTGTTTTCAATTTCAGATGTAACTATTGAATAACTGAATAATAAAATCCACTAATTTGGTAATATTCATGATAGCATAAATGCCACCATGAGCATTAGTGGATTAATCGCAGAGTTGTATGCTTGATATTAGTCTCATAGGGGAAAATATACGCTTTTGTCAATGCATTATCACAAGAATCGTGTAAGTATATTACAAGCAGAAAAAAATAGAGCTATGTATTGTTTGTTTTCAGAAAGCAAAGTCCTACGCACTTTTGCACATGCCTGACGTCTGATTTGATTTTATCAAAAATAGGGGTAAATCGAATTAGCTTAGATGCGTTTAGCAGCGTCAATGTAACAGGCCATAGAAGAGAACAACGAATTAGAACGTAGCAAAATACCCATCTCAGCGTAACACCGCCTTGGATAATTGAACCAGCCAAGAGTGCTAGGCGAAGCTTTTGAAAACGAACAATATCACTGTAAAATCAGACATAAGCAAATCAAAACGCTCATAATGCAGTATCATTATCCTTTTGCTTAAAAATAAAAGGTCACAAAAGCAATATTATGAGAATGGTCTAGCATCTAGCTCCTTTCTAAGAGAAAAAGGGTAAATATCTCTTTATATAAGTGAAGAAACTATCTTAAATACTTCAAGAAGCTTGACCCAAATAAATTCCTCTTAGGATCAATGTATATTTTCATTTTTTAGTACCGAATTCTTTTATCACAATCTTTGCCTTGTGTAATCATAGAATTTTTGATTTAAATATGATAAAAAAAAATACTATATGAAATTGCAGGTAAAAAGTTTAAAAAACTTGCTAAATATTGCCCGTCTAGAAGAAGTTAATCACAGAATTTCACCAGAGAGAACATCAGAATGTTAATCAAGAGATCATCCCAGAAGCATTAATAACCATTATAAGGCATAGTGCGAACTAAACAAAAAATAAAAAATATGCGTCAAGCATGCTTCATAAGACATTTTCCAACACATCGGAAATAGTGTAACAAAACTTTATCGTTTGGTAATGTGGGATATACTCTCGCATGTGGGCTATACTCGCTGTTGCACCTGAATATGACTGTATGTCCCTCCGCCACACATTTACCGGAACTCTGCGTCGAGATTAAATAAGAAACGGAAAATAGTGAAGCTGTGTGACGAGGAATGGAAAGAAGAAAGTAAATAAAATGTTTTCGACGACGGCAAACGATGTTGACTAAAACTAAGATGGAGATTTCGACGATTTACAAATGACGATTCTTTTAAGAAACTATAAAATATTTACGATGAATTGATGTTCGATAAAGATTGTTGAGAAAAGTTACGAAGAATGAATCTATGTTTTATTTTTTATTTGTTTGTTTTTTGTTCTGTTCGTCAGATAATAAATGTATGTGTCCGTTAGAGACTACTTTTTATTTTGAGTAAGGACTCGTCCATCCTATAAAGTGGTGCCAGAAGTGTCCACCCAGCATTTTTCCTCATTGTTATGAAGTATTTTTTCTTCAGATTCAAGCCGGATATCATTTTACGGGTGAGTTTATTATTCCATATTTTATATTTACTATGAAGCTAGTCGACATCAAAGAACTGGAACTTGCATTTAAAAATGAACGTACTAATAAAATAAAATTACTTCATAAATTATTGTTCGACACTGATGGTGATCGATCAAATAGAAAAGAATTCGTGACTTCACTGGCTTCGATTTCGAAACGACCAGCACTGATTTCAAAAATAAAGTTACGAAAGTTCAAACAGATTTTTCTTTAAACGATTTAATCACAATTTGTAATTTACTCTGTATTTCTAATGAAGGTTCTTTAACTGAACTTGCAACCCGATTAGTGACATATCTTTCAGACTTAAATTCCCTGGAAGCTAACATTATTCAGAATGATAGCGATACCGATTCGGAACTTGAAATGTCTTCACATAATACTACATTGAATAAAAACGCTGCAAGTAATACCGAATCATCAAATTTTGATAAAAGCAAGCAATTTCCAGTTCAAAGTTTTTTGCCATCTACTATTAATTTTAATGATGTTGGTGTTTAGTTTTAATGATGTTATACCGCCTTTTGATGGCAATTCTTTTCAAGACATAAATATTTAGTTAAGTAATTTTGACGATATCGCTAGCATGCTCAGTTTATCAGAATTTCATAAATTTATATTTGCAAAATGATCCTTACGAGGAAAAGCCCAGCTGTTAGTATAAACTGAATTTCATATTAACTCGTATGAAAAACTTGAAGAATTCTTAATTTCAGAATTTGGCATTACTTATAATTCTGCCGAGTTACATGACATGTTAAATAAACGAAAATTACAAGAAAATGAATCCTTTGAAGAATATTTTCTAGTAATGAAACAATTATGTTCGCGCGGTAACATCGAAGATTCAGCACTGATGCAATACATTATTAACGGTATACCCGACCCTGTTTTTTAGAAAATCAATATTATATGGCTGCCAATCTATAATAGAATTTAAACAAAAGCTCAAAATTTATGATAAAATTCGGCATGACTATGAGAACACTAAATTCCGTAAACTTAAACCAGAAATGCCGTTGAAAGAGAAATCTTTTCGTCCAAAACCTGATATACTCTGCTTTAATTGTGGTTTAACCAACCATAAAAGTAGCCAATGTAGACATAAAGACAAAGGCCCTCGCTGCTTCAATTGCTCGAATTTTGGTCATAAGTCGGCTCAATGTGATCAACCAAGGAAATCTAGAAATAAGCCTGATCCATCCAATATTTCCACCATTACGTCGAATACTTTTATGACCAAACAAGTAATTATTTCGTCATTAAATGTTCTTTCTTTGATCGATACGGGAAGTGAAAGAAGTCTGTTAAAAGAAAGTATTTATCACAAACTCCCAACAGTTTCGAACCTGGAACATTCAACTATCACATTAACCGGATTAGAAAACCACTATGATCAAACCCCTGGGTTTTTTCTCTACGGATGTTACGGTAGATGGTTTTAATTATACAACTAATGTTTATGTAGTACCAGATTATTCCATATCTTTTGATCTTATTGGTACAGATATTATACAGCAAAGTATTTTAACAGTTTCTCAACTATAATGTTCCTATGGAAAAAATAAAGAAAAATGAAGATATGTCTAATAATTTTCTGATTAATGTTGTTCAAGTATTAGACGATAGTAATCTTGATTTATCTCATATTACCGATAAAACTATATGTTCAAAAATTTTGGAACTTATTCAAAATTATTCCCCCCGAAAAGTAAAGACTACCGATGTAAAATTATCAATTCATTTGAAAGACGAAATACCCGTTACTTGTGCTCCCGGACGCCTAGCTCCTATAGAGAAAGGATTCGTCGAAAAACAAATTTCTGAATGGCTTGAAAAGGGAATTATCCGAAAAAGCACCAGTAATTTTTCATCACCTATTATCCTCGTAAAAAAAAAGATGGTTCATATAGATTGTGTGTTGACTGTAGGAAGCTAAATGCTAAAACACATAAACAACGTTTTCCCTCCCAGTAATCGATGACATTATTATCAGTTGCACTCTGCAAAAGTATTTACTACTCTTGATTTTAAAAATGCATTTTTTCATGTTGAAATAGAAGAAAATAGTCGAAAATACACTTCTTTTGTAACACATTCTGGTCAATTTGAATTTCTATACATGAATTATGGCCTTAGCGATGATCCCTTAGTTTTTCAAAGATATATCTATAATGCTTTTCGCGATCTCATTAATGAAAAAGTACTTATTATATACATGGATGATTTCATAATACCATCTGAAAACGAAGCCGAAGGATTCCAGAAATTACAACGCGTTCTTACAACTGCATCCGAGTATGGTTTAGAACTGAATCTCAAAAAATGCCACTTTTTACAACGAGAAATTGATTTTTGGGTTACCACATTAAAAATGGTCAACTGCATCCATCTCCCTCAAAAACTAAAGCTGTTCTAAATTTTCCAAAACCTAAAAGTGTCAAAGATGTACATTCATCTGTCGGACTAACCTCATATTTTCGTAAATTTATTCAAGATTATTTTTTAATAGCTAAGCCCTTAACAGATCTCCTTAGAAAGGACACTAAATTTCACTTCGGTGACCAGCAGCGAAATGCATTTAATCAGTTGAAACACATCCTTGCGTCAGGTCCTGTTTTAAGCATTTATAACCCTAGTAATGAAACAGAAGTTCACTGCGATCATCTATTGATAGTCACGGAGCAGTCCTCCTTCAAAAGTCTTCTATTGATAATCAATTTCACTCTGTCTACTTTATGAGCAAAAAAACCACAGATGCCGAGCGTAAATATTCGAGTTATGAATTAGAAGTTTTGGCTGTCATAGAAGCTCTTAAAAAATTCCATGTTTATATATTAGGTATTCCTTTCAAGATAGTCACAGTAGGTATTCCTTTCAAGATAGTCACAGATTGAAACGCATTTGCCCTAACTATGAATAAAAAAGATCTTTGCACAAAGATAGCTCGATGGGCTTTAATGTTAGCTGATTATAACTATACAATCGAACACAGACAAGGTACACGTATGCGCCACGTCGACGCTCTAAGTAGAAATCCCGTATGTATGACCATTCAAGACAGTTTTACTTCCAAAATCATACAATCACAGAACACTGACGAACATATACAGGCCATCAAAGAAATTTTGAAAACAAAGCCATATGACAATTATTTCCTCAAAAATAACGTTCTTTATAAAAATCATAAAGGTTACGATCCGGTAGTTGTGCCGTATGAAATGCAGCTAAACGTCATTAAACACGTTCATGACCAAGGACACTTTGGACGCAAACGTTGTGAAGAACTCCTTAATGAAGAATTTTTTATCCCTAATATGGCAAATAAGATTGATAAAGTTATAGCAAACTGTGTAACATGCCTTTCATATAATCGGAAACGTGGGAAACAAGAAGGTGAGTTACATCCCTTACACAAAGAGGAGACTCCCCTCCAAGCCTACCACATTGATCATTTAGGCCCTCTCGAATCAACTAACAAAAACCATAACCATATTTTGTCTTTAATAGATGCATTTACCAAATTCGTGTGGTTATATCCCTGTAAAACTACTTCTGCTGAAGTCATATTGAAACTGCAACAACAAAGTTATACTTTTGGCAACCCTTCCAAAATCATTAGTGATAAAGGTCCTGCATTTACAAGTAAAGAATTTGCTGATTATTGCCAAAATGAAAATATAAAACACGAGACAATTACGACTGACCTTCCCCGTGCTAATGGTCAAGTAGAGCGACTTAATTCCATCATAATTTCAGTAATCTCTAAAATATCCAAAGACGAACCGACCAAATGGTTTAAACATGTTCCTAAAGTTCAACAAGTCATTTATTCAACTTACCAACGAAACATTAAGAGAACACCGCTTGAAATACTATTTGGTACAAAAATGAAACAGAAAGAAGATTTACAAATTATTGAACTCTTAAACAGTGCAGTCGAAGAACAATTCATGAAATATAGAGAAGAACTCCGAAAAGAAGCAAAGAAGAATATTCTGGAAATTCAACAAGAAAATCGCAAGCATTATAATTTAAGACGTAAGAAACCACGGAAATATAACCTTGGAGACCTCTTAGCAATTAAAAGAACCCAACAAGGACCAGGGTTAAAACTGAAATCCAAATTCCTAGGTCCATATAAAGCAACCAAAGACAAGACTAACAACACCTACGACGTAGAGAAAATCTCATCAACTGAAGGACCGATCAGTACTAGTTCGTGTGCTGAATACATGAAGCCTTGGCATGACAATAACTGACACTTTATTTTTTTTTCCTTATCTTTAATGTGCATGTGTGAACATTTTAAAAGTCAGTGATTTTAAAGAAAATTTTCATAAGATGTTACATCATATCAGAAAAAAGACGACTGATCTTTCCCGTGTACAAACGAACTATATTTCCCCCCCCCCCTAAGAACAGTTACTGTTTTTTTGTTTTTGTTTCTTTTCAGATTCTATAAGATCACATGTCGCTGCGGCAGCTCCAGATGTCAGGACGGCCGCATGTGGGATATACTCTCGCATGTGGGCTACACTTTCTGTTGCACCTGAATTGGACTGTATTTCCCTCCGCTACTCATTTACCGGAATTCTGCTTCGAGATTAAATAAGAAACGGAAAATAGTGAAGCTGTGTGACGAGGAATGGAAAGAAGAAAGTAAATAGAATGTTTTCGACGATGGCAAACGATGTTGACTAAAACTAAGATGGAGATTTCGACGATTTACAAATAACGATTCTTTTAAGAAACTATAAAATATTTACGACGAATTGATGTTCGATAAAGATTGTTGAGAAAAGTTACGAAGAATGAATCTATGTTTTATTTTTTATTTGTTCTGTTCGTCAGATAATAAATGTATGTGTCCATCAGAGACTACTTTTTATTTTGAGTAAGGACTCGTCCATCCTATAATAAGGTAAAAAAAAGATGGCATCGAAATAAAAAATTTAGTAAATGCATAAAACTGTTGAAAATCCAGTTTTAGCACTTGCCGTCAATTTCCGGAAAAAATATTTTTAACTTCATCTAAACTCTTAAAAATGAGAATAGGATTGCCAACCTCCATATATTTTTAAAAATTTTCACTTTAATGGAACACGCATTCGTTTCGAAAGGAGTATTGCTGGAAGTACTGCTGCCTGCAGAAAAATGTCATTTGAAACAGAGAGGCGATTCAATTATTTTAGCAATTGAATTCATGCTGAACATTGTATTATACATACATTATCTTTTATTCTATTACTGTGGTGTGGACATAGATGCCAGTAACTGGATTTGAAGATGATTCGGAATTCTACATTTTGTAGACTGATAACCATGTATGGTAAACATTTTATGTGCAAAAAGAATTTGTTTCAATATCCAGGCCCGGACTGGCCAGGTCGGCAGGTCGGCGATCGCCGAGGGCCCCCAGCCTAAGGGGGCCCCAAAAATAGTGGACGTATTACTTTATACGAAATTAATAATTTGACTATTTCCCAATAATCTTTTTTTTTTTTTCCAACCGATTTTACAATAAATGCTAAGCGGTTGCCAATTGATTTTTTTTTAAGAAAGCCTACTTAATGATGCCGTATTTTGTCGTTAGCCAGGCGGAATAGGGTTGCTGGCTGGCTCCCCGGGAGCAGAATCGGCGCAACGCTGCGACGCACGTCGCAGACTCTTGGGAAGGTCTACAGACTATTTTCAATTGTTAAAAATTTAGCAGAAATTAAAAAATTTCGGTCCTAAATCCAAAAATTCGGACATAAAATGTATCGCAAATTTCGACAAATAGTCTTCGAAAAGAAATGAATTTCGTCATGGATCGCGAAAAACCACGCGAATCTCGTCCACAGATCGGGAAAAAACGGCAGTTTACGTCAAAAAATCTCGAAAAACGGCAAATTTTCTCAATAAATTGCAAAATAACGGCAAATTTCGTCAAAAAAATCACGAAAAAAAGACAAATTTCTTCAAAAAATCGCAAAAATCGGCAAATTTCTTCAAAAAATTACAAAAAAAAACGGAAAATTTCTTTAAAAGATTACGAAAAAACGGCAGTTTTCGTCAGAAAATCACGAAAAAATGGTAGTTTTCATCAGAAAATCACGAAAAAACGATAAATTTCTTCAAAAGATAGCGAAAAAACGGCAAATTTCATTTAAAAATCACGAAAAAACGGAACATTCCTTCAAAAAATGACAAATTTCTTCAAAAGGTAGCGGAAAAAAACGACAAATTTCTTCAAGAGATCGCGACAAAGCGGCAGTTTTTGTCAAAAGATCACGACAAATCGGCAAATTTCTTCAAGAGATCGCGAAAAAACGGCAAATTTATTCAAGACATCGCGAAAAAAAACAGCAGTTTTCGTCAAAAGATCGGTAAAAACGTCAAATCTTTTCAAAGAAGCGCGAAAAATGCAAATTTCGTCAAAAGATCGCGAAAAATGACGTCTCGTCAAAAGATAGCGAAAATAGCATCTCGTCAAAAGATCGTGAAAGCCCCGCAAATTTTGTCAAAGGGGAGCCCCTCCCCTCTTTCGGACAATGCATGAGGTGTTAAAAGTTCTGAGAACAAAGGCAACTTCTTTTTAAAAGTATACTTTTATGTCTATCACAAATACTTGGGAGGTTTGAATGCAGATAATGTAATGCGAGGATTGGTCTGCAGACTTTTTTTAAAGTTTTTACTTGTGTTGCAGACTGCAGAAAAAAATTCTGCTGCTGGCTCATGGATCTCTGTGCTGTCCTAAGCGATTAACAGACAAGCAGCTCAAAACATCAAAGGCCCCCTACGGATATTTGTGGCGTTCTGCTGACCACTAACCAGTATTGATAATACAGCTGAAAATCTCCAAAAAAGTTTCCAAGTACTAATAATTCTTATGTGCTCTTTGATATTTCGAAGGAATTTGGTTTTTAAAAAATGCATTTATCCTGTAAATGAGAATAAAATTAAAACTGTTTTTGTGGAAACATGTTCGGTACCATGGGTGTAGGTATGCAGCCTCAAAAAGAACATAGACTTTTTTTTTCCCCTAGAAAAAAAAAAAAAAAAAAAAAGTAATTTTTTTTTTTTTTTTAATTAGAGCATTTTCGTTATTCTTTAAGTAAATGCAATCTCTTTTTAAAAAGTGGTGCCAACCGAATAAAATTTGAGTGAAAGGCGCCTGCCACGAAGGGGTTAAACGTGTGACGATGTAGAATCTGAATTTGAAGACGAGAAAAATCTGTATGGTTATTGCTCTGACAAAAGAAAAAATGTCTTCGGTGTTTATCATGCGCCTTTTCTGTTCTTTTTGAACTCTCACAATCTGGAATGTTTACCAACCTGTATGTAGCTTACAAATTTATATTAACCATATCTTGTACACAATACACCTGTGAAAGGGGGTATTTTCTAAACTTAAAATTGTTAAGAATCGACTTAGAACTTAGATCTCGTTTAAGCTAACATCTTATGTCTAATCTTCTTTTCATGAATGTAGAAAAAGATTTATTTTATAATTTATATAAAGATGTTATCATAGATGAAGTAGCCAGAACCAGTGAAAAACTGGCCAAAAAGCTGTTAGGTAGTCAAAAGCCATTCACAATAACATAACATTTTTTAACTGTTGTAAATTTTATAAAATCTATTTTAAATAATGTACCCATGAAATCAAAATTAAAGCTAGTATTGCTTTTTTCAGTATGCTTGGTTTTTATTATTAATTGTGTCCCTTTTTAATGTCTGCTTAAGTATTACAGTAGCACTTAAGATATTATGGCTTTAACGAAGTAATTCTGATGCTTAAATCTAAAATATATACCCCTCTCTTTTTAAGTAATGCACCACTTGTAATTAATCAGTATATTTTTTTTTTCTAGCTTGGAACTAGTTAAGTACCGTATATAAAATAGTATTAATATTTATTGTGAAAGAAAGTAGACTACACCAGAAAAAGCTACGCCAGAAAACGGTGTAACACTTTCCAACAAAGTAGAAAAGTGTTTATTCATTCGGTTTGTCTGTCGGTCTGACCGTATGGCCGTCTGTCCGCGCTCTAACTCCCTTAAATATACTCGGGTTGCTATGAAATTTTTATATGTTATTGATGTTTACACTAGCACAAACCCTATTGAAAATGAAGTTTCTACTATGATTAGTTTATTTACAGGGGTAGTCAAAAGTTTTCTGATACATAACGACCTATGAGAAAAAAATCGTTTCAAATGAATTTTAAAGATGTTACACCCTGTCAAACATATTCAAATTTTCATGGATTCATAAAGTGTACTAAAATATGCATTATAAAAATATGCAGTGAAAATAATAGTTACCATTTATTTACAGGGCAATTCAAAAGAATTCCATTACACAATAATAAAGGGGGAAATTGTTTGAGACATATTTTAATTATGGTAAACGATTTCAAGTATCATAAAATTGATACACGCCGCTGAGACTTAATATTTAACGCATAATATGAAGTGCATAGCATTTACAGGGACACACAAAATATTTAAAATTTTATATTTTTGTCCGAAGTACTGTACATTATCAATGACAGCTGATGGATGGATGAAGTACATCAATTATGATATGTGTTTTTAAGTTTTATTAAATGTCTGAAAATTATGTGGTGTGTATAAATGTTATAGTTGATATACAGGGTTACACAAAAGAGCTCATCATAAATGTTACTGAATGTGAGGGTAATTAACTTAAAGATGGTTTTAAATAAGTTATGCATTTTTACGTTGAACACCTTTCAGTTTACTAAGAAATGTTTGTAGAATATAGATAAAATGATATACTGGGTCACGCAAAGAATTAGCTACATAGTTACCCATAAATTTTAATTTCTGGAAATGTGATTTAAGTAGTTTTACGAATGTTTATGCTTGAACTAAATTTTAACAAAATACTGGCGTGTAATAAAGATACTAGGTAAATTACAGGGCTGAACAAAAGTATTCAAGTATTTGCCATTTTTTAGAATAAAATGCCGAAAGAAAAATTTCATCCAGTTAGACATTTTCTTGCTAAACTAAATTTTCCTGTTATGTAGTATATATATATATATATATATATATATATGAACCGACGGATCAAATACAGGGTTATTCAAAAGTATTGGAATACTTATTTGGTTATGGACTGTAGCATTTTATTTCCCTAAATAACAAAGCTTTGTTAAAAGATTTCAGGAAGTGTTGGAAAGTGTTTCATAATGTATGCTTAACGCATGATTTTTCTTATTTGTTAAGCATTTAAACCTAATTTTCTACCATTCTATTCACAATAAGTTTCTTAGTAAGGGCCCCCCTTTCAGTCTCTAGCCGAGGGCCCCCAACGGAGCCAGTCCGGGCCTGTCAATATCATATTACCAGAATACCCGACAAAAATTTGAGAATTACAATAACTTGATACTAGGAAAATTAAAAACAGATTATAAAATCGAAACAAATTATGAGTTTTAAAACTCAAAATAGTATATTTTATTTAAATTTAACCATAAATGTACATATCGTTCACCCGCAAGAAAAGTAACACATCACGACAAAAGTAAATTTCACAGGAGAGGCAAAAGAAAATTTCCATGATTTTACTATAACATGAAATTAGAGCACTTAACTCTGCATGCAGGAATAAAAAATGCATAAAAATATAAAACCCTTAAAAATAAAGACATATTGTCACCTGAGAATAATAAGGTACAATTTGTGTTTTTGAAAAAAAAAATGACTTATCGATATGGAAAGGTTCTATTTGTATTTATGAAGGCCTTTTTGCATCAAAATGAAGTTATATATAATTTATGTATAATTTTACAATTATGTTATGAACATTTTATATGGATAAGTCATTTTCTTCAAAAACACATGTAGAACCTTATTCTCAGGTGACGATATGACGAATTTGGAGGATTGGATAAATTTACCTCCCCATACAATCCACCCTCTTCTGTGGTCACGAATGGACAAATAGTGATTTTCCGTTTACCTACACTTATAAAACTTTTTGTGTAGCAAGATACACCTTTGATAGATCTATTCGTGGAATAAAATGAAAAATGAATTTTTGCGAGATCTGTCACTTTTCTTGTGGATGAACAATATGTTTAACTCCTTGTGGGCTGAGAATTTTTTATTATTCTTACCAGTTATTTCATATTGTAAATTTTGCCTTATTAAATTGGTTTTAAAAAACCAGTGATAAGATATAAAAAAAATTGTAAAATGCGCTCGTCGTGGAGGGATTAACAAATTGCAGGAAATATAACCCCGGAAATATAACCTTGGAGACCTCTTAGCAATTAAAAGAACCCAACAAGGACCAGGGTTAAAACTGAAATCCAAATTCCTAGGTCCATATAAAGCAACCAAAGACAAGACTAACAACACCTACGACGTAGAGAAAATCTCATCAACTGAAGGACCGATCAGTACTAGTTCGTGTGCTGAATACATGAAGCCTTGGCATGACAATAACTGACACTTTATTTTTTTTTCCTTATCTTTAATGTGCATGTGTGAACATTTTAAAAGTCAGTGATTTTAAAGAAAATTTTCATAAGATGTTACATCATATCAGAAAAAAGACGACTGATCTTTCCCGTGTACAAACGAACTATATTTCCCCCCCCCTAAGAACAGTTACTGTTTTTTTGTTTTTGTTTCTTTTCAGATTCTATAAGATCACATGTCGCTGCGGCAGCTCCAGATGTCAGGACGGCCGCATGTGGGATATACTCTCGCATGTGGGCTACACTTTCTGTTGCACCTGAATTGGACTGTATTTCCCTCCGCTACTCATTTACCGGAATTCTGCTTCGAGATTAAATAAGAAACGGAAAATAGTGAAGCTGTGTGACGAGGAATGGAAAGAAGAAAGTAAATAGAATGTTTTCGACGATGGCAAACGATGTTGACTAAAACTAAGATGGAGATTTCGACGATTTACAAATAACGATTCTTTTAAGAAACTATAAAATATTTACGACGAATTGATGTTCGATAAAGATTGTTGAGAAAAGTTACGAAGAATGAATCTATGTTTTATTTTTTATTTGTTCTGTTCGTCAGATAATAAATGTATGTGTCCATCAGAGACTACTTTTTATTTTGAGTAAGGACTCGTCCATCCTATAATAAGGTAAAAAAAAGATGGCATCGAAATAAAAAATTTAGTAAATGCATAAAACTGTTGAAAATCCAGTTTTAGCACTTGCCGTCAATTTCCGGAAAAAATATTTTTAACTTCATCTAAACTCTTAAAAATGAGAATAGGATTGCCAACCTCCATATATTTTTAAAAATTTTCACTTTAATGGAACACGCATTCGTTTCGAAAGGAGTATTGCTGGAAGTACTGCTGCCTGCAGAAAAATGTCATTTGAAACAGAGAGGCGATTCAATTATTTTAGCAATTGAATTCATGCTGAACATTGTATTATACATACATTATCTTTTATTCTATTACTGTGGTGTGGACATAGATGCCAGTAACTGGATTTGAAGATGATTCGGAATTCTACATTTTGTAGACTGATAACCATGTATGGTAAACATTTTATGTGCAAAAAGAATTTGTTTCAATATCATATTACCAGAATACCCGACAAAAATTTGAGAATTACAATAACTTGATACTAGGAAAATTAAAAACAGATTATAAAATCGAAACAAATTATGAGTTTTAAAACTCAAAATAGTATATTTTATTTAAATTTAACCATAAATGTACATATCGTTCACCCGCAAGAAAAGTAACACATCACGACAAAAGTAAATTTCACAGGAGAGGCAAAAGAAAATTTCCATGATTTTACTATAACATGAAATTAGAGCACTTAACTCTGCATGCAGGAATAAAAAATGCATAAAAATATAAAACCCTTAAAAATAAAGACATATTGTCACCTGAGAATAATAAGGTACAATTTGTGTTTTTGAAAAAAAAAATGACTTATCGATATGGAAAGGTTCTATTTGTATTTATGAAGGCCTTTTTGCATCAAAATGAAGTTATATATAATTTATGTATGATTTTACAATTATGTTATGAACATTTTATATGGATAAGTCATTTTCTTCAAAAACACATGTAGAACCTTATTCTCAGGTGACGATATGACGAATTTGGAGGATTGGATAAATTTACCTCCCCATACAATCCACCCTCTTCTGTGGTCACGAATGGACAAATAGTGATTTTCCGTTTACCTACACTTATAAAACTTTTTGTGTAGCAAGATACACCTTTGATAGATCTATTCGTGGAATAAAATGAAAAATGAATTTTTGCGAGATCTGTCACTTTTCTTGTGGATGAACAATATGTTTAACTCCTTGTGGGCTGAGAATTTTTTATTATTCTTACCAGTTATTTCATATTGTAAATTTTGCCTTATTAATTTGGTTTTAAAAAACCAGTGATAAGATATAAAAAAAAATTGTAAAATGCGCTCGTCGTGGAGGGATTAACAAATTGCAGTTATTAACTTAATTTTTAGCTCACAGGCTATCATAGCCTGAGAGCTTATGTGCCCGTCCGTTCTGTATGTATGTTCGTATGTACGTAACGCGATAACTCATGATAAAAATATCCGATCCACTTGAAATTTTGTATGTAGGTATATCCTGACAAGGCGCTTCCCTGATTAGTTTTTGGAGTTCATTCGATATGTATAAGAGGGGTAACGGGGGGCTCATGCCCCCCGTTAGTTGATATAGATGGGATTTTCATGCAGAATTAAGTTTTCAAAATTTAGATTAGGATCATTCTGATGAGGCGATTCCGTGACTGTTATTAGGTGTTCATTGATTAAGTATAAATAGGGGGAACAGGGGTTCTAATGCCCCCCCCCGTTAGTTGATATAAATGGGATTTTCATGCAGAATTAAGTTTTCAAAATTTAGCTTAGGATCATTCTGATGAGGCGATTCCGTGACTGTTATTAGGTGTTCATTGAATAAGTATAAATAGGGGGAACAGGGGTTCTAATGCCCCCCCCCCGTTAGTTGATATAAATGGGATTTTCATGCAGAATTAAGTTTTCGTTCAAAATTTAGATTAGGATCATTCTGATGAGGCGATTCAGTGACTGTTATTAGTTGTTCATTGAATAAGTATAAATAGGGGGAACAGGGGTTCTAATGCCCCCCCCCCCCCCGTTAGTTGATATAAATGGGATTTTAATGCAGAATTAAGTTTTCGTTCAAAATTTAGATTAGGATCATTCTGATGAGGCGATTCCGTGACTGTTATTAGGTGTTCATTGAATAAGTATAAATAGGGGGAACAGGGGTTCTAATGCCCCTCCCCGTTAGTTGATATAAATGGGATTTTCATGCAGAATTAAGTTTTCGTTCAAAATTTAGATTAGGATCATTCTGATGAGGCGATTCCGTGACTGTTATTAGGGGTTCATTGAATAAGTATAAATAGGGGGAACAGGGGCTCTAATCCCCCCCCCCCGTTAGTTGATATAAATGGGATTTTCATGCAGAATTAATTTTCGTTCAAAATTTAGATTAGGATCATTCTGATGAGGCGATTCCGTGACTGTTATTAGGTGTTCATTGAATAAGTATAAATAAGGGGAACAGGGGTTCTAATGCCCCCCCCCCCTTAATTTATATAAATGGGTTTTTCAAGCAGAATTGTCAGATTTCGTTCAAATCTCTGAATAGTTTTGGAAGTTTAATGGTTAAGTATAAAAGAGGGGGATAACTCCTTTTAAATTATATAAATGATAAATGGGTTTTTATTAAGAATTATCTCATTTGCTCTGAATTTTGGATATAGATTTTTTATATGATAAAGCATGTCTTTGATAGTATAGGAGTTTCAATGATTAAGTATAAAAAAAGAGGAAAGGGGAGAACTGTTTCCCCTTCTTAATTTTTTTTCGAACGGAATTAACCCTTGAAAATATAAGGCTTTAATGTACAATTAGTATTTGTAGCCTGTGAGCTCAATGCCATCAGTTTAACTGGGCAGTATTCTTTATTTAAGTTATACTTCATTCAAGGGATCTGAAAAATTATTTCTATCTATGAGAAATTCAAAAATTATTTGTTTTTATAATTTTCAAGAGTAATCTCAGTTTAAAACGACCACAATAAAGATTCTGATTATATTGCTTTTTACATTTACACAATTGATGTATTTTTTAATTTTCAGAGTCTTAATTTTTCTATAGAATTTATTATATGTTCTACAAGCCTTAAAAGCAAAGCAAAACTAAGAATTTAATATTAAAAACTCTTTCGCACGATTCTGAAAAGCTTTTTCTTTTGTGTTTGTGTAAAACATTAATATTATTTGTTTATTCAAACTCTTTATGAGTAATCTCAGTTCAATAGTACCAAAGATCAAGACCATGACTGCATCGTTGCACATTTTGAATACGTTTATCTGCGACAGTGAAATTAACTTCCATACGAATGTGATTTACTTAAAAGTTTCACCTTCTGTCTTTACTGAAATTTCAAAAAGTAAAATGGCAATCATTAGCTGCCTTACATCCGTTAATAATCTGTATCGAAAACACCCATTTTCCCAATGCCACGGTTATCTACGTAACATTACCCTTAGAATGGCCTAGAAGTTTCCTGGTTACCTTATCATCAGGTGCTTCTCCTCAGGGTTTACTGACACTGTGGATTTCATTTTTCTTCTTTTACACGTGTGTGATGGAGATTTGATTTTCGATATTTATCGAATTTATAAATGGAATAACATTTTAAATAGTTACAAAAAAGAAAGCAATCAGAAATTGTAAATTACAACAAACTTAACGAAATTATTAATAGAGAATGATTCAACAAAAATATGACAGTCTTTTAAGAGATTGTAATTCACACCAAAACAAACAATCTTTGTATGGGATACAGAGGTTCGTAATCATTTTTAACACTTTTCAACAAAACTGGAGAGTGTTTATGAATTTAATTTGTCTGTCCGTCTGTCCACTCTCTAACTCCTGTAAATATCATCGGATTTTCGATCAATTGAAAATGGTTATTTAGGGTTACCAAAGCATGTTTGGTATTGTTTATGAAGTATGTAGGATTAGATTAATAGTTCATTTAAAGGGCACTCAAAAGAATTCCATTATATTAAGGTATACGGAGAAAAACCGTTTGTAGGACATTGTAATGAGATCAGGCTATTTCAGATAATTTGAAACTAATATAAATATCTGAATTTCTCTAAAATTACGTTAGAACAGAGCATTTATAGCATTTTTTATTCAATTACAGCAAGCATGTAAAACTCATTCATCGCTCAGGCCAAATTAGACATTTTATACAAAGCTGCGGCCACATAAAACAACTAAGAAAAATCATGCGTTAAGCATATACTATGAAACACTTTTCAACACTTCTTAAACTCTTTAACAAAACCTCGTTATTTAGATAATAAGATGTTACTGTCCATAGACAAATATGTATTCCAAAATTTTTGAGCAGCCCTGTATTTGATCTGTCGCTTGATATACACTGCTCAAAACAATTAAAGGATATTTGAAGTTTTATATAAAATAAAGATATAAACGAAATTTTTTTGCCGAAAATAGAAGAAGAGAATCACAAATGCAAATTTTTCTGGTTTCAAACTGTGAAGTATGCAAATTTTGAGTTCGACGTCAAAAATGCCGCTTCAGCGGCAGCGAATGAAATTTGACTTTCAACTGGATAAAAGAGAATGAAGACAAGGATGATCGGCATTCAGTGATTGCTTTGTTTCGATGAGTACGATGTCTCAGTGAAGTCATTTGACAGATTCAGAAGCTTGGAGAATTGTTGGTAGGTTAGAAGGGGGCCAAACTCAAGCCGAAGTAGCGAAAGCCATTAGAGTGTCACAAAGTGTCATTTCCAGGATCTGGAACCGTTTTTTGGAGAGTGGATGTGTAGGCCGAAGATCAGGGCAAGGTCGCAGACGGGCAACAACGCCCAATGAAGATCGGTATTTAGCGTTAACAGCTCGGAGACACCGAAACATGAACGCTACTCTTCTCCAACAACATCTTCGCTCGGCTACAGGCACCACGATTTCAACTCAGACTGTCCGAAGCCGGCTCAATGCTGTAGGTCTGTATGCTCGCCGACCAATGGTATCTGTTAGATTAACATCAAGGCATCGTCGCGACCGCAGGGAGTGGGCAACCGAGCATGTCAACTGGAGGAGAAATGAATGGAGCAATATTCTGTTTTCTTACGAGCCCCGTTTTTCTGTGCATCCGGATAGTAGGTGTATTTTCATCTGGAGGGACCGTGGCAGTAGGAAAAATCCTGCGTTCGTGTACGAAAATGTCAGATTTGGCGGTGGAGGAAAGTCGGTGTATGGTGGCATCTCCATTGACGGGCGGACTGACCTCTACATCATTCGAGATGGAGCTCTGACTGGTCGCCGATATAGGGATGAGATCCTCAGACCTATTGTAGTCCCTTACGCTGCAGCAATCGGAGATAACTTCATTTTAATGGACAATAACTGCAGGCCACATCGTGCAAACCTGGTGGAGGATTTCCTTTTCGAGGAAGGAATTGTTCGAATGGAATGGCCTGCGTGTTCTCCAGACATGAATCCAATCGAGCACGTTTGGGACGCTCTAAGAAGACGAGTTTCTGGCCGCCAACAAGCCCCACAAACTCTCCAAGAACTGGAAAGAGCTCTTCTGGAAGAGTGGGGGGCAGAATACCCCAACTCGTCATTAATAGCCTCATTTAGTCCATGCCTCAAAGGTGTTCAACGTTGCTGTCCGCCCGTGGAAACCATACCCCCTACTGAAAATGATTTTCTTTGAAGGAAACACCTTTTCTTATTCTTTTTTTCTCATATGCACAAATTGTGTTTTTTTTCCTTTTGTACCCAAATGCGCAATAAAATGCATTTTTTTCTGCCAAACATGTGTAAATTCTCATATAACCTACTATGTCTGTCGACCATGTATCAATCAGCTAAGAAGTTTCCCAGATACAAAATTAACCTAAAACTGCAATATCCTTTAATTGTTTTGAGCAGTGTATATACTTTATAATGAGGAAATTTAGTTCAGCAAGAAAACGTCTAACAGGTTGAAATTTCTCTTTCAGAAATTTACTAATAGATGAAAATATACTTGAATATTTTTGTTCAACTTTGCAATTTACCTAGTACCTTTATTACACACCAATTTTAATTAAAATTTTATACAAACTAAAACACTCTTAAAATTACTGAAATCACATTTCTAAAAATTATCATCCGTAGGCGACCATGTATCGAATTCTTCGCGTGGTCCTGTATATCATTTTATCTATAGTCCACAATCATTTCTTAGTAAAATGAATGCAGTTTATAGTAAAAGTGCATAACTCATTCAAAAACTACCTTTAAGCAATTTACGCTCATAAACCTTTACGAATTCTTTTGTGGAGTCCTGTATATCAACTATAACAGTTATACATACCATATAGTATGCTTAAATAGAGTGAAAATTAAAAGCGCATACCATAATTACAAATTCATTTCTTGACATCACCGCTATTACACAGTACTTGGGATAAAACGTACTATCTGAAATCTTTTGCGTGGCCCTATAAATGCTACGCACTTCGTATTTTACATGAAAAAAACTTATAGAAGGCCTCACCGACATATAAAAATTTTATGATACATTAAATAGTTTAGCAGAATAAAATAAGCCGCGAATAATTTCTCCTGAGACCATTATGTACTGGAATTCTTTTGTGTGGCCCTGTAAATATATAATAAGTATTCTTTTGACCGCATATTTCACAGAATGGATATTTCAGTGCATTTCGTAGAAGATGTAATCAATTTTAAGGGTGTAAAAGAGTAACATCTTTAAAATTTATTTGAAACGATTTTTTCTCATTCATAGACACCCATGTATCCAATTCTTTGCGTGACCGTATATATCATTTTATCTATATTCTACAAACATTTCTTAGTAAACTAAAGGCATTTCAGCATGAAAATTCATAACTTATTTAAAAACCATTTTTAAATAATTTACACTCATATTCCGTAACGTTTGCGATCCATTTCATAAAGTCCTGTATATCAACTATAGTATTTATATGCACCATAAATATGCATAGATATAGTGAAATTTAAAAGCACATATCATATTTAAAATATATTTCATCCATCATCGAATACACATATATAGTACTTCAGAAAGAATATACTATTTGAAATCTTTTGTCTGTCCCTGTAAGTGCTATACACTTCGTATTATGCTTGACTATATCGCATAACCTATTTTAAGGTTCAACGATGCATATCAATTTTATTATTCATGAAATAGTTTAAGAGAATTAAAATAAGCCACAGACAATTTCTCCCTATACCATTTTGCACTGGAATTCTTTTGTGTGGCCCTGTAAATATATAATAAGTATTCTTTTCACTTCGTATATTACAGAATGCATATTTTAGTTCTTTTCGTAAATGCATATTAATTTTAAGGGTGACATGGTTTACACATTTTGTAACTTGTAACATCTTTAAAATTTATTTCAAATGATTTTTTCCCGTAGGCAGTAATGTAACGGAAAACTTTTGACTGTTCCTGTATAAAAATGAACTACAGTAAAACTGCAAAGAAAGTGCATTTGGAAGACTGTAATGATTTAGCACTATTCCCTGCAGTTTTTTGAAGTCGACCCACCTTCAAATTTACTGCAGTAAGTGTGTAGTTCATAACTACACATTTACTGAAAGGAATTTGTAGTTGATAAGTGCATTTTTAAGTACATTTTTTATGGAGAACATTGGTAAAAAATCATTGTTTATCAATCTTTCAATCGTGACACTAAACTGAGATCGAATTACAGCGGCCATACAGATTATTGACTCGGCAATGCTTTACAAAACGTGCTTAGAAACCTGGTAGAGACTCGGTGTAATGCCCGTGACTTATGGTACTTACATTGAAATCGTGGAATAAAATATTGTGAAAAATACTTCGAAATTTTCTTTATGGAAAATATAAAAAACCTTAAATGCAAATTACAATTTGTTTATTTTATTGTTTTTATTTTAAATGTAACGATGCATGTCCGACTCCCTGCGGCTGAATTTGAAACTATAATTTCAACAAAATTTTACTGTTTTGATCTAATTTCCTCATAATCACTCAATTAAATTTAGTAAGCCAAATTTAAAATTTACCTGCAAATTAACTTTTAGGGCAAGATAGCAAACTCAGAAGGAATAAAATCAGTTTGTTCAACTTGCATTAAATCTGATGTATTAGCTTTAAATAAATTTTTTAAAAAAAGAAAAAGAAAGAAAGAAATCCTGCCCTCTTAATTAACCCTTTCCGACACCCTGTTCCCGGTAATGAGGTACCTAATTTTAATTCCAAACTTGCAAAAGGCACCAATAATATTTTAGTAAAATTTTGCTTTTACAATAAAACCTTAAAATAGGGATTTCAAAATA
Organism: Maratus speculifer; assembly: GCA_964019185.1. Lineage (NCBI taxonomy): Eukaryota > Metazoa > Arthropoda > Arachnida > Araneae > Salticidae > Maratus > Maratus speculifer. The sequence goes on from OZ025296.1 coordinate 89,666,907, forward strand.
TCTAAAAAATTCGTTTGTGAATTCCGGTATCAGTCGATAATTTCTCCTTTTACTAACAGATTTCGCCCGTGCTGGAAAGGGTTAAAAAGGAATAAAATTTTAAGTTGAACTTCCACTTTGGACATCTAAGTAGAATTGAATCTGTGATTATTGAAAAGAAATAAGTTTTAGTTTTAAATTTTTCTAACAAGGAAGGTCTCCATACCGGCATACACAGAAAAATCTGAAAAAATTACAGAATGTTCTTCTCATATAGTTATATATGTTTATAAAAAAATTTCGGCGGAACCTCCTTATAACGTCCGTAAAAAAATAATAAAAATTTCGTTTATTTGGCGATTTATCTCCGGTTGGCGAAAAAACGAAATTTTGAAAAATACGCTTTTACGCTTAGAATACTTTTTAAAGAAAAAACTTTCTATGTTCAATTTATTTAAATAAGTTTAGTTTAATTAATTTTAGTTTTGCATTTTTACTTTACTTTAAGTGTAATTTTGTCATATACGTTTATATGTGCTTATAACAAAATGAAATTAATATATTTTATCATTTAAAACACAATTTAAATTGATTAAAATTGTTCAAAATTGAAAAATACACTGTTAAAAATCTGCTGCATTTTGTTGCAACGCACTCCCTTGCTTGCATAGAAAACGGTTACTTGGAAGTGAAATGGAACTTTCTCATTGGTTGGAATAAAGATATTATGTACAAGCGGTGGAGTGCGTTCCAGCAAAATGCAGCAAATTTTTAACAATGTTTCACAAGCTATAACACTGCTAAAAATCTGTACCATTTTCTCAAGCGTCACTCCACCGCTTTTATAGAAAACGGTCAATTCACCGTGCTATGGAGCATTCTCATTGGTCAGAAGAGAGATATTCTATAAAAGTAATGGAGTGACGTTGCAGTAAATGCTGCAGATTTTTAGCAGTGAAGTCAATTAAAATCAATTTTCAGATTCGTTAAAATCCTCTGCTTTTGGCGAGGAAATGCACTGCTCGCCAAATCCCGCGTCGCTCTCAGCTTTTCACGCCAATTATTCCAAACTATTTTATTTTTTTACATATCTAATAATGTAATTCCGCCGCTAATTTTCACTGATCCTTTATTACCTACATAAGTAGTTTAATTCGTATTTTTTTTTCAAAACATTCTGAGTATGCCCTCAATGGAGACCTTCCTTGTAAGTACGTTGTAACTTAAGATACTCATTTTACAAATTTCTTCCTTTCAAACATGTGCGGAATGAGTTGCATTTTTTCAGGAAACAGTCAATAAATATTAAAAAACTTTGTAATCATCTTAGAATGAAAAATATGATTCTTTTCAACAATTGTTGTGCTGGTTCAATTATAAGATTTATTTTAAGCAATCAGCTCACTAGACTTCAGAGATTTAATATAAATATTTCTAAATTGTATTAAAAGTGAATAAAAAAATATAAAACATGTTTTCCTTTAACACACGTTTCATGAAAACCACTAAACTTTCTATATTTATTAGGGTAAACTTTTTGATTTTATTTCTAGAACGACTTCTGTTCTAGATTTTCCTTTCTTTACTTAGGAGAAATGCTTGAAATTGTAAACAGCTAAAAATAGCAAGCAATCCAATAATTTTTCATTGTTGTTTATAAACAACTCAGTAGAACTATTTTGTTGATTTATTTTTCTACTTCGATACTTTCTTTCCTTAATTTAAGAGAGAATGTGACTTCTAGCTTTAAAATAACTTTTAAATAAAAGGTACATTAATAAAAAAACAAGTAAGAAAAATCATGCGTTAAGCATAGATTATGAAGCACTTTCCAACACTTAATGAAATCTTTAACAAAACTTTGTTATTTCGGTAAATAATAGTGTATAGCCAAATATACCCAAATACGTATTCCAGTACATTAGAACAGCCCTGTATTTCATATGTCAGTTCACATAATGGGAAAATTTAGCTTAGCAAGAAAATACCCAGTAGCTTGAAATTTCTTTTTCAGCAATTCGTACTATTAGATAGAAACATATTTGAATACTTTTGTTCAGCCCTGTAGTTTACATTGTACCTTTATTACACGTCAGCATTAGGCTAAAAGTTATTGTAAACTAAAACACTTTTAAAACAACTGAAATCACATTCTCATAAATCATCATTCATAGGCGTCCATGTACCGAATTCTTTGCGTGGCCCTGTATATTCTTTTATCTATATTCTGCAAACATTTCTCAGTAAATTGAATGCAGCTCAGCGTAAAAATGCATAGCTTATTTAAGAACCACGTTTAAATAATTTACGCTCATATTCAGTAACGTTGGTGAGCTCTTTTGGGTAGCCCCAGTATATGAACTATATCATTTATAAACACCATATAATGTGCATATATTTAGCGAAATATAAACGCGAAAATCATAATTAAAATGCATTTCATCCCTCCATCAGCCATCATCGGACACATATACGCTACTTCGGAAAGAATATACTATTTGAAATCTTTTGTATGGCCCTGTAAATGCTATGTACTTCATATTATGCAAGACAGTAGCGTATAATTTATGTTAAGCTTCAGTGACATATATAAATTTTATTATACATGAAAAAGCTTAATATATTTAAAATATGTCACACACAATTCCCCTTTTACCATTATCTAATGGAATTCTTTTGTGTGGCCCTGTAAATGAATAATAGCTACATTTTCACTTTATATTTTATAGAATGCATATTTTAATATGTTTGACAGGGTATAACATCTTTAAAATTCCTTTGAAACGATTTTTCCCCATAGGCCGTAATGTAATAGGAAACTTTTGATTCGCCCTGTAGATAAATTAATCATGGTAGAAACTTCATTTTCGATAGGACTTGTGCTAGGGTAAACGTCAATAACGTCCTAAAATTTCATGGCAATCCGAGTATATTAACGATTTTTCCCCATAGGCCGTAATGTAATGGGAAACTTTTGATTCTCTCTGTAGATAAACTAATCATGGTAGATACTTCATTATCAATAGGGTTCGTGCTAGGGTAAACCTCAATAACGTATAAAAATTTAATAGCAATCCGAGTATATTTACGGGAGTTAGAGAGCGGCCAGACGGACAGACGGACAGACAAACCGAATGCATAAGCACTTTTCAACTTTGTTGGAAAGTGCTAAAAACATTAATCCATTATTTAACTAGTGAAAAATGCTCCAAGGGGCAGTGCAAAAGCAGAATATGATTTTAATTAAGCATTAAAAAGTAATGGACAAGTGCTTCTGTTAATTACTGAGCATGAGGAAGGATAAGGGATCCCTTCTTGGCTACAACTCACTTCAATGCCAACTTTGAAAAAATCATATTTGCGCTTTTTCCATATAAAAGAAATTTGCGGTTCTTTAGTAGAATTTTCCACCGTGCTTTAGATGTTAACCAGGGTTGTAGTCATAAAAATAACATAAGATATATGCTCTAAGCAGAGGGATATTCTAGAATGTGTATACTATAAGCTTTCTTGAAAAACAGAGGGTATATGGTGTTCTATTAAAAAGTCCAGAAGGTGTACGGCGCATAGCCTGTACTACATCTCTGATGTTAACTGCACTGTTCACTCTGCACTATACTACAAATCAATTTTCTGTGCAATTATACACTTAGGGTATGCTTGGTGGCAGTGCATGAATGTGATACCTGCAGGAACTAGGTATCTGGCATTATGTCGCCTTCCTTTACATTTATGTCTAATAAGGCTGCATCTTTACTGGTTACGTCTTTACACTATACATTTTTATAGTAACTGCGACTGATTTGTTTTCACGGAAAAAGCGCAAATATGATTTTTTCAAAGTTGGCATTGAAGTGAGTTGTAGCCAAGAAGGGATCCCTTATCATGCTCAGTAATTAACAGAAGCACTTGTCCATTACTTTTTAATGCTCAATTAAAATCATATTCTGCTTTTGCACTGCTCCTTGGAGCATTTTTCACTAGTCCTTCTATTTTTCCATATTCCATAGGGATACTGCACAACTTGTTTTGTATTTTATATATAGAAAACAAAATCTTATTTGTATTGAAATTAAAAAATGCTACATACTCTAATACTCTGGTGTTACAAATTAAAAAAAAAAAATTTAAACAGGTTTTTCTATACCAAAATTCTACGGTGGTTTTCAAAAAAAAAAAAAAAAAAAAAAAATCAGTTTTTTACTAAAGTGAATAAAATAATAAATCCTTTCAAAGAATAGATTTTTCATTCAAATATCCATTATTTTTGCCAAAAACAGGAACTTTTTTATGCAAGAGTAAAGTTTGATACAAAAACCATGCTTCTTTTTTTTCTTAATCCGTATTTATTACGAACTTATTAAAAACGTACTCCACCGCTTTTATAGGAAACGATTGCTTTACTGTGTTATGGAGCATTCTCATTGGCCATAAAGAGACATTCTATAAAAGCTGTGGAGTGACTCTGCAACAAATGGGTCAAATTTTTAACAGTGCACTGTTAAAAATCTGCTGCATTTTGCTGCAACGCCCTCCACCACTTGTATATAATATCTCTATTCCAACCAATGAGAAAGCGCCATTTCACGGCCAAGTAACCGTTTTCTATACAAGCAGGGGAATGCGTTGCAGCAAAATGCAGCAGATTTTTAACAGTGTGCACATCCTTGGCGCTATAGTTTACAGGAGTGGTACTTTGTTCAAAATTTGAAACTTTTGCTGCATCGCCACTCCATCGCTTTGATAGAATATCTCTATTTTGATCGATGAGAATCCTCGATAATGCATTTAAGTAATCGTTTTCTACTTATCTACTATATCGTTTCCGTATATTTATTTTTTCAATCAGCACCAAGGTGCGCACTTTATTAGAAGACACGCTCTATTAGAGGGCGCATTCTATTAGAATAAATACGGTATATACTTATAATAAATACACTTTGTTAAAGTACAGGGCCCCAATATTTGACAGGTGCCAGGCATTTTTGCCATTGAGCTAAAAACAAAATATAAATAAATGAAAAATATGGATAAAATATAAATTTGGCATGGTGCAAAAAATTGCCTAATTTAAAATTAAAAATCAAATTTGACAGCCACCAGGGCTAGACACCGTGCATAATTATTCAGTAAATGATTCATTAAAAAATGACAAAAATCAGCATGTCAAAAATTTCAAAAAAATTCATAATTCGTTAAAAAATTAAGTTAAAAATAAGAGAAAAAAAAGCATTCTGTATTTTTTTATGCTTAATCGAATGGTGTAACTGGTTTTTCTCTCCGATGATCACAAGTACCTTAGATTGATGACTGCTATTCTTTTATTTCATCTTGTAAAAAAACTGTTTAACGTAAAGTTATGAATTTTTGCAGGATTAATTAGCATCGCAAAATCTTTAAAATAAACTTTACCGCAACATTCTATCTGCAATAGAACGTTAGATATACCCATTTATGACCAAGTTTGGAAAATACGCAAGTTCAGAAAAACCGCCCAGCGAAATAACGTTTTCTCGATGACGACCTCGGGATAAAAAGTTTGTCCTTTTGTTTAAAAAAAAATTAAGTTTTTATCTTTATAGTCCACTCATTTAAGCTTAAATTAGGTAAGAATCTCGGAATTCGAGATACCCAGCTGTAAGTCTGTAAATACTTGTATATTGACACCCTAAAAGTTGTCTCAAAACCTACATATGGTAGGGTGTACGCAACTATTAAATTCCAAGGTCAAAGGTCACAAAAATCGGTTTTTTGCGCTTCTTTTGTAAATATCTCATTCCCTATAGGTTTTTTGCTATTCGTATTTATTATCAATATTGTAGAATACAAAATTCTCTACAAATTTTGTTTGAAAACATTTTTCATACGTCGAACCGTTTTCGAGATAGAGGGCGGAGAGCGCGCGGTCACAGCATCACTTCAGGTCAAACGGTGCCTCCGGTCGAAAACGCTCCATATATAATTTTTTTCCTAACCTATCCACTTTTTATTCAGTATTAATTTATTTAACAACATTTACCTGTCCATGTAATTGCAGAATTGTTAATGAAAATATAGGAATTATATTTGAATTTTAACCTAGTTAATATAATATTAATAACTTCTTATCATTTAATAAAATAAAGTTGAAACGTTCCGAAAAAGTAATGCCGCTTTCCTGTGTTAACAAATCTGTAAAAATAAATTATTGTAAAGTTGCAATGGCTCCATTATTACTCTTCCAAAGAATTACTGTCAGCAAACAATTTGAAAGTAATCTTGAGGAATATCTTCAATATGAATTGAGTCCGTATCCAACAGCTCTATTTGATAATGATGGCATGAGAAAAACAACAAAATCGTCATTGTATGACAACATGAGCCCAACTGATTTTTTTCTCAATGAAAATAATGTGACGTTCATTATTGAAGGCGGATTTCTTCTTCATCATGTTGTATGGAGCAGAGAAGATATTTTATCTATTATTTTTGATAAATACATTAATTATTTAAAAAGGCATTACAGTTCCAAAATAATTGTTGTATTTGACGGATATTCAGACTACAGTAAGAACGTAAAAGCCATGGAGCAGCAGAGAAGAACTGCTGCACTTTCAAAAACGTATAAAGTCTGTTTAGATGAAACAATGGTTGAACCAGTTACTCAAGAAAAATTCTTATAAAATCGAAATAACAAAGATATGCTCATTAATACCTTAACTGAAAAATTACAAGCTGCAAATATTACTACTAAACAAGCCAGAGATGATGCGGATGTTCTTATTGTTGAAACTGCAATTGAAGAATCAAAGTCTGAAAAAACTGCAGTTATAATAGGACAAGATATTGATTTACTTGTCATTTTAATTGGGCGTACACTGTCTTACGAACAAGAAATTTTCTTTAAAAAAGTTGGGAAAGGAAATGTAAAAACGGAGATATACTCGACTAAAAGTTTTGATAATTATCCTCATTCCAAAACACATATTTTATTTCTGCATGCATTAAGTGGCTGTGACACAACTTCTGCGCTTTTTAAAAAAGAAAAAAAATCATTTTTAAAAGTTTTTGAGAAACTGACGAATTTAGATGAACTAGCTGCAGCATTTGAAGAAGAAAATAGTTCCGCCCAGAGATTATTAGAGAGTGGAACTCAAATCTTATTGGCAGTCTATAATGCTCCGAAATCTGTGAAAAGTCTCGATCATCTTCGTTATATGCATTACGTCAAGTCTACAAAACTTAATAAACCTGTGCAGCTTTCAATTCTTCCACCAACAAGTGCAGCTTCTCATCAACATTTCAAACGTGTATATTATCAAGTTCAAACTTGGTTCGGGCATGATTTGGAACCCGGTATGGGGTTGGGCAATGCAAAACGATTTTCTGGAGCATATCATGACAATTTTACCACCTGCTCCAGAAGATTTGCTAAATACAATTTTCTGCAACTGCAAGAGTGGTTGTGGTTCGCGATGCGGATGCAGGAAAGTGGGCTTGCAATGCTCTTTAGCTTGTGGCCAATGTAATGGGCAAGCTTGTCTCAATGCAGAACCATATCAGAGCGACATTAACGAAGATGAAACCTTTGACCCTGAAATCATGGAACAACTTGAGACAAATGTCGTTGAAGACGATAATGAAGACCAGTTTGAAATTTACCAGCAGCCGAAAGACGACGATGAAGAGGAAGAAGATGATTAAAAACATAAATTTTAGTTTTTGTACCCTTTATTCCATTTTTTTACTTTTAATAAAAATAAATGTATTGAATAGTATTTTTTAATAAAACGATTAATTCATAATTTTTTTTTCATCATGTAAGAAGTTATTAATATTATATTAATTAGGTTAAAATTCAAATATAATTCCTATATTTTCATTAACAATTCTGCAATTACATGGACAGGTAAGTGTTGTTAAATAAATTAATACTGAATAAAAAGTGGATAGGTTAGGAAAAAAAAGATATATGGCGCGTTTTCGACCGGAGGCACCGTTTGACCTGAAGTGATGTTGTGACCGCGCGCTCTCCGCCCTCTATCTCGAAAACGGTTCGACGTATGAAAAATGTTTTCAAACAAAATTTGTAGAGAATTTTGTATTCTACAATATTGATAATAAATACAAATAGCAAAAAACCTATAGAAAATGAGATATTTGCAAAAAAAGCGCAAAAAACCGATTTTTGTGACCTTTGACCTTGGAATTAAATAGTTGCGTACACCCTACCATATGTAGGTTTTGAGACAACTTTTAGGGTGTCAATATACAAGTATTTACAGACTTACAGCTTGGTATCTCGAATTCCGAGGTGAACTTACTATAATGACTGGACTATTAGTAGTTTTCGAGAAAAGTGCTGTGACACAAAATTTTTGTCCGATTTTCAGAATACTCTACAGTACACCTACAGTATGCCATAAAAAACTAGTCGTTGGGGGCCACCGTAATACTTACCCATCATGGATATGTGTATGAAAATAAAACATGTGAAACTATTTATACAATGCATTGCAATTCATAAACAAAATTTAAATATTGTTAATATACATAGTAATGCTATATTAAAGAACTGCTGATGTACCAATTTCGACAAATTATATAAAACGCCAAACTACTCAAGTAGTACCGAACTGCGTAAAAGAAACATCCTTATAACTCCAAAAATAATAATTCTATTAACTAACAATTAATTGCGCCTGATTAAGCGTCTCATTTCCAATTAAAATATATTTCTGAATTAAAATTTGAATGAAATACAGGGTCATGAAAAATCGAAGAATGTGGAAAACAAGATTACAAATATCTCGGCAACTAATAATCCGATCGACTTCGTTCTATATGCAAAATGTGTGTTATTTTATTGCCTTTTACATCCATTCCTTAGAACAAAAAAATTCGAAAATTTTTATATACCTTTCATCAGAACGAATATTTCGAGAGTCCGAAAAAAATAGTTCCGGATCATCGAGGTTGTTGATATTAAATAGGGTTCGTCCCATTCTTACATACTAACTACATACAAAATTTCAAGTCTCTATCTCAATTTGTTCTGGAGATAGAGCGTTTACAGACAGACAGACAGACAGACAGACGGACGGCAAATTTTTTTTTCTAAAAATATGTTTTTCGGGATTTCCACTATCTAAAACGTGTAAATCCGTCAAAAAAAATTTTTCGATTTTCAAAACGATTGCAAGACTTACCCTATACTACGTATGATGGGTAAGTAAAAATAATTTTTGTGCTATGTTGTGCTTCTTGGTCAGACGAACATTTAAAAAAAATCATCAAAATTGGATAAGTATTTAGTTAGTTATTGCAAAAAGAAAAATTGAAAAATCCGTGTGCATTATCGCTCAATCATATTATTGTTGCGCGCTGCCGCGCGCACAATGATTATTGGTCTATTTGTCGAATTATTTGCTAATTAGAAGAATATCGAATAGGCGTATATTGTTTGGCTGAATGGCAGAATAATATTTTGAATCGCTTCAAGTGAATTTGCACCAAGACTACCCATACAAATTACAAAACAAATATGAAATTCTTTTTAGTACTTTCCAACAAAGTTGAAAAGTGCTTATGCATTCGGTTTGTCTGGCCGTCTGTCCGTCTGTCCGCGCTCTAACTCCCGTAAATATACTCGGATTGCTATGAAATTTTTATACGTTAATGAGGTTTATCCTAGCACAAACCCTATTGAAAATGAAGTTTCTACCATGATTAGTTTATCTACAGAGCGAATCAAAAGTTTCCCATTACATTACGGCCTATGGGGAAAAATCGTTAATATACTCGGATTGCCATGAAATTTTAGGACGTTATTGAGGTTTACCCTAGCACGTACCCTACTGAAAATGAAGTATCTACCATGATTAGTTTATCTACAGAGAGAATCAAAAGTTTCCCATTACATTATGGCCTATGGGGAAAAATCGTTAATATACTCGGATTGCCATGAAATTTTAGGACGTTATTGACGTTTACCCTAGCACGAACCCTATTGAAAATGAAGTTTCTGCCCTGATTAGTTTATCTACAGGGCGAATCAAAAGTTTTCCATTACATTACGACCCATGGGGAAAAATTGTTAATATACTCGGATTGCCATGAAATTTTAGGACGTTATTTACGTTTACCCTAGCACAAGTCCTATCGAAAATGAAGTTTCTACCATGATTAGTTTATCTACAGGGCGAATCAAAAGTCTCCTATTACATTACGGCCTATGGGGAAAAATCGTTTCAAAGGAATTTTAAAGATGTTATACCCTGTCAAACATATTAAAATATGCATTCTATAAAATATAAGATGAAAATGTAGCTATTATTCATTTACAGGGCCACACAAAAGAATTCCATTAGATAATGGTAAAAGGGGGAATTGTCTGTGACATATTTTAAATATATTAAGCTTTTTCATGTATAATAAAATTGATATATGTCACTGAAGCTTAGTATAAATTATACGCTACTGTCTTGCATAATATGAAGTACATAGCATTTACAGGGCCACACAAAAGATTTTAAATAGTATATTCTTTCCGAAGTACCGTATGTATGTCCGATGATGGCTGATGGAGTGATGAAATGCATTTTAATTATGATATGCACGTTTGTATTTCGCTAAATATATGCACATTATATGGTGTGTATAAATGTTATAGTTGATATACAGGGCTACCCAAAAGAGCTCACCAACGTTACTGAATATGACCGTAAATTATTTAAACGTGGTTCTTAAATAAGCTATGCATTTTTACGCTGAGCTTCATTCAATTTACTGAGAAATGTATGCAGAGTATAGATAAAAGGATATACAGGTCCATGCAAAGAATTCGGTACATGGAGGCCTATGAATGATGATTTATGAGAATGTGATTTCAGTTGCTTTAAAAGTGTTTTAGTTTACAATAAATGACCTAAGTAACCTAATGCTGACGTGTAATAAAGGTACAATGTAAACTACAGGTCTGAACAAAAGTATTCAAGTATGTTTCCATCTAATAGTATGAATTGCTAAAAAAGAAATTTCAAGCTGGGTATTTCATTCTGGGTATTTTCTTGCTGAGGTAAATTTTCCCATTATATGAACTGACATATGAAATACAGGGCTGTTCTAATGTACTGGAATACATATTTGGGTATATTTGGCTATACACTATTATTTCCCTAAATAACAAACTTTTGTTAAAGATTTCATTTAGTTTTGGAAAGTGCTTCATAATCTATGCTTAACGCATGATTTTTCCTACTTGTTTTAAATATATGCGAATGTATGCTTTTAAGAAAAAATTCCAATTGCATTCAGCAGAAAACCGAATATTGGTACTTACTTTCTGCCGAATGCCGAAATGAAGATTTACATCATTCTATTAGAAATTTCAATAATGATTATTCATAAAAATTACATAAAGATATGAAAATCGATTTTTACTATGTATGTGAAAATATGCTTTTAGGAAATTTATTATAATTTAATACATTCTTCAGCCAAATATCGAATAGTAATGATACACAATCTGGCGGATTTTTTATTTAAAAATTTAGAATTCAACCAGAAAATTTTGAATAACAATTATTTGCGATTTTAAGCATTTCTCTCTCTCTCTCTCTCTCTCTCTCTTTTTTTTTTTTTTTTTTTTTTTTTTTTTTTTTTTTTTTTTTTAATCGAGCTATTTTAAATTTCATGTTTAAAACAGACTATATTCTGTGCATGCATTTTTTGCTTTAAAAAATAACAACCATGTCAAATTTCAAGTTTTTATTTGTAACAATTCCATAGAAATTATGAGATTGGATTGTTTGTAGAATGTTTTCCGCTCATTTTATCCTTTTAACCGTTTCCCTTATGATTTTTTCTCCAAAAAAAATCTGAAAACAGCCAAAAAAAAAAAAAAAAAAAAAAAAAAAACAATGAAAGCATTCTAATATTCATCAATTTTTTTATTGATTACTTTTAATTACCCATTTTTCAATTCTACCTTGCACCACTTTCTCAAACAAAAATTTTTGACATGAAGTTTGTCAGCAATTTTTAAAAAATATATGTTTTTTTTCTTCTTAATACTGGTTCGAATAGAATAGAAAAATAGTCGCCAATGACAGTCCTGTATACCCGAAAGATCACGGGATAATAGTAACTGTTTGCACTGCATATCAACCCGAGATCATTCGGGATAATGAGGGAAGTAGAGGGAATAGATTTGTTTCAACTGATGTCACACCAGATGTGTTTTCTGTTTTCCTCTCAAATTTGGCCGATTTGTGACTGATTGGCTCATAATGCAGAATATAAATTGTGGATTATGATTGGTTGGATAAAACTTGGTGGACTGGTGATCACGTGGTTGAAACTCATCTATTAAATTAAAAAAAATTATTAATAAAAACATTAACACTCTAATTTTCATGCTAGAATACGTTGCAAAAATTCTGTAATTCAGAGAATCTGAATTCATTCTAGAATATTTCGATAGTGAATTTCACAATGACAAATTGGCTGTTATTAAATAAAGGCAATAATGCTATTTTAAATTTCGGGTATGAATTTCGAATATTGGAATTAAAAAATCCAAACATTGGTGGTAACAATATGCTATCGTGGGCATTGGAAGGTTAATAAAACAAATTTATTAGAGCTTCACAATATAATAAATGCATTATTTAATGTTTTTTATCATTTGAATACGTTATATCTGCAGTGATAAACATTTTTGGAAAATTTGTTATTCTATTATATAAAATTATATATTTATTTTGCCATATGTGGTATTCTTGCGACTACAGATTACATACCCACGTGTCGCATTGGTTTTAAAAAATTTTATCACTATTTATTATCTACATTCCATTAATTGTACTAATTTATTAAATTAAATTTATTTAATTTTTTGACGGAAAACTTTATTTTTAAATATACTTTTGTTTCATATTACATTAAAAATTAAAAAATGAGGCACTAAACACAATTTGCACGATACCCAGCTTGGATTCAGAGATGCCAAGCTGGGTATCGTCCTCGTAGCTTAGTGGTAGAGCATTGGAGCGTTATTCCAAGGATTTGGCTTCGATTCCCGTTTAGGACATTTTTCACCTGGTTGGTTTACGCTTAATTAGCAACGTTTCGTTCACATACTTAATGAAGTTATTTTAAGAAACTTTTATTCATATTTTTTTTCCTTGCTTTGTGTGAATTTCAATGCCATTTCAAATGGGAACTGCTCTGAAATCTGGTCGGTAATACCGAATTACACTTCGAGATTTGAAGCATCTTGTTCAGCACTTTTTGGTTGCTAATCATTGCCACTTTCACCAGTTTTTCATGTACTTTTATTTTTTCGTACAAAATAAGTCAAGACTGGTGAAAATGTCTTTAGAATCGCGTAATTTCTGTTAAAGATATGAGCAAAAATCTTGGTTGGAGCTGGAATGAGAAAAATTGTGTGTTTACCAGAAAAATGGGTTGTGATCCTGGTCCCCTATTACAAAAATTGCTTTTGGTGGTATAATTTACAATTTCTTAAAGTTTGTCCAAATATGTTTTAAGCAACACGTTATGTTCGAAAAAACAGGAGGATCCTTTAAGGATTAAATGCACCCATCCAATCTTTTATTGTATACTACAGTATGGAGCAGAGTTCAGGCAGTAGATTAAAAAAAATGAAAAATATGAAACGGATTGTTTATTAGTTAAGGGAAATAAGGCCATTTTTCATCGATATTTCTTTCCCGGAACCGCTGCGAAATTCAAATCTGATATTTATAATTGATTATAACTTATATAAATTGATTATAACTTATATATAATTTGATTATATAACTGATAATTGCTGATATTTATTAAGTAATCCCTTTTATTGCCAAATATACCATTAATTTGATTTTGTATAAAAAGTTTTCGTTTTTAGGTGCGTTCGTAATTATGTAAACAAGGTGGAACCCGCCGAAATTCGACGAAAGAAAATATTTAAGAAAGAATTGTTTCATTGATTTATAAAAAATCTATAAAATTAGTAACTGTAAAAAATACATCCTATATTGGTCAGTCTAACATTTAAACAAATATCATTGAAAGCTAAAATTAACAAAATACTATAAAACTCAATTATCCAAATTGTTAAATGAAATAAAACAGAAATTCACCGGATTTTATAACAAATGATATTTTTGAATTACTATACGTATTTTAAATTCTTTTTACAATTTTAAAAGAAAATGAAGGAATTATGTTGCCACATTTATAAAATTGGTTTAAAAAATCATAAAATAAAATTAATATCTCAGAAATAAATTGAGATACAGCTTTGAAACAAATTGCATTTAAAAGTGCTTTTTTTTTCTCTGTACGACGGCGTAAAACTTTAAAATGTAAAATGTTTACAAATGTAAAATTTGCAGTACCGAAAATTGCAAAACCGAAATTGCATGGAAAAGTATTGTTTCTTTTAATATCTTTTTTTTTTTTTTTCAATTTTAAGAGAAAATGCAGTGATTCTGTTGCCACAATTACAAAATTGTCACTAAAAATTATAAGAAAAATTGATATCTAAAAAATAAATTAAGATACAGCTTTTAAACAAATTGCATTTAAAAGTACTTTTTTTCTATACGACGGTGTAAAAATTTAAAATGTGTCGTGTTCAGAATTGTAAAATTTGCAGTAGTGAAAATTGCAAGAGCGAAATTGTGGGAGAAAGGGTTGCCATTCTCAAAATGACGTATGCGTTACGCACAGATACGTTTGGCCTTTATTATATAGATAGGTAGCACCTATAGTTGACGTTCAGTCAGTCCGTCTGTCCGTATATAACAATGCAAAAATTACCCAACCGAATCGTTTGAAACTTAAAATATATAATTATTAGATAATTTTGTCGAGTCATTTCAAATTTTATGAAAATCGGATGCATAGTTCAATTATAGGGACAATCAAAAGGATTCCGATACATTGCGGTCAATGGGGAAAAAAGTTTCAAGTGCATTTTAATGGCCTTACACTCTTTCGAACATAATACAGTTGATATGCATTAGGGTGGGCCGAAAAAAACTTTTTTTCGATTTTCGATAATGGCGGGTGCAGAAAAGTGGCCACTGGTGGCACTCAGTTCACACAAAAAATTTGAGATTTTTTGGATAATTCCTTACCCTGCCGCAAATGGCTTGAAGTTTTGCCAAAATGCTGATTTTTTAACTTTTTTAGTAAAAACTTTAAAAATATTAAACTAAGTTTATTTTGGGTGTATTTACTTGGAAAGGCATATTTAACGTATCTAATGTTTAAAAAAGTTCTGATAATGCATTATTTAATTGCTATATGTACTTTAAATCAGCCGATTTTTATAGGCGAGTAAAACTCGGCGTGAAGCTACGACATCCACGCGAGGAGTTCTCAGTTGTTTCGCGTTGGTACGGAACGCAAAAGAAGTTAAAACCTGTACATTTTTAAAGAACATAGCACTAAACTAATGCATAATTAGAAGTTATTTAAACATTTGGAACATTAAATACATCTTTTAAAATAAATATAACCAAAAAAAACTTAATTTAATATTTAAATTTTTTTTTGCTAAAAAAATTCAAAAATCAGCATTTTGGCAAAACTTCAAGCCATTTGCGGCAGGGTAAGAAATCGTCCAAAAAATCTCAAATTTTTTGTGTGAACTGAGTGCCACCAGTGGCCACTTTTCCGCACCCGCCACTATCGAAAATCGAAAAAAAGTTTTTTTCGGCCCACCCTAATATGCATCTATGAAGTATATACTATAATATACATTCTGTACAATCTATGGCGCAAATCATATATCTCATTGATTTACAGGGCCACACAAAAGTAATCTTTTGCATAATTATACATTGAGACATTGCTTGGTATGCATTTTAATGGTAATAAACTATTGAATATTTAATGAAACTGATATACATTGCACAGGATTACTCAAAGTTATAGTCATCATTCAGTCTGTCCATCCGTCCGTCTGTCTGTCCACATATAATTGAACAAAAATTACCCAGCCAAACCCTTTGAGCTTTAAAATATATAATTGTTGCATAATTTTGTCGAGTCAAATAAACTTTTATGAAAATCGGATGTATACTTTAATTACAGGAACAATGAAAAGTATTCCATCACATTACTGTCTATAAGAAAAAATAGTTTCATGTACATTTTAATGATGTAGACACTTTCGAATATAATAGAATTGACATGAATCTATGAAGTAGATACTGAAATATGCATTCTGTACAATTTATAATACAAAGAATATTTATTATTATTTTACAGGGCTACTCAAAAGTATCACACTGCATTATGGTATACGGGGAAATATTGTTTTGGGCGTGTTTTAATTATATTAAACTGTTTCATATTTTATAAAATTGATATATGTTGCTGCGGTTTAACACAAGTTACTTTCTGTATAATAAAAAGCAGATAGTATTTAAAGGAACAAACAAAAAATTTCGACCACTATACTCTATCCGAAGCACTGTTATACTATAACAGCAAGATCTGAATATTTTTTTAATTTCGTTGAAGTGCGAACGCACCTCATTTGCTACGCTTCACTTGCAATTTCCAACTTGTTTTATTATTTTTAATGGAAAGAGATAAAGTGGAAAACCTACCAGCGTATCCAGATCTATATACTATATTTAAAGTAATCCCAGGAAACGATCAAGATCTTTTAGATATAGTTAAGGTTATAATCCGTTTTGAGAGCAATTCCGGACAGGTGTATTAGCAATCAATTAAATAATAATTAAATACATATATATAGGTGTAAAATTTTTGAAGTAATGTGAGAATAAAAGGATTTTCAAAGTTTCAATTATTCTTTGCAAAATGAAATAGAAGCATTTTCCGAAAACAAAATTTTAAATTTTCTGTAAATTTAAAAAAACTTTGTAATGTTTAAATTTTTAAAATGAAGCAACATCAAACAAATTTGAGTTTATATTTTTCTTATTTGCTTAAAAACGGGAAGGCTTTTGTCCTTTCCAAAAAATATGCAATTTGTGACCTCTCGGCTGATAAACTGATTTATTTAAACAATAAGAATTTGACAAAGTTTTTAAAAGTTGTGCCACGCCCTATGAAATGCAAAAACTTGTTTCGCAAAGAAATATAAGCCATGGTTCTTAAAAAAATAAATTAAATAAAAGTGAGGTTTGGTTTTGTGCTGTATGAAAAATACGTGAATAAAGTACTTCATATGGGTAAGTTTGTTGTTTTGCGCCCTACTAAAATTAGAGAATGCAAAATCTCCTTTACTCAAAAATAATGCTAAAAATAGATCCAAAGTTTTTCAAGTTAAAAATAGATTAACATTTTTTTTTCAAGTCTTTTTAGCACTTTCCAACATAGGTGAAAATTGCTTATGCATTCGGTTTGCCTGTCCGTCTGTCCGCACTCTAACTCCCGTAAATACACTCGGATTGCCTTTAAATTTTTGCACGTTATTGACGTTTACCCTAGCTTATGAACCCTATTGAAAATGAAGTTTCTATCATGATTAGTTTATTTAATAAAACTGTCATAATTTACCATTACATTATGGCTTATGGGAAAAATCGTTTCAAATGAATTTTACAGATGTTACACCCTGTCAAACATACTAAAATTTATATGTATTTACGAGATGCATTAAAATATACATTCTGTAAAATATGCGGTGAAAAAATAGCGACTATTCATTTACAGGGCCACACATAAGAACTGCAGTAGATAATGTCAAAAGGGGGAATTGTGTGCGACATATTTTAATTACAGTAAACTATTTCATACATAATAAAACTGTTACTTGTCGCTGAGGTTTAATATAAGTTATATGATATAGTCATGCATAATGTGAAGTACACAGCATTTACACGGACAGACAAAAGATTTCAAATGGTATCTTCTTTCCGAAGCACTGAATATATATCCGATGATGACTGAAGGATGAATGAAATGTCTCCGTTTAAGTTTCACTAAATCTATGCACATTATATGGTGTGTATAAATGCTATAGTTGATATACAAGGCTACCCAAAAGAGCTCTCAAACGTTACTGAATATGAGCGCAAATTACTTAAATATGGTTTTTAAATAAGCTATACATTCCTAATCTTACGGTGAACTGCATTCAGTTTACTAAGAAATGTTTGTAGAAGACATATAAAATGATGTGCAGGGCCCTGCAAAGAATTGAATACATAGACCCCTATGAATGATAATTTCTGAGAATATGATTTCTGTAGTTTTCGGAGTGTTTTAGTTTAAAATAAATTTTTCCTTAATACTGACATGTAATAAATTTGCAAGATGAACTATAGGACTGAACAAAATTATTTAAGTATGTTTCCATCTATTAGTATAAATTGCTGAAATAAAATTTCAAATTGCTCGGCATTTTCTTACTAAACTAGATTTTCCCATTATATTGTATATATATATCAACTGACAGATCAAATACAGGGCTGTTCAAAAGTATTGGAATACATATTTGGCTATACAGTAACCTTATTTCCCTAAATAATGAAGTTTTGTTAAAGATTTCATGAAGAGTTGGAAAATGCTTCAAAACCTATGCTTAACGCATGATTTATCTTACTTGTTTAAACAATGTACAAACTTACATGCAAAATATTCACGAGGATCATGGGGATAAATGAAGGTAATTGAAGGAAACATATCACTTTTAACCTCTTCAGTTCTGAAGATAAAATAATAATACAAATACTTATTCATTGTTTGTTTTTTTTTTCAAACAAAATGATATTGTCAATGACACGAAAAATATCTTTTCTGAAATTGATATTTTAGCCGCTTAGTCATTCAGGTTCAAAAGTATAGATCTCAAATAACAAACCCCTTTAAAACATCAATTTAATAACCATCAACCTAAATTAACACAATCACAAAATTAAGAGCTTACAAATAAATAATCTACAAATCCTCAAAAAAATTATTGAAAAAGATTTAAGTTAAATACTTATGAAAATCTATCACTTTATTTCACATTGTTTTTCGAACATTTTTATAGGCATTTTGCAAACTCACATGAAAATAATATTTATTTTACGAGGGATTCAGCTTAGATGCAGGCATCCATTTATTCGTTCGCTTTCAATTAAAAAAAAAAAAAAAAAAAAAAAAAAAAAAGAAAGAAAAAATTATGTAAATATGTTAAAAAAAAAAACAAACATTTTAGTTTTAATAATTAAAAGAACAGGGGTCGCCTAATGAGGATCCAAGGACCTAAAAGATTAAGGTAAAAAATCAAATGAAAAATCTCAAATCTTCTTCTGAATAATTCGAAACTTTCTAAGTTATTTTCTGGTTATTTTTAAACTTAAAGACATGAAATCAGCAGATTTTACTATTGAAGCGATTTCAGAAAGAATAGCGTTTTTTATTTTTATTTACCTATCATATGTACTATAAGGTAACTGTAATCGTTTTAAAAATCGAAACAAAAATGACCGATTTAGACGTTTCACACACTGGAGATTCCGAATAACACATTTTTAGGGGAGGGGGGGGGGGAATGCCTTCCGTTTGTCTGTGCGTTAAACGTTTTAACTCCCGAAGAAATTGAAATAGAGACTTGGAGGTTAGTGGTAACCTCGATTATCCGGAACAACTGTTTTCGGACTCTCAAAATGTTCTTTCTGATAAAAAGTACATAAAAAATTTCGAAATGATTTATTTTAAGAAGTGAATATATAAAAAAAAATAAAAAACATAAATTTTGCATAAAGAATAAGTTAATCGGATAATTAGTAGTCAAGATATTTGTAATCATATTTTCCACACGCTTTTATTTTTCATGACCCTGTTCTTTATTCAGATTTCAATACAAATATATATATTTTAAGTGAAAATGAAATGCTGTAGCAAACTGTTAGCTAATATTATCTTTTTTTGAGTTATAAGGATGATTCTTTTATGCAATTCGGTACTATTTAATTATCCTGTCGATCAGAGATATAGTGGAGGTTATACAGGGGTATACATCGTATATCTTCTGGATTTTTTGAGGGAACACCGTATACTCACTGTTTCTCAAGAAAGCTATAGTATATGCACTCTAGGGTATACCCTCTGCCTTGAGCGTATAACCTCTGTTTAGAGCGTATATCCTCTGTTATCTCTATATTCTCTTGATATCCAAACTTCTTTCTACTTGGATATTAATAATAATTCATCATTTGTTTCGCTATTTTAAATATGACGTAATTTTTTCCATATAACGTTAACGTATTTTAATGAATTCATTATTTTAATATTTTCTTTCTTTTTTTTTTAATATTCACATGCAAATATAGTTTTACGACGTAATTTTCAATATTTCTGCTTTTATAACTTATAATTATTAAATTCTCATTTGAGAAAAATGTTCTGTTTGTCTAGTAGCGTATAAATATTTTTTTTAATTTGAAGAAAATATTATTCTTTAATCATTTGGCAACAATTAAAAATAATACCTTTTCTAAAGTATGTAAAAAGGGTCTCGCAAAATACTGAAAATCTGAATTTAAAATAGAAATAACTCCTCAAAAAAATCAATAAAAAAAATAATAAAAAAAATAAATAAATAAATGTAGTTAGCACATCGGGAACTTCTAATGTATAAAATAATCTAAAAATGTTTGTTCCGTTCCGGAAGTGATTTTTGGCTCCACCTAGCGAGCGCTTGTAAAAAATGGAGAGTTGAGCTGTTGATCATCAAAGCATCAGCACGGACTCGAATTGTTAATCATCCATACATCCTTTAAGCTATGGAAATCAATTTGAATTTTATAATTGCATATTAGTTCATCATTTGTCGTTTTGTGTTGTTATGTGTGTGTGTATTTGTGCAAACTTTAAAAATTTAACTTTTAAATTTTAAAAAACTTTAAAAAGACTATCAAGACTACAGTCCATTCTATTCGACATTGTGGTCCGTCGAGCCGGAGTGAACCATGGAAAAACTGAATAGATTAAAAGGCATGAGCAGTACTTCGAAATTCAGGCTATCACATCGCAACAAGTCCAAGAAATTGATCAAGATATTAATAGTGCTCTCGAGAGATTAGAACAAGTGGAGGTAAGCTTAAAACTTTTATTAGCCTCATTCGAAAATAAATCTCATACTGTCAATGATTATGTATGTGAAACCAAAACAAAAGTTCGCCTCCCAGAAATACCTTTACCTTCTTTCGGAGGTGCTTATTGTGATTTTGCTAATTTTAAAACGCAATTCACTAACTTAATTGTTAATAATGAACAACTTGATGACAATCAGAAATTATTTTATTTAAAGGCTTCTTTAAAAAACGAAGCTAAGCAATTAGAGTCCCCTGATGACGATTTTAATTCATTGTTTCAAGCTTTAATACATAGATACGAAAACAAGAGATTATTAATCGATTCGCATATTTCTGCAATTTTAAATTATGAAAAAATGCAAAATGAATCTCCGAAAGAGTTGCGTAATTTTATTGATATTATTAATAAAAACATCAGAGCTCTAAAGGTCTTGGAATATACACAAAATAAATTGTCAGAAAGTGTATTTATAAATATCATTTTGAAGAAATTAGACACCGAATCTCAAAAACAATTCGAATTGTCATTGGAAACAACAAATGTTCCAAGTTTTGATTATTTAATTTCTTTTTTGGAAAAACGTTGTGTTACTTTAGAAGCGATAACGAATGCATCTGGCGCCAACCAGACGTCGAAATCCAAATTCTCCAAGACGAATTACGCAATAAATAAATCAAAATCATTTCTCATCAATGACAATAAAAATAGAAATAATTTAAAGACCTGCTTTTGTTGCAAATTTGCGTTTCACCCGCTTTATAAATGCAATGTTTTTTTAAACAAAAATGTTCAAGAAAGAAAAAGTATTGTAAATAAGAACAAATTATGTTTGAATTGCTTAAGATTACACCAAGGAAAATGTAATTCTAAATTCGCTTGCAAATTCTGCTCGCAATTACATAATAGCTTATTATGTGAAGAACATGAGATGTTAAAGGGGGTGGAAATAAATAAAAACAAAAATAATGACATGTTGAGAGATAAACAAATAACTGATTTCGATTCCGAAAAAAGGGAAGCAGCAATAATCGGCACAAATATGTTTACAGATAACAGAAAAAATTGTGCATTATTAAATACGGCTATAATTTTAGTAAGTGATGTGTTTGGAAATAAAGTTAGATTGCGTGCGGTGATTGACAGCGTATCGTCGATTAACATTTTAAGTAATAGTGCATGCAAGAAATTAAATTTACGACCAAAACCATTCAAGGGAATGATTTCGGGTATTAATGAAACACATCAAGAAATAAAGAAAATAGTCAATGCAGAAATATCAAATGAACAAGGAACATTTTCCAAAGAAATAGAATTCGCTGTTTTGCCAAAAATTACAAACAACATTCCAGTTTCAAAATTAGATATTTCTAATTTATGTATTCCACAACAAATTAATCTAGCAGATGACAATTTTTATACACCTGGACCAATCGACGCACTGATCGGTAGTCAATTGTTTTTTTCAATTTTAAAGAGTGAACAAATTCGTTTAGCAGATGCTAACTGTATTTTACAAAACACTGAATTTGGATATTTAGTGACAGGGTCGCTCCCACAAAGTAAAATTCAGTCCCATTGTTATCTTTTAACTGAAAATAGTCTAGACAACACTTTACAAAGATTTTTTGAAATAGAATCCTTACCGGGTGATGACAGTAATTCCATTAGAAGCGATGAAGAAAGGTTTTGTGAGGAACACTTTAAAAGCACTTATAAACGAGATCAAACGGGTAGATTTACCGTACAATTACCCATACAGGAAAATGCTGAAGCATTGTTGGGATTTTCTAAAGAAATTGCAGCGAAAAGATTAACTAATTTATGGAATAAATTAGATAGAAATAAAATGATGGTTGATCTATATATAGAATTTATGAACGAGTATGAAGCTTTGGGTCATATGACTCAAATTGAATCTGAAAGCGAAAAAGGGGTGTCTTACTATATTCCTCACCATGCGATTTATAAACCAGAAAAATTATCCACTCCCCTGAGAGTGGTATTCAACGCTAGTTCAAATACATCTAGCGGTTATTCACTTAATTCAATATTGTTAAATGGGGGAACGGTTCAGCAAGATTTATTTTCTATTATAACTAGATTTCGTGCGCACAAGTATGCATTCTGCGCAGACATTAAGAAAATGTACAGACAGATAATGATAGAACCGTTACAGAGAAATTTACAAAGAATTCTTTGGAAGGTTAGTAAGGACGCTCCGATAAAAGTCTTTGAGCTAAACACGATTACCTATGGGACAGTTTCAGCCCCTTTTTTAGCCACGCGAACGTTAAAGGCTCTTGCTGATGAGGAAAAGACAGATTTTCCTAAAGCCTCAGAAGTCATACTTAACGACATGTATGTCGATGATTGTTTATCTGGTGCCAGTTCCTTACAAACTGCAAAGGAACTACAATCAGAGTTAATTCAGATCTTGAAAAGGGGAGGGATGGACCTTCATAAATGGGTCGCTAACCATCCTGAATTACTACAAGATGCCGCCATATCAGAATACGCATTTGATGAACACTCTCAGCAGATTTCGGTAAAAACTTTGGGAATGCTTTGGAAACCTCAGATGGACCATTTCATTTTTGAGATTAATATAGAGCCTAAAGATGTTTATACCAAGAGAGATCTTTTGGCTCAAATAGCTAAAATATATGATCCCCTTGGCCTAATTGGCCCAATTATAACCAAAGTTAAGATATTTATGCAACATTTAT
The DNA here is from genome assembly GCA_964019185.1 of Maratus speculifer. Classification (NCBI taxonomy): domain Eukaryota; kingdom Metazoa; phylum Arthropoda; class Arachnida; order Araneae; family Salticidae; genus Maratus; species Maratus speculifer. Next base: position 89,690,675 of record OZ025296.1, read on the forward strand.
GGGAATTAAAAATTAATTGGCATGAACAATTGCCTTCTAGCTCACTTCGAGAATGGAAGAATTTTCTTAACAAGCTAAGTGAAATAAATAATCTTACAATTCCACGGTATGTTTTGTCAGACAACATTGCAAGTCTAGATTTACATGCATTCTCAGACGCCTCTGGAAAGGCCTATGGAGCAGCTATCTACTTGAGATCTTTTTCCTCAAGTGGCAATTCAGATCTAATCTTCTATGCAGCAAGTCCCGGGTAGCCCCACTAAAGCCAATGACAATCCCAAGACTTGAACTGTCTGCAGCTCTACTTTTGACAAGGCTAGTTCAGAAAGTGATTGCCACTCTAAAATTAAATCTTGAAAGAGTATGGTTCTGGACAGATTCTACAATTGTCCTATTCTGGATTAATACATCACCCCAAAAACTGAAAACCTTTGTTGCAAACAGGGTGTCCGCGATCCAATCTCTTTCCGAAACTCATCACTGGAACCATGTTGCCTCAAAATCTAATCCAGCAGACATCATCTCCAGAGATGCAACAGCAAAGGATCTCATTGACAATGATTTGTGGTGGTTTGGACCAACATTTCTTCAAAGAGAAATTACAGTTCCCAGCCAACTTCCCACTCCCACTGCCTTTGAATGTGAACAAGAAATGAAAGCAGACTTTTCCCTATCCTTACTAACAGTGGAAAAAGATCCGAACATTTTAAATGAACTATTCAAACTGAACAATTTTTTAAAACTAATTAAAATATGTAGTTTTATTTTCAGGTTCATCAACAATTGTAAGAGAAAGGAGAAAACAAAAGGCTTCCTAACATCGGAAGAGTTGCAGTTCAGTACATTTTTTTTAATAAAGAAAGCCCAGGAAAGTAAGTTCTCTCCTGAATTTTCAGCATTAAGAAAGGGGCAACCTGTTCCTTCCTGCAGTAAGTTAAAAAGTTTGGACCCATTCATTGATGAAAGTGGAGTCCTTCGCGTTGGTGGTAGATTAATCAACTCTCACTTGCCTTTAGATGCAAAGCACCAAGTAATTTTACCCATTGAACACAAGATCACTAAATTAATTTTTGAGTACTTTCATAAAAAGTACTTCCATATAGGTGCTCAGGGACTAGTTTACCAAGTACGCATGAAATATTGGCCCATAAAGGCTAAAAGCATTGCCCGGAAAACAGTACACAATTGTGTCACATGTTTCAGGCACAATCCCAAGACGTTAGATCAATTGATGGGAGACCTCCCTTCGCAACGCGTAACACCTAATTGCACATTTTTCAATTCAGGCGTAGATTTTTGCGGTCCCTTTCAAATCAAATACAAAAATCAGAGGAAAGGTAATTATTTCAAAAGTTATGTGGCTATATTTATATGTATGGCTACCAAAGCCGTTCATTTAGAAATAGTAAGCGATTTGTCCGCTGCTGCATTCATTGCTGCGCTTAAAAGATTTTGTGCCAGGCGAGGCAAAGTAAACACACTAACTTCGGATAATGCCACTAATTTTAAAGGTGCGTCAACTGAATTAAATAATTTTAAAAAATTATTGGAAAAACCTAACGAGGAATTATCAAATTTCTTGCTGAAGAATTCATAACCTGGAAATTTATCCCTCCTCGATCCTCTAATTTTGATGGTCTTTGGAAAGCTGGTGTTAAGTCCTTCAAACATTATTTGCTCAGAGCAGTAGGTAATAATAAAATCACTTTAGAGGACTTTGAAACTCTAGTGGTCCAAATCAAAGGGATCTTAAACTCTCAATCTTTATTTCCTCTTTCTGATGACATAAATGAGTTTGAGGTACTTACACCAGGCCATTTTTTAATTGGCAGGCCTATCAGCAGTATTCCAGAGCCTAATGTCATGAATATTTCTGATAATAGATTAACCCATTGGCAGTTAATTTCCAAATATGTTCAATGCATTTGGAAACGTTGGTCTGTTGACTACCTAAATCACTTGCAGCAGCGAGGTAAATGGCAATTTAAAAAGGAAAACATTAAGCTAGGCTCCCTAGTATTACTAAAGGAGGAAAATCTACCACCATGTAAATGGGCTCTTGCCCGGATTATTGAAATAATTCCAGGCAAGGACCACAAGGTTCGAGCAGTGAAGGTAAAAACTGCTACTGGTATTTTTTCACGCGGCATTTCTAAAATATGCCTATTGCCCACTAGCGACTGATTGATGTATCTTTGTATTATTATTATATTATTTTAAAGTAATTATACTCATTGTTTATGTATTAAGTGTTTGTATTTAATGTCATTTTTATTCTTAATTAATTATTGTACTGTGTTTATTGATTGATGAAATATTGCATATTTCATCCCCGGGCGGCATGTTCCGTTCCGGAAGTATTTTTTGGCTCCACCTGGCGAGCGCTTGTAAAAAATGGACAGTTGAGCTGTTGATCATCAAAGCATCAGCACGGACTCGAATTGTTAATCATCCATACATCCTTTAAGCTATGGAAATCAATTTGAATTTTATAATTGCATATTAGTTCATCATTTGTCGTTTTGTGTTGTTATGTGTGTGTGTATTTGTGCAAGTAAAATTAAAAAATTTTAAAAAGACTATCAAGACTACAGTCCATTCTATTCGACAATGTTTAATTTCCTATGTAGAGCATTTTTTCCTATAAAAAGTTTTTAATGGAACAGTTTGAATAACTTTAGCATTATGTATCTCTTAAAATAAGTTCTTTCAATTAAGGCATTTTAAATGTAGTGGTTTATCTAAGCTTTCTTTCTCTTTCTAATGTTCACGTGAAAATACTTTTGTTGTTAGAACAGAAATATTATCTGCGTTGTCTTAGAATGCACAACAACAGTTGAAAAGATTATCTGAAAATATGAAATAAATGTCTCGCGCAAATATATTTTAAAATTTAAACTACTTAGCCAACTCTTAATTATTTGGAAATTTAAAATGTGACGCAATTTCTCCCATTTACGATTTTTAATGCAAAATAAAAAAATTTTTACTTTCATTTTTTTTTTTTTTTTTTTTTTTTTTAATTTATGAGTAAATGTTTTTATGGCGCAATTTTCAATATCTTCCTGGTTTTCACGCGTAATCCTAATTTTAAAGTTCTTTTGCTGTTTATAATAGCTATGTGTAAATAATTTTTTTTTATTTGAAGGCAATATTTTTTACGGTGTTTTTAAAGTTGACAACAATTTAAAAAAAGCCTTTTCTAAAATATGTAAAAAATATCTTTCGAAATACTTAAATATTTGAATTTAAAATGAAAATAAATCTTCAAAAAGTGAATCAATTTTTTAAAAAAAATGCAGTCTGCACACCGGGAGCTTCTAATGTATAAAATAATCTAAAAATGTTTAAATTCCTGTGTATAGTTTTTGCTCCTATAAAACTTTTTTAATGGAGCTATTTTGATCAACTTTATCATTAAATATCTCTTAAAATAATTGTTCGGTTTAAAAACTGTGTGCATTAGCGTAATTTATCGGACATTTCTCTATAATATGATTTCTATAATATTTATGAAGAAATACCCTAGCTCACAAAAAATTCATTGCCAGCGGCGGCGACAGCGTTAGTTACTTAAAAAAAAAAAAAAAAAAAAAAAAAAAAAAAAAAAAAAGAATAGAGAGATACAGTTTTTAATTCAGAGTACAAAGAAATGCTACTTTCGGACGTTCACCTATAATAGATCATTTTCATTTAGAGAAAATAATGCACGACTGTTGTCAAAGAATTTTATCTCTATTCCACGTGATTGTTTTGTTTGGGCCGAATGAAGGCATTTAAACTTAAGTGATTACGCGCATCATATTACAAACCTTTTTTAAGCCATATTGCAACTGTATCGATCTCTTTCCTCCATGGACTATCACAAACAGAAAAAAGAAACTTTCAAACGAGAAATAGATAATTAATAGTTAAAAGCGGGTTTATGTTGAAAATTACGTCATAAAATTATATTTACATGTGAGTATTAAAACAGAAAGAAAATATTAAAATAATGAATTCATTAAAATCTGTTAACCGCCATAAATGGGAAAAAGTGCGTCATATTTAAAATAGCCAAGCAATATTAATTGCAAACAGTTTAAAATAAAAAAAAATGTATTTACGTGAGACATTTCACATTTCTAATTAAAAAAATTACGTCATATTTAAAATTACCAAATAATATTGCAAAACAGCTAAAAATATATTTAGACGAGATATTTACTTTATATTTTGATATGAACTTTTGTGAATTCTAAGACGGCACAAATAATATTTCCTTTCAAACAACAAAAGCATTTTTACGTAAATATTTTTTTTAAAAAAAGAAAAGAAAAGAAAGATTTGTGAAAATTACATCAGACTTAAACGATAAAAATGCCTTACTTATTTTTTTTCTACTGCGGTTCAAAAAAAAAAACACCAGGAAGGTAGACTGTGTACTTCTCTATTTAACTGAGTTTGTTTAATTAAACATATAAATAGACAGTAGATGTTTTACAGCAGCTGATTCGACCGTAAATTCTCCAATCAAAGGGAATCTGAGAGAACAGAAATCTGTTTACAGAGAGATCGCCACATTTTTTTTCTTTTCAATATAGTTCTATGTTTCGCAAACTTTTAAAAGCCGATCAAATTAATATATATTTACAGTTTGTGGTGTGCCAACGGGGTTGATGAGCATAGCTCGTAAGGAAATGCCCCCTAGTTACAAAAATATAAAAATAGTTTTTAAATTGCAGAAAAAGAATGTAACTTAACAAATTACAACGATTATTTGGAAAATGATATTTTTAAAGAGTCAAATTTTAAGGACTTATAAATAAATTCTATATTTAAATTAATAATAATAATAAACATCATTTTTAGGATGATTATAACGAGTCATATATTACGTACGCGGTGCATTAAACATTAATATTTTTAAACCAAAAAAAAAAAAAAAAAACAGTAGATTAAAGATAGACAACTTTAACTGTTTACAATGTGCATTTTTATTGGACGGAGTTAATCAGACTGACTTCTGAACGCCTCCTATTTCGTACGACATGGATTAAACATTAAATTCCTGAACCCATCACAAACAAATTTTAAATGAAATTTCAGTTTTATAATTTTCGGAACTGCAAATTTTTAACTTCTAAATATCGCACATTTTTAATTGTTACACCATTGCGTAGAGAAAAAAAAATGAAAAAAAATGCACTTTTTAATGAAATTTATTTGAAATCTCAATCACAATTTGTTTTTAAATTATTATTATTATTTTAAAAATTTTATTGCTCATTTTGTCATCGTGGCAACAGAAGTATTCCATTTTTGGACATTAAACTTGGACCCATTAGAAAACGAATAAAATAAAAAACAGAAGTATTCCATTTTTGGACATTAAACTTAGATCATTTAGGAAACGAATAAAATTAAATAAGTTGCGGAATTCAGCCAATAAAAAAAATCAGATATACTTTAGATTTCCCAATTCTCTACCGAGAACAACAACTATTTTTTCTAAATATTTAACAACCTTTTTCCCAAATAGTTGATAAGAAAATTTTACTATTGTAAGACGAAATTTATTACGTGAACAAAACTAGTTTTGCAGCGATCAAAAAGTAAGGGTTGAGTCAACTTGAAGTCTGTTTTGGGGGTTTCTTCTTTCTACTGCTTTACTGTAAAGTCTCTCAATTATAATCCCGCCTCCGAAAAAACAAAAGTCAAAATATAATTTAAAAGTAAATAAATAATGTATTGTATCTTTTGTTATAACTTAAAAAAATCTCTTGATTTTGTTTTTCAGGTACAGTTTGTAGAGAATTTTTTTCTCTTTATTTGAAAAGAAGATGCATTTAAATTCGTTAACTTTTTCAGAAAATAAGACAAAATTAAAAAAATTTCGGCGGGTTGAATCTCCACAGACCACTTCCTGAACTCAACACTTACACAGGGAATAAGAATTCGAAAGCATTACAGAGAAAGAGCTTGAATTGCTTAACCGATTGGAGGCAAGAAACCCGTATATGTTCCGCTAAGGGGCTGAGAATCCTTGATTATTCTCACCACTGAATTTTTAGTGAAAATTTTGCTTTAATTAATCCGACCATTTTTCAGTCAAAGTATCCATGTTTTTTAGCAGTGAAAAGCAATTTCATGTAATGCTCATATCTTATAAAAATCTTTGGAAATTTTAATTTTCAGTTTTTTCAAGGACTTTTTAAAAAAATTTATGAAAATCTAGTAATTAACAAAGAAAACATGTCTTGATAACACGCAAAATGAACTAATTTTAAAATATGTTATTGATTAATGATCTTAATTTCCACAAATTTCTTGCAAACTAAATTGCTGTTTGAAAACATATTGTGCTTGATTATGTTAGCACTTGCATAATTATTTCGTTGAAAAAAAAAAGTACACCAAGTTGGGCATATGAAAACTTAAACTTGAGTTTTCATGTCGTCAAGAAAACATTTCTTAAATCAGAATTGGCATATTCATACGTCAATAATGTGCAGTGCATATCAACATTACTTATAAATGGAATACTCTGTTAATATTCAAAGTATTTATAATTAATAAGCATTCATATTTCTGGTGTTGACTCGCATTTGATGAATGACCTTTCATCTCCATTTGTTAATTAATTAACTAATTGCTGTTTTTTCCCTTAAAACTGCTCCTGAAAGCGTTTGCTCTTCATCAAATATCTAGAGATGTTCTGTTATTTTCTTTGTGAACAGAAAACAAAACGAGTTTAATAGCTGACTATCAGATGGCGTAACATAAAACTACCGAAAACCAAACAAGCGTATCATTGTTATTGACATATTTTCCTCTTTTTTACCTTAGGCCATGGGACATGCAACAAAATAACTTCAGTTACAACTTTCACAACCAATAACATTCGATTTTTAGTGGTCGTTTTATTCCTCCATAAATCCAGAGGACCTATTTAATTCGAAGAGTCATGCGGTATATGATATATTTAAAATCCAGTCAAAATTCTCATGATTTGTTATTTTTACAAAAGGACTACATTTAGCATTTATGGAAATAAAATCATTGGAAAAATTAATTTTTTATTTTCAAAAGAGCTTTATCAAATTATTTACGAAAGCAGTCAATTTTCACCAAGAATTGATGATAGATAAATAAAGGGGGAAACTTTATTGGGATTACCATTTAAAAAATAATAAAATAGGCACTACATGCCGTTTTAGATCATATGAAATAAATGTATCCAACACTATAGGGCGTACAAAGTCGGATCATCAGGTCATTCAGATCATACAAAAGTTATATATCATTCACCTGGTGAGGGATCAGTTTTATAAGATCCAAAAAGGGATACTGGTGTTTATATGATAAGGTATTATCTTAATTATTTTATTAATTCTGAATGGTGATCTGAACAAAGTTTTATGCTTTATTTACCAAAGTTCTTATTAATTTAAAAAAGAAAATAATCTCTTGACCACATTCAAAAGAGCTAATTTTAAAGTATGCTATTGGTTAATGATCTTTTTAAAAAAATAACAAGCTCAGTTCAGTACTTAAACTGGAATTTTATGTCTCGAAGAAAATATTTCTTATGATTAACTAAAAATTAATCAATGCATTTGTCAATTCACACCTGCCAATATTGTGAATCTGTATTATAAAGGCCAAACGTATCTGTGCGTAACGCATACGTCATTTTGCGAATGGCAACACTTTGAAATTTGAAATGAAAAATCAGTTATGCAATTTTTTATATTGCAAATTTTTAAACATCTAAACATTCCGCATTTTCAATTTTTACACCATCGTATATGGAAAAAATGCGCTTTTAAATGCAATTTGTTTGAAAACTGTATCTTAATTTGTTTATGAGTTATTAATTTTTTGTAGTTTTTAGTACCACTTTTGCAAAGGTGGCAACTAAAGTAACTTCATTTCCATTTTAAAAATAAAGGGAAAAAAAACCGGAAAAAGAAAATTCCTGTTTCTTTTCGTTGCCATTTTCTTAAAGGGAAAAAAAAATTGAAATTAAAGTGCGCGCTGCCTGAAATATATCGTCTATTATAAACTCGATGAATTTAGCAAATAAAGAAGCTTTTTGTAGTATTATGAGTTCGAGATTATGAAAATCGTTATTTTAGCTTATGTAACGTCACAGGAATATTGTCTATCGTATTTATTGCATGCAGATTATTACAGAAATTTTCATGTACACTTTAAAGAAATTAAGCAGTTTAGTATGTGTTTCCAGCTAAGAGCAATCGAGACTTAGAGTTTTAAATTTAAATTATTTTAAAATTATCGAATTAGAATAATTTTTTTTCTTTTAACGGAAAGGTGATTATGAATATGAGAGGTGCATATGTAAATTTTGAGATGGTGAGAATAATATCGGGTTTAAATTTCACGGGGAAAAGTTCTATCATTCAGTCAGAGTGGATTATACTTAACTGCTTAGATTACGATTAAAGTTTAATTTTAATAATCTCTAAAACTGAGTTTTATGGAAACAATATTTTGTTTATTTTAGTTTAAATATTCTTTGCTTAAGAGTTAGATTTACCATATAAAGTGCAGTTTTTATTGTAACTAATTTTATAGGCTTATTAAAAATCAATGAAACAGTTTCTTCCGAAAAATTTTCTTGGCTCGAAATTCCACGGGTTCTATCTTATATACATAATGACCGTTTGTGATTCTAATAAATTTTGGTACTTAATATAATACCATAATATTTATTATTTATATTGTTTTCTATTTAATTAACAGCTTCATTATTTTTATATTACAGTTAATGGTATTTTTACCTCATATTTTAATTAATAAAGTTATTATCCCCCCCCCCCCCCTGAAGATCGAATTAATTTGGTTCTTCATCAAGCTGTCTACAAATGCTTCAATGCTTTTCCGTGCTTTTTTTTCTTTTAATGCAGATTTTAATATTTGAACAGGAATTTTATGTCTTCAAGAAAATATTTCTTAATAATTAATTAAAAATTACTCAATGCATATGTCAATTACACGCCTATCTACTTTGTGGATAAACATAATGATCATTTGTGATTCTAATAAGTTTCGGTACTTAATATATGGCCATAATATTTATTATTTATATTGTTTTCTATTTTATTCCCATTCTCGTAATTTCTCATTACGATTAATTGCATTTTTATCTCACATTTTAATTCTCACAGTACTAAGATCAAAATATTACTTAAATGCCTAATATTTAAAAAGGGTTGATCCCTTAGATAATTAAAATTCCCGATTGGTAATTATAATGTCTATACGATGCGAATTTCCTTTTCGTTGAAATGTGAAATTTACCCACAACTGAACACAAAAGCAAGAAATAATGAAATGAATTAGGCACATACACTCGTTTACATGGTATTGCTGTGCCATCTAGTGAATTAAATTTGACAGGGTACAAAAAATCCTTTCTTTTTCTTGAAATGTGACAAATGACAGAAACTTTCATTTATTCCCAGTTGCCTAAAATGGGGTCAATGGCACTTCATTTGCAATTTCTACAAAAGAAAAAATAATAATTGAGCAAAACTCGCTAAGTAGACAAAACTGTGAAAGAAACATTTATAAGAGAATTTCTAGAAAATAATTTTAGCATATACACTGCTCAAAACAATTAAAAGATATTTGAAGTTTTATAAAAAATAAAGATATAAACGAAATTTTTTTTTGCCGAAAATAGAAGAAGAGAATCACAAATGCAAATTTTTCTGGTTTTCAAACTGTGGAGTATGCAAATTTTGAGTTCGACGTCAAAAACGTCGCTTCAGCGGCAGCGAATAAAATTTGACTTTCAACTGGATAAAAGAGAATGAAGACAAGGATGATCGGCATTCAGTGATTGCTTTGTTTCGATGAGTACGATGTCTAAGCGAAGTCATTTGACAGATTCAGAAGCTTGGAGAAATGTTGGTAGGTTAGAAGGGGGGCAAACTCAAGCCGAAGTAGCGCAAGCCATTGGAGTGTCGCAAAGTGTCATTTCCAGGATCTGGAACTGTTTTTTAGAGAGTGAATGTAAAAGCTGAAGACCAGGGCAAGGACGTAGACGGGCAACAACGCCCAATGAAGATCGGTATTTAGCGTTAACAGCTCGGAGACACCGAAACATGAACGCTACTCTTCTCCAACAACACCTTCGCTCGGCTACAGGCACCACGATTTCAACTCAGACTGTCCGAAACCGGCTCCATGCTGTAGGTCTGTATGCTCGCCGACCGATGGTATGTGTTAGATTAACATCAAGGCATCGTCGAGACCGCAGGGAGTGGGCAACCGAGCATGTCAACTGGAGGAGAAATGAATGGAGCAATATTCTGTTTTCTGACGAGTCCCGTTTTTCTATGCATCCGGATAATAGGCGTATTTTCATCTGGAGGGACCGTGGCAGTAGGAATAATCCTGCGTTCGTGCACGAAAGTGTCAGATTTGGCTGTGGAGGAATGCTGGTGTATGGTGGCATCTCCATTGACGGGCGCACTGACCTCTACATCATTCGAGATGGAGCTCTGACTGGTTGCCGATATAGGGATGAGATCCTCAGACCTATTGTAGTCCCTTACGCTGCAGCAATCGGAGATAACTTCATTTTAATGGACGATAACTGCAGGCCACATCGTGCAAACCTGGTGGAGGATTTCCTTTTCGGGGAAGGAATCGTTCGAATGGAATGGCCAGCGTGTTCTCCAAACATGAATCCAATCGAGCACGTTTGGGACGCTCTAGGAAGACGAGTTTCTGGCCACCAACAACCCCCACAAACTCTCTAAGAACTGGAAAGAGCTCTTCTGGAAGAGTGGGACAGAATACCCAAACTCGTCATTTGGGTCACACCTTTGAGTCCATGCCTCAAAGGTGTTCAACGTTGCTGGCCGCCCGTGGAAACCATACCCCCTACTGAAAATGATTTTCTTTGAAGAAAACACCTTTTCTTATTCTTTTTTTCTCATATGCACAAATTGTGTTTTTTTCCTTCAGTACACAAATGCGCAATAAAATGCATTTTTTTCTGCCAAACATGTGTAATTTATTCTCATATAACCTCTTATGTCTGTCGACCATGTATCAATCAGCTAAAAAGTTTCCAAGATGCAAAATCCACCAAAAACTGCAATATCCTTTAATTGTTTTGAGCAGTGTATATTCCAAGCAAAAGAAAAAACTACAAGATGTTTTGATAGGGTCAAATTGACCTCATCTTAGTACTACGAGGGGTTAATTAATAAGATTATTGCCTCCCGCTTCCTCGCCTGAAGATCAAATTAATTTTATTCTTCTACATATACTCTGATTCTTTTCCGTAGTGACCGGAAAAAGAAACAAATTTAATAGTTCAATATCTGATGACGTAACCACGTAACATGAAACTACCGTAAACTTAACAAGCGAGTCATTGTTATTGACATAATTTGTCTCCATGCCGTGCCATCAAAGTAACTTCAGCTACATCTTTTAATATCAAAAACTTTCGATTTTCAGTGAAAGTTTTTCCTTCTTCATAAGCCCAGAGGTATCAATGAATTTGACGGGTGATTTGAGATCACGGGAAATCAGGCCAGAATACCCATAAATTTTCACCACGGAAAAGCAATTAAATGCAGATGTATCATTTCTATCACTCAGGATAGGTATAAACCCTGTTAACTTCCTCCAATTTCATGGTGTGTTACAGAATATACTGATAGCCCGAAGTAAAAACATTTGTTTAAATTGTTTTATTTTAAAAAGCTCTTCTTCAAATCGATCAGTTTGATAGAATAGCCCATTTTGGAGTTAATAATGATGTAATACCACCATTTAAAGTTGACAATATTTCATTAACTTCCTTATTTTTTTTAATGAGAAGATGATTTTTGAAAAGCAGTGTTTGTTCTCACGAAAGAAGTTGGGCAATATTTTGAGGTGCAGATAAAGATGAGTTGTCACTTTTTCTTCCTCTTGTTTCAGGAACTATTGAGGAAAAAGCAATAAACTTCAAATTTAAAGATATAGTGTTCTGGACTAAAAATACATGTGCATTTCTAAAGAAAAAAAAGAAAGAAAAGAAAAATATGCAGCAACAATTTAAGCTGATTGCTTTTATTTAAATCTAGAGCTTTTTCTATAGATGTTACAATAATGTGTTGATTGAAAAGATTCTTCTTGCTCAGGGCTATCCTAAGCAAGAAGAATCTTTTCGAAAAAAAAAATGTGTTAAAAAAAAAGAGTTCTTTTAAGTCAACTAGTTTGGTGAAATGGCACACATCAAAGATATCAGTGATATAAAACTTTTATTTTATTGATGTTGATGAGTTGTTAATTTACTTTTTTAAAAATGAGCTGACGTTATGAAAAAGTTGAGTAATATTGCAAAATGTTGACAAAGAAAAGTTCTTATATTTTCTTTTTTATTTTGGTATTTATAAAATAAAAGACAATCATAAATTACATAATTTAAAAAAAAATAGATATTACGTTTTTTAAAAATTAAAAAAATATACATACATCATAGATACTTCATAAATATACTGGTCAACTTACAACCTACTCAAGTTTTTAACGCTGTTAATCTATATACGTGCAGAGCCGTAGCTAGAAGTGAATAATGAGGGGGGGGGGGGTTCATATTTTCTCCCTGTCTCGCTTTGACGCAGAAAGATAAATTAGTGCATATTTACAATGTAGGTACTATGTTTCTTATAAAACTGTTGTAATAACCTAATTTTATGCTAAGAAGAGAGCATGATGATGAAAAATTTGAATGTATAAGTAGTGAATATTAAACATCATGTTAGCCATGGATGTAGGGGAGGGTATACGGGAGTATACGGAAGTATACGCCGTATACTTTTTGGATTTTTTAAGGAATACCATATACTCTCTTTTTCTTAAAAAAGCTGTAGTATGTGCACTCTAAGGATATACTCTCTGCCTTGAGCGTATACCATCTGTTATTTTTACGACTACACTACTGATATTAGCTTCATATGTGCAAATAGGATGAGCGAGTGTTGAAATACTTTTTTTAGTTACAATTTAGTATTTCTGCAAAACTGTGAATGGGCCTCAAAACTAAATTATATTTTTGAACACAATTTCATTTGGATTTTCGGAACATAAATTCATTTAGTGACCTTGGAATCTTTTCCAGGGGAGACCAAAAATGTTTTAGGAGGGATTGAGCCTTTCCCTAGCACATCGTTAGCTACGGCCTTGTATACATGAGTTCCAACCATTCATGAATCTAAATTGTTTTTCACATTTACTAAATTTTTAAGATAAACCAATAGCTGTATTAAAAAAAATATTAATAATTACTTTAAAAAAAGTGCTATAACTCAGCCATTTTTAAAGATACACACGAAACAATCTCACTCTGGAATCTTTGTATCAAGGTCAAATACATAAAAGAAAAATCTTTTTAAATTTCTTACATTTTTTTACCTAATTTTAAATTTTAAATTAAAAAAAATTAAATGGCCGCCATTTTGGAACAAGATGGCGGATGGAACTGGCTAATGAACTCGGTCTAGGCATTCGTATGTACTATGTACACACCAAGTTACACCTAAATTGGTAGATAAATACGCCTGTTATCACGTGACAAAAATCAGATCGTTTCAAAATGTCAGCCACACTAAAAATTCAAAGTGCTATAACTCAGTCATTTTTTAAGATATAGATGAAATAAAAAGTGTTTTGGAATCTTTGTGTCAAGTTCTAACACATAAAAAAAAATATTTTTCAACTTTTAAATTTTTCGCATTTAATTTTAAATTTTAAATAAAAAGAAATTAAATGGCCGCCATTTTGAAAAAAGTAGGCGGATGGAGCTAGCTAACGAACTCGGTCTAGGCCTCCGTATGTACTATGTATACACCAAGTTACATCTAAATTGGTTGATAAATACGCCTGTTATCACGTGACAAAAATCAGATCGTTTCAAAATGTCAGTCATTTTCACGTGTTATAACTCAGTCATTTTTTAAGATTTAGATAAAATAAAAAGTGTTCTGGAATCTTTGTGTTAAGTTCTAACACATAAAAGAAAAATCTCTTTCAACTTTTACATTTTTCGCATTTAATTTTAAATTTTAAAATTTAAGAAAAAAATTAAATGGCCGCCATTTTGAAACAAGTGAGCGGATGATGCTGACCAACGAACTCGGTCGAGACATTTGTATGTACTATGTGCACACCAAGTTTCATTCAAATCGGTTCTTAAATACGATAGTTACAGCATGACAAAAATCAGATATATATATATATATATATATATATATATATATATATATATATATATATATATATATATATATATATATATAAGATCATGGACATATTATTACTGGTAATCTTAATCTAGTAGATGATTTACAACTTAGAAGAATTATGGGTTATGGGACCAAGTACAGAATTCCATCCAAATTAAACATTAAATCTATCATAAAACAATTTACCTATGATATAGATATATTTATTTATAAACTTGCAATTTATTATAATAAACCCATTGAATATTTTAATCAATGGAAAATATTAGTTATAGATAAATTAACCAGGTCCTTAAAATATAATATTTCACACCTAGAATATGTAAATACACAGTATCTATTTAAGCAAATCAATAAATTACAACAAAACTTTGTAATAACTTATGTTGATAAATCTCCAAATAATTATGCAATTATTTGTAAATCTTATTATCATCAACTGCTTAAATCTAGTATATCTAATAATAACACATTCCAAAAAATTAATGATAATTTACTTGCCAATAATCGTAAAATTAAAGGATTCTATAAATTATTAGACATTAACCCTACTAACTTTAAATACCCTTATCTAGTCCTTATACCCAAATTTCATAAGCATCCTGTTAAATTCAGAACTGTTACAATTGGTTGCAATACTTACAATAATGCTGCTAATAAACTTCTATTAATAATACTTAATCAAATATATAATATTACAAAAAAAAGTGATAATACACATTGCATAAAAAATAGTTATGAACTGGTCCATATTATGAAAAATCTTAAATGTATAAAAAAATATCACTACTTATGATTTTAAGGATTTATTTAATAATATCGATTTATCGGATTTACATAATATCATAAATGAGCTTTTTTAAAAATATCAACATGAGTAGGATATATCACATAATATCGATTCTGATTATTTTCATACCTTAACCAATTTCATTATCTATAATAATTTTATCATGCATGATAACAATATATATATTCAAAATGTTGGTATACCACAAGGTGGTAGTACATCTAGTGTATTATCTGACTTATATTACTATGAACGTCATTATTTAAATAATAAAATACATTTATATCGATATATTGATGATGTAATTTTAATTGATACTGATAACACCTGTATATCTCAATTCCCTGTTGATTATCCTTCTAATCTAGAACTTTCAAAAAACCTACTTTTTAATAATACAATCAATTTCTTAGATATTAAAATTTTATTAAAAGAGAACAAATTTATAACTGATATTTATGACAAAAGGAAAGAATTTAATTTTAAAGTTAATACCTTTACTAATTTTAAATCATGTCTTCATAATTCTGTATATCGTAATATAATACTTAACCATTTATATAGAATAAAATGTCTATGTTCTTCCCATTTAATTAATACTAATATTAAAAAGCTTGTATATGATGCTATAAATAATGGTTATCCTAAAAAATTCATATATTCTTTAATTTATAATTAGATATTACATGATCTTATAATTAATTCTTTGCGTAAAAAATGTATAAAAAATTATAAAACATAAAAATAATAATAATAAATTAAAAATGTTAAAAAGTAATAAATATATATATATATAGGTTGGTTGGGTGGGTAGATGTTAGAGTACGGAGGAGGGTGGTGTTGTCTGGATAAAAACGCAAAGGTTAATTATTTAAATATATATATATATATATGTATGTATAATTGAGAGTGGGTTATTCATTTTAACATAATTTTAAATTGTTTAATTGACACCGATATATGGATATTTGTCTAGTTATATCTATAGTTAAACAGCTATAATTTAATTATCAAATTAATTTTAATGTTATTGATATAATTTTTGGTATTATTATTAATAATATCATTACTATTATTAATATTATTTTATTTTATTTATTTTTTTATTTTTTTTTAAATTTTTACTTATTTTTATTTTTTTATTTTTTTTTTAATTTTTATTTTTTAATTTTTATTTTATTTTATTTTATTTTATTTTTTAATTTTTATTATCCTATATTAAGATAATGAGTTTTTACCATGTAAAGTCACAATAAATGTTACTGATTAAAGTAACAAAATGGTATTTTAAGTTATATGTTAATATGAATGTTATCTCTTAATTCTAATTTTAATTATTTTATTAATTTAATTTTATGTTAATATCGATTATTAATTATTTTCTCTGGTTCAATGATATTTCCATTCAGCTTTATCTTTTTTGTTTGTTATGGATAACTATTATTTTTACTTACTTTCAACTCCTTTTTGTAAAATATCTTTGTTCCTTGTTTAATAATTTGGTTTTTGTGTGCTGGTAGCCCCAAATACGTATTATTTTGCTATTTCATGGCTAATACGTGGATGAAATTGCACACTTCATTTGTAATTCCAGAGCATTTGGGGCCTGATGATTCTGCTTTTGGAGCTACAAATTCTATTTACATTCATTTTATTTATTTATTTATTTTTTTTCAGATTTACTCGTTACACTATTTTTTTATTTTATTATAATTCAATTCAATTCTAATTCTTCGTTTTGGTTTATTGTTTTAATGATAAAATCCATTGGTGATTCTTGTCTACTTTTAATGGTATTATATATATTATATATATATATGTCAACATTTGAATGGAGGATGGTTTTGGGGTCTGGGGGTCAAGATCGGTAAAAATATACCAAAAATTTTCCGGAAGTGCTTTCCTCCGGACGGCTGCAATAGGTAGCTTTTTACTTTTTGTAAAGAAAGCTATCTAAAAGAGAAGCAACTTCGCTGCTATAGCAACGAGTCCCGTTTAACAAATAAAATAATCTCAGCGGCAAATTTTCAAAGGCTGTGAATAAATTAAATATTAATTTATCAATTCCTAACACAAGATTTTGAATTCTTCCTTGCTTGCTTTTAACGTCTAATTGCTAAGTGAAAGTTATGCATGTTAAAAGTGGAAAAGGCCCATTTAAAGGATCATAAATATTTTTTAATAAACAGATCAAAGTATTTCATACACAGAATCGGTGATATCTTCAAGATCAATACTAATGAATGAATATTAGTACATATCTTGATATTAGATTAATTTTATCATACAATTAATCAATCGGTAAATTAATATATTATGTTATTATTATTATATCTTGATAATGTCACTGATTGTATTTATGAATCATATTTATCTGTATATTAAAAGGTATTTAAGAGACTTTAAATCTGTTGCGTAATTTTCTTATTTAACTTATATCAAGCTGCTATTTAAAAGAAAAGTTAAAATATAACTAAATACTCCTTAAAAATGTATGCGTTATAAAAATGTACATATTTTTTAACATTATATATTCTTGTCTGAAAACAATACCTGTCTAATTGTTTTCCTGTTTTCGATGTGATGTCGAAATATGTTAATGCACACTGTGTCACTCTGTGGGCCTCCTCTCTCCCTTTTAAACTGTGATGCAGTTAGTGGATGACCTATAATTATTCCTCTTAAAACAAGTTGGAAATTGCACGTCAAACATAGCAAATAAGGTGCGTTCGTATTATAACGATGTTTTTTAAATATTCAGATCATGGTATAATAGTATATACTATTTCGGATACAGTATGGTAGCCAAAATATTTTGTGTGTTCCTGTAAATATTATCTGCTTACTATTGTACAGGAAGTAATTTGTAATGAACCTCAGCAACGTTTATCAATTTCATAACATGTGAAATGGTTTAATATAATTAAAATGCGTCCCAAACAATGTTTCCCCCTATATAATTATGCAATGGTTTACTTTGGTGTGGCCCTGTAAATGAATAACAAATATTTTTTGCACCACAAATTGCATAGAAGTATATTTAAGCATAAACTTCATAGATGTATATTAATTTTATTATGTTCGAAAGAGTGTAACATCGTCTTTAAAATGCACTTGAAACTATTTTTGCCCATTGGACGAAATGTAATGGAATAGTTTTGATTGTCTCTATAATTAAACTATGCATCCGATTTTCATAAAATTTGAAATCACACGACAAGATTATACAACAATTATATATTTTAAATTTCAAACAGTTCGGTTGGGTAGTTTTTTCTCGGTTATATGCGGACGGACAGAGAGACTGACGGCCGGACTGAACGACGACTATAGGTGCTACGTATTTACATAATTACGAACGCACCTAAAAATGAATTTTTTATTGTTTTATTCGTTAGAGTACTGAAAAAAAGGATAAATGTTTCTTGATCTATAAAAATTTAACATTGATTGAAAATGTACAATAATCTCTTCCGAGTAATTCATTATTCCGCAAAATGTTCTTTATCTTTATAGAATTACCAAAAATAAATATTATTGTCGGGATTTTAAAAAATCATTTATGAAAACAAAATTGTTGTCGGCACTGATTTTCGGAAATAATACCGAATAAATTTTTACGTCATAAAGTCATAGAGAAAAAAAAAGGAATAAAGATGAAGTATAGTGACTGGGGGTTACACCAAAAATGTGACTTGGTCAAAAAGTAGACCCCCCTCCCCCCTCCAGAACTCTATAATGTCCCTTTCGCAAAAAGTGTCTAAATTCAACACTGCGTGTGATAATTTTTTGCGTTGTTCAATGCGGGAGAAAAAGTATTGAGAACACCCTTAAACTGAAATTTTAATTTCGATATCGAATAAACTGATCCACTTGACAAAGTTTTACGATCGCTTACTGTCAATTTGCTACTGACAAATGACTTCTCTCTATGCCCTTTGATCCCACTTACTTAAACATAGGTAATCAAGGATTCATAATTGATTACCTGCATGAAACTGTTCATTTTTCACTTTTCCTTTCAAAAAAGCCTTAAGACATGGTGTTTAAGATGCGCTTGAGATGATTTCATGGATCAGTGAAGAAGATTCTTCCAACAGTAGTTCTGACAAAATAATGTGTCTCAATCAGAAACGTTTTAGATAAATGAATGACGTAATTGTTATAATGATGGTAATTTTTGTTTTACCTTTTTATCATGCCTTTTACATCCTAAGCATCTCTTGAACATTATGTAATGTAAGTTAAAAAAAAAAAAAGTTTTACCAATATTATAATACAATAAACTTCGTCAAATCGGCACTTTCTAAAATCCGTGTATATTTTACGGATGTAAACAATGAAACATTCAGTTCAGATATAGAGACGAAATTTTACTTTTTAGTACTTTCCAACAAAGTTGAAAAGTTCTTATGCATTCGGTTTGCCTGTCCGTCTGTCCGCGCTCTAACTCACGTAAATATACTCGTATTTCTATGAAATTGACACGTTATTGACGTGTACCCTAGAACGAACCCTACTGATAATGAAGCTTCTACCATGATTAGTTGCCGAAACGTCAGTGAAGGCTTACTGTGGAGACACGAAATTTTTTGGTTTCTGTCTGTCTGTCTGTCAGTTTGTCAGTCTGTCTGTTCCGCGATAACTACCGCAAAAAACATCCGAAAGACTTGAAATTAAGTGTGTATATTGGTAAGGCACTCGGATTTAGCTGTATAGTTCTTTGTTATATTTTATTAATTCGTTCGTAAAATATAGAATATTTTATTTTGCGCAATAATGTTTTTCTATGGCAAATCCAACGATTTTCAAATTTTTATTTGTTGAGAGAAAATGACTCATTTGATTAATGGAATTCAACGATAAATGGATACTGAAATTTGCCAGTACGGGGCTTAAATTATTCATATTGTTTTGAAATTTTATCTATGCATATGTCAGATTTTTAAAATTATTGCTGTAAATCTTGGCCATTTTTTATAAATGTGTTCCAATAATATAAGCTAATTTGTTTTAGAGATTTACTTATTTCAAATGTATTTATTTCGTTTTCTTCATTTCTTTTAATAGTCGCTAAGCAACCATTTATCCTAATTCTTATTCTTATAATATTATAAATTTTAAAATGTGTACGGAAGTTTGAATAACATAACTTCAATGCTTCAATAGCATAACTTCAACTTTGTATCTTTGCGTATAGATAATTATAGCCAGAAAAGAACAAAGGCTATGTATTATTTATTTTATTCGAATATTTTCGTTAATAATTCTGAATTTCATTATTTTTCATGCATAACCAATCGGCATTTTTTAGATAAAATTTAATCAATTTTCTTTCCGTTGCCAAGAAAATCAAAATTTCGAATATTAATTTTTCAGCGACGATAAATTTTCAATTGAGCAATTTCCATGCGAAAACTGAAACTAAGGAAAATTTAAAAGAAAAAAATAAATATGACGTCGTATTTGCAATAAAAATAAATATACTATTTTTTGTTAAATATTAAACACTGATATTTGTTTCGTTAACATGAATTTTTTTGTCAATATGGCGACATAATTAAAAATAAAAGGAATAAAAATATTTTAAATAAAATATTTATTTGGTAAACTATGACGTCATAATTGAAATAAAAGAGGTATTTTATAGTAGTCGTTAAAAAAAAACGGGACATGGATAGCAGTAATTCAAGGAGTTAGAAAAATAATGACGTCATATTTAAAATGGATAAGAAATATTTTTTACGAATACTAAATTATAAGTTACATACAGATAAAAAACTTCATTAAAAACTAAAAATTAGCAGTGGAAGGCTTTTTTTTGTCGGAAAAAAGGGGAAAATAAAACTGATTAATGTATTTTTGAAGCTATTTTTTTCTTTAAAGTTAAAAAGAATTAAGTTTCAATTTGTGCAGATGGTATAAAAATTAAAATTAATTTTCTAAAACTAAAAATATATTTTCAACCATTGACGTTTCATTAATGAACTTTTTCAACAGAAGCGAAAATCATCTGTCAGCAAATTAAAATTTACAACCAAGAATCTACACTATTAAAATCCGACCGTATGTATGTATGTATGTAACGCTATCTCCTCCGATCCCGGATACTTAGAAAAGTCGCTTTTGTTTTGAATTGAAGGGAAAAGAATCCCGGGTTCCCGAGTTGCGCATTCGTCTCTCTGTCCGTCCGTCCCTCTGTTGGCATGTAGCAACTCAAAAACTACCCAACCGAATAGTTTGAAACATAAAATATATATAATTATTAGATGTCGAGTCATTTCAAATTTTATGAAAATCGTATGCACCTATGAATGGTAATTTATAACAATGTGATTTCAGTTGTTTTAAGAATGTTTTATTTTAAAATTAATTTTAGCTTCTTACTAACGTGTAATAAAGGTACAAGGTAAACTACAGGGCTGAAAAAAAGTTTTCAAGTATGTTTTCCATTTATTAGTGCAAATTGCTCAAAAAGAATTTTAAGCTTTTTTCTAGCTAAACTAAATTTTCCCTTTATATAATATGTATATCAACTGACAGATCAAATACAGGGTTGTTCAAAAACATTGGAATACATATTTGGCTATATACCCCTTATTTCCCTAATTAAAGAAGTATTGTTAAAGATTTCATGAAGTGTTGGAAAGTGCTTCATAATCTATGATTAACGCATGATTTTTCTTACTTGTTTAATATAAAGGGAAATTTCTTTCGAAATAGAAAGTACGTAATTTTTATATTTTTGATAGCTCAATTCTTTTTTTAAACAATTTGTATTGCACTAGCAGATGCATTTAATGTATTATGATTACAATTCTCTGCTAAAAAATTTAAACAAGTAAGTCACAAAGTCTCTAAACGAGCACACATTTTGTCAAAGCGGGCAAAAAACATAATACATAAGTGGGCAGAATTCACAACAAGTAAGAAAAATCATGCGTTAAGCATAGATTACGAAGAACTTTAAACACTTCATGAAATCTTTTACAAAAGTTTGTTATTTTGGGAAATAATAGTGTAGAGCCAAATATACCCAAATATGTATTCTAGTACACATTACTTATATAAACAAAATAGTTGTGTTTGCTTAATTATTTTATCTTAACAGATGACTTATTGCCGAAACGTCAGTGAAGGCTTATTTTGGAGACACGAAATTTTTTGGTTTCTGTCTGTCAGTCTGTCTGTTCCGCGATAACTAATACAAAAAACATCCGGTTGGCTTGAAATTAAGTGGGTATGTTAGTGAGGCACTGGAATTAAGCTGTATAGTTTTTTGTTAGATTTGATTCATTCGATCGGAAAATATAGAATATTTTATTTTGCGCAATAATGCTTTTCTATGGCAAATCCAATGATTTTTAAATTTTTTTCCTTGAGAGAAAATGACACATTTCATTAATGGAATTCAATGTGATAAATGGATACTGAAATTTACCAGTTAAATTATTCGTATTATTTTGAAATTTTGTCTGCGTATTTGTCAGATTTTTAAAGTTATTACTGTAAATTTTTGAGATTTTTTTATGAATGTTTTCCAATAATATAAACTGATTTGTTTCAGAGATTTACTTATTTCAAATGTATTTATTTCATTTTCTTTATTTTCTCTTAATGATTGCTAAGCAACCATTCATCCTAATCCTTATTTTTATAATGTTATAAATTTGAATGCTTGTACGAAAATTTAAATGAAGTCAGCGTCAAAACTAATGAATTAATTAATGTCTTTGTATCTTTGCGTATAAATATAACATAACCCAGAACAGAACATAGGCTATGTTTTATAAATTTTATTCAAATATTTTCTTTAATAATTCAAAATTTCTTTCTTTTTCATACAGAATCAATCGCAATTTTTTAGATAAAATTTAACCAATTTCTTTTATCGATGCCAAAAAAATTCGAAATCTGGAATAATTTTTCAACGGCAATAAGTTTCAATTGAGCAATTTCCATTCGAAAAATTAAACAAAAAAACAAAAAAATAAAAAATAAATAAATAAATAAATAAATAAAAATAAACATGATGTCAGAATTAAAATAAAAATAAATATAGTACTTTGTTAAATATTAAACACGGAAATTTGTTTCGTTAATAAGAATTTTTCTGACAAAAATGGGGACATAATTAGAAGTAAACGAAATAAAAAATAATTATATTTTAAACCAATATTTCACTTGGTAAAATTTGACGTCATAGTTGAAATAAAACAGGTATTTTATAATAGTCGTTAAAAATACAAGAAACATGGATAGCAATAACTCATGAATAATGACGTCATTGCCGAAACTTTAGTGAATGCTTTTTTTATCGACACAAAATTTATTGTTTTCCGCCTGTCAGTCTGTTCTTCTGTCTGTCTGTCCGCGATAACTGCCACAAAAATGCAATCAAAACTTCTTTTTTTCGGAAACAAAATTGTAAAACCCTAGATTACTGAGTTTACACTTTCAAAAGTTCCTGATACATCAGATATAATGTTTGTGGTGGGCAGGTGTGTAAAAGTATGAGGATAATGAAAATTGCTTATTAAAACTGTTACTTATCCTTATAATTCAAAATGTATAAAGAAATACAAGATATACGATAACCATTAGCAAATTGATAGAAAGTTACAAATTTAAATTTAATGAGACTACGGGGGGTTCAGGGGGGCGGAGCCCCCACTGAAGAAATCTACTATGTTATAATAAAAAAACAAAAATAATAGATCATGAAAATTTCAGAATATCCTAGCATAACTAACTCTTTAATTTACGCTTTTGATGGTTGAAAACTTCTTATTCTTATTTTATTCTTATAAATAATTACGTAATTTGAAAATTTTAAATTACAGTTTCCAGGAAGTTGAATATTACCCAAAGTGTGCTTAAAAAAAGATGCGCAAAGCTGGCGTTGAGGCTCCTGATCTGTAGATTTACTAGTTTATCTACAGGGAGAATCAAAAGTTTCCCTTTACATTACGGCCTATAGGGGAAAATCGTTTCAAAGGAATTTTAAAGATGTTATACCCTGTCAAACATATTAAAATTTATATGCTTTTACGAATTGCATTAAAATATGTATTCTGTAAAATATAAAAGTGAAAATGTAGCTATTATTCATTTACAGGGCCTCACAAAAAAATTCCATTAGATAATAGTAAAAGGGAGAATTGTGTGTGACATATTTTAAATATATTAAGCTGTTTCATGTATAATAAAATTGAAGTATGTCAATGAGGCTTAGTATAAATTATAGGATACTGCCTTCTCTAATATCAAGCACATAGTATTTACAGGGACACACAAAAGATTTCAAATAGTACATTCTTTCCGAAGTACTGTATATGTATCCGATGATAGCTTATGGATGGATATGCATTTTAATTATGATATGCGCGTATAAGTTTCGCTAAATTTATGCATATTATATGGTGTGTATAAATGCTATAGTTAATATACAGGGCTATCCAAAAGAGCTCGCCAAGATTACTGAATATGAGCATAAATTACTAAAAGGTGATTCTTAAATAAATTATGCCTTTTTACGCTGAACTACATTAAATTTACTAAGAAATGTTTGCAGAATATAGATAAAATGATATACAGGGCCACGCAAAGAATTGGGTACATGGAGCCTATGAATGACAATTTATGGGAAAGTGATTTCAGTTGTTTTAAGAGTGTTTTAGTTTAAAATAAATTTTAGCTTAACACTGATGTGTAATAAAGTTACCAGGCAAACTACAAGGCTGAACAAAGTATTCAAGTATGTTCCCATCTATTAGTATAAATTGCTGAAAGAGAAATTTCAAGCTACTAGGCATTTTGCTAAACTAAATTTTCCCATTATATAGTATGGATATTAGCTGACAGATCAAATTCAGGGCTGTTCAATAGTACTGAAATACATATTTGGCTTTATATTCTTATTTACCTAAATAACGAAGTTTTGTTAAAGATTTCATGAAGCGTTGAAAAGTGCTTCATAATCCATGCTTAACGCATGATTTTTATTACTTGTTTAGTTTTATATCAATTCCATATATATTTTAATATTCAATTTTTTTAAATATTACTGAATTCATGTTTTTTCAAGATGGAAGAATAAATTATTAAAAAAAAAAATTCTATGTATTGCTGATATCATTGTTAATCACAATCTTCTTATCAAATATATTTATGTATTAATCAAGCTTTTTTGGTTCTGAAATAAAACTTCCTTATTTTATGATTTTGATGTGATTAAGTAATGTACCTTTATAATGAAAGTTTCATTGAATAATTTGTGATAAATACATTTCATCTTTATAATGGATATTTAATCATACATTATTGTTTATTAACTCGATCTTTTCTTTTAATATTTTTTATATTGTAAGGATTCATTATAGTTTCGATTAGATTATTAATTGCATTCAAGTTACTGTTTAAAAAATATGAACAAAGCAATGACCATAAATCCGCACAACCTCTGGTCCCAAGCTGCATAGATTAGAGGGAATCTACTGTAAAATGTATTAGTCTACTTAATGTTCGGAATTTTATAGATGTTTTGTTCTTATAATAGCATTTTAAAAGTAACTTTTATATTCCTTAGAAGTGCAGTCAAAGCCGGAAAATCAGATTGGGCTTTCATTTTAAATATTTATTTTTCAGGAAAAAAAAATCTGAAAAAATAAATTTTATTAATGAAAAATTTCATCGCATAAAACTTAAACTACCGCAAGAAGAAGATTGATTCTGTTAAAATCGTACTAGTGTTTCAAGTAGTTATTATATTCGATTGGCATTAATATTTGGAAAAAGCATTAAGAAAAATATCCACTCAAAAAATGTTTCATTGTTATAATTAATTTACATGCCTGTGTAGGTAAAGACTATAATATATATACACACACACATACATATATATATATATATGTGTGTGTATAATGTACATTTAAAGAATGTATTTTGCATAATTCTGATTGTTGTTATAATTTATTTTATTATTAACTTTATTTACTTATTACTTAGCCTAGTTCATGATTTCTAAGAAAAAATTATCTCGATGAAACACGCATACAATTCAGATTCAGATTCTTTAAAATAATAATTACAATTTCTATTATTGTTATTGTTCTTTTGTTGTTGTTACTGTTGTTGTTGTTATTGTTGCTGTTATTTTTATTATTATTTACTATTTTTTGTGCGTATCTGTGTTTTGTAAGAAAAAGTGAAGCGACTGAGTTTTAACCCCCTTCTTGGCGCGTTTCCAAAATATCGCCACATTGGCTTGCTTTTGCGTTTTGTCTCCCGGAGCGGGATTTAAAGTCCAGGCCGAAGACTGGGGTCAAATCAACTGCCTACGTCACTGCAGAGGGATCTATTGTATTTTCTTCAAGGGGATCTCTTTTCTCCCTCGCTACCCCAAGTTCAAGTTCAGCGGGCAGGCACGGGCATTCATCTCTCGCCTGGCTATCCGACATGGGTGACCACGTGCATTTATTACGATATTAAGTCTTTCATTATAAATTAAAACGTTATAAAGAGTGAAAAAATGCCACCTCATTGTGTTGTTCCTGGATCCAAATTCAATTACAATACTAGACCAAAACACAAGGCTTATTTTTTCCCTTCTGACGAGGATAAGTGCCAAAGATGGATTCAAGCAATTCACCGAAAGAAGTAACAAACCAACAAAGTATAGTAAGGTACGAAAATATATTGTTATTTATTATTCAAAATTTTATATATATATATTTAATTTTTCATTAATTTGTTTTTATCCCATGATCTCATTAAAAATTAAATATAAAAAGCGTTTTTTTTTTTAAATACTAAATAACTTTATTATATAATCCATATTTCGACAGAACATGTAAAGTTTGAAATTTAATGTGTATATTTATATGCATGTAAATCATATTTTTTTATAGAATTATTCTCAGAAAATATAGCATATTTTTATTCGAACAGAATGAATAGATCGTTTTAGTTTAAGTATAAATAGATAAGTGCAACTATTTTAATTATTATTTCTTATTTCAAGTATAATAATCTAAACAAAGCTGCATTTAAAGAATGTTTTGTTATTATTATTTAAATTGTTTTGTTTTGGCTTGGTAAGCAATCTTTGATAAAAATCCAGGTTTACAAAGAATATGTAAATTATTAAGAAGTATATTTTAATTATAAATGCATTAATAATAAAGATTGTTTAATTATTATTAATACTTTAGTGAGATTATTTTATATGTTATTTATTTAAAAAAATTATTAAAATATTATGTAGTTTTTTTTTAATTTGTTCATTTTTATTTAAATAATTCATTGCTAATTAAATATAACTATTTTTAGAGAAGCAATCCTTATAAAAAAAATTTGTTTTAGCACTGTAAATAACATTTTCTAAAATCCATATATGAGCTGAAAACGCAAATTACTAAAAAAAAAGGTGTATATATTTTAATTAGAAGTGCATTAATAATTAAGATTGCTTTAAATATTATAAATATTTAACTCAGATTATTTTATATAATATTTATTACAAAACAAACTATTTATACATTCATTCAAATATTATGTAGTTTTATTTTTAATTTGTTCATTTTTTTTTTCTTTTAAATAATTCATTACAAAATAAATATAACTACTTTTAGAAAATCCTTATTAAAAACATTTTGTTTTAGCATTGAAAATAACAGTTCATAAAATCCATCTATACGCTGAAAATGCAAAGCATTAGAAATAAAATAATCTATCTATTTAAATATTATATAGCATATGTATACGTGTGTGTGATTTATATTATGTTATAATATATTTTGTAAATATTCAAGTACAAATAGCTAAGTACAACAATTTTAATTATTATTTTTTATCGTTTCAATTAATATAATTCAACTGAAGCTACATTTAAAGAATGCTATATTATTATTAGTTAAATTTTTTCGTTTTAATATGGCAAACAATCCTTGATAAAATCCATATTTACAAAAAATATACAAATAATATGTATATATATAGAGAGAGTATATGAATTATATTTTATGATAGTATATTGTTGCATATATTATTTTTCGAACTTTACATATTCTGCGCAAATAAGGATTTTATAGTCAAGCTATTTACTATGTTAAAACAAAGCTCTTTTTATATTTGATTTTTAATGCGATCATGGGATAAAAATGGATTAAGAAAAAAGTGAATATATATATGAAACTTTGAACAATATATTTTCTTACTTTACAATACTTTGTAAGTTTGTAATCCTTTCGTGAATTACTCGAATCTATCTTTGGTACTTATCTTCATATCAAAAGGAAAAAATGTTGTACACTGTGACAGAAAGTTTTTACAAAAAATTAAAAAGTCTGATTAAAAAAAAAAAAAAAAAAAAAAAAAGTTTTTATACTTTAAAGGGGATTTTAATTTCATAATTAATATAAAGGTACTATTTTAATACATTGGTATCTATTTAGAAGTATTAGCTTTTAACTGCAAAATAAACTATTCTATTTATTTTATTTAAATAATTACAACACTTTTTTCTTATCAAACTGCTTATTTATTTTTCTTTCTTTCTCTTTTTCCTCCTCAGAAAATATGTATAAATAAACAAATGAAGTACTTTAAGTATTGGTGAAAAATTAAAAATGATGTTCTTTTTTTAATAATTTGATACAAAAACTACACTAAAAATTCCGAACAACAAAAATTTCGGAAATTTTTTTTATGTGGAAAATTTTTATTTTTCGCCTTTGATAGATATGAATTTCTATTTTCTAAAAAATAGCTATTTTACTAAAAAGAGAAAACATACATTTTATATTAGAAAAATTTGAATGCAAAATAAATTATTTAAAATATTTTTCATTAAAAAATGAAAAAAATAAATAAAATCAGAATTTTTATATTTTACTTCAATAATATATTGTTGTTTATTTTTTTAAATTAAAAATAAGTATTTTTTATTAAGAAAATGTACATGAAAAAATCTTAAAATAAAAGGTATATTTTATTAATCATTAAGTATTAATAATGGATGTTGATTCTGAAGCAGATTAATGCAAACATATATATATATATTTAAAAAGAAGCTGAAATGTTTTAAAAAAAATAAAAATGATAAAAATATAATTATTTTTACAAAAAAGCGAGAAAAATAAAAATTTAAATTGGAAAAATTTCTCCTGTGTGATAACTTAATTTTAGAGCGGAATAATACATTGCATATTCCCGTAAAGATATCCCTCAACGGCCTAACAGAGATCTCTCTACGGTGACGTCAGAAACCAGTCTTCGGGCCGATCATTGGCGAAGGTCACGCCAGGACACACTACGCAATACAAACCTTTTAGAAGAAAAAAATTCTTTCTCAGGGGGACTCCGCCCCCCCCCCCCCCTGAACCCCCCCGGCTATAAATTTCCTTAAAACATGTATAACATCAAAACATGCAAAACAATTCCGTTCAAGAAACAAAGAAATTGTACACATACCTTCTTTTAAAAACAAAACCAGCCTTTTTTTAAATAAAAAAGAAATTAATAATAGATTTTCTAAAGAAATATACTAAGCTTTGAAGTCAAATAATGTTTTTCTTTTATATTTAATATGAAACTAAATAACATTAAGATTCAAAACATCTAAAATACTAAAGCAATGCCTAAAACACTTGCTTTTAACTACAAAGCACGGTCTCTACATTCAAAAAACAATAGAAATGTATAAAATACTTCCTTTTAAATACAAAACAAAGGTTTCTAATTAAAAAAAAATCACTCGTATATTCCTCCCAAAAAGTTTAGTCACTCGATGTTACTCTTCGAAATCCAACGGCCTCTAATGAGACACAAGAAATTTAATTAATTTCAAGGCGCGATACTTCAAACTTTTAAATGTTTCTCCTCTCTCGTCCAATAAGAAAACTAAAAAAGAAAGAACGAACGGAGCATGCGCAAGCCGAGGAGCGAAATCTCTCCGAATCTCCGAGGGTTGTCAAAAAGAGCAGCACCTAAATGGAAAAGAAAGCAAGACATAGCGCAGTCATCGCGCGTCAAAAAAAACACCGCCAAGAAGTGGGTTAAAACTCAGTTTACCAGAAAAAGTTTACTCTGAAGAAATAAAAATAGATTCTGTCATTTTAAGACACTGAATTCCGTTCTTGATTTATTATTATTATTATTATTGAATTAAAAATTAAAAAAATGTCCCAAATCCGAAATTTAACATTAGAAACTTTTTTTTAATTAAAATAAACCCATTTAAGGTTTACACGTTTAAAAAACACATTTAAGGTTTACTAAAAACAAAAATTGTCTAAAGTGGAACCAAAAAAATTTTTTTTTGTCAATACGATTTCAAAATAATAGATTTTATTGAGCGGAAATAATTATAATTAATAATAAAAACAGCATGTGGCTAATTTGAATGATGTTATGAAACGCCTCAACAATGGACGAAAGGAACAAAAAACAGATCAAAGTTAATTGCTACGTTTTGAAACAGAAAATACATATTAAATTAATTACAGTTTAGCATAAGATATTTCTTTACGTTCTTTTAATTAACGTTATGATGAAAAACAGGGAAACAGAACAAGAAAAGAAAGCGAAATAATAACAATAAAGACAAAATCATGCGTCTGGCATAGATTATAAAGCACTTTCCAACACATTCTGAATAATGTAAAAAAAAAAAAAAAAAAAAAAAAAAAAAAAAACTGCACCGTTTAAAAAATTAAAATATTGCGTCTCATTTCACCTTACGAAAATATATAACTCATGTCAAAAAGGAATTTCAGTCTTTCTCATCTACAATTGGAAAATTATCTGAATTTTTAGCAGCTTTTTGTATCTATTATCAACATGCTTTCCAAAATTTAATTCATTTAAGAGATACATATATTTCAGTTGAAAATTCTCTTAAAGCAGTTTCCTCTAATAAGGAGAATGATATGCGAATACTTTTGTGCAGCTCTGTATATGAGGTATAGAATATGAGGCATAACCAGTAATATGCAAAAAACTAATTAAATTTAAAAGCGTATATCGAAATTTAAAATGTATTCTCCAGCAATTATTACACAAACGCAATACTGTAACCGATTTCTTTTTGTGACACTGCACATTAATAAAAAAAATGCTATGAGTGCTCTGTTTTAACGTGATCGTAGTGAAATTCAGTGATTCATATCAATTTCAATACATTTTAAATAGCGTAATGTCATTAAAATACTCTCCAAACAATTTTCTCCCATATGCGATAATGTAATCGAATTCTTTTGAATGTCCTTATAAATGAACCATTAATCATACATACTTCATATGCAATACGAAATATGCTTTGATGATCCTAAATAAGCTTTATAAATTGCATGAAAATCTGAGCATATTTATTGTTGTTAGAAAGTGAACAGACGGACAGACAAACCGAACGCATAAGCACTTTTCAACTTTGTAGGTTTACAATATAACCGTTTTTATCTTCTAGGTTTTACGAACAAAAGCACTGCATTCAAATTGTTGATGGTATGATTTTAGATTAAACATATTTGCATTATACATCGTCATTATTATTTTTATTTTTATTATGTACACCCTTTCTATTATTATTATAAAAATACGGCAGTACTTTTACATTGGTAGATAATTGGTTGACAATTTATAGTGCTATAAAATGCCACAAATATCTATATACCTAGAAATTTAAAACCTACTAAATATAATTTTCAGAATTTGTATTTTCTAATAATACATAAAATATTTTAAATTTTGCAACCAAAATAATAATAATAATAATAATAATAATAATAATAATAATAATAATAATAATAATCAGTGTAAAATTAGAAAAGAAAAAATCATTATTACGATTTTTTAAAGCAATGTAAAGTAATGCTTTTCAGTAATATAAAATAATTGAACAGAAAAATTCGTCACGCAAGTTTTTAATTCAAACACATAAAAAAGTAGACTAGTTGTTAGACTTTGAAAATAAAAATGAAAAATATAACAAACAGCTTACACTGTAGCGGCTTTTTCGTGCATATTCTTGGATGGATTAAGAAGCTTTTATAGCTTCTTAACCATATCTGTATCGCATCAATAAAATGATCTTATGTGATAGATTAATACGACTTCAAAAGCATTCTTACTAAACAATACTCTTGTTTTCTTTCCCTTAAATTGGCAATTAATTCTTTGAACAGAGCTGATATTAAAGTGTTGTCATTCCATATATTTATGGAAATTTCAACAAAGCAACAAAAAAATACAACTTAAAACGACATAAAACGATATAAAGCAAACAGAATTAAACAATTCTCTGGGAAACTTAAAAAACATTGTATTTATTTCTATTTCCTTTATTTTTGATAACTTTTTCTTAGTTATATATTTTATTTTTATCAGAGGATTTGTTTTACCAATTAAGAGCCCTTATTTTGAAAATCAGACAAAGTGAAATAGTTGTATTTTTTGATTTGCTTGATTTTTTATATGTTGAAATAGATCATATTTGATGAAAAATCTGTAATTTTGAAGACCTGAAAAATTTCCTCTTTTCTATAGAAAATGTCAAAGTTCAAGGTTGTGAATGCCATTTTTCGTGAAAAATGAAATGCTGGTATATTTAGAACATTATATCTCTCGCAAGCAACAACATCCCAAAATTCTTTCGGCATAAACTGTTAGTATAACCATACCTAATTATTAAAATTTATTTGTTTCCATGGGACATTGTTACTTTACATTGTTATGTTGTCACAAAGTACAGTCGTCGATTTTCCGCACTTAATATCGTATTTAAGCAATAGTACCCCCAAACTTTTACTTACAGAATATGAAAGTGTACTACTAGAACAAGAAAAATAATGTAGTACCGTATCGAAATATTATTGCTGATAGCAGGTATAACCTGTTAAATACTCAAAATTTTTAAAATCTGCAACGTTTAAAGTAATGTTATTTCAAATAATTGCAACAGTAGAATAAAACAAAATATGTCACGCAGTTGGTGAATATATGTACAAAAACATGGAAAAAGAAAAAGACGTGGGACCTCCTGATATTTTGATTTTTAAAAAATGACAAAATTTAGAAGTAAAGCAATGTCTATTATCACATTTTTCCCCTAAGAGAAAAAAAAACATCCTCATTCTCTTTCGGAAGGGACAAAAAAAAGGGATATTTCATTTTCTCATAGGGAAAAAACACAGCAAGAGGAACGAGAAAAGGGATTTTTCATTTTCTGATAGGGAAGAAATATTATCATTGACACTGTTTATTTGAAAATTTTGTCATTTTTTTAAATAAAAATATCACGAGGTCCAACTTTTTTCTTTTCCTTGTTTTTGTATACATATATTTACCTACTGCGTGACATATTTTATTTTACTGTTGCGCTTATTTGAAGTAATATTGCTTTAAAGGTTGCAGATTTTAAAAATTTGAGTATTTAGCAGGTTATATCTGCTTTCAGCAACAATATCTCGGTACGGTACTACATTATTTTGCTTGTCCTAGTAGTACACTTTCATATTCTATAAGTAAAAGTTTGGGGTACTATTGCTTAAATAAGATATTAAGTGCGGAAAATGGACGGCTGTACTTTGTAACAACATAACAATGTAAAGCAACAATGCCCCATGGAAACAATAAATTTTAATAAGTAAGTATGGTTATACTAACAATTTATGCCGAAAGAATTTTGAGATGTTGTTGCTTGCGAGATATATAGTGCTCTAAATATACCAGCATTTCACTTTTCACGGAAAATGGCATTCACAACCCAACTTTGACATTTTCTGTAGAAAAGAGGAAATTTTTTCAGGGCTTCAAAATTACAAATTATTCATCAAATATGATCTACTTCAACATATAAAAAAAATCAAGCAAATCAATAAATACAACTATCAAAACATCATTTCTTTGTCTGAATTTCAAAATAATGGCTCTTAAAAATAAATCCACTTTAGACGATATAAAAACGTATGTATGATAAATAGAAATTAAAATTGTCTAATAAAAACAAGGATATTTTTAAGTTTAAATGTAATTACTGCGCCAATAATTGAGCCTTTAGTATTTTTATTTTAATATACCGGGTAATCCAAAAGTTAAGACGAACTTTAAAAACGAATAATTCGAAACGAATCAAGATACAAAGATACGATTTGCACCAAATGGATGGAAAAGAAACTGGGTTTTGTGTGGCTACGAAAGAAAATAATTCTGTTTGCGACCAACAGATGGCGCTGTCGGATTTATGAATTGCAAACGCGACAGGGACTCCAAACAGTCACCTTTATGCAAGATGGAGCACCACCTCATATTGCTCTGCCTGTTACGCTCAATATTTGGGGGAAGATCGCATATCATTCGCTAATTTAATCACGAATGCCCTCCAAGATCTCCCGATCTGACACTTTGGGACTTTTGGCTATGAAGATTATTGAAGTCAAAAGTGTTCAGCGACCAACCGGCATCACTAGCAGCACTGAAAAATGCCATCCGCCAAAATGTGTCTGCCATAACGCAAGAAATGCTACTCTGTGCTGTGAACGGTGAGATACCTCGTCTGACAGCTGTACTTCTGAATGATGGACAGTACATTGAACATTTACTGTAGTAGTAATTAACTGTAATTAAACTGACTTGTAAGCTGTCAACATTTTTTTTTTTTTTTTTTTTTTTTTTTTTGTAAATCATCTTTTGGTGCAATAAATTCCTACAGCGCCATCTGTTGGTCGCCAAAAGAACTATTTTTTTTCGCTGCCACACAAAACCACCCGGTTTCATTTACATCCGTTTGGTGCAAACCGTATCTTTGCATCCTGATTCGTTTTCGAATTATTCCTTTTTAAATTTCGTACTGACTTTTGGATCACCCGGTTTATACTTATCATATCATATAATACCTGCAAATTTTGTGTCTATGTGTATATGTGTGTGTGTGAATATACATGTATGAAAATTTTATCTAAAAATTTTATCTAAACTTCTATCCAGAGGGTATACGGCATATACCCTCTGGATTTTTAAAGAGAACACCGTATATACAGTCACTCCCAAAATTGAGTATACACTAGGTGTTCGCTTTGAATTTTACCTATAAAAAGCTAAAATTTTGTATGAATGGAATGGAAGTTTTTTCGACGGTACTGCATATAGATTCTAAAAAACAGGTTGCGAAATATCCACAATATTAAGGTGAAATCAGCATAAAAAAAATTCCATATATAATATAAGGCGGAAATCTGTGTCACATAATTAAATATACTTTAGAATAAATTAATTCGTATCAACAACTTTTTATTTAAAATATTTTGCATTTATATTTGTAACGATTCTTGTTGGTTGTAATTCTTATTAAGTTCTGCATTGTATTAATTTTCGTGCCAAATTAATCCTAAATGAGTAATCGAAAGGAGACTTCAATAGAAGAGCGGAATTTGGTTATAAAATGGTCAACTGATGGCAGATCTCTCTGCGAAATCGCTTCTTTGATTGGCAAAAGTCATGGTGTATTCAAAAAATCATTAAAAATACCACAGAACTGGAACAGTGGTGAATGCACCTGGAAGAGGAAGCAAACAAATCCTCAACGATACAGCAAAAAGAACAATTATTCACAGTGTGAAGAAAAATCCAATG
The DNA here is from genome assembly GCA_964019185.1 of Maratus speculifer. Lineage (NCBI taxonomy): Eukaryota > Metazoa > Arthropoda > Arachnida > Araneae > Salticidae > Maratus > Maratus speculifer. The sequence goes on from OZ025296.1 coordinate 89,726,351, forward strand.
AACAGTGCCCCGAAACTTACTGCATCTGTAAGTTCAGTCATAAAGAGAAATGTTTCTGCAGAAACTGTGCGCAGGACTCTATGACACGCAGGCTATAATGGTTGTGTACCTAGGCGAAAGCCACTCATCAGTGAAGTTAATCGTAAGAAGAGACTTTTATTTGCTAAAAATCACATCTCTAAGTCCCAAGATTTTTGGAAATCAGTGATTTTTAGTGATGAAAGCAAATTTAACCTTTTTGGATCCAATGGGCGTGGCAAAGTTTGAAAGCAACCTCGGTCTGAGCTGGATCCTAAGAATGCAATAACGACGGTCAAACATGGTGGTGGATCTGCCCTTGTTTGGGGTTGCATGTCTGCTGGTGGAGTTAAAGAACTTGCGTTTATCGATGGAATTACGGACAAGATGTTATATCTAAACATTCTTAAGAATCATCTTAAAGATAGCTCCAACAAACTAGGTTTGGGATCGAACTTCATCTTCCAGCAGGATAACGATCCTAAGCTTACGGCTAAAATTGTGAAGTTGTGGCTTCTGTATAACTGTCGCCAGCAACTGCATATTTCCCCACAGTCTCCGGATTTAAATATAATAGAAATTTTGTGGTCTCATTTGGAGAAAGCGGTCCAAAAGCATCACATTTCAAGTAAGGAGCACTTGAAAAGTGTTTTGAAAGAAGAGTGAGCTAAAATTTCAATGGAAACCACAAAAACTCTTGTAGAATCAATGCCTGCACGAATACGAGCTGTTATTCGAGTAAATGGATATGCTACAAAGTACTAATTCATTGTTACATAGCATTTAATAAAACTGTATACTCAATTTTGAGACTCTTGTTTTTGCTTTGTACTATCTTTGAATTTTTTTTTATAAAAGCTATTTCAATATTTTGCATTTTTTCTTGCTATGTTGTTAGAGAACTAGACACACTATTTTCTATAATATTTTAAAATATTTTCTTATGAATTTAATTGTTTTACACACAAATTTAGAAACAATCAGTTCGTGTATACTCAATTTTGGGAGCGACTGTATCCTCTGTTTCTAAAGAAAACTGTAATATACACACTCTAGGGTATGCCCTCTGCTTAGAGCGTATATCCTCTGTTATTTTTACGACTACATCTTTGGTGATGACGATTGTACTAGGTCACATGTTCGAGAAAACTCGATTAGTGTGTTGTTGTGGAATCACTAGTATCCAGTTCATTTCAATGGGATAATGGTTTAAACATTTATTAAGTTGTTGAATTGTTGGCAATAAACAAAATCGCAAAATTGGTAACATTTCGTCAAATTTGACAGATTTGGAGTGAAAATTCATTTTTAAGATTATCGATGCCACAACACATGCTTGGCGCCAAACAAAAGAATGTCGGAAATTAACTTTCAGAATTTGAAGGAATTTTCTAGAAATTGCCTAATTTTTAATTTTTAATAGAAATTTTCTAAATAACGATACGAAGTTCATTAAAACATTCTCGAAAACAGAATTCAATCAATTAAAGTACATGGAATTTTTTCAACACATGCTTGGCGCCAAATGAAGGGATGTCATCAAATTTGACGAGATTTTATGAAGAAATTTTTTATAAATTAAAGGAATCCCAATAGGAACCGAGATATATGATTCAACCTATTGGAGTACATGGAACGTTCTGCGATAATGCATTGTTATTTTGCTAAAAATAGTAAATTTGTATGATTAGATCTCATCATATGAACATTTTATACTGTTACAAAATATTTTCTATTATCTGAGCGTTCATAAAATATATTAAAAGCTTTTCTGGAATTTGTCATTTTAATATCAATTAAAAAATTTTAAGCTTCTTAAGAATTCAGAATTATCGTTTTTAAATTGGAAAACCGCTTAGTAATAACACACACACAAACACAAAATCATTCTTACAAAATATTTAAAAATAAAAATACAGGATTTTATCAGGCAGTGCTTAATTTCAATTAAATATCTAATAAACAGTATGTTTTAAAATAATACTAGCACGTATCCAGCTTTAAAAATAAAAATGAAAAAGATAACAAATAGTCAACATTATAAACTTCTTTTCGCGTGCGTTCGTGGGCGTGTTAAAAAGATTTTATAGCTTCTTAGGGTTATCTGTATCACATCTTTAAACTACTCTTAAATGATAGGCTTCAAAAACATTTTTCATTGTGATTTATATTCTTCTTTGTTTTCGCCTACTTTGAGAATGAATTGTTTTGACAAAGATCCTGCTCTTATTAATGTCAATTATTGTCACTGAATTTTTGACATTTTCAACTTGATATATTAAAAGAATTTTAACTGTAAAACTTGAATAAAAATTCTTATTTCTGTTCGATTTATTCCTCAATTAATAATTTTTCTTATTTTTCATTTTTCTGTCTCTTTTTTTTTAATGAAAGATAGTCCTAAGAAGTCCCAGAAAGAACTGCTATTTTTTTAAAAGTTTAAATATGTTATTTTCGTATAAATTTTAAATAAATTCTTAATTTCTGATTTTTATAGAGTGCATAATTAATAATAATAATAATAATAACACTTGTTGAATGCGACAGAGAAAAAACACAAAATTTTTTATTGTTATAAAATATTTAAAAATAAAAATTCAGGATATTGATAGGTAATATTTTAATTTTAATTAAATATCTAATAATAATACGATTTAAAATAAAACTAGCACGTATCCAGCTTTAAATATAACAGGTTGGAAATTGCACGTGAACGTAGCAATTGAGGTGCGTTCGTACGATCACGAAGTTTTAAAAATATTCAGATCTTGCTGATATAGTAGAGCGTACTTCGGATACAGTATAGTAGTCGAAATCTTTGTGTTTCTGTAAATATGCAGAAAGTAAATTTTATTACACCTGAGAAACGTATATCTTATTCATAAAATGTGAAATAGCTGAATATAATTAAAACACGCCCCAAACAATGTTTCCCCGTATAGCATTATGTAGTGGAATACATTTGTGTGGCCCTGTAATTTAATAATAAAAATCCTTTGCATCACAGATTGTACAGAATGCATATTTTAATATACATTTCATAGATTCATGCTAATTCTATTATGTTCGAATGAGTGTAACATCATAAAAAATGCATTCGAATCTTTTTTCCCATTGACCGTAATGTAATGGAATACCTTTAATTGTCCCTGTAATTGATCTATGCATCCGATTTTCATAACATTTGAAATGACTCGACAAAATTACGCAATAATTATATATTTTAAATTTCAAACGATTAAAATGCATTTGAAACTTTTTTCCCCACTGACCGTAATGTAACGGAATCCTTTTGATTGTCCCTGTAATTGATCTATCCATCCGATTTTCATAAAATTTGAAATGATTCGACAAAATTATGTTATAATTATGTATTTTAAATTTCACTCGATTCGGTTGGGTAGTTTTTTTCGTTGTTATATGCGGACGGACAGACAGACAGACAGACGGACAGACGGACGGACTGAGCGACAACAATAGGTGCTACGTATTTTCATAATTACGAACGCACCTAAAAACGAAAAAACTAACAAATAGCCTGCATTATAATGCCTTTTCGTGTGCATTTTTGGGCGTGTTAAAAAGATTTTTACAGCTTCTTTGAAATATCTGTATTATTTTTTAAATACTTTCTTAGTTGGTAGATTATGACAACGCCAAAAGCATTTTTAATTTTAAACTATACTCTTCTCCGTTTTCACCTCTAATTTTAGAATAAATTATTTTGACAAAAATGCCATCAAAATCATTTTCAACGAATCTGTGACATTTTTAATTTGACTGTGTTTAAAGAATTCTAATGGAGAAGCTTTCAAAAATATATATGTATTTTCATTCGATTTATTTTGGTAACTTTATTTCGGTTTATTTTTCAATTAACAGTTTCTATTACCAAAAAAAAAAAAAAAGTTTTTCGATACATTACGGTTTATGGGGAAAAAAATCGTTTCAAATGAATTTTAAAGTGTTACATCCCATCAAACATATTAAAATTTATATGGATTCGCAAAGTGCACTAAGATATCCATTCTATAAAATATGCAGTGAAAATAATATTTACTATTCATTTACACGGCAACTCAAAAGAATTCCATTACACAATAATAAAGAGGGAATTGTTTGCGACATATTTTATTTATGTTAAGAGATTTCAAGTATCATAAAATTGATATACACACCTGAGACTTAATATTTAACGCATAATATGAAGTGCATAGCATTTACTGGGACACACAAAATATTTCAAATCTTATATCTTATCCGAAGTACTGTATATTATCGATGATAACTGGTGGATGAATAAAATAGATTTTAATTACGATATGTGTTTTTAAATTTTACTAAATGTCTGCAAATTATATGGTGTGTATAATGCTGATATACAGGGTGACACAAAAAAGCTCATAAAGGTTACTGAATGTGAGGGTAAATAACTTAAAGGTGGTTTTTAAATAAGTTATGCATTTTTACGTTGGACTGCTTTCAGTTTACTAATAAATGTTTGTAGAATATAGCTAAAATGATATACAGGGTCACACAAAGAATTAGCTATATAATCACCCATTAATGATAATTTCTGGAAATATGATTTAAGTTGTTTTAAGAGTGTTTTTTTAATTATATTTTGACAAAATACTGGCGTGTAATAAAGGTATTAGGTAAATTACACGGCTGAACAAAAGTATTCAAGTATTTTGAATCTATTACAGTAAAATGATGAAATAGAGATTCAAACCAATTAGGCATTTTCTTGCTAAACGAAATCTTCCTATTATATATATATATATATATGTAGAAGCAATCTTTCTCCTACACAGCAGACTAGCAGTGTGTCTTATAGTTTCTCCATATCATTACTCTGAGAAAAAGGCTCTCCAACAAGGCAGACGATTCAAGGAGTACATCAAATTCAAGCGAAATGCCGCATAAAAGAAATGAGATGAAGATTCGCATTTGTAATGACCGAAAGGTGGCATTGTATAGACCTGATAATCGTTTGTTTACGTAGTGATGTTTGTTCCATGCTGTAGCATAACGTCTTTTAGATAATATGTTTAAATGTTTGGACGTGTGAGGGGCGGTTTTTGAGTTAGTGGATAGAGTGTTGGTTTTTCAAGGTTTCTGGTGGTTTGTTTTCCATTTTCTGAATTTGTTTTGTTTTTTTTCGCTTTGAGGTAAGCGATTTTTTCTTTTCTTTGCTGTAATTTTTCGAATTGTTCGAGTTGTGTTTATTGTGACTTTGACATTGGAAACATAGTGCTGAGTTGTCAGCCTGCTTGCTATCATGTCGCATACTATATTAAAAGTTGTTCAAGATAATATTGCTGAGGCAACGCCCGTCAATGTTGAAATGCTAGACACCCAAGATAGCATTCTGGAATTTGACAAAAATAATCAAAATGTGGCTCGGTTATTAGCACCGAATGATTTTCTTCTGCAAATGGCAGCAAAAAATGGAGGAAACAATTTCAATATTTTCTTAGCTAGTAATTCGACTAATGCTGTTCCTAAGCGCGATCCCCGTGCTGTTCAAACTGAAATTATGACCAAAATTGAACACTTCAAAAATATCGATAATGTTCGATACACCCGTACTGGCAGTATTATTTTTAGCACTAAAGATGTGTCTTGTGCTATCGATATCTGTCAGGTGTCATCTTTTTTGGGAGCTGACGTCTCCTCTAGAATTATTTTTGAAAATATAACCAATCGTTTCTTACTATTCAATGTCCCTGTTGACATTCCACTTTCAGAGATTGGACAAGCAATAATGGATTCAAATAACGTTCATGTTTTTGAACTACGAAGATTCATTCGCAAAGATAGCAAAAATTTAGTCTCTCCTGTACTTGTTACGATTTTGGGAACCACTCTCCCCTCCGAAATTAAAATGTGGATGACTATAAAGAAAATAAATCAATTTGTTGATCGGCCAAGACAATGCACAAAGTGCTTTAAGTTCAACCATGCTACTACGAAATGTCCTTCCGAACAACTATGTGTAACATGTGGTTTTCAGCATACGGGGCAATGTCAAGAGCCCATGAAGTGCTGCAATTGCGGCCAAGAACATCGCGCGGACTATCTTCAATGCTCCCATCGCCTCAAGGAGGTTGAACTGCTTAAGTTTAAATGTCGAAACTTCCTTTCATTCATTGACGCGAGACGTCAATTCAAACAAAAAACTGAACCAAATTCATACGCTAGAACAGCAAGCTCACAAAAAACAGACTTAGATCAAATTCAAAAAATATTTGAAAACCGCACAAACTCCTTGCTTAAAATCATAATAAATCAGTCCAATCAGCAAACAGAAAAAATAATCGAGTCTATTACCACCTTATCCACCATGATCATGAACGTCTTAGCCAAGTTAAGCGACAGTTCGCCAGATAGACGGAAACGCCCGAACCAGGGTGGAAGTTCAAGATGATGAAACTTTCCTGCTTTTACAAGGTTTTTATTCTTTTTTATTGGTGGATACGAACTGTATTTCACCTGGGTTGGGCTTATTTTCACTGTATATTTTCATCTGTGTTCATCTTTTTTGTGTTTTTTCCCTATGGGTCTAAATTTGCTCCATTGGAATTGCAGGTCTGTCAGTAATAAAACAGCCTGGCTAAATTGTTCCCCGTTCACCACCGCTGATGTGTTGGTCCTCCAAGAGACTTACCTCACTTCTGACAAGACTTTCAACATTCCTGGCAAAATAGTTTACCGTTTAGACAGAACTGACCGCCGAGGTGGTGGCTTAATTATTGCTGTCAATTCAACATTATCCTCTTTTCTTCTCGACTTCACTTCTCTTAATTTTACCAATGAAATCATGGGTGTTTGTATTCTTCAAGGCGGCTCATCCATTAATCTTATTAACATCTATTCTAGCTCAGGCAGGGTAGTTAATGATTTGGTCAAGGTGTGTCAGGCTGTTACGGGTCCCTCCTTCATCTTGGGGGACTTTAACTTGCACCACCCTCTTTGGGGTGCTCCTTATTGCTCTAGTGTCAGTGAAGATTTTGTCCATTGGCTGGCAGATAGTTCTTTCTGCCTTCTAAATACTTCGTCGCCAACCCATATCTCTCCTGGTGGAGTCTGTTCCCTCCTTGACTTATCGTTATGCTCTGCTGACCTTTTAGCCTGCTCTTCTATCCATGTTGTAGATGATCCGTTTGACAGTGATCATCTTCCCGTCTCCATCACTGTAACTCTTTCGCCTCCTGTTCATCCTCAGACTTCTCGTTTTAGATGGCACCGCATCTGTCAAGAAGCTAATACCACTCTCGCCTCCCAGCCAAGTGCTGACTACACTTCCTTCATTAGTTTGGTACAGAACCTCATGAGAAAACATAAAATATCTAATACTCCGCATCCTAAAAGCACTCCTGCCTGGTGGTCAGCAAGGTGCAACAACCTTTACAAACAAAAAAATTTTTTGCTGCGGAAAGCTCGTCAACTCGTGTCCATGGACTACTGGATGAGGTATAAGAAGGTGGCTGCGAAACTCCGTAAAGTCATCAAGGATGCCAAGCATCATTTTTGGGATTCGGCTTGCAAGAAGGCACATGATCCTCGCATCTTATACAAAGTTTTTAAGAAGATCAAAATTCGCTCTTGTTCTCCCCCTGATGCTCACTTCTGCCTCGCCCAGGATGAGACCCTGATCTCCGATGCTGTATCTCAGGCTGAAATCTTGGCTGATCACTTTAGCGAAGACGTTAGCCATGAGCCAATCCCGTTGGATTATGGTGGAGAAGGATGTACTCAATTAAATCGTCCCTTTGAGATCATCGAACTAAAGGATGCTATTCGCCGCACCAAATCCTCATCCCCAGGTGAAGACAAGATCACTGCTGCCTTCTTTAAGGGGTTGAACGAGCAGTCTATGATGCACCTACTTCATATTTACAACGAAATCTGGCACTCTGGGGAAATTCCTCTAAATTGGACATCTGCTGTAATTATCCCTATTTTGAAGCCTGGAAAATCTAAAAAAGATGTTGCCTCATATCGCCCGATTGCTCTGACATCTGTAATGTGTAAGATCTGCGAACGCATGATTGCAAATCGCATCAGCAACTACTTACTTCAAAATAATATCCTCCACCATAGGCACTTAGGCTTCCAGCCTTTCCGGGACAGCCAGACCGCTCTGCAGATGTTACATCTTGACACCGTTCGTGCAAAGAAGGATAAGAATTTTATTTTGGGGATATCGTTAGACGTGCAGGCTGCGTATGATTCAGTTTATGTGGACGGCCTCATCTTGAAGTGCGCACAAATCGGCATTACAGGACGGATCCTTCGCTGGCTTCACCGTTTTCTGCAAAATAGAAGTATCAAGGTGTTTTGGAGAGGAATTTTTTCTTCAAATCGCAGCCTTGGAAGAGGGGTGCCCCAGGGGGCAGTTCTAAGTCCTATCTTGTTCTCCATCTTCATGCACGATTTCTTTGAAGTTTTGGATGGACTTGGAGTCAAGTACTTGCTATACGCAGATGACATCTTCATTTATTGTGCAGCGACTTCTTTGCTCTTATGCCAAGCTAAACTCCAAGAAGCCCTCCGTTTAATTGCTCAATGGTGCCGATATTGGAAGATGTCTATACGTCCAGATAAATGTCACGCTATCAACCTCTCTAGAAGACGTGGAGACTGTGAATTCGATTTTAGCATCAATGGAGGTCTGATTGAGTGGTGCGACGAACTAAAGTTTCTAGGTTTTTATATTACAAGGCGCGGGGGTTTTCGCAAACACTCAGATTACATCCGGAAGAAAGTTTTTAACCGTATCAATATCCTAAAGGCCCTCTGCAATACTCGTTACGGTGCCCGATCTTATCATCTTCTCACTTTGGCCAACTCCTCCATCCGGAGTATTATAGAATATGGCGCGGCCACCCTGTTATCGGCATGTGATTCCATCCTCTTGAAGCTTGAAGTGTTGCAGACTACTGCTCTCAGGACGGCTCTCGGCCTCCCGAAATGGGTGCCAAATATTATTCTTCGACAGCACGCCGGCTCTCCCTTGCTGGCTGATAGAATCAATTCGTTGGCGTTTGGCTTCTGGATAAAGCAGTGCTCTTTAGGCAGCAAGTCTCCTTTCTGGGATTTTCAAGAGGGCAACATGTTTTGCTTGGTGGAAAGCATTCCCGGTATTGCTACCATCCTAGAAGAAATTGATGGTCGACTAGAACATTTGATTCCCTTCCAGATGCCCTTGCCGAACAGCCAGGAAGTTGTGCAACTTCACTTAGACGACCTCCCTTTCCAGAATAAGGACCTTGATGGTAGCATCATCGTCCCGCTCTTCCAGGATTTCATGCAAAATTTCACCAGCGGATGGCAGGTCATTGCTACTGACGCGTCTAAAGTTTCCTCTAATACCTCCATTGCAGGGTGCTCGGAAACCTCTCAGTTCTGTTACAGAATCCCCACAATCAACTCCGTCTTCACAGCTGAGGCTCTAGCTATTGGCACTGCTTTAGACGAACTGGCCTCCTTGGGTCGCCCCATTCTGCTACTTACTGACAGCCTTTCGGTACTCACCGCCCTTCAGTCTGTTTCGATCAAGTCACCTAGAGTCATTTTGTGGCTTTTTAATAAGATTCAAAGGATTGCTTCGCATTCCCCGAGCATCTGGGTATGCTGGGTGCCGGGTCATCGTGGAATTCACCTCAACGAAAAAGCCGATAATCTGGCTAAAGGCGTAAGTGACGCTGATGTTTTGCTGAATTGGATTTCTCCTGAGGATCTCATCCATTATAGAAAAAAAGAAATCTATCGTACCCTCAATCAACAGTACAGATCGAGCAAATATATTAGCTCTCATGGTAACATCCCCCTGGTCAAGCAGACGTACGCTTGGGCGTCGAATCGTAGAGATGATGTCCTGATTTCGCGTCTTTTAAGCAAGATGTTGGTCACCCCTGCCATCCTTTCTCGTTTCGGCCTGATGAATGATGATAGATGTAGCAGGTGCCATGTTTCTGACTCCCTGGAGCATATTCTTTTTTCCTGTCTAAAATATCATTCACATCGTTCTCTGTGTTGGGATCCTTCCACTCTGAGTGGAGCTTGTTTTCGTTCTTTTATTGAGTTCTCTAAGGAGTTTTGCAATTCTGAATCTTTTCGGAGATCAACTCTTAAATTTCTACATAGTATTGATCGCTTTTAATCTCTTTCTCGATCTTGGTTGATGTTTTTCTGAAATTGGATCATTCGAGACAACAGCTCAGCCGCTATAAGTCTCAAAAACCCCCCCCTCCAAACAAACAAACAAACAAACTGTAGCATAACGAAACCCGTTTAAAGAGCTATTTAAAGTGCAGTTTTTTATCTTTTTTATTTAATTATGGGAGATAAATTACAAATATCGACAATTTTAGAATTTCTAGATGCTGGAAAATCTAGTAATTGCTTTAGAGAAGCTGAAGCATTTATTGATTCAAAGAGATTAGTAATGTGCGGCATTAAAGAATGCAAAGAAGAAGAAATAGAGATTGTAGGCTCGTGTTTACAAACAAGCCAAACAAAAGGAAATCCCCATATTATTTCAGGTTTGCTAGTAAAGGAAAACAAAAATTTTAAATAAAAAAATTTTCTTGCTCTTGCAAAGCTGGAGCAAGTGAATCATGCAAGCATTGTGTTGCTGTCATGTTATTTTGCCATGAGTAAGTCAAATGTACTTTTTTATATTATAGATCTAAACTTTGTGTATAAAATTTTGATTTTAGATAATTTTAATACAAAGAACCCAACGTTGCATGCGTTATAGAACTGTTTATTTATTTATTTATTATAGAACTGTTTATTTATTTATCGGCCTTTTAAACACTGATTTCAGCGGAAGATGCTCACGGTATCAGTTTTATTTCGTTTCAGACTTTGTCCGCGAGAGGGCGTCTATTTCATTTCAAACGCGAATAACGTTTGATAGAATATTTTGTGTTTAGGTCGTAAAAAAGAATGTTGGATGAAGAGGACTTTCCGCATAAGCTGTGATTAATTAACTAGAGTTTAAGATGTTTGAATTGTAAATAGAATTATGTAAATAATCTTCTTTTTGTAAATATTACCTTTGTAGATAATTTAACAGTTAATATAAGTTTTAAAAGTTTAACGGTGTCAGATTCATGTTTGTGAATTTAATTATGATTTAAAAAACTGAACTTTTAGAAGAATTCCACATATATATATGTGAAGCGATGGATCAAATACAGGGCTGCTCAAAAGTATTGGAATACTTATTTCCCTAAGTAAGAAAATTTTGTTAAACATTTCAGGAAGTGTTGGAAAGTGTTTCATAATCTATGCTTAACCTTGATTTTTCTTATTTGTTTTTAAATTGGAAAAGATATCATGAAAAAAATCAAATGCATTCAAAGAGAGAGAAACTGCTTTCATTGCTATAAAATAATTAAGCTGAAAACTAAGAGGCCTCATGATAAAAAAGTTTTAACTCAAACAAAAATATTTTATTTAATCCTTCAGAACGAGCGACCAGTATACGTGCCACTTAAGGTTTTCAGAATCTTTCATTATTCTCACTAATTATTTTTTATTATAAAATTTACCTTCTTTAAGAAGCACTTTCGCAGTTCGACTGCAGAAATATTTCTTCTTTAAAAAAACGGTGATTAAAGATTAAAAACTAAGCAAATTGCTCTCGTCGCGAAGGGGTTAATAATACTCATAAAATAAAAAATAAAAATTCCAGATTTAAATATGAAACTAAAATGAGCTAACATCTGCTTACATAATAACAGTTTTTCTCCTGCTTTTGTTAGTGTATTAAGATGTTTTACAGCTTGTTAGATATACAGGGTGTTTCAGTTAAACGTTTCGGAACTCCTAAGAGAAGAAGGGTGCATTAAAGGTCTGCACGGGCCGGAATTTCCAGTCCCGGGCCCGGCCCGGCCCGTAGGAAATTTTTTTCGGCCCGGCCCGAACGGGCCCGTTGTAAAACTCAAAATTTCAGCCCGAGTCCGTCCCGGTCCGTTCAAATTTTTATAGTTTAGGCCCGGCCCGGTCCGTTTTGGCCCGTTACAATTTCTACGATTTCTAAAAAATTCAGATTTTTATCATATAATTAAGATTTTTTTAAAGAGTACTGCATACATATCTATGGAATGATTTTACAGTATATTTTACAGGAAATACACATTAGTAACACAAATGATTACTACTTTCAACATTCAAATAAAGATTCATTAAAAAATTAATATGGCTTAGAATAAACGAAAAAAAAAAAAAGAAATTTGAAAACATCGTAACTTTTGAACTGTTTAATAAAAGAAGATTTATAAAAATATTTCTATATCATTTTATTAAAGATTTTAAATCCAAATTCATACATTAATTCAAAGAAGCTCCTTTCTGATACATTTGTAAATTCATTTTTTTCTCAGAAATGCATAAGATTAGCAGGTGTCTTTATTCTGAAACTGTATAATTGAATGGCGTTATCCATCTTTTGATACAAGCAAGTTAAGAACGCTGCAAGCAGATAAAATATTGTCATAGTTGGCGTTTTGAATAGAATTTCCGGAAGCGATACCATGGGAAGGGAGAAAAACCTGCAACCATTTGAGAAACTATTGTATCTCAACAAGGTTATGCAAGTATTTTATTTACCAAAAATGAAAAACGCTATTCGATTCCAAATCCCTACAATAGTCAGGCTTATCACTTTTATATTTTTAAAATTAAAAATTAACGTAAAAATGTGTCAAACTTTCGCGTTATTGAAAAATTAATTTAAAAAGCATCAAGAAGTATATATACAAAGATTAAGTTAACATAAGTTCTTTATCGCTGTTCATAATTTTACAAATTATGTTGTCTGCCCTACAGATCTTGAAAACAATCAGTTTAAAAAATATTAAAACGGGTTACACACAATGTAACTGTCCGATGCCGATCTCTACACTGCACAAGTTACATTTTTATATTGATGCTGTCAAACTAGTATGGCTCGTCGAAAATTTTTATATCGGCCAGGCCCGGCCCGTACGGCCCGTTCAATTTTTTTGCCGGCCCGTTGAAAGAACATTCTAATTCTGCCGGCCCGGCCCGTTAGCAAGTTGGAAACGATTCCGCCGACCCGGCCCGCGGGCCGTGCCGGGTACGGGCCACGGGCCAAGCCCCGGCCCATGCAGACCTCTAGGGTGCATCCTGAAGACTCAAAATCATATAGCAATGTGGGGTCGAAATGCTTTCCTGAATCGGTGATGTACACAGAAACACCATAAAGAAAAGACACCATAAGTGAAAAATCGTTTTATTAATACATGTAAAAAAGCAAAAGGTATATATTTCAAAGTAAGTGTTCGAAATTTCTGCCACCTACTGCAATGCACACCTCACATCTCCGGCGCATGGAAATCCGAACATTCTCGAATACTCTAGGCATAACTCGAATTTTTCCTGCAGTGATGCGATTCTTGCAACCAGCTCCTCAGCATTGTCAACAGGGGTGTCATAAACCAGTGTTTTCATATGACCCCAGAAATAAAAATCACGACATGATAGGTTGGATGACGATTCCCTGCACGAAAGCTCGGAACTTTTGCACAACGCCATCTAGCGCGTCGGGAAAGCATTTCTGACCCCGCAATGCTATATGATTTTGAATCGTCAGGATGCACTCCCTATAAGGAGTTCTGAAACTTTAACTGAAACATCCTGTATATGTAGTACATCTTAGTTACTATGATAAGTTAATACAATTTCGAAAGCACTCTTCATAACTTAATATTCTTCTTATATTTCACTTTACAGAATCATTAGTTTGGATTCGATAGATTTATCATTTTTTTGCCTAATTGTCGCAAAAAAATTCTACTGAGGTACTTCTAAAAACTTTATTTATGTGTATGTATTTGCATATATATTTTCAGTTTATTTCTGACAGAAAAGCTTATGTTTTTGCTCACATAGTTATTGAAATGTGCCAAGAGAGGTATTTGCGTACCTATTAACATGAGAGGGAGAATTACAGCACTAAAGATAAGTTAAATATTGCTAATTAAATCACATTTTCAATAATTTTTCTTTTATTGTCGCATAAGATAAACGTGGTGAAAATATGTAATTTATTAAAGACTTAATAAGAAAATCTTCATTCCAACAGCCACCCATCCTTTTTCTAAACCAACAAGCTTCATCATCCACTACCTTTTAGAAAAATAGGTACAGTCGTGGAAAAAAAAGTAAGCATTCCTTATAGTCCAAGAACCGAACGCACAAGAAGAAATCTTTTATATTATGAAGAGTAGATACAGGGGAATCTAATGATCCATGTCTGCTGGAAACAAAACTGGTGATAAGACAAAAATGAATGTGAATAGTGGTTGATCCGTAGACTTAGCATTATGTTTTCCTGCACCCAGTTTTCCTTGTTTTCATACTTTTGAATGTACCTCAAATACGATAGACCTACGAGTGAACCACTAGTGGTATTAATTTTTGGCCTTATACACTACTTCACTTTCGGCAGACATGGATCATTAGATTCCCCTATGAATATTCTTCCATAATACAAAGGATTTTTTCTTGTGCTCGATGACTTAGGGTTTTGTGCGGTCGACTCTTGGATTATTACTAACTCTACAACAAATAGTCATAGAAGAAACATGCTAGTACCAAACGATTGGAAATTAAATCTACTTTCATGTGATGAGTATAAAATTTGTTTAAGGGTTTGGTTTGGTTTATTTGATGTCGTCCGATTATCTACACTAGGGATATAGGACCTGGGGGGAGTGCCCTTCGTGGGGGTCTTTCTAAGGGAACCTAACCCGTATTTACGCAAGGTCCGAAGAAAACCACGAAAACTCCGAACGGTTAGGCCGACGGCCGCGATTGGGTTCGAACCCAGCACCTGCCGTCTACCAGTTGAGAGGTCTAAGCCTCTCGGCCACTGGTGGGATTTGTTTAAGGGACAATGTACAAATTAAAACCAGGCCGAACTTTTTTTTTTTTTTTCAGTAGCAACACCCAGTTTTGTCAAAATATTTTAAAATGTTCCTAAAAACAACATTTTATGTCGTTTGAATAATAATCTTTTGAATTATGAACATTCAAAATTTAAAGATTCTACTGTTAATTTACGTTTTCATATTTTTATTAATATCTCCTGAAATTACAATCCCAATCCTGATGTAAACAAAGAAAATGTATATATATGTGGTTATAGTACATAAAAACCCAAACATAAACGCATTAAATATTTAAATTTACAAATTTTATGGTAAGAAATATGAACTATATTCAAAACATACGAATTAAATATTTCCAACTGAGTGAAAAATTACCCAGGCCGGGTATCGAACCCAGATACTAGGCTTACAATGCCAATGCTTTACCGTTTAAACCAACTGGACACGGCAACCGGTGAGCATTTTTCGCTCAGATAACCTTATTGATCATAACATCTCCTGTCATTTAGACAGCTGAATAGACCGCAGGTAAAGTAACTCCATAGAACGATGGGTATGTAAATAACTTGCTATTTTAACACAATCAAACTGACTGGTAAAGTTATTCTACGAATGAAATATTTCTGATTGAGCGAAAAAATGCCCAGGTCGGGAATCGAACCCAGATACTTGGTTTACAAGACCAGTGGTTTACCGTTTAAGCTAACTGGGCACGACAACCAGTGAGCAATTTTGGTTCAGATAACCTTATTGGTCATAACATCTGGTCTGTCATTTAGACAGCTCAACAGAATAGACTGCAAGTAAAAAAACTCCATAGAATGCTCAGTTGAAATTTCAACCATTTACGTTCAGTTGGAAATATTTAATTCGTGTGATAACTTTACCATTCAATTTGATTGTGTTAAAATAGCAAATTATTGATATACCCATCGTTCTACTTTAATTTATTATACTCATTTGAACCTAAATGTAACAAAAAACATAATATACATAGCCTTACATAATCCTATGTTCGCAACAGTCTATACTTTGATCCACTGTTCGATTGTACAATGTACTTGGAAACTTGTTTTAATCAGCTATCGCACATTTAAAGATTTTTTTTTCTTTTACCGGTACAATAGGTTTCAGAAACTTTTTCCTACAAACAACAATGCTTCTTTTCTGCAGTTTTAGTACTGAATGATTCTTTCTAAAGCTTAAAATGTCGTTAAATAATAAATTGTAAATCTTTGGTTTTATATTTGACCGTTATTTTTATTAGGAATATAAGACAAAATATGAAATACGAATTAAATATTTCCAACTGAGCGAAAAATTGCCCAGGCCGGGAATCGAACCCAGGTACTTTGCTTACAAGGCCAATGCTTTACCGTTTAAGCTAACTGGACACGGCAACCGGAGAGCATTTTTCGCTCAGATAACCTTGTAGGTCATAACACCCGGTCTGTCATTTAGACAACTCAACAGAATAGACCGCTGGTAAAAGAACTCCATAGAACGATGGGTACGTAGATAAATTGCACTTTGAACACAATCAAACTGATTGGTAAAGTTATCGTACCAATCACTTTGATTGTGTCATTTTATCAGCAATTTTACTAGGCAAAAAATATTAAATATAATATACTTTCTTACTTAATTGTCAATCAGTTTTATTATTATAATAATTACTATTATTATTATTATTGGAAGAAGAAGAGAGTAATTTCATGCAACTTGGTGTTATCATATGAACAATTTAATCGATGCAAAATATTTTTTTGATATCGCGATGTTCATAAAATATGCAAAACATTTTCTGTATTATGTAATTTTCAATAATACTTTTAAGATTAAAAAATATTTTAAATGCAGAATAACAGTTTTTTTTAAATAGGAAAACTCAATATTAAATACAAATACAAACACACACACACACACAAAAAACAATAATCATCATTGCTGCAAATTACTTAAGTAGGAAAGTATAGAGTTTCGTCATACAGCATTTTTAACTCAAGAAAATAAAATATTATTGTGCTTAATATAAAGCTACTTAACCAGCTTTAAATAGAAAAATAAAAGAGATAACAGTGGTGTACATTGTAACGGTTTTTCGTGCATTCGTGGGTGTGTTAAAAAGATTTTATGACTTGTTACGCATATCGACATCGCATCTTTGAGCTGCTTTTAAATGATAGGTTAATACAACTTCAAACACATTCTTTACAGTATAACACTCTTCTTCCTTTTCTCCTAATTTGAGAAAGAATTTTTTTGACGGAGATGCTATCGAAATTATTGCCATTCGCAGCTAGATTATAGCATTATTATTCATTTTCACAAACAAAATAAACAGTGAACTACAGATATGCACCAAAGATTAAACAATAAGACGTTTTTCTCATCAAATGAGTTCCATGTAGGAAAAATCTGTCCATTTCGTCCCACATTTATTACTCAGACAGTCTTATCTCACACGCGATCGTATTGTGTTCTGCAGTTACGGTTATGGTTATTTTTCTTTAATGTTAGCAAAACGATCTTCTGACGATTTCCGGATAGTACAAATGTCGGAGTGCTTTTCAGTTTTTGTGAGGATGATATGCTTTTTAGTTACCAATTGCAACTGTTGTAAATTCTGCAATAATTAATACTAATAATAGGTGAAAAAAAATATTAAAATTAGAATCAAAACTTAAACAAAATAATGTAGCATAACGCGTTGCGGATAATGGATGCAAACTCGCAAAACACAAGTTTGGGGGAAAGAACAGTTTAAAATACACATATACCATTATCGTCAGTTCTTCACTTTCCTATTCTAAGCCAAGTGCATTAGATTCGAAATGGTCTCTTTCTTCTAACACGGAAGGTCTCCATACTGAACATATTCTTTTTTTTTTTTTTTTTTTTTTTGAAAAAGAAAAAATTAATTAAACTATGTAAATTTCTATGTTGTATTAAAAAAATCAGTCAAAATTAGCGGCGGAATTACATTAGAGAAATGCAAAAAAATATAACAGTTTCGAATATTTGGCGTGAAAAGACGAAAGCGTTACGCGATTTGACGAGCAACACTTTTCCTCGCCAATTCATTTTCGCAAAATGTAACAATGTTAAATTTAAAAGTACACTAATTGGATGTGCTAATCTCAAAACTTTCTTCTATCTCATATGTACATCTTAATGTTTCAAAATTTAGTTACACATGTTAATGCGTTAATATTATTAATGCAATACTATACCAATTATGATTTTCATCTTAAATTTCTGCTTCAGTCAATTAATCGGAATAAAAACAAGTTTTTGTATCTGCACGAGCCGATGAACAGGAAAGCGATAGGCAGATTTTTTTTTTCAAATTCAGGAAAGATCTACTCGCCATACTAAAAAAAAAAAAAAAATCATACACAAAAAAATTTAGTTCAGTTCTGTGCATAACTTCATACACTTTTTAATGGTAAAATAAAAATGGCAGAGACACCGTGATAATAGCGCCTACTTTGGGCGGATTTTTTTCAAATTCAGGGAGGGTCTGCTGACCATAGCTAAACACTTATACAGAAAATTTCTTTCAATTCTATGCATAATTTCATACACTTTTCTGTGGTAAAATATTATAAATGACACACAAATTGTTATTCTAGCGCCCCCTTCTAGCGTAGTATTTCAAAATTGAAGGTGAATTTGCTTGCCACAGCCAAAAACATTCACAAACTAGTTGAATGTGCCAATCCCATAACTTTCTTCTATCTCATACGTACATTTCAATATTTAAAAAAAAAATAGTTACTCATTTTAATGCTTTAATAATTTTAA
The DNA here is from genome assembly GCA_964019185.1 of Maratus speculifer. Classification (NCBI taxonomy): domain Eukaryota; kingdom Metazoa; phylum Arthropoda; class Arachnida; order Araneae; family Salticidae; genus Maratus; species Maratus speculifer. The sequence goes on from OZ025296.1 coordinate 89,745,112, forward strand.
TTCAATACCATACCAACTTTGATTTTCATCTTAAATTTCTGCTTCAATCAATTAATTGGAGTAAAAACGAATTTCCGTCTCTGCACGAGCCGATGGACAATAGAATGAAAGGCAGATTTTTTTTTTTAAATTCAGATTTTTTTCAAATGTTTTCCTTACCAAAAAATAATCATATACAAAAAATGTAGTTCAGCTCTAGAACTAACTTCATACACTTTTATGCGGTGCAATATTGAAAATGGCATAAAATTCGCTATTGCAGCGCCCATTTCCGGCGGATTCTTTTCAGATTCAGGGCGATCCAACAAGCCCTAGCCATACAGTTACACAAAAAATTTCGTTCAATTCGATGCATAACTTCATGTAATTTTGGTCGGTACAATATTGAAAATGACACAAAAATCGCGATTGCAGCGCCCCCTTCCGGCGGATTTCTTTCAAATTCAGGGAGGACCAACTAGCCATAGTAATACACTTACACAAAAAAATTTGGTTAAATTCGATCCATAATTTCATATACTTTTGGTCGGTACAATATTGAAAATGACACAAAAATCGAGATTGCATCGCCCCCTTCCGGCGGATTATTTTCAAATTCAGGGAGGACCAACTAGCCATTGTCATACACTTACACAAAAAATTTGGTTAAATTCGATGCATAACTTCATATATTTTTGGTCGGTACAATATTAATAAAGAATACTGCCCAGTTAAACTGATGGCATTGAGCTCACAGGCTACAAATACTAATTGTACATTAAAGCCTTATATTTTCAAGGGTTAATTCCGTTAAAAAATTAAGAAAGGGAAACAGCTCTCTTCTTTCCTCTTTTTTTATACTTAATCATTGAACCTCCTATACTATCAAAGACATGCTTTATCATATAAAAAATCTATATCCAAAATTCAGAGCAAATTAGATAATTCTTAATAAAAACCCATTTAGCATTTATATAATTTAAAAGGAGTTATCCCCCTCTTTTATACTTAACCATTAAACTTCCAAAACTATTCAGAGATTTGAACGAAATCTGAAAATTCTGCTTGAAAAACCCATTTATATAAATTAAGGGGGGGGGGCATTAGAACCCCTGTTCCCCCTATTCATACTTATACAATGAACACCTAATAACAGTCACTGAATCGCCTCATCTGAATGATCCTAATCTAAATTTTGAACGAAAACTTAATTCTGCATGAAAATCCCATTTATATCAACTAACGGGGGGGGGGGGATTAGAGCCCCTGTTCCCCCTATTTATACTTATTCAATGAACACCTAATAACAGTCACGGAATCGTCTCATCAGAATGATCCTAATCTAAATTTTGAACGAAAACTTAATTCTGCATGAAAATCCCATTTATATCAACTAACGGGGGGGGGGGGATTAGAGCCCCTGTTCCCCCTATTTATACTTATTCAATGAAAACCTAATAACAGTCACGGAATCGTCTCATCAGAATGATCCTAATCTAAATTTTGAACGAAAACTTAATTCTACATGAAAATCCCATTTATATCAACTAACGGGGGGGGGGGGGATTAGAGCCCCTGTTCCCCCTATTTATACTTATTCAATGAACACCTAATAACAGTCACGGAATCGCCTTATCAGAATGATCCTAATCTAAATTTTAAACGAAAACTTAATTCTGCATGAAAATCCCATTTATATCAACTAACGGGGGGGGGGGGGGATTAGAACCCCTGTTCCCCCTATTTATACTTATTCAATGAACACCTAATAACGGTCACGGAATCGCCTCATCAGAATGATCCTAATCTAAATTTTGAACGAAAACTTAATTCTGCATGAAAATCCCATTTCTATAAATTAAGGGGGGCGGGGCATTAGAACCCCTGTCCCCCTATTTATACTTATTCAATGAACACCTAATAACAGTCACGGAATCGCCTCATCAGAATGATCCTAATCTAAATTTTGAACGAAAACTTAATTCTGCATGAAAATCCCATTTATATCAACTAACGGGGGGCATGAGCCCCCCGTTCCCCCTCTTATACATATCGAATGAACTCCAAAAACTAATCAGGGAAGCGCCTTGTCAGGATATACCTACATACAAAATTTCAAGTGGATCCGATATTTTTATCATGAGTTATCGCGTTACGCACATACGCACATACATACAGAACGGACGGGCACATAAGCTCTCAGGCTATGATAGCCTGTGAGCTAAAAATGGCACAAAAATCACGATTGCAGCGCCCCCTTCCAACGGATTTTTTTCAAATGCAGGGAGTACCAACTAGCCGTAGTCATACACTTACAGAAAAAACTTGGTTCAATTCGATGCATAACTTCATACACTTTTTGTCGGTACAATATTGAAAATGGCACAAAAATCGCGATTGCAGCGCCCCCTTCCGGCGGAATATTTCAAACTGAAGGAGGACCTGCTTGTCACAGCCAAACACATTCACAAAAAATTTGGTTCAATTCTATGCATAACTTTATACACTTTTTGATGATAGAATGGCGATATACACACAGACAGACATTTTTTAAAAACATGTTTTTTGGAATCTCTGACCCTTAAAACGTGTAAATCCGTCGAAAACCGGAAGTCGAAAAAATTTCGATTACAATACTTTCTTCTATTGAAGATAGAAGAAAGTAAAAAGTTGGTTCCATTCTATCCATATCTTCATGCACTTTTTGATGGTAGAATGGCGAAATACGGACACACATACGCACAGACAAGCATACACACACACACACACACACGGACAGACAGACATTTTGTAAAAGCATGTTTTTTGGAATCTCTGACCTCTAAAATGTGTAAATCCGTCGAAAACCGGAAGCCGAAAAAAAATTCGATTAGAATACTTTCTTCTGCTGAAGATAGAAAAAAAAAATAAATACATTTTATTGATATTATGTTTTGAAGTATTATTGGAGGAATATTATATTGTTTAGAGGTGAATGTCTAGAACTATACTTCTACGTAATGTATCAATACTGATTGTTAAGTATAAATATCAGTTACATGCAGAAGAGATATTTCTGCCGAATATGATTTCCTGATTCATAAGAAAAAATTCGCCGAAGAAAAAAGTGACATCTGATTTTTGCGTGATTCTATCGTAAAAAGTCAAATTGATTTTAAGAATTAACTAGTTGGATGTGCCAATCCCAAAACTTTCTTCTATCTCATACGTACGTTTTAATAATTCAAAATTTAGTTACATATGTTTATGCGTTAATATTAACAATGCAATGCTATGCCAACTATGATTTTCATCTTAAATTTCTGCTTCAGTCAATTAATCGGAGTACAAACGAGTTTCCGTCTCTGCACGAGCCGATGAACAATAGAACGGTAGACATATCTTTTTTTTCAAATTCAGAGAGTATCTACTCGCCATACCCAAAAATAATCATACACAGGAAATTTAGTTCTGTTTTATGCATAACTTCATACATTTTTTTAAGGGTAAAATAATGAAAATGGCACAGACATCGCGATTATAGCGCCTCCTTCCGGCGGATTTTTTTCAAATTCAGGGAGAACCAACTAGCCATAACCAAACACTTACACAAAAAATTTCATTCAGTTCGATGCATAACTTTATACACTTTTAGTCGGTACAATATTGAAAATGGCACAAAAATCGCTATTGCAGTGCCCTCTTCCGACGGATTTTTTTCAAATTCAGGGAGGTCCAACTAGCCATAGCCATACACTTACACAAAAAATTTGGTTTAATTCAATGCATAACTTCATACATTTTTAGTCGGTACGATATTATAAATGGCTCAAAAATTGTTATTGCAGTGCCCCTTTCCGGCGTAATATTTCAAAATTGATGTTAAACATACTTGCTACAGCCAAAAACATTCACAAAAAATTTGGTTCAATTCTATGCATATATTCATGCACTTTTTGAGGGTAGAATGGCGACATACGTTCACACATACACACAGACACGCACACACACACATGGACAGACAGACAATTTGTAAAAAAAAAAGTTGTTTGGAATCTCTGATCTCTAAAATGTGTAAATCTGTCGAAAACCGGAAGTCGGAAAATTTTTTTATTACAATACTTGCTTCTGTTGAAGATAGAAGAAAGTAAAAAAATAAATACGTTTTATTGATAATATGACTTGAGGTATTATTGGAGGAATAACATATTGTCTAGAGGTGAATGTCTAGAACTATATCCCTACGCAATGTATCAATGCTGATTGTTAAGTATAAATATCAGTTACATACAGAAGAGGTTTTTCTGCCGAATATGATTTCATGATTCATAAGAAAAAATTCGCCGAAATAAAAGTGACCGATTTTTGCGCGATTCCATCGTAAAAAGTGAAATTGATTTTAAGAATCAACTAGTTGGTTGTGCCAATCCCAAAACTTTCTTCTATCTCATACGTACATTTTAATATTCAAAATTTCGATACACATGTTAATGCGTTAATATTAATAATTCAGTTTTTTAGAACACACCCAACATTTTGTAGAAACATGGTTTTTTTTTTTTTTTTTTTTTTTTTTTTTGAATCTCTGACCACTGAAAACGTGTAAATTCGTCGAAAACCGGAAGTCGAAAAAATTTCGATTACAATACTACTAGCATACGCAGCCCGCTTCGCCGGGCTTAATTTGAAAGTTTATTTAATAATTTATGTGTATGGTACGCTTCTCTCTCAGCTGGCGACGGATCCCCCGGTGACTCTACGCTTCTCTCTCAGCTGGCGACGGATCCCCCGGTGACTCTCCCCGGACCATCGGCACTCCACGTGCGTCGGGTGAGCGTCAGAACAAACTTTCAGCATATACATATGGGTGGTTGTACTTGAATGCACAGACCTGCGCGTTTTTTTCTATCTTGCTTTTATACCTCTGGACCGAGTTGGCGCATTGCCAAGATTTGCTTCCTCTGGACCGAGTTGGCGCATTGCCAAGATTTGCTTCCTCTGGACCGAGTTGGCGCATTGCCAAGATTTGCTTTCCCCTGTGCCTCAATTAATTAATTATCCTCAGAATTCCTTTTATTTATAGAGATTGAAGATAGAAGAAAGTAAAAAGTGTATTAATAAATTGCGTTGCAATTAATGTAAAATTTAAGTTTTTTTGTAATTATTTCAAGGAGTGAGAATGTGTGGGTGGGTTTGATTTCTGTTTTGTCACATATAGGGGATGCGCTATTTAGCAAGCCTCCTTTCCCTATTGTTTCCTCTATACCTGTTCAAATAGTACTATTTATATTGCCAATTTTGATCCAATTATTAATTTCCTTATACTCTGTGTGAAAGTAATTTAGTTGGATAAACAATTCGTTTGATATAATCTGGTTGACACAGTTATGTAGTTTTAAAAAAAGGGTATCATTCTTTTGTTAAATAATATATTTTTATCATTGTTTGGCATAAATTTGCATACAAACTGTAACGATTTACCTGTTTAGTACTTGCTAGGAGCCTGTCTCCCAAATTTCAACTATACAACAAAGTTATGTTCCGATGTTAATTAAATGATGGACGTTGTTTATTGTCATGAAATTAATTTTTATTAATAATACTTTAGTCTTTTTAAGCAGCTTAGTGGCACAGTTTGGTAATTTAAAGCATTTTTTATTATTTTGTACTTAAGATTTTTTTTAAATTTTCCTGGTGTTTACAATCAACATATTGAAAATATGGTACATACTTTGTCATTGATTTACTGTCGCAAAAATATTAATATACCTTTGATTTATTGGCTTTGTTTTTGTTTGATTGTTAGGACCAGGATTCTGGATAGAATCCTTCAGCTGCTCGCCTTGTGTAGCCACGTGCCTTACACGCACCTCAAACCAGCAAATCGAATTCATTAGTTTTGCAATATACTTTACTTATTTATCTATCGAAGTTTCTGATATTGAAAACAATTCAGCCGATGAAAAACAATGTTTATCCTATTTTTTTATCATTTTAAATTTTGTTAAAACATTTTTTTTTTTTTCGTTTTTAACCTCTTCAGATGCGAAGTACACAAATGTGTACCTCCATTGTTTTCCTCATAAAAACTAAACTGTTCGAATATTTTGCATTTTTACTTTATTTCTATACAGATGAATGTTTTTTGCTTTATAACAAAACCAATAAATGTCAGCACTGAGGAACATTACCTCATAAAATAAATATTATTTTCATCCGAGTTTCGAAAATATCTACAAGACATAGTGGCCAAGAAAGTAAGAAATATTCATGATTAACTAATTAATTTATTTATTGATAACTTAAAAGCTTTACAAAAAAAAAAAAAAAAAAAAAAAAAAAAAAAAAAAATTGAGGATTTGCTAATAATTTACTTGTTTAAAGACCTTAATTTTGTTATTGCGTAAATTTATATTACTGATAGTTAAATTGATATTTTAAGAGGATTAGTACTTTTATATCCATATTTCTAAACTCAAATTATGAGTCGTCTAAAGTACTGATTTCATAAAAATGGCTCTTTCTGTCATCTATGGTGCCATTTCGATTATTCAAAATTATTCATATTTGTAGAATTATTTTATGCTCAGGTTTGAAAAGGTTAAGAATTTAAAATTTTATTTGTCTCCGCTATTTTTTTATTATTATTATTTATTTCGTATTTACAAAAAAATTGGAATTTTATATTCTATTTAAATAATTTGATTTAAACATTTTAAATTTGATTAGAATAAAAAAAACTTTTTTTATAACTTCCTTTTAACAACTTCCTTTTATAATTATTTTAAAATTATATTTATTGGTTCTACTATACCTGTAAGAATTTAATAGTTATAAATTAACAATTTGGATTTATTAATTAAAGGAGAGTGCAACCATGTGGAAATGGGTTTGCATATTGTTCCCATATTTTTAAAATAGATATTTTAGTACAACAATCGTATAAAAAGGCTTTCTGTTGGCAGAAACTTGACAAACCAAGATTTCCCAGAAATTTTCTATGTGATTTTGTTCAGGACTCTTAGCTAGAAATTTGAAAGTACAAATGTTATTTATAGATAAATCTGAAGTTGATACAGTTTTGCGAATAGAAGCGTCATTTTGAAATAATGCCGAGATCTGATCCATAATTTCATCTTTAAGTGGAACAAAATTAATATCAAATATATCTTGATAGTCAAAGGAGTTCATATTTGTCTTGGTTCATATTTTACTGCCCAAATCATGACTGAACAACTACATTTTATTTTACGTTTTGAAAGCAGTTTACGTTACTAGCAGTTACGTTTTGAATGGCTTTTTTGGTAAGTCATGTTTGTAACATCTTAAATAATCTGAAATATCAAGAATAAATATTTTTTTTATAAGTAAAATCCAATTTGCATCTTACATTGAATTTCAAGCCGACTGGGGATGTGGATTTTAGTCTTGCAGTTTTTGCTTCTCTTAGTTTTTGTTTGACTTTTAATTTAGTATAAAAAGCATTCGGAACCTCGTAACACGTTTCTAACGGTTATGGCCGTTACTGAAATTCTAGAGCAGATTTTATAGTAGAAGAACAAGCAGAGTCTTGAATTGTCCTCCATTCTAACAACGTCCCATTTACATCGGACAAAGAGTTTTTCATCCGCTTTTTTTTTTTTCCTAATGCAATTCTTTAGATGATTTCGAACACTGTCCACTGCAGTTTAAAATAAATTTATTTTGGAAGCAATTTGCTTTACTTACAATCGCAATCCGAAAAAGAAATTATTTTACTCTTTTCGTCTTCAGCGAATGATTACCCGCGAATCTCACTCTAAGCAGAATCACTCTAAGAATCTCACTGTATCCCAAAATGTCAATATAGCTGCAAATAACCTATAAACATAACCACATAAAATAAATTTCAAATCTAGTCACTACTAATCTGTAAACATTTTCACACATTTGTCCCGCATAAAATGCAGCAGTCATGATGTCATCTCTGGGACTGTGTAAATATATCATTATCAACTTTTTGGTAAATTTTGGATCCTCTCCTTTTTTCCGATATCATACGTTATCATATATTGACCCCGCCCGGTTATGATATCGTTATCGAAGTGTAAAAAACTCTTAATTTCTATAACTTATTTCTTTTGTTCGAAGTAATGTATAGAACTGGTCACATTTATTTTTCGCATACTTTTTTGATTCAAATGTAGAGACGTCAATAAAATATCACTTAGCATATGGAAAAATCTTTATATCAAATAACTTTTAAAAATAGTAGTTATTATTCACAAATAAGTCATAATAGCTCTTTGTTACATAATGCATTCAAAAGTAATTAAGTCCTGTTGCCCTTACCCTGAACGGTGGAAGGGTGAAAGGTAGTTGGAAATTCTTATCAACAAAACAATTGGACAACATTCTCTCTCTTTCTCTTTTATTTATTAACCACTTCAACGGCTGCCCCAACTTATCTCGGGGCAGCCGACTTATCTCGGGTACTAATGTCGGATCAGGCATTACACAAGCTTCATTTCAAATGTACTTCACATATGGTTTCTCAAACTGTGATTATATATGCATACACATATGAAGAAGAATAGGAATGTCAAACATTGGGGCATGCCGTATTTTAGAATTAAATCTTTATATATAAAAATCTTCTGTGCGTGTGTATGTAACTGAACTCCTCCTAAACGACTGGACCGATTTTAATGAAATTTTGTGTGTGCGTTCCAGTGGATTCGAGAATGGTTTAGATTCACATTTCATCGAAATTGATTCAATACTTTTTTTAGTAATTAGGCAAAAACTAATAGTTAGTGATTTTTCGCTAATTAAAAGTGCTATAAATATAAAAGAAAGTCTGGATTTCGTATTAATCACAGCACAAAAAAATCTACAGAGCCAAAAACCTTGAAAATTGGGGTAAAAACACTTCTTATAACATCGAGTGCCACTAAGAAGGGATTTTCGAAAATCCTCCCCCCCTAAAGGGAATGAAAAAAAGAACGAACTTTTAAAAAATTCCTTTAAAATCGGCTTTTGTAGTTATTTTTCAACTGATAACATATTTTAGTGCATTTTTTCATTCTGAATCGAATGGTACTAAGCAAATTCGTTTAAATCCAGTAGTTCGTGAGATAATTCACATTTTCCTAATTTGGCGATTTCTTCGGCGCAAAAACCTGAAATTTACAATCCTTATATATAACATATAAAAAAAAGTCAGGATTTCGTATTAATAACAGCACAAAAAAATATACCGAACCAAAAATCTCGAAAATTGGGGTAAAAAAACTTCTTATAACATCGAGTGCCGCTAAGAAGGGGTTTTCAATAATACCCCCCCCCCCTAAGGAGGGTAAAAAAAAAGAACGAACTTTTAAAAAATTCCTTTAAAATCGGCTTTTGTAGTTATTTTTCAACTGATAACATATTTTAGTGCATTTTTTCATTCTGAATCGAAGGTACTAAGCAAATTCGTTTAAATCCAGTAGTTCGTGAGATAATTCACATTTTCCTAATTTGCCGATGTCTTCGGCGCAATAACCTGAAATTTTCAATCCTTATCTTTATATACAGTCAAACCTCTATAAAACGAAACTCCATACATCGAATTTCTCCATATAACGAATTTTTATAACGAACGGTCCCCTTTTCGCATGATTACATTAAAAACAGACTCTATATAGCGAAAAATCTATCTCCATATAACGAATTTTTTCATAAATTGATCTTAATTTATTCAGTTTTAAAAAAGCTTTGAAATCATAAGGAATCAATTTTCCATCACTTATTTTTGATTTATCGTTCAGTGGAGAGGTTTTTTTTTTTTTTTTTTTTTATAAATATTACTTCTCTCCTTATTCTTTAAATCTAACAAGTTCATCCCACCTCCCACACACCTTTCAACATCCTTCTCAAAACACAGTCAATTGAATTGTTACACATATAAGAGAGGAATCAATGAGAGCACATAAGAGAGACCTTCAAATGGAGGAAAATATCAACTACAATTTTTCATTCCTTGCTAAAATTTGAGAATTTTTTTTTGAGAGCGTAACAATTGTAATTTTAAAATCAAAACAACAAAACATTATAGATTTCTTCCTCTGAAATTTATGTAAGTCTTCCTCATTTGATTTTCATTAAGCTTTCAAATAAATGTCTTTTCTCTTTTTTGAAACTGCTTAAATAAGTAAGAAATAAAATGTTAGGTTAATATATACTTTTAAACATTTCAAATTCTTAATTAAAAAGATCAAAAATAATATTTGTTCAAAATTTACACATTAAATACTATTTTTAACATCATACTCTATACATCGAATTTCTCTATATAACGAATTTTTTACTGGAACGATGGATTTCGTTATATAGAGGCTCGACTGTATATAAATCTTCTGTGCGTGTGTATGTCACTGAACTCCTCCTAAACGACTGGACCAGTTTTAATGGAATTTTGTGTGCGTGTTCCAGTGGATTCGAGAATGGTTTAGATTCACATTTCATCAAAATTAATTCAGTACTTTTTAGTAACTAGGCAAAAACTAATAGTTACTGATTTTTCGCTAATTAAAAGTGTTGAATAAGTTCGATGAATAGAGTGCGGACGGAATGCCCTAGCGGTCTAAGGCGCCAGATATAAGCTCTGTTTCTCGAAGAAAGAGATCGCATGTTCGAACCCCGCTCCTGTCAAACGTGTATGCTTTACAGTAATATAGCCTGTATTATAATTTTGATTAACTGACTTCAGAAAATCGTTAACTTTTAACAAAAAAGAGAAAAATAAGCTTTTCTATCAAAAATTGAACCGACTTCAATAATAACTGAAGAGTGAAAAAAAATTCCCTTACATAATTGTAATAAGAAATTAAATTAAGAGCGTAGTGTTTATCGTGCGTATTACTATATTTAAGTACATTTATTTGATTTTCTGGTGCCGGTGCCAGGAAGGACAACGTCTGTTGGTGACAGGACAACGTGTGTCGGGTCCGCTAGTAATTTTATAAAAATTTAGTGATATTAATAATAACCTTATATAATGGTTTCATTATATATATTCTTACTTTGTATTTTCATAAAGATAGATAGTAGGCAAAAAAAATAATAATAATAATAATAATAATAATAACATGCAGTTTGACCATGTTGCATATGAAAAGGAAAATTTTCATTGGATCAAAAATAATATCGATATCAAAAGACAGACACCTCCCCCCTCCCCATAGAGACATCTTGCAATATCATATGCGAGATACTCTTTCTCCCCTAAAATGAGAACGTTATATTTACACAGTCCTTCATTATGCTAGATTTAAAAGAAGTTACTGGTTTTAAACTTATTTCCATTTGTTAATATTACAAGATTTTAACATTTGTAGAAACAATATTTTTTCACTTTCACAACTGAATTAAACTCTCGTATTATATCAGATACTTATGTCTAAACTCAAAATATATAATTGTTTTCGGAATATTCTTTAAAAAAAAAATTAGATTTTTAACCTTTTTACAGCATTGCCTACTTTAGTAGTGACTTTTAAGTTGAATTGTTAAAGTTCGTTTCAGAATTTAAGTAATGAACTTACGTATGTATCCGAAATAATCTTCAATTTTTGTCGGCTTTCACAACTCGCACCCTGATATTACTCAGCAACTTTAAATATAATAGGAATATAATACTTTCAATAGGAATAATTCATTAATAATACAATAGCGATAAGCTTTGGTTGTTAACACTAGTTTCATTGTGATATTAATGAACTAAGCAAATGTTTATAAACAGCCCTAATATTTGCAAGGTTATCACTTTTTTCCTGTTTCAATCATATAGTCAAGAAGATTCATTTCATGATATGGCATAAATGTAGTTAATAATTGTTAGAAATATGGGTTTAAAATTATTATAAATATTCTCGTATCATTTATAATTAATTAAATATTTTATTATCTAGAAATTTATTGGTCATCTTACGTCGATTCAGGCAATTATTGGGTCATTCGGAAAGTCGTGTCCGTTTAGAAAAATTAATTCGTACCGAAATAGTCTATCAACTTTAAGATATTGTTTTGGATGTTAATAATTAATGGGCCGAATTTTCCGGTACGAATTGATTTTCCCAAACGAACACGACTTTCCGAACGACCCAATCTTTTAAAAACAATTTAAGAAATTGATTTTTTATTTGCTTTACAAGAATTTAAAGAGCTTTTATCAGAGCTGCCAACATCTTCCGCTTTTTTGGCCCGGAAAAATTTTACAACAAATTTTACCATTTAAAATCGCCTTAATCTGCCGATTAAATAAGGCAAAATTTTATATTAAAGTTTTTCGAGCCAAAAAATCGGAAAAATTGGCAGCTATGCTTTTATATAACCGCAAGCTTTATAATTTGTTTACTAATATTTACAATGAATTCAAGTCCATTAAAAGATTACTTAAAGTAAAGGGTCAAAAGTGTCCAAAACGAAAAATAATGTTTTAATGCAGTTATAAAATTACTCAAGTTTTACGAAAAAAAAAAACAAAAAAACAATATGATTACAAACGTTTTAGTACTCACCAGAAAAGTAATAGTTATTTGCATATATTATGCAATTTTTTAAAGTGCTGATAAAATGACATATGTAAGTAACGTAATAATTATCTTTTACTTTAGTTCTGTACTTTCCATACTGTCGCAGTTGAACTATTCAGTTTTACCGGTATTCATATTTTTTCAAAATATATCATTTTAGTAGGTTAAAAATATGTTACTTTCTATTGAAGAAAGAATTTAAGTAAAAGCATTCGTTTCTTCTCTTAGGAAATTGTTGTTTGCTATTGCTGTTGCCATTTTAACTGTGATAAGAATATCTATCTGATGGTTTTAAAACAAGATACAATCGTCTGCAAGTCTCTTACGAGAAGTAAAATTTGAAACGAAGATACTGCCTGAGGAAATTCTCTTTATAGTAGAAAGAACAATTATTCTAAAAAAATCAAATAAATAAATTATTTTAAAAGGCAGTCAGGGAGAAAGTTTGGTAATAAGTATGCAAGTATTGTCTTTACTCTTTTAAGAAAATGGTCTTATTATAAAACTTCCTGTTTTAAAATAGTTTTAATAAAGACGTTACAGGGATAAGTATAGTTGTATTTCCGAAACGTTAACATCACATGAAAAAATTTTATGTTAAATATAATGTATGTATGCAGTTGTTTGTATGCGATTACCATCAAAATATTTAAGGAATTACCGAAATAGGTTTTTAAGGCCGAAAACGAAACCAAAATTGAATTTCGTCAATCTTGTTTATTTTCGATCGAAAATGAAAATGAAAACGAAATGTCCAACAATTTGTTTAATAGTTAATACATGCATAAATATATATAATTATTGAATAATTATATGTGTGGCCCAAGTTGGTTTATTTCCGTATTAAATAAAACATAAATAAATCATCAAAGACAAAATTATTTTCTAATTATATTAATGTCATCTAATTAAAAAATGTTTTAGGTACACATACCTCCATTTATCTTCTATAATGATTCTTTGTAAACGAACCTCTGTTATCTAGGGATGCCCCCACTAAAAATATCTAGAGAAAATCTTTAAAATGATCTGTTGACAACTGACCCGTATCTTAAAAATTCTGCAGATAATTTTAAAGATACATTAAAAAATTCTGCAGATATTATTACGGTAAAGCTAAATCTGCAAAATTTCTTCATATTTCTGTAGAATATCAGCAGGAAATGGCGATTTCTTGGAATAATTTTAAATTATTTTTATTGGGGACGGCAGTGTCCTTGTCAAGTCATTTAATTGACAAAATAGTAGGTGGAGTTTTTAGTTATGTGCGTTTTGTACATATTTATGCAAAAGAAGTGATCTGCCTTCAAAACGATTTTATTTTACGATGCATGCTAATAGCAAACACATAGTTTCAGAAAAATACATTCAACGTTAAAACTCAATTGGAGTTTGTGCTAATATATACATCTTCAATTTCAGACTGGCCCGGTTCAGTGGTGCCAACTTTTGAAAAACATTGGGTGGCCTCAAAAAGATTTTAGGATAAAATAACACTGTTTTTTGACGCATTCACAGAATACCTCATATAGGTAAAAAACCCGAGATTTGTAGTCACGACCTGTGAAACGATTTAGAATTTATAATATATTTTTTTTAATGTATTACATCATCAGTTATAATTATGTCTTATGACGACTTTTCCTCAGGGAACGGATGGATGCTGAAAATTGTCTTAAAATGCTTTGACAGCAGTTTTTAAAAAGCCTTCTACCCCAAACAATTAAAAAAAAAGAAAGCTTTCACTAATAAAAATTGCACATTTAGTGCATCTGGGAAGAAATTGTAAATCGCGAATATGCAAAAAATTTCTCTTTTGATAGAAAATTGATTGTATCTTTTAGGATGAAAGTAGGGATTGTATAGATTGGGTTTCTTTCAAATAAATTAATTTTACGAACATCAAATGACGGTTTTTTTCAGATTGAAAAATAAAGAGCACGAAAATAACAGAATAACAGAATTTCAATGAGCTGATAGATCAAATTATTGGGTGGACTCAGGCCCCACGGACAGCGTCACTGGCCCTGTTCTAATTTGAATATTTTCATATGGTTGTTTTATCCGATCCAAAATTATGTAACTCTTTTTATATCCTATATACGAACAAAAACAAAATTATCTTTTGACATTTTGAAGCTGGTGAGGTTAGTTAAAGAAAGCGAATTCCTCTACATATAAAAATAGAAATAAAACTTTATAAATCCTAGGTATAAAACAAAATAGGGATTAAAATGTGATATTTATGATATTTTTACTATATTGCGAAGCAATTTTCTCAGTTGTGTGTCTAGTTCTAAAAATAACAATATTTCATCTAAAATTGGTTCAAAACATAAAATGCAAACGTAAAATTTCAAAACATAGTGCCTTTCATTGCATGTTTCAGAATGTTATTTCCAAGCAGAAAGAGTTTTTCAACGTCGAAATCTATGAAAGAATTATTTTATTGTTCATGGCCTGGTTGTAAAAGATCAAGAGGCAGAGACATTTTAATCCTAACCATTTCATATAAGCTGATTTCTAAAGATTATTTATCAATACCAAAAACAACGGTGGATGAGGCATTGGTAATCGAAAAATGAAAAATAGAAAAACTAGAGCCGAATCAATTGGAAATTGAAAAATGTGCATTTTAACTCAAACTCCAATTGTTTTTTAACTTTGCATGCTCTTTACTCAAAACAGTTTTTTTTTTTTTTTTTTTTTTTTTTTTTTTATGAGTGAGGGAGGGGGTTACTCCATTTGAAATTCGTGAATAATTCTGCATAGTAGAGCTACCTTTTAGACGATTCACATGAAAAAGTAAATAGCTTCGATTTGTATCAGGGACTAACTGAATCTGAAGTTTGATGAAAATTCGTGCATTAGTTTTTGAGATAGAGCTATTGCAGAAATCAGGAAAAATGCCACATAGCAACGTCATCTGTTGAAAAATTTTCACCAAAAAGTTATTAGCACGAATTTATACCAGGGGCGAACTGAATAAGTTTTTTTTTTTTTAATTCCGTTCATTAGCTCTTCAGATAGAGCATTCACAAAACTTGTGCGACATACAGACAAAATAACAGACTCACAGACAGACATGTTATAAAAACATCTTTTTCGGGAACTCTGATCCCTATAAGATGCAGATCCGTCGAAAACCGAGATCCGCAAATTTTTGCAAATCCAATCTTGCAAACATAGAAGAAAGTAAGAAAAAAACTGAAAAAATCCCCCAAAATACAATTAACTAATTTCGTCCCAGAAAAATAATGCTGATTTTTCTTTAATATAACATTTCGACATCCTTACAGTGTTGCCAGATTGGGGATTTTGTCCCCATTTTGGGGAATTTTTTGGGGACAAGTCATTCTTGGGGACATGTTTGGGGACAATTAACATTTCGGGGAAAAACTTGGGGAATTGTTTTCGCAATTTCAATTTTTACTTTCAGACATTTGCCAATACTTTATCTCTCTCGAATTCGATTTTGATTTGGAAAACGAAAATTAAATACAGAAATATTAGATATAAATCATTATTCTTGTGGCCAGGCTCCCCGTTTACATGTACTACTGATTCATCTCGATCTGCCTTGGATATCCCCCCCCCCCCCCACACACACACACACCACACACACATACCTGAATTTTCAGATAAGTAAGTGAGGAAAATTTTCCTGTCATAGCAGACAGTCACAAAAACACGAGAATACATTTTATCTAATAGTGTAGATATAGATAGTATATAATAGTATGATAGTATCTAATGATAGTATCTAATAGTGTAGATACAACAGAAATAAAAGCAATTCAATTTAATTTTTCTTTGCTGTTTAATGATGGTTAACTTGTGTTTCATGGAATGCCAGTAGAGATATTTGCAATTGCAAGACCTACAATTGCTGGATGAATGCACCCGCCTTAATAGTTCTTTTTATAAAAAAATTGAATGAGAACTCCGAGGTCTTAAATGACTTAGACCTTTACATCATTAAATCTTTAGGACGAGCCCGAAATGTTCATTTGCTGCGTTTTTTTAAACATTTAATTACAAAAGTTAAAAGAAGCGATATTTGTTTTATTGGCGAAATCACAGTGATTGATACAGCATAAATTCTTTTCATTAGGTAGGTGCTTCAATAGGGTGACAAAAAATTTAAAATAATGTTTTACAGCTTAAGTCAGATAGAAGCAATGATGACAATATATCTCAGATTTATTCAAAATCCAACTTATTGGAGATGGTCAAAACCTTGAAGAAGTTGGTATGAAATTTGTAGATAGAGCTAATGTAATGTAAAAAATTCTGTTGAGTTTAAGTGTTTATTTATTTTTTATTTTTATTTTTTTTGTAAATGGGGAATTTTTTCAAAAAAATGCTTGATTTGGGGAAAAAATTGAATTTCAGTTTGTTAAAAAATTTTGATAACGGAAAATTTAAAATTGAGAAATTGTCTTTTTTAATAGAAATTGCGTTGGGGACTTTTTCTGAAAAAAGCCCTGATTTGGGGAAATTTTCAGAAATTTTGGGGAAAATGGTTTTCGACAATCTGGCAACACTGATCCTTAACGACTTGCTAAAAATAAAAATGAATGATTAATCGAGTTATAAAGAAGTTTTCAAACACTTCATCCAAATGAAGAATTAATAGAAAATAGTTTATTTTGGAGCCACTCAGTCGTAAAAAGATCAGAAGGCATACGCTAAAGTCATGAACATTCATGGAAGCAATATATGCCAGTACTTTATTTTAGAAATATAGGGTATACGGAGCTTTTTAAAAAAATCAGTGTCATCGAAATTTCACAAATCGTATATTAGATCGAAGATATACGGCTTATATCTTCGTATACATTCCACTACACCTCCGGTTGCACTGATTTTAAGATACGTTTCTCCACATACGTTTAAGATACGTTTCTGTCCAATGCAGTGAAAGATGTAGTTTAGTCAAACTGAGGCTTAAATGTTAATTTTTTAATCATTCCGAAAAATATAATTTCTTATAATAAAATTTAGCCATACAAATATTACTTGGCATATTTTTAATATTACGTGAGCAAAGCCGTGAAATATGTTTTGCTTTCATTTTCATTTGCCTTTTTTATATCGTCGAGAGGGAAAGTACCTAGATTTTGCTTTAGACAGGCGTCTACTTTTTATATCACAAACACTTTGTTACCATTTGGAAGTAACTACAAGGAAAAAATTAAACCTGTGATGATGAATCTATATATAAGCTATTGTTTTCACATCATTATATCAGCAAGCATCTTCCGCCAAGTTTTACACTTCTGAATTAGTAATATCTGAAACTATTTCGAAGCAGTCTCGATCTCTCTCCTTTGAACTTACTGAGATAGAAGAAAAGATAAATAAATAAAGATAAAGATAAAATAAATCACTTGAAATATTGCATTTACATCTAACTTTAACCTTAACTTCCTTGACAATTCCATGTTCTGGCTCATCTTTGATGACCTTCATCTGCAAAAGCAGGTATTTTTAGGGGTAAGCGAAGCAATACGAACAAGACTCACCGCTGTCTTTTCTAGCTTCTTTCAGTGATCGCAATGTTTTATCATCAATCACTGGAAAAGTAGAACGAGATATTTCAGCAGATACTTCCTTTAAAGAGGAAATGTAGCTAAAACATTTGTTTTTTTTTTCTTTTAATGTGATTAGTACATGTAAAATTCGAAAAGAGTACTAAATAATAGACTATAATATGGCATTTTCCTAAATGATCCTTATTTCTGTGTTCTCATTCTAGATTCAAAAAATTCAGAAGATTCAAAATTTTATTTATAGAGTTATATGGTTGATTTTTATTTTGATTTGTTTATATAATCATTTGAAATCGATGATGAGCTGATTGCATAAGTTGTACTTTTAAGTTCTCATTATAATACAAAATAACTAATAATAATAAATAATTTTCAGTATGACTTCAGTAACACTCTGCTCCATTTAGAACATTGGTAAAATTTAAACACTTACTTATTACACGGTTATTTTGTATTGTAATGAAAACTTGAAAGTGCAACTTCTCATTATAATACAAAATAACCGTGTATAAGTAAAACACAAATTAGAAATTGCACGTGAAGCGTAGCAAATGAAATGCGTTCGTACTATAATGAAACCTGAAAATATTCAGATCTTGTTATTATAGTACACAGTACTTCGGATACAGAATAGTGGTCGAAATTTTTTGTGTGTTCAAGTAAATATTATCTACTTTCTATTATACAGGAAGTAACTTTTATTAAACCTTAGCAACGTACATTAATTTCATAAAATGTGAAATAGTTTAATCTAATTAAAACGTGCCCCAAACAATATTTCTCCGTATGCCATTGTGTAGTATAATACTTTTGAGTGGCCCTGTAAATTAATAATAAATATTATTTCTAACGAGGATTGTACAGAATATAAATTTTAGTATTTACTTCATAGATTCATGTCAATTCTATTATATTCAAAGAGTGTAACATCATTAAAATGTACTTGAATCTACTTTTTCCTATTGACCGCAATGTAATGGAATACTTTTGAGTGTCCCTGTAGTTAAATTATACATCGGATTTTTATAAAGTTTAAATGATCCGACAGAATTATGCAACAATATATTACGAACGCACCTAAAAATATTCAGATCTTGGTGTAATAGTATACAGTATTTCAGATACAGTATAATAACCTAAATCTTCTGTTGGTCCCTGTAAATACTATCTTCTTCCTATTATGCAAGAGACAATTTGTAGTAATCCGCAGAAGCGTATATCAATTTAATAAAATGTCAAATAGTTTAATGCATTTAAAACGCTCACCAAACAATATTCTCCCTAAATAATTATGTAATGGAATACTTTTGCATAGCCCTGTAAACCAATAACAAGTGTTCTTTGCACCATAGATTGTACAGAATGTCTATTATAGTATATACTTCATAGATGCATGCCAATTTTATTAAGTTCGAAAGCATGTAACACTATTAAAATGCACTTGAAATTTTTTCCCCATTGACCAAAATGTATCGGAATCCTTTTGATTGTCCCTGTAATAGAACTATGCATCCGGTTTTCATAAAATTTGAAGTGACTCGCATATTTATGTCATGATTATATATTTTAAACATCAAACGATTCGGTTGGATAGTTTTTGCGTCGTTATATGCGGAAAGACGGACGGATTGAACGACAACTATAGGTGCTACGTATTTACGTAATTATAAACGCACCTAATAATCGTGTAATAAGTAAGTGTTTAAATATTACCAATGTTCTAAATGGAGCAAAGTGTTACTGAACTCATACTGAATACTATCTCATAGAGACATACTGAATGTATAGATATTTCAGCAGATGCTCTTTTAAAAAGAAAATGCAGATAAAATATTTTTTCATATAGTGTGACAAGTACTTAAGCAAAATTTGAAAAGAATTTTAGATAATGGAAATGAAGATTGTTACTGAATGGATTTTTATCTAGTAAGTGTAATTGTACCACCGTCGTTTTCTTAAAAGATTCATGTTTCTCGATTTTAATTTCAGATTAAGTTCTTATGCGGTTAACAAAATTGTAAACGCTATTTATAGTAACATGTAGATAAATTTTGTTTTTAGATTCCGAAATTACTTTTAACATTATCATTTTAGATTGTTGAAAAGTTAATTATATAAATTAAGTTTTCGTGATTTTAAGATTTAAAAAAAAAAAAAAAAACATTTCTTAAGAAAATTGTAAACATTTATTTATAGCATTATGTGGATAACTTTTTATTTTCTTACATATATTAATGTTATTTTTAACGAACAAATTTCAAAATGTTGAAAAATTAATTATGTAATTTGCTTTTTTTATTAAAAGTTTTTGAAATAACGTCTTAAGATTTTATCTCTGCGATAACGTTCCGTATTATTATAAAAAGAAAAATAAATCGCTTTTCTTATTATTTATTTATTTATTTTTTATTTTTATTTTTTTTCAAGATTCTAAATAAAGTAGAAACTTTCAATGGAGTCATGGTGAATTTAATTATTTATTTTTTTTCTCAAAATACGGAGTTGTGATTTTTTTCTTACGAATGATATGTTAATAAATTTAATATTTTCTACGCAATAACTCATTAATTATTAAACTGCTTTTCACAAGTAAAGCACTGTTTAAATGCTTTTATTAACTCAAAAAAATAGGTAGTAAAAAATTTTTGAAACGCTAAAATGGTGGTTGCAAATGATCAAAATTGTTATTGTGGGACACGCATGCTTTTTATGTCCCATCGCAGCTGTCAGTTTTTCAAATATTTTTTTTTAAATGAAGTATCAGTCGTCATGTTCTAAAAATGTGTTAGGTTTTAAAATAGCAGCCTTAGTTTTCTCAAATTTTGTGTAATTTTAATAATGAACAAATTTTTAGACTAGCAAAAGCCATGCTTTGTTTGGATTCGCGAAGTATTATGTAATAAGATAAATATTTGAAAGTAAATAATATGTTTTTAAAATTACTTTTGCATCTTTATTAAGCAAAAATGTAATTTTATGTTTCGGCGCATTTTAATTTTAAAATGTATTTCAACCAAATTACTAAGAATTTCTTCAGATTGTTTATTTATGATATAAGACTGGTATAAATAAAAATATTTTCGAAGTAGAATTATACAAAATATTAATTAGTTTTATTTGTTTACAATTCTTTTATTGCCACTTCTCAAAAACATAATGTAATTCTTTTAAAATTCATAAATATCGTCTGCTTAAATGATTTCACAAAATAAGAATAAATTGGGTATTTGAATTTTTAACACAGAAAAATACTTTTATAATTGAATGTTAATAAAAGAATTTTTACAAATTTTAATTCATTAAAAATATGCTATAATTTTTCTAAAAAAAAGGTATTTTATAAATTTTATAAAAGAAATCATGAAACTATACATAGTTAAAAGGAATAAGCATAGTTTGAAAATCTGAAAGCAGTTTTTGAAATATTTTGTCAGAATAATCAAAATATATTTTATTTATTTATTTATTTAATGATAATTCTAGCTATAATTACTGACCCCATGATTTAAGTTTTTCTTCTGAAAACGTACGTGTTTCACTTTTTATTTGAAAAAATGCGTTCGTAATGGAAAAACATGTAAAATAAATTAATTAAAGTAATAATTTTTTGAAAAATATTTCTGTAAAAAAAATAATATTCTGCAAATCTACAGATCATAATTTATATTTGTGTTTAATTTCAAGTCAAAATACTGTATAGTTTTTTTGTAAAGTGTACGACAAAATGTCATTTGAGTGGCCTAGTAGAGGATTCGCTTCGCTCATCCTAACTAATAAACCGTTTTTCAGTATGAAGTATTAGTTTATACTGGGTGTTTAAAAGACATATTTCAGAAATATAAAGACAGGTAGAGAGGATCTTATCTTCTGACTACCGCAAACTGATATATCCGCTCACCAAGCTGCAAGTTTGACTGCAACACTAGTAAAATTTAAATTAGTATAATTCTACTAATAAAAGCCAGTTTGGAAAAATTAAGTTATGGTTAGTATGCTCAAGGCTTACACACCTATGCCTAAAATATATTTTAAATTATGGCGGGAAAAAAATTTCATAGCATTTTTAATTAATTAAGGAGAAAATGACATTACAATTTTGCCTTTTTGCTCGGCGGTCAGGAGGTATCAGATTTTGTATAGGAATGTAGGTGCGGAAATGCAGCGTCAAGGCGGTAGATTGCGTTGTTAAATTCAAGAGATAATTTTATACATTAACACGTAAGTTAGTTGCGTAAAATTTGTCTATATACGAGAGTAAGTCTGCAAGTAGGTTAGAAAAGCCGATACAAACAGGCGAAATTAAGATAGAAACTTGAAAAGCATGTTTATTTCTCTCTATAATCGTCATTTACATTGCTAAATTTGTCCCATCTCTTAATGAGTTTTCTAATACCTGCTCCATAAAAAATCTTTGGACTCAGCCATCCATGTACCTGAAATTCAAAGTCTGCATCAATCGCGAAACTCTTGTCGCCCAATATGCAAGTACAGATGGCTAAGCAGGTTGTAATAGCTTAGGTGAGAAATCTGAGCTTTAAGGTGGATATTGAAAAAGTTGCATCAGCTACAGCATTACTGTTTAACGATCTATTCTTAAATAACATCTATCGCGAATAATACACAAAACCAAAAAAAAAGCAATGTCGTCATTCATGACTAAAATTGGGTATTTATTGATTGAAGCCTCTAATTGTTTGTTTACAATAGCTCCATGTTTTATCGGAAAGCATTCACGTATATTGCTTCAAAATTCCAAAAAGGATTTTACATACAGATTAATAAATTTGCATTATTTCAGTTGTTTCATACTAATTAAAAAAAGTAGAGCAAATAAGTCACACAACTTTTCTTTAAAATACATTTTTGTAAAGAAAAAGTGTTGTATCGAGTATAAATTAAGTTTGTAATAAGCTAAAAATCCTCCCCCCCTTTAATTGATAAATAAAAACAAAATAAAACCAAAATTCATCCGGTTTTATAACAGACGATATTTTTGATATAGCATGTATTTTAAATTCAATTTTTTTTAAACTTTTTATGAGAAAATGGCAACAAAAAGATAATGTAGTTAGCTTTTTCCGTTTTTTCCCCTTTTTCTATTAATAGATAGTTCAGAACTATGTGTCAAAAATGTAAAGGCAGGTCGAGGGGACCTAAATAAGCAGATATCATATAGGAATGTGTATGCAGAAATGCAGAGTTGAAACAGCAGAAGGATCTCTTACGTTTGATGGATTAAAGCGCTTCGCTAGCTCCAATAGTCATTTTCTCACGGATTTCGTGCAACATCCATCGTTACACAAATGCAGAGCTTGCCGATATGCATTTTATTTATGGGGCTAAGCAAGGAAATGGTTCACACCCAGCGCATGTCTATCAACTTTTGAACTTGTCGAAGGATTATCCTCTACTATGCGTAATACTGGTTCTTCCACCGCTACAGTTCTGCGATATCTTACAGTGCCTTTATCACGCCTGGCAGCATAAAATAATCCACTCGCGTACAACTCCCAAAGAGGACACACAAATGTTCGAGGATCCGGCAGAAATATACCCAGGGATTGTTCAATCTAAATAATTTGAGCAGCCAATCCATTTTCTTGCGTAATCTCGTACATGAAATGCATGTTTGCAAGCTCCGCATTGTTGCAATAATTCATATCGCTTCAAATCCGTACAGGAAATGACGACTCAAACCAACTGCTGCATTATCTGCTGCATTTAACAGCACATTCTACTGCCTCAACACAGCATTTCCACACCCACATATGCGAAATCGGCTTATTTAGGACCCTTCTACCCGTCTTTACATTTTTGACCTGTAGTTCTGAACCCCTGTATAAATCTTCTATTAGAAAGATTCTCTTAACACTTTATATCTACATACAATATTCCAAGAAACTTACTGGACAAAATTTTTAC
Source organism: Maratus speculifer (assembly GCA_964019185.1). Lineage (NCBI taxonomy): Eukaryota > Metazoa > Arthropoda > Arachnida > Araneae > Salticidae > Maratus > Maratus speculifer. Next base: position 89,769,104 of record OZ025296.1, read on the forward strand.
ATTTTAGAAAAATATTTCAAAAAAATATATTTAACAGCGTAATTAAAATTCCATCCATCCTAATTAAAATAACGCATTGTTTTATAACATCAAAATTTTGAAGCAGTCTGTTAATTAACTTGTTTTTTCGAAGCAGCAGAGGGTGAAATTACACTTTTGCAACATTGTTTATTCGAATTAGAGGACTTAAAGCTTAGTTCGCAGATAATATCTCTGTTTCAAAATTTCTTAATTGTGAGGGTGATTGGTTGCATAAAAATCTGCTTGCTAACAAGTTCTTCAAAGACTGCGTCATTCATCAAAATTTTTGACTAAATTCTTTTTAAAAAAAAATATTAAGAAAACGTTTTAAATTCTATTTGCTCATCGCGTTTCAAACACTTCCTGAGAGGAAACACTTTCGTTTATTGTCTGCTTAACTTTTCCACTGAAGCATAAAGTGAAGAATTCACACTCGGCTGGAGTTATTATTGAAGAACTCAAAACAAACTTGATTACTGTATATTACGTCATAAAAGAAATGTTATAATGGCAGCTTAAGGTGTGAGTGATTTATTTTATTCGACCTTTGTACTAACGTTAGGGAACTAATTAATCTATCTGTAGTAGATAATATACCCGTCATTCCATACGCATAGTAAAATCATTTGACACCAGAAAAATTTAAGGAAACCTTTTTATATTAAATAAAATTGCTGATGGGCGTACAGTTGATTACAACCAAGCAACCCATGAAACGATCACCAATCTGTTCTGTTCGCAATAAAGCATCCGTATGTATCAGCGTGTGCAGTTGATACAATAATACTGAACAATAACTCTGGAAAAAGGCAAACTGTATGTACCAACGTATAATGCACATTTTAGTACATAAATATTAACCAAATTTTGCAGGTGTGTTAGTGTAATATTGCCTTAAAATTGTGAAGTTAAAAACAATGTGATCATAATAATTGAAATTTCTGCATTACATGCTATTTATTTACAAAAAGAAACATTATAATTCATGATAGCAGATTATATCTAAAATACTGAGTATTATGCATTTTTCATGTTCTTTAAAATTATTATTCTTTTTTTTTATTTTGCTGTAAATATAACGAAGATTTCTTTAAAAGAAAGGGTGTAGCGTAATAAGGTGCGAACACTCGATTGGTAAAATATTTACACTGAAAATTTAGGCATGCGTTATACGCCGGAATATACGGTAATTTTCTTAAAAGTCCATGGAATTTTACAACTGCTCAACTAATGATGTACTCCCAATATTCCTATAATTTAAATGTTATATCATTTAGTATGTATTATATTTAATATTATATATCTGCCCTATATATCTATATTATAAAGGCCAAACGTATCTGTGCGTAACGCATATGGCATTTTTCGAATGGCATCACTTTCCGGTGAAATTTCGCTAATGCAAAGTTTTAAACTTCTAGACATGGCACACTTTCAGTCTTTACACCGTTGTATAGGGAGAAAAATGACTTTAAAATACAATTTGTCTGAAAACTGTATCTCAATTTGTTTTTGAGCTATTCATTTTTTTGCAGTTTTTAATACAACTTATCTGGAGGCGGCAACTTAAATACTCCATTTCTGTGTGAAGAAAAAGAAAAATAGTCATAAAGTTAAAAAAAAAAGGAAAAAAAGAAAAGAAAAAAAGAATTGAGGGGAATTATAGTGGTTGGGAGTGATGCAAAAAGTGTAACACTGAAATCCGCTACATTAAGCCCAAACACAACCGCGTGCTTCTGCAAATAAAAAGAAAACTTTTAGTACCATAGTTTTTCGTTTATAATAAAATGAAATGCTACTTTAGAATGCTTAAATATAAACAGATTATTTTCATTTAGAGAAAAAATGCACGGCTGATGTCAAATAATTCGGTGCCTGTTCCTACTTTGTTTGGGTCGAATGAATGCATTTAAATTTGAGCAATAATCCACATCATATTGAAAACTGTTTTTACGATACATTGCACATCCATCTATATCTTTCTTCCACAGAAAATAGCCTAATGCCGTATACTTTTGTTCCACTTTTTCATTACAACTTTTAAAAAAAAATTACTTAAGATACCTTTATGTCAAGAATATCGTCTGCTATAACACCCAGTGTACTTTGGTTTTATTTCGTTTATATACATCAATTAAATTATTTATAGTTTATTGCAATCATACTTTACAAAAAATACATCAATTTCTCTTTACAAAATGTACAGGGTGGTCATAAAAAAAACTTTGCCGATATATGGAGCTCCAGCGGCCAGACAGTTCAACCGATCGAGGTGAAATTTCAGATATAGCTATTCAGAGGTATGAGCTTGAGATTCTGATAACGGCAACAAAAAGGCTCTCACGGTTACGGTTATAGTTACAGAAACTCGAAAATTCCCAACGGTAACACCCATTTTTTTTCATCGCAAAATGCTCAGCCCATGCGAAAACCCTAAAGAGCATTGGAACGGTATGGTTATTGCAATAAACGGACGCGTTATGAACGGTATGGTTATTGCAATAAACGGACGCGTTATGCTCGCACAAAATCAGCTCTACGAACGTCCCCAATAAAACACGATCAAGGCACACGAAGAAAATTTGAATATGACAGAGACAAAATACCAATCACGGAACATCGTTTGCCAGATAATCAGCGTCGAAAACGGATAAAAAGTAGGGTGGGAATGTTAGTTCTTCAGTCGAAAGATCTCACATACCAACAAAATGACTTCGTTCGTGGTGAGTTGGTAAAACTATTATCAAAATGAGATGAATGCTGCGAAAACCTGGCCCGTTTACCGTCGAAGCCATCGCCAAATACGTGGCCTATGCATTTCACAAGTTCTTCGTGATTTAGTAATGAAATTCGAAGAAATTGGCTGCACCTGTGATAGTCTGCGATCCGGACGACCAATTGTTCTTGCGAATACTGTTATGGAAGTGCATCATGTAGTGACCAGAGGACGCATGCAAACTACAAAAGGTGCATTTTGGTTATTTGATATACCAAAATCAATGGTCTTAAAGTTACTGCGCTCTGTAATACGCATGTTTCTTTACCGATGCCAACGCGCCCAGATGTTCGAAGTGAGAGACCATCAACAGCATATAGGCTTTGCTAATGAATTTCTTATCCAATATGATGGATATAACGATCGATCTCTTCGCATATATGAACGGGCGAGGCACATTTCACCTTAACTGGTAACGTCAATGGCCTCCGCGATCCCCTGACCTCACTCCTATGGATTTCAGATTCTGGGGATATCTAAAATCTAGAGTGTACATGTGCAATCCACAAACTTTGCCGGATTTGAAAGGTTCTATCAAACGTGAAATTGCAAACATCCCTCATGCGACGTAGCGTTCGGCTGTATTGTCCACAGTCGCTATCATGCAATGTGTGATGCACCTGCGATGGCACCCATGTGGAAAATGAGTAACCAAAATAAAAGTTTTCTCCGATCTGTGTTGCAATCAGAGATTTGTGTACTGACTGTGTGTCATTCGCAGAACAGTTTTTTGTGCATTTAGAACATGCCCGTTTTTTGCTATACATGTACGGTTCCAACACTCTTTAGGGTTTTCGCATGCGCTGAGCATTTTGCGATGATAAAAAATGGGTGTTGCCATTGGAAAATTTCGAGTTACTGTAACTATAACAGTAACCGTGAGCGCCATTTTGCTGCCGTTCAGAGAATCTCGAGCTTATACCTTTGAATAGCTATATCTAAAATTTAACCTCGATCGGTTGAACGGACTGGCCGCTAAAGCTCCATATATTGGAAAAGTTTTTTTATGACCACCCTGTACTTTAAAGAATTTTTTGTAATTTATTTGCTCACACTGAGAAAAAAATATGGTTCTGGCATATGGAATCTAAGTAATGGCTCTAGAAAAAATAGTTCCATGTCATGCTTATAAATTTAGTTCCATTTCTTAGAGAGTTCCAGAGTCTCTTACTAGAATTCAAGTACGTTTTCCGATTTTTTTGTTGTCAAATTTATCTAAAAATCTCTTCAAATAGATGCGAATTCAAGAGATTTGATTTAGTAACTATAATTATAGCTTAAGAAATCATTCCTAAAATCAAGCGATAATTTCTCGCTACTGAAACGATTCAATGTCGTTTCGTCTCCTAGAAAAGAAGAGACTAGAAATGTCAAGTCATTTCGCCTATTCAGCTTAGTTGTTTACTCTACTCGCATAGTTGGGACATCTATATTTCTAGTTTAGGTATTTAGAAAGTGACTAACTATTCGTTCTAGTTGAACGCGGCATATTTTTTTTTCTCAGTGCAGCATTTGCTTAACCGTTTAAACGCCAATATTCCCAAATGGAAACATTGCATAATTTGTAATACAAAACATATATTTTTCAACATAATAACAATGTCCTTATTTTTCCTATAAAATATAAGGCTAATTTCAACTTTTAAAAAAATATGTATTTATGTTTAACCATTTATCACAGGTATAAGGAAAATGTAAATTCATTAATTTGCATAAAAGTATATTGTTTGCTTTTATAGTTTTCTCTATATTACTTACATTTGTCCACTAGGAATCTAAATGTTTTTCGAATTCGAGGAAATATTCAAGAATAATATACAATAGCATATAGCGGAAAATAATTTGTTGTATTTGCATAAGTTGTCAATCAATAATCATGTTCCAAAATGCGAATTTTGAAATAAAAACAAAAATATTTGTTTCTGTTATTTTCTAAATTTGTATGCATAAATTAAAACATTTGAAGCTGTAATATAGGAAAAACAAAATTATTATTACATTGCGATATTAATTCAACGTGTAACGGTTAATTCGCATAAAAAAGCTGTAAGAATACAATTTGATTAATCTGTGTGAAATAACATTTTTTGAATTTTTAAAGAATACGATTTTTGATAACACATGGAACTATTAAAAAAATGAAGTAATATGAATCATTATATAATCGATATGTCTTGATGAGTTTCTTAAATGACGGAATCGCTCTTTTTTTGTTCAGTTTCTGACGTCAGATGCATACTTTTCTTTACATGTTGTTTAAGACTTGATCATAAAAGTCGAATGCTTTAGCGGATGCAAATGATGTCATTAGATATACAGGGTGATTCATAAAAGATGGGCAGAACTTTAAGGGGTTATAGTACACTTAAAGACAAATAATATTAAATAGGAGACTAAGGGTCCCAGACGTATTCCCAAGGAGATAGGGGGCATTAAAGTTTAGGGTCCGAAATTTCAAATGATTATAAAAAATGGAAAAATTGGTCGATTCGTTTGCGGTTTTTGCAAAAAATTTTCTTTATGCCAGTATTTTCTTGAAATAAAATTTTAAAGTTCAATTTCAAAAAATGCCGATAGGGGGCGCTTTAGACTTTGGAGTAACAAACAACTATTTTGTATTTCTTTAAATGATTTCGAAAGCTTAGACTTAAACTTAAATTTTGATCTAAAAATCTGAGTCCTAACGAGTAGTTAAGTAGCGTAAACTGAAATTTGAAATTTGAAACCCTTCTCCCCCCAGAACAAAAATCAGTTATTCCCGATCTTTGTGTCGTAGATTAGGCTCTAACTACTGCCGCGTTTTGCTAAAATTATTCTTTATGTCAGTATTTTCTTGAAAATAAATTTTAAAGAAAAGTTTCAAAAAATTCCGATAGAGGGCGCTTTAGACTTTGGAGAAACGAACAACTATTTTATACCGTTATTTTTTGTATCTCATTAAATGCTTTCTAAAGCTTAGACTTAAATTTTCAGCCCAAAATCTGAATCGTTAGACGTGGTTAAGTTTCTGGGGAGAGGGGTTTGAAATTTCTACTCCTGAGCACAGTTCAGTTTACCATGTCCACACATTGTGTGCTGTGATACGAGGTAAAAAGACACAAATTAGGATTATGTTACCAAAGCATATTTATTAACATGTAATTACAATAAATGTTCAAAATTGTGACCACCAGAGGTTATGCACGCAGAACAACGGCGAAGAATGGAACGGCGAACATTCGCGAAAACATCAGGCTTTTCGAGCACTACCCCTACAGCGGCGGAAAGTCTGGCGACCAGTTCCTCGGGGGATTCAATGGGTGTCTCATACATAAGAGCCTTCAATTGTCCCCAAAAAAAGAAATCGAGGGGTGAAAGATCTGGCGAGCGAGCAGGCCAAGCAACAGGACCACCTCGACCAATCCATCTGTTCGGAAATGTGATGTCCAGATAGTTGCGGACGTCTCGTACGTAATGGGCTGGCGCTCCATCGTGCTGGAACCACATGACCCGCCGGATGCGTGGAGGAACAACGTTTAACAGGTCTGGCAGCACATGTTGCAGAAATGTGAGGTATGTTTTACCGTTGAGGCGTTCAGGAAGAAGGTACGGTCCGATTAGGTGGTCTCCGAGGATTCTGCCCAAACATTGATGGAAAAGCGTCTCTGATGAGCATGTGGATACGTAGCATGTGGATTGACATCCGCCCATACATGTGCATTGTGTGTGTTAAATGTACCTTCACGTGTGAAGGTACATTCATCGGTGAAAAGCACAGTTCGTCCAAAATGTGGATTTAGCGCGTTCTGCTGCAGAAACCAGCGGGCGAATTCAATACGATTTGGATAATCCCCTGGAGACAGTTTCTGGACTCGTTGCACATGAAACGGGAGCAAATGTTCATCCTTCAGTACCCTCCAAGTCATGGACTGTGAGGTATCCTAGCCACTGTTCGTGTACTTGTACTTGGCTGCGCCGCTACTACATCCAGAATGGCTTCTGCAACAACTACTGATTCGTCCTTTTTTGCACGACCTGCATTCGACCGGGAAGCGAGAAATGATCCCGTCTCACACAACTGTCTGTGCAAGCGCTCGAAAGTTTTGCGGTTAGGCAACCGCTTGTTGGGAAATCGCTCTCCGTACATTCGTTGTGCCTCTGCACCATTTCCATCTGCCGCTCCGTAAATTAAATGCATCTCAGCCTTTTCCTTATTCGTGAAGGGCACCATCTTCCGATTCATTACTACAGCGACTTACACTTGACTCACCGTTCAGTGGTTTTTATGCCTGAATCGTGTCGAAATTTTGCATACGTGTTCTTCTTCTTCCCCATTTGACATTTGCATACTTTCTGTCTCCTTCTTCACCCGGTGACTAGCGTCAGGAATGGAGCTTTAACGTTTGCATGAGCGACGTTTCCAACTGTGCCAGTGCCTTTATGAGTGAATTCCGACTATGCAGTCCTTGACGAAAGTTGTATTTTTGCCTCGTATCACAGCACAGAATCGTTGGGCATGGTTAAGTAGTGCAAACTGAACTATGTTCAGAAGTTGAAATTTGAACCCCCTCCCCTCGCTACTGAACCACGCTCAGCGATTCAGATTTTGAGCTGAAAATTTAAGTTTAAGTCTAAGCTTTAGAAAGCATTTAATGAGACACAAAAAATAACGGTATAAAATAGTTGTTCGTTACTCCAAAGTCTAAAGCGCCCTCTATCGGAATTTTTTGAAACTTTTCTTTAAAATTTATTTTCAAGAAAATACTGACATAAAGAATAATTTTAGCAAAACGCGGCAGTAGTTAGAGCCTAATCTACGACACAAAGATCATTAATAACTGATTTTTGTTCTGGGGGGAGAAGGGTTTCAAATTTCAAATTTCAGTTTACGCTACTTAACTACTCGTTAGGACTCAGATTTTTAGATCAAAATTTAAGTTTAAGTCTAAGCTTTCGAAATCATTTAAAGAAATACAAAAAATAACGTTAAAAAATAGTTGTTTGTTACGCCAAAGTCTAAAGCGCCCCCTATCGGCATTTTTTGAAATTGAACTTTAAAATTTTATTTCAAGAAAATACTGGCATAAAGAAAATTTTTTGCAAAAACCGCAAACGAATCGACCAATTTTTCCATTTTTTATAATCATTTGAAATTTCGGACCCTAAACTTTAATGCCTCCTATTTCCTTGGGAATACGTCTGGGACCCTTAGTCTCCTATTTAATATTATTTGTCTTTAAGTGTACTATAACCCCTTAAAGTTCTGCCCATCTTTTATGAATCACCCTGTATATAAACGTGTGTTTAAGGTCTTAAAACTGAAATATGTTTTGTAGTGCATCATTTTCACTCCAGTGACTTTGGAATTCTTCAAGGTGGAAATGATTCACTTTTAAAAATAACATAATTGAAATCATTCACTGGTTAAACACAATGTTTTAAAATTTAGTTCATCTTTAGGGAAAAGCAGTAACAGGTACTGTGCTTCATCAGATTGGAAGTCTTTCTCCAAAATACAACAATTTATATTACGGAACTTGGCGATTCTCTCCGGGTTGAATTTTCTTCTCCGAGTTAGGCAAGCACTCAAAGATAATCTTGGAAATAATTATAGGTTTAAAACAAAGTCAGGTTCCCAAAATTTTTCTCCAAAAATTTCTTAACTATAATAAAATTTTATAGTTATTCTGTAAGGCTACAGTGGACTTTCAAAATCGCAAAAAATCGTCGAATTTTCATTTTTAGCATAATAGCATTACATGAACTCTCTTCTATTGAACACAAAAAGAATTTTTCAATTTCTACTATTTTTACTGGAGTTAGAAGCATTTTTGTCCAATCAGCTGATTGTGCCACGCCGCTTTGTTTACTTTTTCGCCGATTCACTTCCGTAAAATTTAGCCTAGTTTTTAGTTTTACCATACAAAATGTTATTATTTTGCACTGAAATTATTAATTTTGTGATTTCGTAAAACAATACTTTAACTGTAACTTTTAACTGTTTCTTTAAGCGTTTGTTTACAATGTATTTAGAGGAATTGCTTTTTGTCCCCAATCTTTTTAGCGTAAATTAAAAAATATTAATATATTTAAAATATTAAAAATATTTAATATATTTAACAAAAATTTGTACAATAAGAGGTATTTTTACCATGAATATTTCTAGTAAAATTTGAAAAAATTTCATTAGAAAATACAAAATGTTAATTTTGAGAAGATTTTTTAAAATTCAGATACTTCACGTCCTTTGCATGAATTATTGTCGAAGCTACATATTTTATGTGAATTTACCATAAAAACATAAAGAACTTACATATAAGCTAGAAATGATATTATATCCCTTAATAGCTAAAACTGTGTCAGTAGGAAAATATTAAGCAATTACAATCACTGTAGTTACTAAAACCTGTTTTTCTCAGAATGAATATTTTAGTCGTTTTCATGATTTCAAAATGTTCCATGCAAAATTCTTTATGCCCAATTTTTCTGATTTTTTGTTTAAAATGCTCTCTATGTATGTGTTAACAAATGTTACTAGAAATAAATTTTTTTAGACGCATGTAAATTTTTTAAATTTCAGTTATATGAAATTTTGGTACTACTCTGTTATCCCGTCGACCAATTTCGCCAAATTATACAAGTCGCCAAACTAATAGTCAAATTATACATATTCACATAATTTTTATTTTAAATAACGAAAAAACAAATAATTAGTAGAATATTAATAAAAATACAAATAAAAAGTCGAAACTAGCATGTTGTGGCCATCACAAAACTTTCTTCTATTTAAATCACGTCAGTTAAACCATTTAAAAAGTGCAAATAATTACATTGATTTAGCGCATAGGTATATATATATATATATATATATATATATATATATATATATATATATATATATATATATATATATATAATTTTTGTTTCATTATCTTAATTTTCACTCTAACCTTTTTAATTTTACTGTATGTATTACGTAAAACTAATTCTATTTAATTTTCCAATACAGTTCTTTTTTAACTGTGTACATGATCAATTTCATTTTAATATATGTATATATATATAATGTTATGGAATTGTGAATAATGAAAACTTTTAATTCAGGAAAAATTTATTTACAGCATTCATTACATTTCACAGAATGCATTTAAATAATCAATCAATGTTACATCAAAATGTAGCAATTTGTACCTTTATTAACATCTAATTTTTGGTATAAATTTATTTGACGCATTTATTAATACATGATATAACCTAATTTATTATTTAAACATAACATTCAAATTGTTTTAATAATATATTTAGTGCATTAGTTCTTGAGATATAGCTATCGTGAAAATCATAGAAAACGTAACATAGAAGTGCCATCTGTTGTGAGGTTTATACCAAAATGTAATCAGCGTCTAATTATGTTATATATTCTAGTGTAACAGAATCTGAAATTTGATGAAGTTCTCTGCATTAGTTCTTGAGGTATAGCTATCGCAAAAATCGTGCAGAATGTAGCATATCAGCGCCACCTATATTTCAGTTCACACCAAAACTTTATCAGCGGCAATGTATCTCAAGGTATTGCGGAATCTGAAGTTTGGTGAAATTCTGTGCATTAGTTCTTGAGATTTAGCAATCATTAAAATCATGAAAAACGTAGTATAGCAGCGCCACCTGCAGGCCAATTTACACCAAAAACCAATAGGCACTAATTCATATCAAGGTCTAACTGAATAGAAAATTTTATGAAATTTCGAGCATTAGTTCTTGAGATAGAGCGCCCACAGTTTTTTTGTCACGTACAGACAGACAGACAGACTGACAGACTCACAGACAGACATTTTCTAAAAATAGTCAAAACGTGTTCAGGACCTTCTAAAACGTATAAATCCGTCGAAAACCGGAAGTCGAAAATTTTCATGAATCCAGTACTTTCTTCTTGTAAAGATAGAAGAAAGTAAAAAAAAAAAAATCGCTTAATGACATTTTAAACAAGTGAATGGTATTTAATGTCATTGAATGTCACTATACGATCTTCCATTATTGGCATTTAATCTTAAAATAATAATATAACATAATAATTAGCGATAATTTTTGGGTCGACGGGATAACCTAGTAGTACCGAAACTTTTACTGATTTTTTAACGGAAAATACAAAAGAATTAAGTTAAAATCATTTTTTAAAATGTTTTACAAGTGATATGCTAAAACTGCTTAGTAACATTTGTTAACAGATACATAAAGAGCATTTTAAACAAAAAATCAGAAAAATTGGTCATAAAGAATTTCGCATGGAGCATTTTGAAATATTGCCATTTTTTGTTAATTTAAAAAAAGAAAAATCTGTATCTCAAAAACTATTGAATATATTTAAAAAAAAAAAATGTGAAATAAGAGATTATATATATTACTAGCAAAAGCCATGCTTTGTTTGGATTCGCGAAGCAATATTTTATAAAACAGATATTCGAAAGTAAAAATATTTTTAATATTATTTTTGCATCTTTATTAAACAAAAACGTTATTTTATGTTTTGGCGCATTTTAATTTTTTATTTATGATGTAAGACTGGCATAATAAAATATTTTCGAATTAAACTTTTACAAAATATTTTTAAATTTTCAACTAAAAGCTCTTTTAAAGATGTTTTTACAATTTCCAGTAACCACTGGTGTTTTTTAAAGTTGTTTGAAATATGCATGTTTCCAATCTTTGTAATTAACATCAAATAATCTTTGATAGCTATTTTAGAATAATATATTTGAAGAGAGCTTGAAGAAAGTTACTTCGTCAAAATCCTATTTTCTGGAAAAACATTTGAAATCTGCTCACGTTGATACTATGAACTTTTAACTGTAAGTTTGTTTTTCTAATTTCTTCGTTTTTATACATGTTAGCGTATCAGAATTTTTGATATTGTAGAATTTTTCGTAAGGAAAATTTCTATTGAATGCTTAATTTTGAAGGATTTTCACTCTCGACAACGTTACGTACGTTTTTAAGCCAACTTGGTGTCTATATATCCTCAATATCTACAACTGCTTCATCTAATTTTAAACCTTGGGATTTATGAATTGTAACAGCAAAAGCTAACTGCGGAAGAAATTCTTTCCTTGAGCAATTTATGCTTCCATTTTTCCAGAATTTAATTATTGGGGGAATTGGTACGCACCAATTCTTATAAGTTAAATTATTGTAGTATACAAATTTATCCATGATTATTCGCGATATCTGGTCTGGTGGCTTGTGATTTTCTTTATTACGTGCAACAAAGTCTAAAGTCCCGTTCACTAAATCTTTTTCGGTCCACAAATAAGAACGTAAGATTACTTTAGATCCAAATGATAAAGTAAGAAATGGTTAAAGTCAATTTGTCGTTTCTGAATCGGCCAACTTTGCTTTAGTACATTTATAAAGAACTTGAATCGAGGCAACAACTTCACGCTTCAATTCTTTTAATTTTTCATTTATATAACAAATTTAACAATTAATTTTATTTGTTTACAATTCTTTTGTTGCCACTTTTCTAGAAAAAAAAAATCCACAATACAATTTTTTGAAATGTTTAAGTCAAGGCCAACTTGTCATAATATCAAGGCCTCGCATTCAGGAGAAAATCTATTATTGAAATTGTCTCTATAATTGCCAACTTATTATATGACTTTGTCTCATAAGTAACGCCACCTGGTGCATACTACTGCTAATAATCCCATAGGAAATAATGGAAAACATTTCAGTTTCTCACATTAGATGACGCTACCAACGGGAAAATCATGTAGTTCAGCGCCCCCTGTACTGCGGTCAAAGGAAACTTGGCGAATGACAAGCCTTGATATTATGATAAGTTAGCCTTGGTTTAAGTGTTATCTGTGCAAACGATTTTTTAAATAATGAAAACATTTTATTTATTAAATTAATCATGATTCTATCTATAATTACTTACTCCATGATTCATATTTTTTTCTGAAAATATACGCGTTTTATTTTTTATTTATTTGCTAAAATGCGTCCGTATTGGAAATGCATGTAAAATAAATTAATTAAAATAATAATTTTTTTAACATTTTACTGTAAAAAAAATTATATTGTGCAAAAAAATGTAATTTGAGTGGCCTAGTAGAGGATTCGCTTCGCTCATCCTAATGATTATTTCCAGAAATTTTTAAAATTTTTTTTTGAAAATTAAAAAAATTAGTTTTGAGCGACCACTGTAGCCCTAAGATATTCTAATGTAATTTTATCAAAATAATACAATTTGCTTAGTGTAATTTTTTTTATAATTTTCAGTTAAATTTGCCAGAGCAAACGATTTTTTTAGTTCTTTTTTTTTAACTTGTCATTTTACCAGAAAAAAAATGCAAAACAACTTTAATTTTCTTTATTTTTGGAATAAATTTATTTTTTTATGTAATTTTTTTTTTTACTTTATTTTAGCATCATTTTTATTTTCCAAACATGTTTTCAAAAAAGAAAAAACATATATGCACATTTTTCTCATAGAAAATTGATCCGAAATAGAAAAAGAAAGATGTAAATGACGAAATGAGGTTTCATAATTTTCCAGTATCTTAGGTTTAAAATTCAATTGAAAATTTCATTTATATGTATTGTCGTTATGGTATATAAAAATCAAGGTACGCGTGTTACACGTAAAATACACATCTTCTTTGTACGTTGAAATGACGTCTGGCAATGTTTTCGTATTTTAATTTTTAAAACGAATTTTAAATTTGTCATAGAGTTAATTTTGGAATAAACTTTCTTTGAAAGAATACATGTACTGTCGTTTCTTTACTTTTACATTTTACTACGCGCGTAAGATTTTTCATATGCCCAACATATCTGTATTATAACGAACAAATATGTACGTGCGTAGCACTGACGTCATATTGAGAATGGCAACATTTCACGATTAAATTACTTTTTGCAATTTTTTAATCTTCTGAATATCGCACATTTTCAATTTTTATTCCGTCGTATAGGGAAAATAATTTACCTTCAAATTCAATTCGATTGAAAACTGTATCTCATTTGACACATTTATTACGACTTTATGTTTCTCAAGTATTTCTTTTAGATAGATTTCTTAAGAAATACTACCTATTGCAATCGTTACCATGACACGACTTTTGAAAAATTTCCTCATAACTTTTCTTTATATAACCCCAGGAACCCAAAACCATCCCCATTTAAAAAGTTTATATATATATAGGGGATAAGAGGGGCACGTGTGAACTGGGGGCATCTTTGATTGCTCTAAATATTTTCCTTCAAATAAATTTAAAAAAATGTATACGGCAATACATTACTGCTGCTTCAAGAGAATAATTATACAAAGCTGTACCATTTTCTATGAACAGTACTGTCTAAACAAAATATGTATTTTTCTCCCTCTTGAATCTAAACTTAAGAAAATAAAGTTGTAAGATTTTTGTTTACAAACTTCTATCCCTAAAATTTTAATTTATTGTTCAATGCAAACAAAGATGTTAGCTTTAGTTTATAAGCTTTGTTTTAATTTTTCAGCCGAACTGAGTAAACCGTCGTAATGTTGAACTCCATGTGATGGGGCACCATTGAACAAAAAAGTTGGGGCACCATTGAACAGAGAAAAAACACAGAATAAACTAGTGATAAATAATAATTAAAATGGTTTAAAGAGAACACTTAAAACTATGAAGTAAAGAGTTGTTAATGTATCTATGTTAATGAATGTCAACGAACATGGACTTATACTGCTAATGATTCCCCTTATTCCACACATAAGCTCCAACCTGTGTACGTATCAGATATGGGAAGTTTTAAATTTAAATTGAATCAAATCTAAATTCATTTATTGGATAATTGCAAATCCTGGATACAAAATAATGATTCATGATTTGACAGGTTTTCAAACATTATTTCTGGTTTCCGTAATGGATAAAATGAAATTTTATATCAGGTCTGTTAAAAAAAATAGCGAATGAAAAATTTTAATTTTCCAGAAGCTTCAGATATCACATTGGTGTATTTCAAGGATATTGTAAAAAAGTTTTCACAACAAGCACAACTGGGGACACTTTGTGTTTTATCAACAATGAGTTTTGACATCAACTTTGATGGATTTAAGTTTGGTTAAATAACAAAAAAATTCGCAATTTAAACAAAATGTAGTTATTTAATTTTATTCATATTACTTTATATTTCTGTAACATATGCAACTTTTTATAAAAACTCTCAATATTTTCGTATTTTATTCATTTGTTCAAAGATGCCCCTTGCTTGTTCAAAGTACCCCTACATGGGGCAGGTTTGAACAAAAATCTTTAAACTTTTTAAATCCTCACAACTTATTTAATTTCTTTGGAAAAGGTTTAATTCATGGTTCATATGATGAAGAAATGCGTTGCTTTTATTGTGTAATGTTTAAAACTCAATAAATATAGTTCAAACAAGAAATATAATGTTTAAAAGTGCCCCCCTCTCCCCCCTATATACATATGTGTGTGTGCGTGTATGTATGTACTAAATTTTGTCCCTGCGATAAAAGTTGCAATCATGCACGAATGGTATTTGAAAGTCGCCAAATACTTTGAGATAGTTAATATCTCGTCGTTGATTGCAAACGAGCAAAAACGGCCCAATAGGGGTAGACATGAAGAGGGTTTACACTGCCAAATAGGAAAAAAAAATGCTTTGAAATGTAAGTTGTTTAAAAACTGTATTTCAGTTAATGGATTGGCTTTGGTTTTTAAAAAATCAAGGGTGAATTATTTTTAAATTTATCTCTACCGCGTGAAACTCGGTTACAAAAGATTAATCCATTTGCCCTGAAAACAATGTAAAGAGTTCGGGATTTGAGTAACATACTATAGCAAAATTAAAACTTCTTCTATAAATAATTAAATAAAATAACATAAATAAATACCAATTTAACAGATATGTGATTGAATTACACGTTCAAAGCACTGAAATGATCAGAAACAAAAATGCTTCCGTAAGTAACGAAATCTTCGGAAGATAACTTCCGACATGCGTCTACAAGGGAAATATGATTTTTGATAAATTTCAAAGCTTTATTTAATTCCATAATTAATATTTTTCGTTTAACCCTTAAAGCGGCCTAACCGTGTTTTCCGTCATGTAATATTTTAATTCAAAGGCTGATTTAACACAAGATTGACATTAATATTTATTTTTTTAATTGTATATGTTAAAAATATATGTAAAATTATCAAAAACAAATCTTCATGCCAATAATTTTCACAGTTATGATTTTATGAATTAAACATAAATAAAAAAATCTGCAGGATGATTAAAAGGTTAAAAATACTTTTTTGGAGTTAGTTGGCAATCTAAAAAGCATATTACGTGTAGAAAATTTATTAGAGTTTTCAATTTTCATTTGTTTTATATTTTTACTATGTAACCCGGGAAACCCGGGTTCGATCTACTAGTGCATATAAAATCCTAATAAAACGAATTTATGAAATGATTTATGAAACAACTGATTGTGTTTCACAGCTATTTCTCATCAAGTATAGAACATTTAGCTATGAAATTAATACCAAAAATCCGTATTTATCCGAATATTTTAAATGTAGTATTAGAATTTTTAAATATTAATTAGTTTTCGAGTTATTATTTTTTATTCTGGTTTTAGTGTTATTTGTCTAATATTGGCAAGTTGATTACTCCATTTTTGTTGAAAAATGGGAGGGAAACAATAGGGATTATTAGATTTCTTTTTTTTTTTTTTTTTTCGTCAATTTCAAATTGAAATAAATTTTTATTGACAACAATATTGTGGTTAAATTATAATTTCCAAGAAAATTTGAAAAATTAAGAAATATTTTCACACATTCGATCATTACGTAACTATTTATGTTAGAAAACGAAAAATCGTCGACCATCTTGAATTTTTACAAATATTTCAATATTTTTAAAATTGTAATAATAATTCCATTATAGCTGGCTGTTCTCCGTTTTTTCAATTCATAAAGGCGCTTTAAGCCGAAATGATTCAGAGATAAAAATACAGTATTCTAAGCATTCGTTTTAATTTAGAAACTAAAATTATTTTAAATGAATCGTCCAAATGATGCCGTTTATGTACACGCTTAAGAAAAGGAAAACATAAAATTGATATGGACTATTATTTGTTGATATCAATTTGTCATGTATTAAGCAATCTTAAAGAAACGAATTTATGAATCGAATGACGCCATTTGTGTAAAAGCTTAAGGAGGGGGTAAAATAAGCTAATAAAAATTATTATTTATTGAATCATTTTGGCATTTTAAAAAACCCTTTATGAAATAATTTTATTAAATCACTAATTTTGACATGTGAAACGAATATATGAAATAATAATCGTTCAGGTGAATGCAAGGAGGATAAAACTTCTTCCTTGGTTTTATTTTCAATTTAAAAAGAAAATGATAATATCAATAAAGCGAAAATGACATAATTTACGCTTTTCTTTGTCTTTCATCTAGAGCAAAAAATAAATAAATAAATAAATAAATAAAAAATGACATTAAAATTAAAATATATATATAATATTTCAATAGTATTACTGATTTACTATTTTGCATTTAGAAATTGTAAGTGTTATTATGAGACCTTTGGAACTATTCGGATATCTGAAGCGAATATATGAAAAAAACTGATAATAAAATAAATGATAATAACCCAATTGAATGAAAAAAGAATAATGTTTCCCCCTTAATCCTTTCTTTTCTTTTTTAATGAGGAAATGACATAATTTGCTCTTTTCTCTTTTTAATTCGCAGCTGTAGGTACACAAAATTTGAACACTCTGACTTTTATAGTTTTTGCACACAGACAAAGTACAGAGACGAATAATGTTTCGTCAGATGAACGAAACCCTAAAAAGAAGGAGGAACAAGTGGGAAAGTGTGATCGCAGATCGCCCAGAGAGTTTCGTTTAATATCTCTTCAAAACAGTTTATCATTAAATTAAGAAACGGAACATGGTTTTTCGGCGCTATTTCGGATTTCCTTGCCAATCTCGCCAACCAGAACAAAATACTGAATCCTTCCCCGAAATGCCACCTTGATCGCATAGATTTGTAGATTTCCCTATCAGAATCTGCAGATTTTGTAAAGGTACGCATATGAATAAAAGTAAAATATTGCAAAGCTTAGCATAAATTTAAGGGAGACCAAACTGGTCACCACAGGCGGCTAGTAATTTAATCGAATAGGAATTTAATAAATTAAAAAAAAATTTCACTTCGCATTTCAAAACAGATGATAATTATGATGTAATATGATGAAATAAAAACAAATAAGCACGTTTTTCATGTGATTTATTAAATCCATTAATTTGTATTACATACATAATAATTTTATTCAAACTTGCGTGCAACAATCAGAAAAAATGGAATTTTAGGTTAGAAATTTACTCTACTGCAAATTTTTTAAATTCTAAATATCGCACATTTTTAATTTTTACCCCATCGTATAGGAAAAATTATTTTAAATGCAATTTGTTTAAAAGTTGTATTTCAATTTATTTTTGAGATATTATTATTATTATTATTATTATTATTATTATTATTATTATTATTATTATTATTATTATTATTATTATTATTATTATTTATAGTTTTTAATACCAATTTTGTAACTGTGGCAACAGAAGTACTCCATTTCTTTTAAAAGTAATGAGTAAAAAAAGAAATAATTTGTATATCTATTTAAATTTGCGTGCAACAATTAGAAGAAAAAAAACAACAAAAAAAAATGAACTGATGAAAATAATGTTTGAATTAAAATAATAGTCTTATAAAAAATTTATGATTTGTTGTGTGACAAGAGGTATTCAGCTATAAGTACAGAAAATTTGAACTCTCTGACTTACATAGTTTTTGTGTACGGACTCTGTGATAGACAGACAGAGGACAGAGACGAATAATGTTTCGTCAGATGAACGAAACTCTAACAAGTGAGAAAGTGTGATCGTAGATCGCCCAGAGAGTTTTGTTTGATATCTCTTCAAAACAGTTTATCATTAAATTAACAAACGAAAAACGGTTTTTCGGCGCTATTTTGTGGGATTTCTTCAACTATCGCACCAACCAGAACATAATATTGAATTATTCCGCTAAAAACTAACTTGTTCTGATAGATTTTTTGATTTCCCTATCAGAATCTGCAGATTTAGTGAAGGTACGCAAATAAATAAAATTATGAATAAAAGTAAAACATTGCAAAGCTTAGCATAGATTTAAGGGGGACCGAACTGGTCACCAGAGGCGGCTAGTAATTTAAATGAATACGAATTTAATAAATAAAAAAATATATTTCACTTCATGTGTCAAAATGAATGATAAATATGATGTAATATGATAAAATAAGAACGTTTTCACGTAATTTATTTAATCCATTAATTTATGAATAATTTTATTCAAACTTGCGTGCAACCATTAGAAGAAATGAAATTTCAATTTTGAAATTTATGCTATTGCAAATTTTAAAATTCTAAATACCGCACATTTTCAATTTTTACGTCATCGTTTAGGAAAAAAATGTACTTTTAAATGTAATTTGTTTAAAAGCTATAACTCAATTTATTTTTGAGATATTAATTTTTTGTAGTTTTTTATATAAATTTTGTAATTGTGGCAACAGAAGTACTCCATTTCTTTTAAAAGTAAAGGGTAATAAAAGAAACAGTTTTTATATCTATTTAAACTTCCGTGCAACAATTAGAAGAAAAAAAATGAACTTATAATATTAAAAATAATATTTTTTAATTAAAATAATAGTTCTTTTTTTTTTAATTTTTTTTTATTTGTTGTGTGACAAAAGGTATTTAGCTGTAAATACACAATATTTGAACTCTCCGATTTATATAGTTTTTTTGTACAGATTTTGTGACAGATAGACAAACAAACAGTGGACAGAGACGAATAGGGTTTAGTCAGATGAATGAAACCCTAAAAATAATAAAAAGAATGATGCCCAGTTAAACTGATGGCATAGAGCTCACAGGCTATGCAGACTAATTGTATATTACAGCCTCATATAATAATGCCCTTCGAAAAACAATAAAGATGTACAGCCCCCCCCCCCAATTATCTTACCTTTTACTTATCATTGAAGCCTCAAAATTAATCAGGGATACGCCTTATCATATAAAAAACCTGTATCCAAAATTCGAAGCAAGTCGAATAATTCTGCATAAAAACCCATTTATGTAATTTAAGAAACTTTTTCCCCCGTTCCCTCCTTTATAATTAATAATTAAACCTCCAAAACTGTTCAGAAATTCAACTTATCAGAAAAAACCTACATCCAAAATTTAAAGCAAATCGGATAACTCTGCAAAAAACTATTTAGTTAACTTAATGGGGAGGTAATCATCTGTACCCTCCTTTATAATTAACAAAAGAAAATACCACAACAAATGAGCGAAGCTTCTAACTACTATGAACCTGTATATAAAAATTGAAACAAATCGGCTAATTCTGTATGAAAAACCATTTACATAAATTATGACGGATAGTTTCCCCCATCTTCCCTTTATACTTATCCGGTGAATTCGAAAAACAAATCAGGGAAACGCCATTTCAGAATAAACCTTTATACAAAATTTGAAGCAAATAGATAAATTTTGCGTGAAAAACCTATATTAAGACGGGGGGATTACCCCCCCCCATTTCCCCTCTTTAAACTTATACAATGAACACCCAATACTAATCATGAAAGCACCTCATTAGAATGATCCTACATCTAAGATTTGAACGAAATCTACTAATTCTGCAGGAAAAACCCATTTATATAAATTAAGGGGAGGGGCAATAGCCCCCGTTCCCCTTTTTATACTTATCGAATGAACTCTTAAACTAATCAGGGAAGCGTCTTATCATAATAAGGCTAAATCCAAAATTTCATGTAAATCGGATATTTTTATCATGTGTTACCGCGTTACGTACATACATACATACAGAACGGACGGGCACATAAGCTCTCAGGCTTTGATAGCCTATGAGCTAAAAAAGAAGAAGAAATAAAAATGAAGAAAAAGAAGTTAAGAAAATGTTAATGTTAAAAAAAAAAAGGTTTTGCTAAGGAAACACAGTACTTTGATTTTTTTTTTTTCATTTTTTTCTTTTTTTAATACTAACTGAAAGTTTTTTCATTGTGAATATTTTGACAACTCATTTTTGCCTGTAAGACAATTATATGCCATGGAAATGAATATTTTACACTGATTGTTCTCCCTGTTCATATTTTTGTAACTTGTTTGTTCAATAAATACTAAGGTTTTTTTTTTTTTTTTTTTTTTTTTTTTTTGCTAATTGAGATAAAAATTTGATTTTTTTTTTTTTACTTGTTCTCTGTGGTGTACTACAAATTTCTGTGCATGGATTTAACATTCAAGTTTATAGTTGCTTTTTAAAAAATATTTAATTTGAAAGTTCGTTGAATTTCCTTTATTTTTCAATTTACACGAGGAAAAAAAATCACATTAAATGTAAAATCCCATACATCTAAAATCCATGCACAGTTTTATATAGTATATTCTAATGAATGTGAGAAAAAAAAATTTAAACAAAAATTGTCATATTTATAAAAGTAATAGGAATTTTTAAAAAATTAAATAAAAAAGGGGAAAATTAGTAAAATTGACTGTTTTATAAGGTTTTTTTTTTTTTTCATTTAACTTTTAGTATTAAGTACTGTGCCACCACCTATTATTACAGTATTATTCAAAATTAAAGAGATGGTTTCAAAGGCAGTGTGTTCCCTTAAACCTCCTGTCCGTAGCCGACGAAGCGCTCGCGAGCTAATGCTATTCCTATGGGAAGGTTGTTCTCTAATATCGGGTTTGAATTTCAACATTTTTAAATAATAATAATAATAATTATTATTATTATTATTATTTTATTTATTTATTTATTTATTGCATTGGATAGCTGAGGTGTATACCGATACCTCCGCTCCTTTTTTACTTCTTCGATTTTGGTTGCAGATATTTTTAAAAAAGGCACTTTCTATTTCGAAACCAGTTTTGAAAGTGAAACTAACTTTATAAAAAATATCTGTGTGATGTAGAGATGCACCTCATATATGCAAATCAATATATACATATATATATACATTTAAAAATGTCAAAATTCAAACCAGATATTAGAAAATAACCTCTCCATAGAAATAGCATTAGCTTGCGAGTGTTTCGTCGACCCTGGACAGGAGCCTTAAGATACTTGGCAAAACAGACCCAAAATAAAATTTTCAACTTCGAAAAATAAATGACATAATCTATACACGGTGTCTAATTTCTTTTTTTTTTGTTAATCTGAAGCATTTTTTAATGACTGTTTTACTTATCTTTTAATAGTTTAATGGATCAATACGCTATTCTTTTATCCTAACAATAGTTGATGTGATATTTTTTTCCAATAATTCATCCTCCATCATGATTTCACGGCATGGGTAACAAGAATTAGTTTTTCATATCAAGGCAAAAGGTTCATTAATTCTCTTTTTGAAGGAGGAGTTTGATTTACTAGTTAGATCATATTAAAATCAGGTTATTAGCTAATAATAGAACCTGAACTTGAGGAACGAATTTTGATAAACAGCTTTAGTTTAGCTTAGCGTTCTAAAGCTTTCAGATTGTCCGATTAATTCACAGAACAAAAAGTTTTTTCTTTTTCTCTCTCTCTCTCTCTCTACATGAAATTCAAATGAACTAGTGGATTTTTGGCAATTTCGAAAACTGTGAATATTCAAGTTATTTATGTATAGATACTACTATTCTTGTAATTTCATGCTAACCTAGTTGTAATAATAAAATTTTATTCTAAATCTTGATTACTATCAATAAGAATACAACAAATAAAACAATAAAGTTTTTTTTTTTTTTTTTTTTTTTTTTTTTTACATTTTAAGGCAATTTTGTTGTAAACAGACAGACAGTCACAGGAGAAAAAACGGCCGTATCAAATTTTTAAATAATTGTTATGTAATTGAAAGATGGTTACAACGGTTACAGTTAGCAAATGATAATTTCATACATTTTATTTAATGTAAATGATTACGATTAAAAAATGGTATTGTAAAAGAGAAACGGGAATTACCATACTTTTCGGATATCTTAATGTAATGTCTATCTATATTACATATAAAATAACATACAATTTATTATAGTAAAGATGCATTTCATTCAGAGGGAATTCAGAAACATATACGTTTCACAAAATTTTACTTTTGTCACAATATAGTTATAGAAAATATGTAATCTCACTTGTAACACACCAACATCAATTATGTAAAACAAACAATTAAACACATAAAAAAGCTGTGTTGATTATAATGGATTTTATTGATTTTGACTATTCAAAATTTTATAAATACATTGTAATTATAAAAAATATAGATTTTTATTAATACTATCAGAAATATGTATATATACATACAGGTGGTTATCAAAATAATGGAAACACCCTTGATTTTGAAGGAATTCTTTATTAATATGGCGTAGGACCGCCTTTGGCATGTAATACAGCTTGGATTTGCCTGAGAATCGAATCATACAAATTCTGAATAGTGTTTAGAGGAATATTGTACCATTCTTCATGGAGATATTGTGAAAGTTCCGTGAGAGATTCCGGTGGAGGATATCGATTCCGGATTGAAAGCTCTAAAATAGACCACAACGGTTCGATTATGTTGAGGTCTGGGGACTGTGCGGGCCAAGGTAGATGTTCCACCTCATCCTCATGTTCATCAAATCATGATTGGACAACTCTGGCTGTATGAATAGGGGCATTATCATCCTGGAAAATTCCATCTCCTACAGGAAACAAAATTTGCATCATGGGATGGACCTGGTCAGCTAAAACTTCTCTATACTTCTCCCCAGTGATCCTTCCTTTCAGGGTTACGATTGGACCAGCAGAAAACCATGACACGGCTGCCCATACCATGACCGATCCACCTCTATGCTTGACAGTTGGACGGAGGCAATCAGGATCATACGCTTGTGCAGGTGTTCTCCAGACATGTATCCGTCCTGTTGTGGGGAAAAATGTGAAAGATGATTCGTCTGACCATATAACAGTCTTCCACTTATCAATCGACCAGGTTTTGTGGTTGTGGCACCAATCTACACGACGTTTGGCATTAGCATCTGTGACAAGTGGCTTTGGAATTGCTGTTCTGCCGTAAATGTTCTCTTTATATGAAGGTATCTCCGAATTGTAATTGTTGACACTGGAGAATCCAGATGCTGATTGAGCTCTGCGGTCACTTTGGCTGCAGTTGTTTTTTTTTTTTTAGACATTACAATCCGCTTCAATACCCGTCGGTCTCTTTCACTCAGCTTCTCCTTCCGTCCACTATTTTGCTTTGCTGAGCTTGTCTTTCCGCGCTGTGTATATGCTATCATGACTTTAGACACCGTACCTCTAGAAACGCCTATAAGCTGGGATGTTTCGGTCACCGTTGCTCCAGCTAGTCGGGCTCCTACAATTTGGCCTTTTTGAAAATCTGTGAGGTCGGACATTTTACGCTTCTGACAAAAAAAAAATCAAAACGTAGACAACTCTTCTAGAGCTCTCTCATACTACTAATACTAATTATATTAAAAAAAAATCTGGCAGCTAAGATTATATTTTAATGCTTACGAAGGGAATTCTTAAATGTCCCTTTCATTCACAAGTATTTCCATTAGTTTGATAACCACCTGTACATATTTCATGTAAAAATGAAATACTAAAGACGATAACATTGGTTTGGAATTGTTCACTTACATTCTGTCTTTACAAGATGAAAGAAAATATTAGATTCGTGCTCATTTTTAAATTCTGATTTTCGACGTATGTACACGTTTTAGACGTCAGATATCCGATAAATAAGATTTTACAAAATGTCGGAGAATCTGAGTGTCACTCTGTGAGTCTGTGCGTCTTTCTGTGTGTATCTGACAAAAATTTTGTGGGCGCTCTATCTCTGGAACTAACGAACGAAATTTAATAAAAATTTAGATTCAGTTAGTCCCTCATATTAATAGGCTCTGATTACATTTTGCCATAAATCGGTGGTGTAAATTTGGTTTAAGCAATGCTGCATTTTCCCATTTTCCGTAGTAGCTCTGTCTCAAGAACTAATGCATGGATTTTCACCAAATTTCAGAATCAGTTAGTCTGTCATATAAAATCTTCCTGAGTCATTGGTATAAATCGCTGAATAGGTGGCGCTGCTATGCAGATTTTTTTATGATTTCCACAATAACTCTATCTCAAAAGTTAAATCTCAGATTTTCACCAAATTTCAGAATCAGTTAGTCTCTGATATAAAATCTTCCTGAGTCTTTGGTATAAATCGCTGAATAGGTGGCGCTGCTATGCAGAATTTTTTATGATTTCCACAATAACTCTAACTCAATAGTTAATGCTCAGATTTTCATAAAACTTCTGATTTAGTTAGAAGCTGGCATCAGCTGTTGCTGATTAGATTTTGGTATAAATCACGGAATAGCTAATGCTGCTATACTGCATTTTTCAGTAAGTATTAACATGTGTGAGATAGAAGAAAGTTTTGGGATTGCCACAACCGAGTAGTTATTTTTGTGCTGTCTTTACAAGAAGAAAGTATTAGATTCGTGTAAAATTTCGGCTTCTGATATTCAATAAATTCATACGTTTTAGATAATCCAAAATGCAATTTGGCTAATTTTAGAAAATATCTGTCTGTGAGTTTGTAATTCTGTGAGTCTGTCTGTCTGCATGTGACTCAAATTTTGTGGGTTCTCTAGTTCAAGAACTAACGCACGTAATTTAATAAAACTTTAGATTCAGTTGTCCTAGATAAAAATTGGTCCGGATTAATTTTTGGTATAAATTGCCCTGCAGGTGACACTTCTATCTGCATTATTAATGATTTCGCAATTTGTATATCCCAAAATGTATGTGCTGATTTAAATCACACTTCAGATTCAGTTTTACCTTGATATAATTTGATGCTGATGACTTTTTAATGTAAATCGCCCAAGAAGTGGCGCTGCTATGTTGCATTTTTTCTGATTTCTACAATAGCTCTATATCAAGAGCTGGTGTATGAATTTCCATCAAACTGTAGACTCAATTAGCTTATGTTATAAATTAGTACTCATTAGTTTTTGATGTAAATCTCCTAACAGGTAGACTCTGGTATGCTACAATTTTCATGAGCTAATGCAAGAATTGTCACTAAACCTAGGGGTGGGGTGGATGTATTATATCCTTCTTCCAGGGATTTAAATATATTGTATTATATCCCACGTAATTTTAATCAAGATTTGTACAAGTAACTTTTAGTTATATTTTACTTTTATAACTTTGGTGGTGGAGAAAGTTGCAAAATTACTTTCCTTGTTTTCAAAAAAAAAAAAAAAAAAAAAAAAAAAAAGAGAGAGAGAGAGAGAGAGAGAGAGACGAAAAGAAAAAAAACGAAATTTTTGGTGAATTCAACATTTTAGAAACACAAATTATTTGCTAATGAAAGGGTTAAAGAATATTTTTGCGAAACATCACATTTGCTTAAATACGTCATCAAAATTGAAAAGCGTTTATGCATTCGGTTTGTCTGCTCGTCTGGCAGCGCTCTAACTCTCGTGAATATACTCGGATTGTCCAGAAATTTTTGGACATTTACCTTAGCATGAACCCTTTGAAAATGAAGTTTCAACCATGATTAGTTTATTTACAGGGACAGTCAAAAGTTTTCCGTTACATTGGGACCTATGGGAAGAATTGTTTCAAATGAATTTTAAAGATGTTACACTCGATCAAATGTATTCAAATTTATATGCATCTACGAAATGCACTAAAATATGCATTCTGTAATATATGCATTTAAGAGAGTAGTTATTATCCATTTACACGGCCTCACAAAAGAATTCTAATACATAATAGTAAAAGAGGAAATTATTTGCTACATATTTTAACGATTGTAAATGGTGGTTTCATGTGTAATCAAATTGATATACTTCGCTGAGACTTAATATTAGTTATTTCATGCATAATACGAAGTGCATAGTATTTACAGGGATACACAAAAGATTTCAAATAGTATATTCTATCCGAAGTACTGTATATTATGGATGATGACTGTTCGATGGATGAAATGCATTTTTAATTATGATATGCGTTTTTAAGTTTTACTAAATGCATGCATATTATATAATGTATATAAACTTTAATAGTAACACAATTTATATATACAGGGTTACATAAAACATCTTGGAAAGATTACTGAATATGAGCGTAATTTATTTAAAGATGCATTTAAATGTGTTATCCATTTTTATGTTGAACTGCCTTCAATTTACTGAGAAAATTTTGTAGAATATAGATAAAATGATATACAGGGTCACGCAAGGAACTGAATACATGGTCATCTTTTGATGAAAATTTCTGGAAATGTGATTTAAGTAGTTTAAAGAGTATTTTTCCTTAAACTAAATTTTAGAAAAATACTGTCGTGTAATAAAGTTACTAGGCAAACTACAGAGCTGAACAAAAGTATTGAAGTATGTTTCCATCTATTAGTATAAATTTCTAAATGAAACATTTCATCCAGCTAGGCATTTTCTTGCTTAAATTTTCTCATTGTATAGCATTTATATCAACCGACAAATCTGATACAGGGCTGTTCATAAGTATTGGAATACATATTTGGTTATGGACAGTAATTTATTTCCCTGGATAATGAAGTTTTGTTAAAGATTTCAGAACGTGTTGGAAGTATTTCATAATCTATGCTTAACGCATTATTTTTCTTGTTTAAGTTTAAATTTTAATATTTGTAGCAGTTTCCGCCAAAATAGTGGCTTAATCCAGCTCAGAGGATATCTTTCGTGATTTCTTAAACATTTAAAAATAATCAGCAGTCATGACACATTGGAGTATGAGTAGAAAATTATCGATAATCATGTCTTCCAAATGAATAAAAGTATTATAATTCCTCAATTATTATTTTTTTAATCTGAATACTATACGACATACATATATATGCACTCAGGAACATTGAAAATAGCGCTCCAAGAAGGGAGCATTAGATTGAAATGAAATTCAGCACACATAACGATACAGATAAGAGATTCCCTTGATCCCAAAATCAAGACAATTAAACACAGTGTGTACAATTATACAAATGCAGTGCAATTTTAAAAGTGCTTCAGACCGCCTTTTGATGCAATACATACCGCAACGTGATGCGACTTCGAGTTAATTAGATATGTCTGGTGTTCTCCTGTGGTAAACGAGTCCATAAATCTTGAACAGCCACCTAGTGGTTCATCTGGAC
The DNA here is from genome assembly GCA_964019185.1 of Maratus speculifer. NCBI lineage: Eukaryota > Metazoa > Arthropoda > Arachnida > Araneae > Salticidae > Maratus > Maratus speculifer. The sequence continues at coordinate 89,797,176 of OZ025296.1, forward strand.
CCACACATGCTCTAGAGGTCTGCACGGGCCGGAATTTCCAGGCCCGGGCCCGGCCCGGCCCGTAGGAAAGTTATTTCGGCCTGGCCCAGCTCGTTGTAAAACTCAAAAGTTCGGCCCGAGCGCGGCCCGGCCCGTTTTGGCCCGTTGCAATTTCTACGATTTCTAAAAAATTCAGATTTTTATCATATAACTAAGATTCCTTTAAAGAATACTGCATACATATCTATGGAATGATTTTACAGTATATTTTACAGCAAATACACATTAACAACATTAATGATTACTTAGATTCTTAGGCTTTCAACAATCGAATAAAGATTCAAACCTCCTGACTGCCGCCGGCTGATTTTTTCACACACTAAGCTGCAGGTTTCACTGCAACATAAGCAATATTTAAATTAGTATAATTCCACAAATAACACCCAGTTCTGAAAAATTAAGTTAGGATTGATGCTATCAAAGATTATACACCGATACTAATAACGTATTTTGCATCAGGTTGGAAAAAACATCTTTTTTTATATTTTTAATAAATTACAGAGAAAACACCATTACAATATTACCCTTTGGCTGGGCAGTCAGGGGGTTAAAAAATTAATATGGCTTAGAATAAAAGAAAAAAGAAAGAAAGCTAAAAACATCGTTAATTTTGAAACTTTTTAATAAAAGAAGATTTATAAATATATTTCTATATCATTTTATTATAGATTTCAAATCATAATTCATTCTTAAATTCAAAGAAGCTCCTTTCTGATACATTTCTGAATTCATTTTTTTTCTCAGAAACGCATAAGATTAGCAGATATCTTTATTCAGAAACTATATAATCGAATGGCATTATCCATTTTTTGATACAAGCAATTTAAGAATACTGCAAACAAATAAAATACTGTCATAATTAGCGTTTTGAATAGAATTTCCGGAAGCAATAGCAAGGGAAGGGAGAAAAACCTGCAATCATTTAAGAAACTATTACAGTGGTGGTCAAAATTATAAGGACAAGGCAAAAATTGCCAAATCTTGGCTATATTTGGCCGGAAACTTATGCAAATTTAAAAGCTGGAGAAAGATGAAAAATGAAGAATATTTTTATAAATCTTTATGTAATTATGTGGAAAATTCATATTTATAAAATGTATTGAGGATTTATACAGGGATCTAATATGGACAAAATTATAAGAACAACCATATTTGTGTGTTCTAAAAAGTAAAATTTGCACATTTTTTGCTTTGCACACGGAATTTCAAGACGATATAAATGCATAGTAACCGTTTGGGCTCATGATATTTTGTTTTTTAGTCATGCCGTTAGGTACAAAGCTTTCGGAGTTTAAAAAAGAGAAAAAGGATGCATTTAAAATTTTAGGACTTTCTGGTCGCCAAATAGTGACAAAGCTTAATGAATCAAGAACGGTTATTTACAATTATCTTAAAAATCCCGGTAAATATGGACGGCAAAGACATATAGGTAGGCCATCTTCTGCTTCTGTGCGAAAGAAAAGAATGACAATAAGACGAGCCTTCTCCAAAAAAACAAGCGTCTACAGAAATAAAACATGAATTGAACTTAAAATGCAGTGCTCTAACTGTTCGACGTTTTTTACAAAAAGAAAAAAAGGTTGGCTATGGTAAAGGTATCTCAAGTCCGCCTCTTACAAAAGTTCATAAGAGACTGAGGATAGAGTTTGCCAAAAAATACATTATTGTGGAAAAAAAATGTGGGATGATGATGTCTTTTCCGATGAGAAAAAGTTTAATTTGGATGGGCCAGATGGTTTCCGCCACTTCTGGTATTATCTCCGTAGAGAAAAAGAAATTTTCTCAAAGCGTGTTTTTGGAGGTGGCTCAGTAATGGTCTGGTGAGTTCTCGCAACTGGTGGAACTGTTCCGGTAGTTTTTGTGCAGGGCAGAATGATTTCTGAGAGTTATGTTGATGTATTTGGGCGATAATTTTTATTGGAAGCACCGTTAATAACGAGTGGAGACTATTTTTTCCAGCAGGACAGTGCCTTAGTACCTGTTTCCCAAACGTCAAATTTGCCCCACCAGTGGCCGCGAGGTTCTGACCTCAAACTGGTAGACGGTAGGTGCTGGGTTCGAACCCAATCGCGACCGTCGGCCTAACCGTTCGAAGTTTTCCGTGGTTTTCTTCGAACCTTGCGTAAATACGGGTTAGGTTCCCTTAGAAAGACCCCCACGGAGGGCAATCCACCCCATAGGGCCTATATCCCATAGCGTAGATAATCGGCCGACAAAAATACACCACTACACCACACCCAAACGTCAAAATCGTGATTTGATGCTAATTTTGTGAAACTACTTAATTGGCCGACCAGAAGCCCTGATCTGAATCCAACGGGAAATCTATGGGGTATTCTGACACACGAAATATTCAAAAACGGTATGCAATATAAAAATAAGTAAGAGTTCAAGTCCTTCATCGAAAACACCTGGTCAAAAATTTCCAAGAACGTTCTAAAGGAACAATCTAATTCTATGACGTCAAGACTTTTAACAGTAACAGAGAAGAAAAAGGAATTTTTTAATTATTAGTGCATCTCAGGCAAAAAATATTCACTGTTCTTATAATTTTGTCCAATTTTTTACAATGAGGAATTTTGTTATTTATGGCAAAACATTCTTTTTTGCATTTTTCAATCTTTTACATTCTACAATGATTTCTGGCATAAAAAAGTATTTTATGCATAAATTTCACTTTATTTCGTTCATAAATAATTTTTTTCTGTTAAATTTTCAATTGTTCTTATAATTCTGACCACCACTGTATATCTCAAAAAGGTTATACAAGTATTTTATCAACCAAAAATGAAAAACGCTATTCGATTCCAAATCCCTTCAATAGTTAGGCTTATCACTTTTATACTTTTACAATTTAAAATTAATCAGAAAATGTGTCAAACTTTCGCATTATTGAGAAATTAATTTAAAAATCATCAAGAAGTATATATCCGAAGACTAAGCTAATATAAGTTCTTTATCGCTGTTAATAATTTTACAAATCATGTTTTCTTCCAATAATTAAGTCTAGTACCGATCCGGCCAGTCTATATGTAGAAAAATAATGCAAGCGTGATCTCGGACCAGCATGAGTCAGCTAAAAAAATATTAAAACGGGTTACACATAATGTAATTCTCCGATGTCGATACACCGTGCATTTTATATTGATGCTGTCAAACTAATATGGACACATTTATTCTTATTCTCGTTAAAACCATTTTGGTTAAAAATAGCTCATATTTTATCGTTTCTGCTTAAATCTTCAGAATGGGCCGGCAGGCCAGAAAATTTTTTTTATCGGCCCGGCCCGTCTGGCCCGTTCAGTTTTTTTGTCGGCCCGGCCCGGCCCGTTAGAAAATTCAAAACGATTCCGCCGGGCCGGGTACGGGCCACGGGCCAAGCCCGGGCCCGTGCAGGCCTCTAAATGCTCTATGGGGGACAAGTTCGGACAGCCGCGGCTGTGGAAAGGAATGTCAGGTTTATGGACCTTAGGTAAAGCATAATTTGATCATAACTAAGGCTGACAAAGGTTGTCAGATTGTTGTTCTTGACAAGTCTACATATTTGGAAAAATCCCATAAATTAATTAATGATGGTCCCTATGTGGATATCCACAAAGATCCTTCTTCTAGTGAAATTAATACTATCAATTCTGCCATTAAGTCTTCACACATTATTCCTGCTAAATTAAAGAGGTGTCTTATTCCTTCAATTGCTGATTGTATGCCAGGTTTTATGCTTTACCTGAGGTCCATAATCCTGACATTCCTTGTAGATCCATTGTATTCAGTATCGGTACGGCTTCTTATAAACTTGCAAAGTATCTTGTTTCCATATTTTCTCCTCTCTCAAGCAGTAATTCTTTCACTGTTAAGAATTCTTTTGATTTTGTTAAGAAACTTCACAGTTTTAAGCCACAAGGCCACATGATGGTTTCTTTTGATGTTTCATCATTATTTACTAATATTCCTGTCGAAGGCGCTTTAGATTGCCTGAAGAAAAGGCTCTGTGAATTTCATTTTTCTTTTTTCGAAATCGAGGAGCTCATTCATCTCTCTCGTGCTTGCTTATCTCAAAATACTTTTGTATTTAACGGGAATTTCTTTCGTATGACTGACGGTTTGGCTATGAGTAATCCTCTTAGTCCGATTTTATGCGATTTGTACATGCACTATTTTGAAATAAAATTGTTTGAAGTCTTAAAATTTCAGTTCTATGTTCGTTACGTAGATGATATCTATGCTTTAGTTGAAGTGAATTCAGATACAAATCATATTCTCTCTATCATGAATTCTATTGATTCTTGCATTCAATTTGCTTTTGAAGTTGAATTGAACAATTGCCTTTCTTTTCTGGATATCCTTGTTATTCGCAATGGAGATAATTTTCAGACTACTGTCTTTCGCAAACCTTTTGCGGTCAGTCTTCCACCTCACAGATATTCTTCTCATCCTCCTAATCAGAAAGTTGCGGCTTTTAAAACTTTTGTTTTCCGGCCTTCCAATATTGTTTCAACTCCGCAGTTACTCAGTGATGAACTTAACTATCTAAAAGCTATTGTTGTTGATCGATGTTATTCCCCTAATATTATAGATTCAATTAATCGAAAATTGACAAAATCCACCCAATCTGAAAGAAAAAAACTTTAATTCGGACTCCAATACTTTGGATGGTTTACGCTATTTCCCCAAAATCAGTCAGCAAGTTGCTAAAATTTTAAAAAGGTTCGATTTCAATGTTATTTTTTTCTCCTGTTAATAAAATTGCTTTTTCTAATCTTAAGCACTCCATTGATCACTTAGATAACTAGGGTATTTACCAAATTTCTTGCCAATGTGGTCTTGCTTATATTGGCCAGACTAAACGTGCTCTTAGATTTCGTTTAACTGAACATAAAAGGTATGTCAAAAATCAAGAGCTTAAACGCTCTTCTATTGCTCAACATTGTTGGTCTTCACAACATAAATTTAATCTTTCTTCAGCCACCATCATCCATAAGTGTCTTTCTATTTTGGATCTTAATTTTTGCGAAGCTTTCCACATCATTAAAAATTTTCTCTCCTTAGTCAAGTACTCCTTATTTTCCTAGCATTTGGAAATCTTAAATTTAAATCTTTTTTTTCCTTTTCGTTTTTTAGTTTTTATTTTGTTTGTTCTCCGGTAGATGTCGCTACTTGTCCACCCAGTTGTTCTGGCTGCTTTCTTCTCATTGGTTGCTTTCCTTTAGGTGGGATCGTTCCCGTAGTGGGTATATAAGCCTGCATCTCTCTGCCTCTTTGCCCAGTTTTGCTTTGCCTAGCTCGCTGAGTTCTTGCATTGAAGAAGAATCTCGATAGAAGATTCGAAACAGCTGTTTACTCTTTTTTCATACTTTATTTGTGCATTTATAATCGTTGGTTTTCTATCTTGGAACCTCTATATTTGATTTTATTGTAGGACGAGTCACTATGGGTTCCACTGGCGCTTCCGCATTATCTTCAGTCCTTCCACCTCATCATCTTTCTAATTGCTCTAGACCTGGTACGCCCACCTGTGATACAATTTCGTGTTTACCGCTCCCAGCATATTGTGACAGCACACTCCAAACGATAGACCTAGCGAACAACACAGTGGTGTGCCAATCAGACAAAGAATATATATTTTAGAAAGGACGTAAAAAAGTTACCATTTAGTAGCCATAAAGGATAAAAAACATCACGTGACCACAAACAGGCCGTCTGATCCAAACAGACCGCGAATATATGTATATTTGCCAACAGTGATGATACTCAATTGTTAATTGTATTCGCTATGGATGTCGTATTTGTAGTATTATGTAACGGTTATATATATAATACTCTTTATAAAACTATCAATACATGAAACGATTTTTAGACAATTTAAACGAAATCGCATTAAAAGTAGATTAAAGGTCGTTTTTTTAAAAACTCTCTAACTAATCTTTAAAACCCTTTATGTCCCAAATTATGAATTCATCAAATTTTCATCTTCTAAAGCATTTTTAGTAACATTTTGAACATTAGAAGATTTATACAAACATGTAATAAATTTTAGAAGCACTTTGCTGTTTCAAATTAATGAATTAAATTTAATTTATAGGGATTTTGTGCAATATTTGTAAATTTACTCAAATCTTTTATACAAAGTATTTTTTTAAAGTATTTTATAGAATTAGGAAGTGTACAAGTATAATGCTCTTACAATAAAAACATAAAAATATCTTCTAACTTAAACTTTTCTCCCACAATCTTTCCACATCAAAAAAGCTGAAAGGATGCAAATGAAAAAAAAATGTACATATATCATTCTTTTAAACATATTTTTCTTTTGTGCAACCGTAATGCTTTTGAAATAAGATAAAGTATCTATTACTCATTCTAAATTGTAGTATTACTAATCAAAGATGCATTAAATTAATTTTATAACAAGTTATTTTGATGATACTTTAAAGTACCGTCGGGCATAAAACATTTATAGAATTCTCCTAAGCAGCGTTTTATAAAATGCTTTAGACAAATCTGATTTCATTCAAATTCGTTTAACAGAAATTTTTTCAATCGATAATAATACATTTCACTTTGTTTATGTGGACTGTACGAAATTTGTTTCCCGTCATATATGTCATCCTTGATAAAAACTTTTCATTGTTCATTCAAATGCTTCCAGTTTTAAAAGTTCACAACTTCCTTATAATGCAACTTGTCTTTAAAAATTAAATTGCTTATCGTAGATACTTTCACTGAAGCATGTGTCAAAATCTATTTTATTGCATATTAAAAGCATTATTTTATATGCAAATTGCATATAAAATTTTATTCTGTTTATTTTTATTTTGAAAATTAGAGTGCGGTCAAATAAACGAAATAACAAAATTCTTAAAAGAGGAAACCGAAAACAATCGACCTATTACGCAGAATCTACCATAATTACTTTTTCGTAATCATTATAACAGGTGTTTTATCTTAAAAATGCCTATTATCACCGTGTTTGAAACTGATTTAATGATTTGTTTTGAATAAATTTTCTACTTTAAACAGAGCAAAAATAAGTTATATGATACATTATTTTGTAGCTACAGCCGAGACTTAATAATGCATTTGGATCAACTTGCAAAAGACAAATTTTAATCAATAAAATGTTTTTTAATTGAAAGATGTAAAAAAGGCAAAAAAATTATTGCAATATCTGAAACTCCTTCGTACATTCTGTAGATTTTCTTTGCTTGACTGTTACACAATAATAAATGCGTAATTTGTTAATTATTACAGTCCATTTATTTCTTTTACATACAATATATAAACGCTTAACACAACCATAAATGAGTAATTTATCATTTTTCTTTTTTTAATCTTCTGTTGCGTCTTATCGGTTTTTTAGACAAGTTATCGGTTAAATGAAAGAAACATGACTTTTTGCATAATCAAAGAGATTGTAATAAATTTATAACTGTTTAGTCAAATAAAACACATTTTTAAAATTTATAATACATTCGTTATTGCACTTAGGAGAATTTTTTAATATGTTGTATAATTAATTATTAAGAAAATGCAAAGCTGGTGATTTATAAGTTCATAAGTTTAAAATTTTAATACTTAATTTATTCGTTGGTTTCACCATACTTTTAAATGGATTCCTTGGGAAATTAAACTGATTTTTACATCTAACATAAGACTGTTTTTATTATTATTATTAGCATATAAATGTGAATTTTTTTTAGATAAGTTATCGATGAAATAGACTTATGAATTCCTGAATGCGTTGTTAAAGAAATGATATTCAGTTTATTAAATGTATAGTTTAATAATTTTTCACTGTTTTTCTCTCCCTTTTCTTTTACATCTTTCATGCATTCTTTGTATTTGCTATAGCAAAATCGAACACAGTTTATAAATATTAAATCCATTAACTGTTTCTTTTTGCTAAATCTTCTAATGCGATAAAGTCTGCTTCAGATGGAATAGCGCGAGACCGGAGAGATTCCTTATTAGCAAATTCACCATTTTATTGTAATTGTACTGCATTTGTTTTACCGGAAACATTTGTTTTTCGTTCAAAGTAGTATTTGCTATAGACAAGTTACGTTTTCACAGATATAGCGTATAAATCATTAAACTAATTTTACAGCAAGTATAAATTAGTATAAATATTGCAATTCATGTCAGTTATAACGAGCTCGGATTGCGAGAGCCTAGTTTAAGCGCTCAAATTAAAAAAATAATAATAACTGATGGACATAATTAAAAATCCATCGCAGAACACTCGCTTTTAATGAAGGAACTCGAATATAAGGAACAAACGTTTTGAAATTTTTCAACTTACCTCACTTTTACCAAGTTATTTTTTTTTTCTTTTTATTTTATGAATATGCAACATTTTTAATAAAGTACTATGAAGCATATCAAAGAAATTGGTTTCCATTTATATAGTAATTCTTCTCAATCCTTCCAGGGGCAAGTAATAGCATTGAAGTAATGTCAAATTTGTATTAGATTTTTTGCAATTTTCTAAATCTCTCACACCAAAATTATAATAGTAAAATTTCGTTCAAAATTTCTGATATAAGACTTGATTAAATTGATATAAAAATATTCCATCGCCTTCAAGGGTTTAAAAGACTGTTGTTCGACTCTTCTGTTCGACAACTCACAATACAGAAGTCTTATAGTGGAATATTTCAGAAACATGAGACATATCCCACGACTATTAGCCTTAGTTGAAGAGGAGATATTTTTGCGAGAATACATGCTTTATTCTTACATTTTCAATTTGTTATTATATTTAATTATGCTTAAATGTATATTTTTTGTAGTTTTATGAATTTTTGAACTGAAAAATTTTCGTTTTAATGTAATAAAAAATTAAAAATATGTTCTTTTTAAGTATTTTTAATTTCTAATTTAGGTATATTGATTTTGATATATAACTCATAAAATGTGGGACGATTTTTGTTGGAGCAAGTTTGAAGTATAGTTGTATTGCTTATAGTTTTGAAGGCTGATAAAAAATTATCTTTGCATATAGTTGCATTTTTAATTATAAATTGTTTTGGTAATTCCTTAAAAACACTCAAAAACCAGAATCTCTATACAACAGACTCCCTTAAATAAGCAACCCTAAAATCCACACATAATTTAAAGATGTAAAGAGAGAAACTTTGAGTACAGATGTACGAACAAAGTTTCATTTTTTTTAATATCAATTCCATATGTATTTTAATCTGTAGTTTTCGTTAATATTACAAAATTCATGCTTTTTCATGAAGGAAGAATAAATTTATTTCTGAAAAAATTCAAGATATTGCTGATATCAGTGATCATCATAATCATTTTGCCAAATGTATTTATAAATTAATCAAGCTTTTTTTATTATTAAATCTGGCTAAACCTGAAATAAAGCTTTCTTATTTTATAATTTTGTATGTGAATTAGTCTTTTACTTTTAATATTTTAATTATTTAAAAAAAGTTGTTCTAAATTTTTATTACTTTAGTTTATTACTGTACTTAATTACTTTAATATTTTACAGTATTGCAAGCATGCATTATAATCTCAACTGCATTATTAATTATCTTGAAATTACTGTTTTAAAAATGTAAACAAAGCAATGGCCAGAAATCGTTTTCTACCATGGGATAGCATTGAATTAATTACGTATGATAGTATTTAATATAATAATTACCATGACAAACTGGAATCATTATCTATAGTGGGATATTATGGAATTAATTACGTAAAAAAAAAAAAAAAAAAAAAAAAAAAAAAAAAAAAAAAAAAAAAACGAAAAAACGAGGAAAACGTGAATTAATATCTTTTTTTTTTTTTTTTTTGATTCTATTTTAATAAAATTTGAAACGACTCGATAAAATTCTGAAACGATTAGATATATTAAAATTCAAAACATTCGGTTGTGTACATTTTGCACTGTTATATGAAGAGAAGATGGCCAAATAGACAGACGGACTAAACGGCAACCATAGGTGTTATGTATTTACATAATTACGAACGCACCTAAAAAGCAAATATATACATTTCATGTTGTCTCGTTCTACTGTAATATTTTAATTCTGAAATAAATAAGGTGGTCTGGGGTAATAACGCCAGGCGGGGTAATAACGCCAAATGCTAATATTTTGCATAATTATGAAATAATCTGGTAAATGACAACCATGTGCTCTGCGCAGAAGGGTTTTGAGTCATACAAATCGCAAAAAACAACTTCAAGTTAATTTGTTTCATTTTTAGGTCTTATTGTTTTTACAAGCAACTAAAATTAACGCTTGATCTAAAATTTGCGAGATACGTTTTGTGATGTGAAGACTATTTTTTTATCCGGAAATACTTTGTTAATTACATAAATTTGTAGTACATTTTATGGACTTTCAAAATGTTGTTGAAAATTTTGGATATCTTCTCGAGATAATTTGTAATTTAAAATGTACAGCGCAATAACTATAACGGGGTAATAACGCCAATCCTTGGCATCAATACCCTGTTTGATTCCCTACAGTGGCCGAGCTACATCCTAAATACTGATTCAAATAAACACAGTTAAAACTGTGCAATGCTTCTAATAATTCTATTTAAGCAGTCCTTTTTAAGCAAAAAGAAGCTCACGGTCTGATATTCTTTTGCCTCATCCTCCCCCCCCCCCCCTCCACATCACACCTTTATTTTTCTTACACTTTCACGAAAAATTGAACATTTTCAATAGCTTAGAATGCAATTTGTCAATTTCTAAGTTTGTAGAGTTTGTATCTTTAGAATTGGGCAATCTACATACAATTATTCCATCTTATTTCATAGTTTTGTTTGCATGGCGTTATTACCCATATAGGTGGGTAATAACGCCAAATAGCATTGGTCAAGAAATCACACCATTACATTTTATGAATACATATCTGTTAAATTATTTTTTTTATATAGATAGTCAATGAGTTGCTGTATCAAATCATATATTTCTTTGAAAAATACAAACTAAAACTGAGCCGTGAAAATTGGTAGAACCTTAACGTGGCGTTATTACCCCAGGGTACCTTATTAAAAAAAACTTGTGTAATCACAATATAAAAGGAAAACTTTAAAAAAGAAGCAGCATAAAAATGAAATAATTTTATATTTATGATATTTTTTTAAAAAGATTTCTTGATATTTATTTCTGCGTTACTTTCACCACGCATTTAAATGGATTCTCGTTGAAATGATGCATCTAAATTTTACACCTAACACAAGCAGCTTTTGATTAGCATACAAATGTGAATATTCATGAGGTATTGTTTCAAAATAAATGGATGCTACCAATATTAAAGAAAACTTGTTTCTTGCTTAAAAATTAAAAGAAAAGAAAAAAAATCTGATGAATTCTAAATCTTACTTCCGCACGTCTTTTCCTTCATTAAAACCGGAGAAAAAATAATGAATTAATTAAAACTTCTTTTTATGTATTTATTTTTATCGGACAAACATACTTTTGTGTACCCGTGCCGAATATAGACACATGGTTCGGTAATCGTGATCGCCCAGTTGTATTCCTAAAATCGTGATATAATTTTTTTACTCTTTTAACAACGGATTTAAGCAAATGAAAGTACGCAACTGTTTTCTTTAACAACATCACAGCGCTTTGTGTTACATAGTTTTGGAAGCTCGTGACTAGTCATTTGAAGAAAATGCATAGTTTTATCGATTCAAAACAAATGTTATTCCGAATAAACATTGTATTGGTTAAGATGTTTCAACTGTGCCATTTTTTCGTGATTTTTCTTTTCATCAAATTAAGCTGTTTTACCAGTTACAGGTGTCGTAAACTGACGAGTTTCCTTTAATTTTAAATAAACGCATGTAGTTTCCATGTGAACTACTTTACTTTACATAAAATAACTAGAGCACTAATGGTTTAATTTTAATAAAATCGAACTATCGTCCAGCATGATATCATTAATTTCAATTTCGCTTAGTTTAATCTATGTGAAGAGTTCCTTTGTTATGTTTTTTCGTGTTAAAATTGTATATGCAAAACCTCTGCATACTCTGTTCCTGTTTTATTTTTTGACAAGAAGGAAAAATCATTTATAGGCATAGATTATCAAACACTTTACAACACTAACAGAACACTATTAAAAAATTTATTTTTTTTCCCTTAGAATGAAATGAGATTTAATACATACAACAGAGCAACTTAAATAATTATAATTGTAAATAATAATAATAATAATAATAATAATAATAATAATAATAATAATAATAATAATAATACAGTCGAACTTCACTACAGTGAACCCGGGATATAGTGGACACTCAGATGTAGTGAACTTTATTAGTGGTCCCGTCCGAACCAGGCATGTAGTGGAGGGCATATGGGGGTACACGTCGTATACCTTCAGGATTTTTTTAAGAAGCTCCGTATACGCTCTGTTTCTCATACAAAGCATTAGCGTTTACCCTAGCTATGAACGTTCTTGACGTCAGCGTATACCCTCTGTCTAAACCGTATACTCTCTGCATTTTTTACGACTACAACACTGGTCCGAACGCCCTTTTAACTAATGTTATTTTATACGCTTATAGTTGACAGCTGAGAATTTGGTAATTCGTTTATACTGGACTCGATTTTTATTTTTCCAGATTTTTTCCCCTACTACTCCAATTTTAAATTTACACTAGTTGGAACAGCAAATGATAGTATTCCTTTACCTTAAAATGCACATGCCTCTGTAAAGAAAATTTAGCAATAGTTCCATGGCTGGAAAAGTAAAGTGTGAATATTTTTTCGAGAGACGGTACTGAGAACTTCGAATGTTGCAATGATGAAATGAACAGTTTCGGTATCCCAATAGATGAAGAAATGTTATCTGAAGTAAAAGAAAAAAAAATGATGATGAAAAATATTTAGGAGACTATGTTGAAGAAGAACTTGAAATTTCGGTATCTTTTATTTCGGAAGAGACATCGGCAACGAATATCATGAGTAATTTTTCTGCAGGAAATGGGGATCAGAAAATATTGGATTCTTTAGTAATTGTTGATAAAAATTTGATGAATGCTACTTAAAATGGAACTATATTCAATCAAAAATCACCAATTCCTTCAACAGAATGCAAAAATAAAATAAAATTTTAATAATTAACGAATTTTCTTTTTAATATTTGATTTATTATCTATTTAATTAGTTAATTTGTAAACAAATTACATACTATTGCAATCTCTAATTTTAACGACACTTATATCATATATTGAAAAAATGTTTCGTTTTCAAAGAATTTGGATATAGTGAACTATCGGTTATAGTGAACATATTGCGGGGTCCGCAGACGTTTCAGTATAGCGGGGTTCGGTGTAATAGCTTTTTAAAAAAAAAAACTCGGTAACAATCCATTTTCAGCAATAGCTGTCCGTCCATATATGGTAATGCTGCGAATTCTTTTGACCGGCAAAATAAACTGGATTTATAAACACTTTTAAATTATGTTGGAAGGCGTTAAAATTTGCTTACCATCGCGCATCTTTCTGACACATTTACAAAACTTATTCTTACATAGAAACTTTAGACATACATAGGTGACTATACAAATACTTTGTTATCAAATAGCGTTTTCTTTTTCCCTATTAAATTGTATTACAGCTTGAATTATAATAAAGCACAATTTTCTGAAAACTTCTTTGTATTTATTGAAACAGGGATAATTCTAGTCCATTTCTCATTCGATTTTGAATACCAATATCTGAAGAATTCATGCATTTAAAAACAAATATTGCTTTTTGAATATGTCAGAAAGTTCAGTTGCTGAGATTTGAGAACAATCTTAAATGCTGATGAAAAGATCTATGTAGTATTTAAATATCTTATATTACTCGTAAACTTAGTAAAAAAATATATTATGAGACAAATGTAAATTAGTTTCACTTTTTAGAGCATTGGAATTTTGCCGTTATTATTGTCGTTACAACTCTGTTTTGAAGAAGCAAAAAGAATAACTATTTTGCACATTATTTTTCATTTACATACTCGAAACAGTGACACCCATGGACATTTTGTTATTTAGTCTTCAAAGATGCTTTTTTAGACAGTTAAATGTACGAAAATTCTTCATTAATATGCTTTAATAATATTTTTGTGGCAGAACTAGATTTTTTTTATCTATATCATGTCAATGTATTTGTCCATAAAGTTTAACTGAAACGATTATGTTTTTTTACTATTATAATACTTTTTAATAAAATTCCATTAAAAGAAAGAATTTAAAGCTTTCTTTTTATTTATCTAAATATGAAATGTATAAATCTTGATTGATTAAGTTTTAGGTATATTTCGTATAAAATACTACCTATCCCAGCAAAGAAAGAAACAGTGGGCCATCAGCTGGAAAAATGATGGCAGCCATCTGTGCCATCAGCGGTTAAGTGCAATGGTGCCATTACTTAAACCAGTACTAAAGTGTCCGTGCGAAATGCTGCTGGCCCATCAGTGATGGCCAACAGCAGGCCAGCAATGGTATGCCATCACATTACTTCAATCCATCAGTCTTCCCTCAGTGCTAGCACCTATCCTACAGCAATTCCTTTGCTGGACCAGCACTTTTAATCCAGCACCATCACTTATCCTGCAGTGTTTATACAATGGCAAACCATCAGACATTTTTTTTTACTATGAGCAGATACCCAATTGGCACCCATACAAAAAAATCTATATAAAAAGTATTATAGAATTGTAGACCATTTTTCTATAAGCTAGTTTAATCGAAAGCAGTATGTACAAATAACTATATAGAATCATTCGAATATACTCAGATTTCGCCAAGTGAAAACGGTCGACCCTCCCAAGTACTAACCGCGTTCGATGCTGTTTGGATTTTGTGATCGGACGAGCACTGATGCCATCAGAGTATGCTATTGCTTTTCACACCTCCCCTGTTCTTATTAGATTTTTTAAGTTTGTTTCTTTTGCGATTTACCTTCCTGATCTTTAAAGCCAAATAGAAATCATATACATGTCATACACTGATTCTCAAATGTGTGAATTATTAAAACCGAAGTCATTTGTAACTTAGAAAATCAGATTTAAGATTTTTTTTTGTCTTCGATATTCACAACGCCACCTACTGTAAAGGTTGCCAGCAATAATACTGCAAAAGTTCGTGCACTTCGATCGTGTGGTGGGCCAGCGCATGAAATAAAACGGAGGCCGATCAGAATTTTGCATTACGATTTCCAGCAGCGAAGTTGACTGAATCTGTCCAGCAGTGGTCATGCAGTGGTAGACCATTAGCCTGCACTTCTCCACCATTGCCAGCACCTATCTTGCTGCTGGCCAGCAATTTTCTCTTTGCTGGGATGGTGGTCTTTCTGAAAAATTTTTGCAAATCTAAAGCCGATCATGTCCCCTAGACAAAAAACTACCATCAGTAAAAAAGTTTAAGTATTGAAATATGTTTTGCATTGGCGATTAATCGGGAAATTTAGAAAACATTTTTAGGTTTATCATGGTTTCTAATCAGAAATTAATCGCAATTAATGTGTCTATTTAGCATTGCCCTTGAGGACGTGCTAAATACCACATTTCCAATTTTGTTCCAATTTTTGCAAACACCTCAGTTTGATATAGTTTGTTATTTAATGAGTTATTCCATATTTTGATGATGAACCATTGTCTAGTGGTTCTATGTATGTATATATATATACATATGTGTGTGTATATGTATATGTACATATACATCACTTTTTTATGGATACGATAACTTTGATACTTTTGTTCCAATCTCCTCCAAACTGATACATAAAATCGAGGGGTATAAAATCATGGTCAAGTTCGTTAATGAGCAAAATCGGACCAAGGGGGTGGAAATAGGGATGGGTTTTATGAAAACCGAAAAAACGCCATAACTTCTTAATTAAAATAGATATTGAATCAGTTTGAAGTTTATATTACTTCTAAAAAATGGACCAAAAGTTTATGCATGATAGATTTTTGATAAATGTAAAAATGGGCTCAAGTGGCAAAAAAGGGGGTTTTTGGACGAAAAAAAATCATAACTTTGTCATGTCTCAAAATATCAAATCCAACTAAATTTTTTATAAATGTTCTCAAAATTATCCAAAACTTTTGCATTTTCAAGTTTTTTATAGGACTAATTCTTACCGGTAAAAAACAGTAAAAATAAAAACAAAGAGGGGGGGGGGTGTAAAAAGAAAAAAAAACATAACTTCGTCAATTCTGAAACTATCAAATCAAATTAAATTTATTTTACATCTTCACAATAATATCTACAACTTTTATAATGACAAGTTTTTCATAAGACCAATTCTTATAGCAAAAATAAGTTAAACAAAAATAGGAGTTTAAGAAAAAACCTCAAATTCAAACAACAAAATTTCTCACAAAGTGCAAAAGTGTTTATTCTTTCGGTTTGTCTGACCGTCTGACTGGCTGGCCGTCTGTCCGCGCTCTAACTCTCGTAAATATACTCGGATTGCCATGAAATTTTTGGACGTTATTCAGATTTACCCTGCACGAACCCTATTGAAAATAAAGTTTCTACCATGATTAGTTTATTTACAGTGACAGTCAAAAGTTTTCCATCACATTACCGCCTATGGGGAGAAAATCATTTCAAATGAATTTTAAAAAGTTACACCCTGCCAAACATATTCAAATTTATATACATGCACTAAAATATGCATTTTGTAAAGTATACAGTAAAAATAATAGTTATTATTAATTTACAGAGCCACACAAAAGAGTCCATTGCATATTGATAAAGGAGGTATTGTTTGCGACATATTTTAATTATGGTAAGTGATTTCAAGTAATAATCAATTTGACATACGTCACTGAGGCTTAGTATGAGTTATTTCATGTATAATACGAAGTGCATAGCATATACAGGGACACACAAAATAATTCAAATAGTATATTTTATCCGAAATACTGTATAACATGGATGATTGCTGTTGGATGAATGAAATGGATTTTTAATTCTGATATGCGCTTTTAAGTTTCACTAAATGCATGCGTATTATATAATGTAACCGTGTTTTCCGTCATGTAATATTTTAATTCAAAGGATGATTTAACCCTTTCCTACCCGGTGTTCATTACAATGGGCATACAGTTTAAAACCTTGTCGCTTTTAATCCTCTCCTGCAGAAAGTTAAAACTTGCTCCATGAAGAGATGAATAACAAATCTTTTTCAAATTGTTGCGTTTTTACCAATTTCCAACAAAGTTGAAAAGTGTTTATGCTTTTGGTCCGTCTGTCCGTCTGACCGAATGGCCGTCTGTCCGGGCTCTAACTCTCGCAAATATACTCGGATTGCCATGCAATTTTTGGACGTTATTAAAGTTTACTAGCACGAACCCTATTGAAAATGAAGTTTCTACCATGATTAGTTTATTTACAAGGACAGTCAAAAGTTTTCCATTACATTACGACCTTTTGGGAAAAATCGTCTCAAATGAATTTTAAAGATGTTACACCCTGCTAACATATTCAAATTTATTAACACTTTCCAACAAAGTTGAAAAGTGTTTATGCTTTCGGTTTGTCTGGCCGTCTGTCAGTATACCTGTCTGGTCCTGTCTGTCTCTCGTAAATATACTCGGATTGCCATGAAAATTTTGGAAGTTATTGAGGATTACCCTAGCACAAACCCTATTCAAAATGAAGTTTCTATTACGATTAGTTTATTTACAGGGACAGTCAAAAATTTTCCATTACATTACGGCCTATGGGGAAAAATCTTTTCAAATGAATTTTAAAGATGTTGCACCCTGCGAAGTATATTCAAATTTATTTACATGCACTAAAATATGTATTTTGTGAAGTATGCAGTTAAAAGAATTGTAATTATTAATTTACAGGGCCACACAAAAGAGTCCCATTGCATAATATTAATGGGGTATTGTTTGCGACATATTTTAACTATGGTAAGCGATTTCATGTAATAATCAAACTTATATACCTCGCTGAGGCTTAATATAAGTTATTTCATGCATAATGCGAAGTGAAAAGCATTTACAGGGATACACAAAAGAATTCAAATAGTATATTCTATCCGAAGTACTGTATAATATGGATAATTGCTGTTGAATGGATGAAATGGATTTTTAATTATGAAATGCTCTTTTAAGTTTTACTAAATGTATGCATATTATATAATATATATAAAATCTAACAGTAACGCAATTTATATATACAGGGTTACATAAAAGATCTTGGAAAGGTTACTGAATATGAGTGTAATTTATTTAAAGATGATTTTTAAATGAGTTACGCATTTTTATGTTGAACTGCATTCAATTTACTAAGAAATTTTTGTAGAATATAGATAAAATAATACATGCAAGGAACAGGATACAGGGTCATCTTTGGATGATATTTTTTGGAAATGTGATTTAAGTAGTTTAAAGAGTATTTTTTGCTTGAACTAAATTTTACAAAAATACTTTCTTGTATTAAATGTACTAAGTAAACTACAGGGCTGAACAAAAATATTCAAGTATAATTCCATCTATTTGTATAAATTGCAGAAAGGAAAATTTCAACCAGTTAGGCGTTTTCTTGCTAAACTAAATGGCTATTTTGAACAGAATTTCCCGAAGTGATCGTGATTGAAAAATTGAAGAAGCATTCAAATGACAAATTACGTTTTTTCTAACTCATTTTTAAATCCATTATGTCTCTCAAACGCATCCAAATGACAGTTTCTCTTATTTAGGAACTGTATAATGTGCCGTATTGGTCAGTTTTTTGATAAAGGCTGATTATATTTCAAAAAAAGTTGTCAAAGCAGGCACTTCGCACAAAATTTCCTGAAGCGATCGTTATTGAAGAATTAAGGATGTATTCAAATAACAAATTGGTTATTTTATGACTCATTTTTAAATTCAATTTTGTTCTCAAACGCATTCAATTGACAGTTTTTTTCTTATTTAGGAACTATGTAATGTGCCGTATTGGTCGCATAAAGTCAGATATATTTCAAAAAGTCAGAATATATTTCAAAATATGTAGTCAAAATGAGCATTTTAGACGAATTTCGCTTTAGATGATTCTGATAAAATCAGTTCTTGCAGAAAAATGAAATATTTTTTTTTTCAAAAGCGGCCTAATAAAGTTGTTAAAATGTATTATCTCTAATCCTATTTTATTTTTTGTTGTTGAAATGAGCCCTCTTCGAAATCTATCTCCGCCTACAGGCCAAGCCGACTGGGAATTTTTTTTCCTAAGATGTGTTTTAACGGAAAACTGTAGAGCCTTGCTCAGCCTAAACTATAGATTCGATCCAGATGGTCAGCCCAGATTCAAACTCTTGCTCTTGGGATTGAATTGAAGTAGAGGCCTGCATGGGGCCGGCCGGCAGAATAATTTTTCAATGGGCCGCCCGTCAAAAAAATTGAACGGGTGGACAGGCCTATAAAAAAAATAGCGAGCCTACTGGATCGATATAAAATTTACGCGCAGTTGATAAAATATCAGATATTCTCAATGGATATGACTATCGCGAGAATAAATTTGAATATACATACATCACGAGCCATTGCCAGTTTGGCAACATCTAAAGAGGAATGTAACATGTTCAGCGGAGATCGAAATCGGACAGTGACATGGCCAGTGGCGCAAAAATCTAACCCCCGGTGGGTAGTATCTCACCACTAAAATTTCCAAGCTTTCTTCGATAAAAATTTAACAATATTCTAACAAGAATTTTACACAAAGTATTAGACAGGAAAAAAAAATGAAATAAACTTAATGGTGGAAGATTACCTGCTGGCACCTAGATTTTTGCACTCCCGAACATGGAGTCCCTTTTTTTTTTTTTTTTTTTTTTTTTTTTTTTTTTTTAACTTCAGCAGACTTGTGCCGGACGCATTTTTAGAAAGAATCACGTTTTGAGCACCTTATCGCCAGAACAACGATTGGCGCGGAGATGAAGTCAGTGCTACAAACCCTTTCTTGTTTGTGACGTCCAACGCCTAGCAAATAGCAACCCTTCCTTCTGCAAAGAGATCGTGCTTATTGTTCATTTGTTTTTCCGTAAATGTTATCAAGCAAATACTATAATATGAGGAAATGTTATTCACCGTTGTTTACGATTAAAACATAGTTTAAAACAAAGAGCTTTTTCAGATTAAAATGCTTTAAATTTCACAAAACACATAACATAGTTTTTTTTTTTTTTTTTTTTTTTTTTTTTTTTTTGGCCTCCGATGCTATTTTTTTCAGACAAGCTAAAAATGTCGTGTCATCAGCCCTGAATTTTGAACCGATCAACTAATCAACTAATTTCAACTAATCAACCGATTTTGATAATTATTTTTTTAAATGAAAGCTATTTATTTGTAGTTGTGTCCATTTTAGCTATTTTTTAATTTATTTCCATTTTTACATTTTATTTTTAATTTTAAATACTTTTTTACGATATTTCTTCAAAATGGTGGCAACTTTTCTCTCGATAATAAAAATTTATTTTCCATTATTACTTTCCACAAGTCAGAAACTTTATTTCATCAGTGAACATGTCCTCGCATTTAAAAGAAAAAAGTTAATTGTTTTCGTAAAATTTAACCACAATAAAATGATTGCATATAATTATGCACTAAATAAAATATATATTTACTGAAATAAATATTAATAATGTAAATAAAATAACAGAAAATAATTTATGATAAAAATTAATGTCTAAAGCAAAGTAAGAAATATTCCAAATGAGGAAAATGAGGGCATTCAGCAACCAGATAAAATGAATTTACAATATTATTACGGACGCCTTTTTCATATTACTAATAACAGTAACTTTCAAAAAACATTTGAAGAGAAAATTACGTCACTATTTAAAACATCGCATTTTTACTCATAACGATATTACATTTCAATATTTCTTTTCATTATGGACACAGATTGAGATTTTATTTTCAGATGACTTCAGTTAGTGAAAATAATGTCATATTAAAAATGAAATTAGTTTTTTAAATAAATCTATTTTTCTGTAGTGCATATAAAATAAAATTTCTGGATTTCGCCGGCACTCAGATTACAATTTTAACTGAAGATGTGCAAATATTTGCATGCAAAATTTTAACTGGAAAACTTGACATTAAGTTTGGAAATATATTTATTATATATTGATTCAATAATGTAATTACTTTTGCTTTTTTTTTTTTTTTTTAAACCAAATCGATCGGGTCTTTTAAACATTTCATTCGTCGAATTGGACGGGATTCCACTCGTTTTATTGTTAAAATGCATTTCCTTTTTCCCAGAGTCTATAAAAAAGCGTTTAAACTAAAGAAAAAATCAGTTTTTTATGAATCTAGTCAATGAAGAAGTAGCACGTCAAATTGTATCTCTTTATTATTCCACAATTCCAAAGTCTCAGAGAGAAATTGCTAATCAATTGGGTATTTCACGCCGTTCTGTTTGCTATTATATTGATAAACACAAGAAAAATGAAGTTAGTTCATTGCATTCTAAACGGGGTCGCCCTTCTAAAAAACCTCTATCGATTTTTTTTTCTAATCGGAGGCGAAACTGAATTCTGCAATAGCAGTATCTACATTCAACTTGTTTTTCTTTTTTTTTTTTTTTTTTTTTTTTTTTCTCAATTCAAAAGCATTATTTTCTTAACTCGCTATGTTCGTAGAAATTGAGAAGTTAATTAAAAACAGTAGTAAAGATTCACTTGTAATAAATATAACTCTATTAATCATATGTTTTATGACACATTTGAACTTAGTTTATTTTGTGTTTGGCGATGCAGCTAGCTGAATGTTCTCGCTTTCGCCAACTCGCCAAGGCTGGTGCTGAAAACGTGATTCTTTCTGAAAATGCGTGCCGGACACTAGGCTTGCATTTTTTTCTACACATTATTCGAACCGGCAGAACTGGACTGGATTGTTCTCAGGATATGTAGGGTAACCATTGGGTTTTCTGAAAATAATTATAATAGCGATAATGAACTTTTGTTATCTTTGGTTAGAATAATCTTTGGAAATATACCTTAAGGTGATTCGCAAATTCACTCCTCAACAACGCGAAACTTTAGCACTGCTTCTGACTCATTTTTAACTACAAAGGCATAAAAACACCTGCAAATCTTATGTGTTTCTGGAAAGAAATGAATTTAGAAATTTCTCAGAAAGTAGTTTTTCTTGGATTTGAGAAAAGTCTCAATAAATGACACAGAAATATTTTCATAAATCTACTTTTAACTACACAGTTTTAAAAGTTATGATGTTTATAATCCTCTTTTTTTTTATTCTAAACTACATTAATTTTTTAATTAATCCTTATTTGAATGTTGAAACTTCTAAGAATCTAAGTAATTATTAATGTTGCTATTGTGTATTTTCTGCCTTACGAATACATCGTGGTTTTTAAATATGATGTGAAAGTATCCCATAAATATGTATGCGCTATTCTTTAAAGAACTATTAATTATATTTTTAAAAAATTGTGAATTTTTTTTAGAAATTAAGTTGGGCAAGATCGGATCGGTCTGGGCCTGTTTTTGCTGATTTGACACGAGCCAGGCCTGGCTCGGGCAGAGCTTTTGAGTTTTTCACCGGGCCAGGCCAAATTAGCTTTTGTTTGGGCTTGGAAATTTCAACTCGTTTAAACCTATAGGTCGAGCCCGTTTCATCTTTGATGTTTATCAATGAAAGTGATAAATATAGTTCTACTCCTTACTTAATAATGATTGCCTTAAAAAAAATTTTATTTCTGTTCATGTACAATGTTATCCATACAATATAGTTTACAAATAATATTTTTTGCTTATTTTTGACAAATTCAATTCGGTTGAAAATGGTTATACCTGGTGATATAATTATTAAACAAAAACATAATTTGCAGAACAAATTAAAAAAACAATATTTATTTCCTACACTATTTAAGCCCAAGAAGGAACATATATTAAGATATTTGATTTAGTTATTTCTACATTTAATATTAAATTTTTGCATCAAATAAGTTAAACCAAGTGGACATTTAAAAATAAAATTAAAATTCAAGCAATATGATACTTAAACACCTTAAATCTTAGATTCCATTCAAATGATATCGAAATAAATCTTAGACAATTTTCTGAACATTTGCTTTTTAGGTTGCCTATTCATTTTGTTTGCACTTACCGTAAACATAATACAAATATTTGCAAGTTGAGTTTGGAAAAAAGTCTTAAATTTATTTCGATATCATTTAAACGGAATTTAAGATTTGGTGTTTAAGTATCATATTGTTTGAATTTTATTTTTATTTTTTAATGTTCACTTAGTTTAACTCATTTGTTACAAAAATTTAAGATTAAATGTAGAAATAACTAAATCAAATATCTTAATATCTGTCCCTTCTCGGGCTTAAATAGTGTAGGAAATAAATTTTGTTTTTTAATTTGTTCTGTAAATTACGTTTTTGTTTAATAGGGTAACATCCCCAGTAATTGACACTTTAAGAATTTGTCTTTAAACTTACTTCAGTTTTCATTACAAAGAAATAAGATATTTACTTAGAAATATTTTTAAATCAAAGAATGCATATCTGTGCATCTATTTTGCCCACTAAGCGCAAAAAAAAATTTTAAGTATTTTTATAACAATATATTTATAAAAAGTTGCTGAAATCACCAGTAATTGGCACATAGAGCACCAATGTATGACACCTTGTAATCCAGTAATCGTCACAAGTTTATATTAAAAAAAAAAAAAAAATTACATTTTGCATTGGGTTTAATCACTTTAAATGAATTTACTGTAGATGAAGATGCCACATTTCAGGTTTTTGAGAGTAAGAAATCAGCATATTAGTCTGAAATATGAACACTTTAAAACAATACAACATATTTATATTAATACCCAGTAAATGTCATGATGTCCCCAGTAATTGTCGTATGAAACTTTAATGGATTCTAATTACTGATAACATTTCATATATTCTAATAAAAACAAATGATAAACAAAATTAGTCTATAACTTTAAAAGTACTTCCAAAATAAGTGGTTTAATCTCAAATTCCTTGCGAATTCCTTGTAATTGGAATAGGTGCTACTTGGAACTAGCAAAATTGAAGCACCATTAATTGGCATCTATCATTAATTCAGAAATCCAAATATTTGTGTCGAAAATACTTTTACACAATTAAAGTAATTCTTTTTAACTAAACAAAACTGTTGCCAATTAAAATTTAAAATATATTATGAATCATATAATAATGAATTGAAAAGCATGCCTTCCTTAAACCAAAGAAGAAGCATTTGCAACAAAAATGGCTAATTTGATACAAGCCATAATTGTTTCTCTTTCCTAGGCACTATTGTCATCTAGTAGCATAAATCAAAATTATAATCTTTAACGTAAATGAGCATATAACTGATATATGGTCTTGCATTTTTAAAAGACTGGATATAAATCTTATTTTAGGACATGTTTGTAGGATGTGCCAATCACTGATGCATGCCAATTACTGGGGATGTTACCCTATCTCAAGTTTTTTAGTAACTACTGCATTCAGAAAAACTTATTTCAAAATTAACTGAGGGTACCATCATCAGGACTTCCTTTATGCGATATCGTTTCACAATTACTGATGTAATTTACCCAGGGCCGTAGCTAGAAATGAACTACAGGGGGGGGGGGGAGAGGGGCTCATATTTTTTTCTATCTCTCTCTCTCTCTCTGACGCAGAAAAATAAATTAGTGCATATTCCATTGTAAGTACTACACTGTTAAAAGTGAAGGTGACAAACCGGTGCCATTTGGGACCCGGAGGTGAAAAAACCCTAGGGTCCATTAGAACCCGGGGCATTTGGAACCCTAGGGTGGCATAGGGACTTGAATATGTGGTTGCAGTGCCGACAGGTCTCTTACTGGGTGATTGGAGCCAAATAAGGTGCCATACACTTCGTATTGGCAGCAATGTGGCACCTCATCGGGTGACCTTGAACCATGCACATGCGCTGTGACGTGTGTCTTTCTGTTTTCTGTGACGGCAAGTAAAATCTATGGCTATGAGTGAATGAAGGTGAGCTCGATGGCCGAGCGGTTAGAACGCTGAACTTGTAATCAGACGTTGTGAGTTCGAATCCTTCGACGGCCAAAAGTCGGTTTGTATATTTTTGAATTTTTTATTATTGGACACTCTAGATTAAGGGTGCCATCTTTTCACCCTAATTAAAGGTGTCATTCTGGCTCCTTTAGGGGTGTCACCAGTGAGACAAGCCTTTCACCCCTAAAAGGTGCAATGTATCACCATTAGTTTTAACAGCGTATGTTTCTTATTAAACTGTTGTAATAGCTCCATTTTATGCAAAGAAAAGATTATGATGATGAAAAATTTGAGTATATAACTAGTTCAAGATTGAACATCTTGTTGGCTTCATATGTGCAAGTAGGATGAGCGAGTGTTGAAGCTTACTTTAGTTACAATATAGTAATTCTGCAAAACTATGAAAGAGCCTCAGAATTAAATTAGATTTTTGAACAAAACTTCATTTAGTGAAAAACTAAGTATTACGTTCTCCTCTACGTAGGAATTTCTAATTTATTTTTCCAGATCTATACCGATCATGATCCCTAGACTCCAAAATCACTCCCAGTTAAAAACTTTATCTATCTCCGCGGTATCTACATAGATTTTACTTACCCATCATACGTAGTATAGGGCAAGTCTTGCAATCGTTTTGAAAATCGAAAAAAAATTTTTGACGGATTTACATGTTTTAGATAATAGAGATTCCGAAAAACATATTTTTAGAAAAAAAAATTTGCCGTCCGTCTGTTTGTCTGTCTGTCAGTCTGTCTGTCTGTAAACGCTCTATCTCCCGAACAAATTGAGATAGAGACTTGAAATTTTGTATGTAGTTAGTATATAAGAATGGAACGAACCCTATTTTATATCAGCAACCTCGATTATCCGGAACTATTTTTTTCGGACTCTCGAAAAATTCGTTCTGATGAAAGGTATATAAAAATTTTCGAATTTTTTTGTTCTAAGGAATGGATGTAAAAGGCAATAAAATAACACACATTTTGCATATAGAACGAAGTCGATCGAATTATTAGTTGCCGAGATATTTGTAATCTTGTTTTCCACATTCTTCGATTTTTCATGACCCTGTATTTAATTCAAATTTCAATTCAGAAGTATATTTTAATTGGAAATGAGACGCTTAATCCGACGAAGTTAATTGTTAGTTAATAGAATTATTATTTTTGGAGTTATAAGGATGTTTCTTTTACGCAGTTCGGTACAACATGAGTATAGTTTGGCGTTTTACATAATTTGTCGAAATTGGTACATCAGCAGTTCTTTAATATAGCATTACTATGTATATTAACAATATTTAAATTTTCTTTATGAATTGCAATGCATTGTATAAATAGTTTCACATGTTTTATTTTCATATACATATCCATGATGGGTAAGTATTACGATGGCCCCCAACGACTAGTTTATTTCTCCGCTGGGTTTTACACAGATTTTCATTGATCCATTTCCAAATCGTTTGCCTCATTTCCAAATCGTTGGGTATTTTTTACATCTAAAACTGAATTCTGTACATGCTTCCTGTCTTGATACCAAATATTTCTAAATCTCTGTTTCATTTCTAATTTGACCTCATAAATGCATGCTTTTACTTACCCATCATATGTAGTATAGGGTAAGTCTTGCAATCGTTTTGAAAATCGAAATTTTTTTTTTGACGGATTTACACGTTTTAGATAGTGGAGATTCCGAAAAACATATTTTTAGAAAAAAAATTTTGCCGTCTGTCTATCTGTCAGTCTGTCTGTCTGTAAACGCTCTATCTCCCGAACAAATTGAGATAGAGATTTGAAAATTTGTATGTAGTTAGTATGTAAGAATGGGACGAACCCTATTTAATATCAGCAACCTCGATTATCCAAAACTATTTTTTTCGGACTCTCGAAAAATTCGTTCTGATGAAAGGTATATAAAAATTTTCGAATTTTTTTGTTTTAAGGAATGAACGTAAAAGGCAATAAAATAACACACATTTTGCATATAGAACGAAGTCGATCGGATTATTAGTTGCCAAGATATTTGTAATCTTGTTTTCCACATTCTTCGATTTTTCATGACCCTGTATTTCATTCAAATTTCAATTAAGAGGTATATTTTAATTGGAAATGAGACGCTTAATCCGACGCAGTTAATTGTTAATTAATAGAATTATTATTTTTGGAGTTATAAGGATGTTTCTTTTACGCAATTTGGTACTACTTGAGTAGTTTGGCGTTTTATAGCATTACTATGTATTAACAATATTTAAATTTTGTTTATGAATTGCAATGCATTGTATTAATAGTTTTCATATGTTTTATTTTCATACACACATATCCATGATGGGTAAGTATTACGGTGGCCCCCAACGACTAGTTTAATTCTTAAAATAAATTTCACTTTTTGCGATGGAATCACGCAAAAATCAGATGCCACTTTCTTCTTCGGCGAATTCTTTTCTTGTGAATCATGGAGCCATATTCGCCAGAAAAATCTCTTCTGTATGCAACTGATATTTATACTTAACAATCAGTATTGGTACATTGCGTAGAGGTATAGTTCTAGACATTCACCTCTAGACAACACTCTCAAAAAAAATTCCGTCTTTTTACAGAAAATGTACTGGCAGCACTGCTGCCAGAAATTGTCTGTATATTGACGACTTTCCGTTTATTTTTTTCTCCGTCAAAAGAGGAAAAATATCCGTCACTTCAAAAAAGTTTGGAAAAATCAATGCGGAAGAGGTGGGGATCGAACCAAGGACCCCAGGATTACAAGACCAACGCGCATCCACTGCGCCAGGATTGCTTGTGAAGAATCTGCTTTAAATAGAAGTGTTCATTTCATATGGGTGTGGTTTGGTGTATTTCGTTAAAAAGCTTTTAATTTTGCAGTTAATCTCGGAAAGACTTCATCTTTAATGAAACTGTGGCTGGGTTTTTTTTTACTTTAATATTAATATAATATAAAAATGTGAATTTTAAATATATTACGTAGATTGTTAGAGAAAAAACATGGATGTTTTATTTTTATTCGATAAGATTTTTTTTAATAATATCAATTTTTTTTTGCATTTTATTTTTTAATTAAAATATTTTTTAAATGTGTTCACTTAAAGTATATTTTATATGCGAATATTTATCATAGAAATAACTTAGTATATTGAACCTTATTCAACTTATCCAACTTTGAATAACAGATTGTGAGAATTTTTGAACGAATAAAGAAAGTAATTGTTATTTATTTTTAAATTCGAAAACATTTTTGTCTTTTAAAACTAAATTAGACATTTTAATCGATAGAATATTTTTGTTTTTCATTTTAAAAATAAATTCGAATTTATTACTAACAGATTCAATGCGCATGCGTGCTAGATATAAACGGAAACGTTTCCTCATTTTTCGACTTTCGGAATGAACTCACAGAACAAATACGTCTTTTGGGAAAACAGAAGTTATTTGTGAAAAAATAACGATAACTTAGTGTATATTGACGAATTTTTCTGACAGTGAATATAATATTCCTAAAATAATGCTTCAATACATAGTATCAATAAAATGTATTTATTTTTTATTTTATATATTACGTCATATTTATTAATTTTCCGTATTTCTTCACTTAGAACATAGGTTCCCAACCTTTTCTGGTCCACCGCCCCCTTTACAAGAGGAAAAAATTCCAACGCCCCCTCTTCCATAATAGTTAATTATACAAAATGTTAAAATATTATTGCATATTATCTATATTTTATTTGTCTGTCAATATATCAATCAATGTAGAAATTAATTAAAACGACCATCAAATGTAGTAAAAAATTGTTTAATAAAAATTAAAAAATAAATACAAAACCATTCAGAATTTTTTAAAAAAAAGAAGAAGAAGAAAAAATAGTTGAAGCTATTGGAGTTTTAATAATTTTTTCATGTCAAATTCCAATTTCTTCTACATTAGTCACAAATTGTCAGATTCAAAGAGGCAGTAAATTAACTACTGCACGGAACCCACTTTCAGTCAAATCTGATGAAAAGAAAGCAACTAAAATTTTATGTACTCTCCATCACAATCCAGATTAGAGAGCTGTAGGTTTTTGAAGTAAGAATTCTTGGTATCCATTACTGAATTTTACTTATAATTCTCGTTTCCTGTGAGTTCCACGATTTCCCCCTCCAGATATGATGATACTATGCTGTAGCTCCATTTGCAAAAGGATCTAATAACCAACTCGGTATAATCATGTATAAATATCTTGGAATTGCTCTGGGAAAACTTCAGGAAGAACGTCCCAGTGTTGACAATACTTAAGTAAATATTCTTGTTTTCATAGACTGCGAATAATGTGGCAATATAGCTGTATTCTCTTCTACTTAGATTTCCTGTGAGCAAAACAAGTTTATCCACAAAAGCAGCTATATAAGGTTTTTTTTTTTTTTTTTTTTTTTTTTTTTTTTTAATAAATTCAACTTGTCATCTTGCAATCATCTTATGCCTTATTATAAATAATTTAGAATACTTAAATCTATTTAATTAAAGATTTTAAACAGGTCTGCCACATAATCGATGTCATTTTTTAATGCAATCAGGATTTAGCGTATTTTTACACCTCTGTTTTTAGTTAAGCGTAATACTAAATCAAATATATCGGAAAACGATTCAGACAAATACCTTTTCAGAGACAACGAACTACTGTATGCAGCAGCAACCGATTGAATTTCTTTGCAAGTCTGATGCAAAGTGATAGTGACAACTGCACTACAAAGTAAAACAATTGTTTCACTTTGTTGTGAAATGATTTTCACTATACAGTTGGCAAAATATAATGTCATTCAATGAATTGCTTCTATTCTTATTGACTGCTCTAATAATGTTATGAAGCGACGTATACAGATGTTCATTTCAATTTTTTGAAACCTATTGCTGATTATGTGTAACGGAATTTACAGAAAGTACATTTAGTACTCTTATTTAAAATGTGTTAACGAAACCCTCCTGATGTCCCGTCGTTGTTCGAGCAACGTCAGTAGCAAGAAACAAAATATTATGATAAAGAATTTATTGTTCTTGGAATAACTTCGTAGTATTAAATATCGATTCTCTCTTTGTATAAGTTTCCAAATTTTTAGCAAATAATAACTCTTGATTATTTTTTCTTTTATGAATTTTGTTATTTGGTAACGCTGATCCACAGAGTTGAATGGAAAATTTGCAGACAACAGCATAATGATATTTCAGTGCTTTTAGCCATCTATTCCTCTTTGTACAGAATTATTACTCAGGATTTTTTCTGTTGATATCAGACGGTTTCTTATGATGAAGGACAGTTTTTATTATCTCTCTGACAACAGGCGAGATTAATTTATCTCCAACTGTGTGCAATTTTAATTCTTTTGTTATTAAAATTATAATAATATATGAGGCTCGTAGTCTGTAATCTTCTTGTTTAGAAGATGACTTAAAAAGGTTTTATATAGTTGAATGTTTTAAAATTTTCTTTTCCAATCTTTGAGCTGGTCAGATGTGGTAATCCCTGATGGAGAGATTCCCATATTTTGGAATCCTTGTTGCTGTTTATAGTTATTTCTGTAACCTCTTGTGCGTGAGACCTGCGACCCTCTATTAATTTGAAATCTGTTAATATTCGTAGCCGCATTATCATTACTATATTTTTGTCTGAACCAACAATCTTTTGTTTCATGGTTTTCTTTCCCGCATACCTCACAGCATGTTTTTTCTCTCTCCGATCTATTATTTAATTTCAATTTAAGGTTGTTTATTTCGGTGACGAGTGTCTGAATTTGCTCTGCACTGTCTGCACTTAATTTATTTAATTTTCCCAATATTTCATTCTCCTTATTAACGGTAATGCTATTTATTTCGGGAATATTTGCTTGATTGTAAGCCTCTTCCAATCTTAGTGCGGACTTGCATGCTGCCTCAAAATTTTCGGGTGCATTTTTTCTCACTTCTAAACTAATATCTGCGCGGATTGCATCTAGGAATCTAGCCAATTTCATTTGGTCTAAAAATTTTGCGTTGCTGTTATCCTCTAATTTTTGACCACTTTTTTTTATATATAAATTTGCCGTAGCATTAAATTCATTTATAAAATTAGCTAATGTTTGGTCGGGTTTCTGCTTTAGACTGAAAAATAAATTCTGAGCACCCCCGAAATTACATTTAACGGAAAATAATTCCCTTAACTTCTCCTTGAATTTTCCTATGTCTGCTTCTAAAAATAATGATTCATCCTGCATGAGAGTTTCCCTTGCCGATCCTATGATCTTGGCTTTCAAAATTACTAATTTGTGTTCATCGCTATATTTCGTTTTGTCAATTAAATTATCAAATTGTAGTAGGAAATAATTGATATTAGTTTCTTTTTTACCATCAAACGGATAAATTAATCCTACTAAATGCTCTGCGTTAGGAGTTGCCATATTTCCTATCCCAGAAATTTTTGATCCCGAATTCTTTGTTTTTTTTCTTTGTTTATCGTTTTTGTTCTCTCCCGAAATTTTTTCGTTTTTATTTAATAATATTTTTAATTGCCTTCTTGTTTTAACGCCACTTAAACGCGTGTTATTTCTGAGAGATTTCCTCGTACCTCCTTTAGTCATAAAATCAATTATCCTCAATTTTTTTAAATAATAAAACTACAATGATTTACTTAAAAAAATAACCAACGTGATATAAATATATCCACATATCTTATTATTATTATTTTTTTAATTTATACAGTTTTATCCACATGTGCTAACATAAAATATCAAAATATTTGATGAATTTTAGAATAAAATCCTTTCTATCATAAGACACATAAATACATAAAATTAAATAACAACCTTTCTCTTTTTTTTTTTTTTTTCAATAGTGTAAACATACATATATATATACTTTTTTTTTTTTGAAAAATGTGCCAATTATCTCAAACAAAAATACACTTGCATGCCAATGTCTCGGTTTAGTATCATATTTATAAAATTTATTATGTGAAAAAAAACAAATTTTTATTTACTTTATTATTTTACGTATATATATACCAATTTTAACAACAACTCCTATTTTCTTATAATCAAAAGAGAATCTATCTTATCTCCAATCTAATTATCTCCTTTAAAATGTATATTTGTCAGAATCATTCATTCATTTCATTATCATTTTTTTTTTTTTTTTTTTTTTTCACAAAAGGAATTCAAGTAATCACAAAATTAAAAATTTTTTTTTTCTTTAAAAAAAAAAAATCAAATAATCACAATATTAATTAAATATTTACTTCTAATATGGCAGTAATAATATTTAAATTGGAACTAATTAATTTCTTGAAAAATAATTTGGTTCTTTAAAGTACTCAAATTAAAAGAAATTACCACACTACTGTATTATTAAAGTACTAAAATCAACCAAGTTCGTTCTTTTAATCATTTAAATTAAATACATAAAAATAAATAATTAAGGAACTGGTATCACGGCAACCAATTTTTTTGGGGGGTTGAGATGATGGAGAGATTTTTACATACCTAAAAATATTTTGTAATAATCATATTGCTTCCTTAGTACCTTTGATTTCCCTCCGATATTTCTCTCCCCAAAATTGTGCATCAATTTGATCAACCAATTTATTTATTTTACAATAATTATAATTAAATCTGTTAGTGATCGTATTATGTTTCTAGGATCTGATTAGGGAAAAGAATATTTTCTGTAGCCTAAGGAATACTAATAACAATTCTAATAAAATGATAACATTCCTTACAAAATACTTCCAATTAAAATTTCTTACAAAAAAAATATTCTTATCCAAAAAAATTTAGATTAATTTATGCGTTGTGTTTTTTTTGACGTTATCAGATCCTTATGAAACGTTGATCAGCATGCACCTAGAGTAATTTCGACACATACTCCATAAATCATCACCATGCTTTGTCATTTATAAAACAAAAACATTTATTTGTACAACACAGATCACACATAATACACTAAATATATACATGCACATAAATAAATTACAAAGATACAAAATAATCAAATCAAAATCTATTCATTTTTTTATAGCTGTTGGCATTACTGCATAATTACATTTTATGCTTTGTAACACGATATTTTCAATATTGAATTTGATTTCATAAATTCGTGAGAAATCATCACCATAATTAATTAACCGGCGGGACAATTGGCGTGCAAGTGTTTCACCATTATTTTTTAGTTCGATCATATTCTATACTCGTGGGCAAAATAAGGGGAAATAAGTCGGTAAAAAGCATACCTTTTTTAAAGTTGCTGACATCATAGGTAAATGCATATCCGGACCGATGAGTAGAAGTCCGGCACACTTTTATTGCTCATATTGGCGAAGATTATCACTCGAGCACGTTTGGTAGACTGACTGCCTGACTGACTGACTGCCTGACTGACTGACTGACTCGTAATTTTTTTTAACAAATTTTAGAAGCAAAAAAGTGTATAATAATTATTCTGTAGTCGAGTTATCCTTCGACCATTCACAGTTTTCTTTTTAACATATTTTTTTCCCCTTCCAGTCTCATTGGCTGTCCTTAAATTGACTATTAACTTGAACGCCCCCTAATTTTAATTTTCTAGGGGCTTCTACAGGCCTAGTCGTCAGAATGTCTATGTTGTTGATAATTACTACCACACACGGAGATGAGATTTCCCCTTTTGCCCTGTCGTAAATACACAATAATGAAAATGTCTCTGTTTTGTCATTTATTTATGGGCGTCCGTCACAGTCTTATTGCCGCTATAAATTTCTTGTCTGAGTTGTAAATCCACTGTCCTCTGTTCCTTTCTTTTTTTATAATTTATTTCCAATAGTTAGTTTTCTTTACAGAATTGTCAGGTTTGAGTGATGTGGGGGTTTTACACCCATCAATCCCAAAACTTTCTTCTATCTCATACATGCTAATGCTTCAAAATTCGCTATCACACTATCAAAATTAAATGTCGATCTATGTGAGGATTCTAATGTCATGAAATTTCGTGCATTAATTCTTGAAATAAGACTTTTGCGACAATCGAGAAAAATGCAGAATAAAAGCGTCACCCATTATACAATTTGCACCAAAATATAATCAGTAATATTATTTATCAAGGTAAAACTGAATCTGAAGTTTGATGAAAATTATTCTTGATTGCATTAATTCTTGAGATACAACTGATGCAGAAATAGTGAAAAAGACAGCATCACAGCGCCGCCTATTGAGCAATTTTCAACAAAATGTAAACAGTATCTATTCATGTTAAGGAATAATCAAATCAGAAGTTTAGTGAAAATCTGTGTAGTGCTTTATTGAGATAAAACCGTTGCGGAAATCGTGAAAAAAAGCAGCATAGCAGCGCTACCTATTGAGTTATCAACACCAAAAACTAACCAGCCTCAATTTATAACAAAGACTACCTGAATATATTTTTTTTATAAATTCCATGCATTAGTTGCTGAGATAGAGCGCCTATAATATTTATGTCACATACAGACAGACTCACAGACATTTTACAAAAACATATTTTTGGAATATCTGACCCCTAAAATGTGTAAATCTATCAAAATCCGGAACTCGAAAATTTTCATGAATCTAATACTTTCTTCTTGTAAAGATAGAAGAAAGTAAAAATAGGATATATCTTTGTCTTTTCTATTAGCATGCATTTATTCAAATGCTCTTGTAGCCTAGAAGGCTTCATGGCTTCATTCAAACTTTTTGGCAAATTAAGTACATGGGGAACGATTGGTTTGAAGGAGAGTACCTGGATCCATATTTCAAATACACAATACTGTACTGGTGGCATTTCTTCTTCGATTAAGATATTTTTAAATACAAAATTTTCCCTATATAAGTTTGAATAAATTTACTTTTGAACTAATTTATTGATATAACGATATTTATCACTTTCACTAAGGTTAAACAAATTTTTTGAACTGATTCAAATCACGGGTTGGTTTTAAAATCTTTATTCAGGCATGTGCCATCATCCTTCAGAATTTTTCAAAATACATATTAATAAAAAAAATAGCTATGTTTAAAACTTTTAGCCAGCCAATTATCGCGAATTTTTTACTCCACAATTTTTCAATTCATAATGATTTTTAAATCAAGTCATAGACCTTCTTCAAATTCCACAGCTTTTTTTTTTTTTTTTTTTTTTTTTACTTTAATAAAATATATTCAACCCCCCCCCCCCCCCCTCTCCCTCAGATTTAGGTTCGTCTGTATAGATTTACATTTAAAGGTGCACTTAAGGTTTTTGTCTCGGACTGGGCAATGTAGAGGATATCAACTATTTTAATTTTTTTTGGTTCCTAAATAAGAAGGTATGCCATGACCGCCCCCTTCGATTGTCCTAACGCCCCCCATTTTTCTCTTGGCTCGCTACCGCCCCCCTGGAAGGCTCCAGCGCCCACCGGGGGGCGGTATCGCCCCTGTTGGGAACCTATGACTTAGAAGCTTCTTGATAAATTAATCAATGTTTGAATTCAAATGCTGCCCAAAATTGAAATTTAACTTCGACAGAACTTGAAATCGGTGAACCGCTATCGGAGCTCTGTACAGGATTCAACGTAGAAAAGTTGGGGATAGATGTCATATACAGGGTGGTCATAAAAAAAACTTTGCCGATATACGGAGCTCTAGCGGCCATTCCGCTCAACCGATCGAAATGAAATTTCAGATATAGCTATTCAGAGGTATGAGCTCGAGATTCTGTGAGCGACAACAAAATGGCGCTCACGGTTACGGTTATAGTTACAGAAACTCGAAAATTTCCAATGGCAACACCCATTTTTTTTCACCGCAAAATGCTCAGCGCATGCGAAAACCCTAAAGAGCGTTGGAACCGTACGTGTATCGCAAGAAACGGACATGTTATGCACGCACAAAAAACTATTCTGGGAATCCTTCCCCCCATAGAAAAAACTCGATTGGGGCGCAAGGAGGAAATTTGCATATGACACAGAGTCAGTACACTAATCTCTGATTACAATACAGATCGGAGAAACTAAAACTTTTATTTTGATTACACATTTTTCACATGGGTGCAGTCACCATCACAGGCAATTACGGCACCCATGTGGAAAATGTGTAATCAAAATAAAAGTTTTAGTTTCTCTGATCTGTATTGTAATCAGAAATTAGTGTACTGATTCTGTGTCATATGCAAATTTCCTCCTTGCGCCCCAATCGAGTTTTTTCTATGGGGGGAGGGATTCCCAGAATGTTTTTTTGTGCGTGCATAACATGTCCGTTTCTTGCGATACACGTACGGTTCCAACGCTCTTTAGGGTTTTCGCATGCGCTGAGCATTTTGCGATGAAAAAAAATGGGTGTTGCTATTGGAAATTTTCGAGTTTCTGTAACTATAACCGTAACCGTGAACACCATTTTGTTGTCGCTCACAGAATCTCGAGCTCATACCCCTGAATAGCTATATCTGAAATTTCATTTCGATCGGTTGAGCGGACTGGCCGCTAGAGCTCCGTATATCGGCAAAGTTTTTTTATGACCACCCTGTATATGCAAGACGTTGGCGCGATTGGAGCTAAATAGAGATTATATGTCTCACATGCTAACCTTCATCATTCACTCATATGAGTTATAAAAATTTAGTTTTGCTGGAAAACACAGAACACAATTAAAAACGTACTTCCAGAGATTATTGCACATACACAGTAATGTATCCCTATTACTTTGTGTGGCCTTGCAAAAACTATAAATATTATATAATCGTTTTCTGTAAGAAACATGCTGTATTATCCTTAATAATATAATTCAATTTCGTTTAATTTTAAACAATGTTCTGTTATTGCAATGAACTTTAAATAATTACCGCCAATTTAGGCTGAAATGAGGCTGATATTTGGATATCAATATGAACGAATGGTGCTCACCAATCTATCTTCTATAGTGATTGCAATACGTTTCATTGCAATACGTGTCCGAATACAACATGTCATTTTCGTTATATTTCAAGTAATATAGCGTCATTAAGGTGTGCTTCAAAAATTCCTGTACACAAACAATAGGTAGTAACGTTGGTCTGTAAACAAACAATAAATGATCATTCGTATCATTTTCAGAATGAAATAGGGCTTGGCAGACTTTTATTACATAGATACATTTGATGGCAATCAGAGTCTATGCAAACGGAAATACAGACATACAAATTGAAGCCATAAACACTTTTCAATTGTTTTTTTTAACCAGAAAAATAAAAGGAAAATCTGTTTGAGTTACTTGAATATCGTAATTTTTTGGCATTTCTAAATATTCTGCCTCTTCTAAATTTTTTATCTGAATATAAATTGTAGAATAATCTATAATCAGGTTTATAAACTTGGACCTTGTCTAATTTAGATGATTTTATGCTTTCCTGGGTTTCATGAGAAATATTTTGAGATAGTAACAAGCAAAATTGCTGTGGTTTATTTATATCATTTTGGAATAATAAATAATTTTTACACCTTTAATAAATTGTTATTAAATTACCGGGTGTCCCAAAAATGACTGATAGATTTTAAAATTCAATAACTTGCAAACGGTGACAGCTATTTAAAAAATTTTTGCAGGAGGGTATGTATAATGTCAGGAGTTTTTTTACCGTATTTTTTTATTTTAGTTCGCATCTCAAACAATAGGTGGCGCTGACGGCAATTGAAGGCCAGGTCAACACTTCACTCAGTATTGATCACCTGGCCTTCAATCGCCGTCAACGCCACCTATTGTTTGAGATGCGAACTAAAATAAAAAATTACGGTAAAAAACTCCTGACATTATACATACCCTCGTGCAAAAATTTTTTAAATAGCTGTCACCGTTTGCAAGTTATTGAACTTTAAAACCCATCAGTCATATTTGGGACACCTGGTAATTAGTTAACATAAAAGTTTCAGTTTGGAAGTGAAATTGAGCATGTTTGAAATAATACCAGCTATTTAATTGAATATTTGTGGAATTATAAGTAGTTTTTACACCTTTAATAAACATGTCTCAGATCATTGGTCTAATACATGTGAAAAAGAAATTGAACGTGTTTTTGAAAAAAAAAAAACTCACAAAATAGTCTATGTTTTTTTCGTTTATTTCACTACTCATAAATAGTGTTTATGCTATTAATAAATAATCATACAGTAGATCATGAAATAAAAAATCTGTAAACTTAAATTCAAAAGAAAAATTCGATAAACTGTTACTTTGAATCAATTAACTTAATTTACTTATCTAAATTCGTAACCTCAAAACGTTTCTAAGAATTAAAAAAAAACATGAAATGTTCATCTCATATCCATAAGCCAGATTTTTTATCAAACTTATATTTTAATTTAAAAAGAAGATGCATGCCATACCAGTTTGACAAAGCATGCAATAAATGTAGAGAAACCGGAAAATTGTAACAGAATCTTTTCAGGCATTTGAATAATTCTATTCTTTTTATTATTATTATTATCCAACTCATCTCTGTTCGTGTAAACTAAACTTTTAATCTGGAGTAAACTACTAATAATATCCCGAAGCACATCATCTAATATTAGTAACGTTACTATTAGTCTATTCAATTCCATCTCCTCTGGAGTCGTGATCAAACTACAAAACAATATCACAACTTACCACATGGCTATCATTCAAAAACCACCGTTTGCTATTGACCCTAAACATTGATGTTTTCTCTCTCTCTTAAAAAATAAATAAACTTCCCTTTCACTGAGCTAAAAAATGAATTCTGAAAAATGAAAGCAATATTTTTTTTTTTTTTTAGTTTTTGTTGCCGGCACAATTAACCCGGTTATGAGAAAACAGGGAGGGGGATTGGAAATTTCACTTCCCCCTTTATCCGATGGACTGTAAAGCGAACAGTAAAAGGAAAAAAAAGAATAAGAAAAGAATCTTCCCCATCTTCATTGGCTAGTGCTAGAAACCGGGACAATGCTATGACCAACGGACGGCCCAGATATATAAAAGCCGGCAGATTCAGAAAATGTTCAGAGTTGAGCTACAAGCAGTAGTACAACAATCATGGCATCTCTGAAGGTAAGTCTCTTCAGATACTCTGGATGCACATTCTGGCTGAAAAACATGATGCCTTAACACCGCACTTGGATTTTACCACTATATTTCATTTTTAATCAAGCCTATGGATTTTTGATCGTAAAAACTATCTTTATTTAGATAGACATATGTAGATGCAATCAATTCGACTAATTTTAGTATTTTGACCCTTTTTTGATTAAAATAGTTCTACTGTAATCATCTCAAAAATTCACTGTCAAATTTTAAATATTGAAATTTAATTCTAGCTAAAAATGTTAAATTTATATTAATTTATTTTTCAGGCTTGATAACGCTAGGTTTGTTAGTTACTTACGATTTGCCAATTATCTGCGTTTGATTAAATATAAGACAAAAAGTGAAACTTGTTTTTCCATTGGGTACCATCAAATTTTGATTTTTAAAAAAATAATTTTACATTATATATTTTTTTAACTAGGCGGGACTACGCAAGACTTTATTAATTATCTACATTTGATAAAAACAAAAAAAAAAAAAAAAAAAATCAATTGCATTAATTTTTCTAAAGATTTAATTACATATAAAATTAACATTACCTTTTTCCTGTATTTTTTTTTTATATAAAAGTAATTTATTTTTTCAATATTTAAACATACTTCAGAAAAATAAGCGTCAAGAGGTTTAAAAATAATTAATTTTTTTTGTTTTAACTTTAATTTCTCATTAAAAATTTAAAAAAAATTATGTATTTTCGCAATTTTTTAATTATTTTATTTGAAATGTAATATTAACTAAGTTTTAAAACTTCTTTATGACTGATTATATTTTCAAATTTTTGAAATATTTGTTTTTTGCAACAGGCGACACGGTATCCTTTGTTCCTTCATATTTTAATAACATGTGGATATAAATTCTATTTACTACAAAGCGCACACATTAAATTTTTGCTGAATCTTTTTTATGTTACTTTTTTAAAAATACTGAGAGAATTTGATGATGAAAATTTTTTATAACTATTTTATGTATCTTTTTTCTTTTCTTTTCTTTTTTTTTTTTTTTTTTTTTTTTTTTTTTTTACCAATATGCTTGTGGTGATTTTTTTTTTTTTTTTCATGTTCTTTTCTCCTAATATATATGCAACATATTTTAAATTCTTAATGCTACTGAATGGATTAAAAAAGGATATTAATATAATGTTAGTTTTCAGTAACTTAAAAGTACTTTCCTGTTTATTTTTTAGTTTGTGAAGGGTAAAATTACGATATTTATCTAGTAGTACATTCTGTGTAACATGTTTTTAATGCTTTTATTTGTCTTTTAATTCTTTAAAAATTGTATCAGAAGTATTATAAAATATAATAGGTTATAAAAGATAATAATATTTATAAAATACATTAGCCTGAAAAAATATTATTTTGTTTGTAGATATCTTAAAATATCAATCCATTACCTAAAATTATTGATGAAACGTGCATAATTTTTCTTTAAAAGATATTTTAATTTTTTTTTTTTATTTAAATTTTATTTATTTATTTATTTTATTTTATTTTTTTTTTGTATTTTTTTTTTCTTTTGTAACATGAGTATTAAAAAAGGCAAATATTTACTTAAAAAATTGTATTCAAAAGGTTCAATTATATAAAATAACATAAATGAACCATAACTATAACAAACAAATAAGCAGTTTGAATACCATTTTAATTTTAACTAAAATTATTTTATTCAAAATATTCCTTTTATCAGGAAATTCTAAAAATGAAAATAATTCGTGAAAATAAAAATGTCAAAAAACTCTTTAAAGAAGACTCATTTTAGCTTCAAAAAACAGTTATTGTTAAATTGTAATTAAAAGTGTTAAGTGTAATTAAAAAAAACTTTTTTTAAGTTCTTACTTTTGTAAAATTTGAATATTACTACAGTTTAAGAAGAAACAATAAACGCATTAAAACTTCATCATCTGATTTCTAATTTTTTTGAGGCAAAATTTAAAATGAAATAAAAGAATTTATATTTCTTTATTATATATTGAGAAAATACAGTAAACCCAGCAAATAGTGGACACTTCGAAATTGCAGAATTCGCCCATTATTTGGAGTTGTCCACTTTTCAGAGTTAAAAGTCTTTAAAAGCAAAAATAAAAATTATTTATTTATTTATTTATTTATTTACTTATTTATTTATTTATTTGTAAAAATTAACACAAATTGTAGTTATAAAGGGGGGCCTCTAACCGATTCTGGGAATTTTAGCTATGTATATATGTAAAAAATCATAAGTATTAATATTGTTGTTATTGTTAAACGTTATCATGAAAAATATTTTTTTTTCTTTTTTGCGTTGAAGAAAATACCTTAAGATAGAGTATTTTATTTTCGTTTAATGATAAAAAAAACCACATAGAAAAAGAAAAGAAAAAAGAAACTAAATACGTGCTTACACATTTATTCATTAATATTATCCCGTAGAAAATCTTTTTCCATAACCGTGACCTTTCGAAACAAGGGATTCCAAAACTGTAAATAGGTTTCGATTTCATTACTGACATTACACAACGCCATCTACAGGCAAATTTGAAAAGAAATGATAAATGAAAGAAAACTCGTTTGAAAAATCAAAGAGAAATTCATAGTTAGCTGAAGCGTCGATTTAAAACCTTATATATGTGCGCATTTAGTTTATGATTGATACAATGTGTTTCCATTGAACAAATTTTACTGAAGATTTTATCTAACAGAAAAATTTGCTTTCAAAATGATGCTCTTTTTATTTATTAAAAAAGATTAATATAAAAATATTATTTTATTTTATAATAATATTAGAATTGTAATACCCTAAGTAATTTATTATAAAAAAAATTGTGAAATATATTTGTTATTCGCATTATTATTAAAGTGCCAGTAATAGTTATTTACTGCACTTAGTCTTTTAATTATAGATATCCATCGCAAACCTAAAAAGTACTTTATTCTGTTAAAGCTAAAATGCTAAAGCTGTTAAAATAATTTATTTTGTCATAACAGAAGAATGTAATACATATATAGTTGTTTGTTTTTAATGTTTGAAAATTTTATAAAGTTAATTGTTGTATAAAAAAATTTTTCCTCTTTTAATTTACACCATGTGAATGATTCTTGATGGAATATAGGAGATACCCAAGACAATGAAAGTCGCCATGTTTAAAAAATATTAAGAAATATTTATTTACGCTTTCTGTTACTAATTTTTCGAAATTATATTTAATTCCTTTTGCAAAAGATATGCAGTAATGTCGGTCTCTTTTCTCTGAAAGAAATGCAGTGTATGTATATGTTTTCTATGTCTGACATTATTTACAGAAAAATAATTTTGGTTTTTCATATTTTCGATCATTACCCATAATTGCACTCACACAATGCATTAGTGAACGTTATAAGTTTATTATTTTAAATTTTAAATTGTTAACCCCTTAAGGGGCAAGCAATAATGTCTTTATAATATTGAATTCTCACCGGAAAAATCAAAAAACTTTATTTTAAAATAAAAAATGCAATTTTTTTTAACAATTTGCCGCCAAAGTTAAAAATATAAAGTTTCTTTAAAAGTTTCTGTTGGGAATCTCGTTTAAATTAGGTAGAATCAAACATATCTTACCGCCTCTCAAGAAAATAAGTAACGAGTTTTTCATATTATATTGTAATTGATAAAAATAATTATTATAACAAGTTCACAATTAAAATGCAAATTAAATCAGAAAAAATAAAGCAGCAAATTGAAATAGAAGTTAAAAAATATTAATGTATGTTTTAAGTTAGTCTTTTATGAGTAAGGAAAAAAAAAGTCGAATATCTGAGAGAAGTCAAATTTTAAATTAGTTGGCTATATGATGTTTATGGAATCCGAAGAAACCAGAATATATGTGAAAAATCTATATAAAAAAAAGCATATAACTAAGAGATAGCAACAATTATAGTTTTAGTGCAATTACCAAAATTGTAACAAATATCTTCAAATTAAAGCAAATTTTACTAAATTTCATGCAGGTGCTTATAAAAAGGGACTATTTTAGAAATATTAGTAATAATTCTGTATTTACATAATTCTAAAAAGTAAATAATTAAACGAACAGCAATATTTTACTTGCGTATCTCTGACGCTTCTATTTATGTGGTTTAATATACAAATATATTTATTTTAGAGTAAACAACGAATAGGAGATTTGCGGATAGATTTTAATTTTGGACTATTGATATCATTTTTTTTTATGTTTTCTTGTTCAGGACAAATACAAACAGTATGAATGGTGTTACATTTAAACGTGTTTGTTTTACTACATTTTTCATTCAAGAGAGTTGCGTTATAAAAAAAAAACAATAGTAATAAAACACTAGTCCCCAATTACCTTCGCTTGTCTTGTATATGTAAGAAAAATCTTTTGGCAAATAAAATTATTAAATGACAAGATAAAATCGGCAGTATTGAGAGAAATACCAGAAACTGACCAATATTTGAAAATATTTTAAAGATAAAAAAGCCGTATATTCTCTTTTGAATATGGTTTTTATATCATTCAAAAATTTTAAATAAGATGTCAAAATTTGAATACATTGTCGCTGATATTATCCAACTAAAAGATCTCAAACTG
This sequence comes from Maratus speculifer, assembly GCA_964019185.1. Lineage (NCBI taxonomy): Eukaryota > Metazoa > Arthropoda > Arachnida > Araneae > Salticidae > Maratus > Maratus speculifer. The sequence goes on from OZ025296.1 coordinate 89,840,840, forward strand.
CATGACATTTTTAATAGGATTTTCATAAAAATTTTCCATTTGAAATAGTTATTTTTTATGCGAATATTCAAGACTTTATTCAAGAACAAATCAAAAGATTGACAATATTATTTTTATAGTTCATATTAGAATATGAAACAGAGTATAAATACCTTAATTTTTGTAGCCCTCATGCTCATCATTATTTATGAGTTAAGAGCTTCTCGACCTAGATAACTGAAATGGGCAAAAATATTCATTTCACATCAACCCCTTGGAACGAGCGACACGTATACGTGCCGCAAAAAGTGTTAAGAATCCTTGTTTATCTTCAACAGTAAAATTTTAAGATGATATTCACCTTATTTAATCGGAATACTTTCTTTATTTGACAAGCCACAAATTTCTGTATTTAAAAACCGGTGACAAACCATTAAAAATTTCATAAAAGATTCCCGTCGCGAATGGGGTTGAAGCCAACTTACGGAAAATATCCTCTCGATTACTATATAATGTCATTATTTTCCGAGATAATATTCCCATTTCAAGGTAAAAAATTGAGTCAATTAAAAGGAAATAAATTCATAAACGCATTATGTATAAAGATTTTTTTTTTTCCAACCAGATACTTATTTTATTCTCAAAAGCCTACTGGCGAACTATAACGTCCTCTTTAGCTCAGTCTCTTAATGATATATTTTGTCACCAACAGAGTAAGCTTAATCTGTGTTTTGAATACGTTATTTGAAAGTCGAAACTCTTCAGTGCTATTTTAAGGAAAACGTAAAGCTATAATTAATTACATGACCCTGATAAGTTGGAAGATTACCGATCTAATTTCATTCAAATATATTTTCCCGTATTTTGTTTTATATTCATAGAATTTCAATTGTTGGTTTTCATATCTATTTGATCTCATTATAAGAAAAACTATTATCATTACTATTAAGATTTTATTACTATTATTTTATTACAATCCTTCGGTTTTGACAACTCGATTAATGAAATAAGTAAATTCACCACACATTTATTGTATTTGCTTTTAGATTTAAAAATTCATAATTACTAGTAAATCTGCAGATCAAGAGCCTCAACGTCAGCTTTTCATTCCTTTTTTTTTTAAACACACTTAGCGTAATATTCAACTTCCTGGAAACTGTAATTTAAAATTTTCGAATTACGTAATTATTTATAAGAATAAAATAAGAATAAGAAATTTGAAGCCATCAAAAGCCGTTAAATTAAAGATTTAGTTATGTTAGGATATTCTGAAAAATTCATGATCTATTATTTTTGTTTTTTTATTATACCACAGTAGATTTCTTCAGGAGGGCTCCGCCCCCCTGAACCCCCCGTAGTCTCATTAAATTTAAATTTCTAACTTTCTATCAATCTGCTAATGGTTATCGTATATCTTGTATTTTTGTCTATATTTTGATTTATAAGGATAAGTGACAGTTTTAATAAGCATTTTTCATTATCCTCATACTTCTAGATACCTGCCCACCAAAAACACCTAAATCTGATGTATCAGGAACTTTTGAAAGTGTAAACTCAGTAATCTAGGATTTTACAATTTTGTTTACGAAAAAAAGAAGTTTTGATTGCATTTTGTGGCAGTTATCAGGGACTGACAGATAGACAGAAGAACAGACTGAGAGATGGAAAACAATAAATTTTGCGTCGCCAAAATAAGCCTTCGCCGAAGTTTTGGCAATGACATCATTATTCATGAGTTATTGCTGTCCATGTTTCTTGTATTTTTAATGACAACTATAAAATACCTGTTTTATTTCAATTATGACGTCAAATTTTATCAATTGAAATATTTGTTAAAAATATAATTATTTTTTTTTTCTTTTACTTCTAATTATGCCCCCATTTTTGTCAAAAAAATTTTTATTAACGAAACAAATTTCCGTGTTTAATATTTAACAAAGTACTATTTTTATTTTTATTTTAATTCTGACGTCATATTTATTTTTTTCTTAGTTTAATTTTTCGAATGGAAATTGCTCAATTGAAATTTATTGCCGTTGAAAAATTATTCCAGATTTTTTTTTTTTTGGCAACGATAAAGGAAATTAATTAAATTTTATCTAAAAAATCGCTCTTGATTCTGTATGAAAAAGAAGGAAATTTTGAATTATTAAGGAAAATATTTGAATAAAATTAATAAAACATAGCCTATATTCTTTTCTGGGCTATGTTATTTTTATCCGCAAAGATACAAAGACATTAATTCATCAGTTTTGACGTTGACTTCATTTAAATTTTCGTATTTGCTTTCAAATTTATAGCATTAAAATATAATAAGGATTAGGATGAATGGTTGCTTAGCAACCATTAAGAGAAAATAAAGAAAATGAAATAAATACATTTTAAATAAGTAAATCTCTAAAACAAATTAGTTTATATTATTGGAACACATTAATAAAAAATCTCCAAAATTTACAGTAATAACTTTAAAAATCTGACAAATGCATAGACAAAATTTCAAAACAATATGAATAATTTAACTGGTAAATTTCAGTGTCCATTTATCATTGAATTCCCTTAATGAAATGTGTAATTTTCTCTCAAGGAAAAAAAAAATTGAAAATCATTGGATTTGCCATAGAAAAGCATTATTGCGCAAAATAAAATATTCTATATTTTACGAACGAATGAATCGAATCTAACAAAAAACTATACAGCTTAATCCCAGTGTCTCACTAACATACCCACTTAATTTCAAGTCAATCGGATGTTTTTTGCGTTAGTTATCGCGGAACAGACAGACTGACAGACTGACTATTTAAAAATAGTATTAATGACAATGGACTGACAGACTGACTGACAGACAGACAGAAACCAAAAAATTTCGTGTCTCCAAAGTAAGCCTTCACTGACGTTTCGGCAATTAAAACAACTCAAGCACCTACAAAAAATAGCTTCCATTTTATTAATAATTTTATATCTTCCTGTTCTTTCATAGCTTTTATTTTAGGTTTCTTTAATTGTTACATTAGAGTTCTTGTTCAATCAAGTTCATTATCATGTTGTTACAGGAACGGTTGTTCGTCTAGATTAGTTTTACCAACAACGTTAGGCGAATCAATCAACCAACCAACTTTTGAAGCTTTATGAATTACAATCCATACATTCGTTATTATATGAAGAATCTAAAATTCGATGGAGACGATTGAACTATTTAGTGTTATCTTTTTTGGTATAGCAGAACAGTTAGTGGCAATATAATACCTATATTTCAGTTGTCTTCTTTATTTATATTTATGGATTTGTTTTAATTAGCTTGGTCTAAGCATCAGTAATCACCCGCACATATTTTGTAATTAATTTCTGTTATATTACCCCTTAATTAAAATAAAAATTACCAAAGCTATCACGATAAAACCATGCGTTTAATTTAACGCAGTTATATATAATACACTGTTATGGTTTTCAAAGGGTATTTTTATATATTACGCCCTAATAACTTTTGTATTTCTTGAAAATAATGGTAATAACTTCCTGCCTGGATCACAGATTATTTTATTTATAGAAAATAGACATTTTTCCGGATATTCATATGCGTTATCAAAACTAAGTACTGCCTTAACAAAGTACTGACTTAAAATGCAAATCTTTAGTTAGCATTCATCTTAATTTTTTTCTGATCAAAGAAACTAATCACGAAATTCAACAAATAAGCATGATGATGACGATGTTGACGAAAAAATATTTCAAATTATATATGCATTATGAAATTTTTAAAATAATAACAATTTTAAACATATTTGAATATTTAAAAATAGTATTAATTTGGAAGAATAATTAAAAAACTTAAATATATATTTTTAATAGGTTTTCTAAAATAGAATAGCGAATTTTAAAATTAAATTTTTTAGATATTTCAGTTTTTATTCATCGATCAAAATTATGTACGCTAAATTTATTTTTCTACTTTGTTTTATTTCAACTAAAACAGATTTATTTTTCCTTTACAGTTATGGGTTCTCAGTTGTTTGATTCTTAGTGCAACTTGCACTAAAGTAGTCGAAAAGAAAAAAGTTACCACAGCTGCTAAAGATCTAGTCGCTGCTGCAACTGGCTATGGTGGCGGTGGTGGAGGCGGGGGTGATTATGGAGGATCCAGCGGAGGAGGCGGAGGTTATGGAGGCGGAAGTGGTGGTGAATATGGAGGCGGAAGTGCCGGCGGATATGGTGGTTCCAGTGGAGGTGGAGGAGGATATGGTGGTGGAGGTGTAAGCAAAGGAACGACAATCCTTCTCGCTATCCCTGTGTCTTTGGGCGGAGGAGGTAAAAGTGGTGGCGGTGGTGGCGGATATGGTGGTTCTTCTGGCGGCGGTGGCGGATATGGTGGTTCTTCCGGTGGTGGAGGAGGATACGGTGGAGGCTCATCTGGTGGATATGAAGCCGCTGCCCTAGGTGGTGGATATGGTGGCGAATCTGCAGGAGGAGATTACGGTGGAGCATCTGTCGGAGGTGGCTATGGAGGAGAAGATGCTGGATATGGCGGAGGATCCCTTGGTGGGTATGAAGCTGGTGGTCTAGATGGCGGTTACGGAGGAGATTCTAAAAGTGGTGGAAGTGATGGAGGATATGGTGGTGGACTTGGTGGCGGGTACGGTGGTAGCTCAGGAGGTGGATATGGTGATGGAGGATCATCTGGCGGATATGGCGGTGGATCATCAGGAGGATATGGTGGTGGATCTTCAGGAGGATATGGTGGTGGAAAAGTTACTGTAATTAACCTCGGAGGTGGTGGATATGGTGGAAGTGGTGGAGCTGGAGGTTATGGAGGAAGCAGTGGTGGTGGATACGGTGGTAAAAGTGGAGGTGGAGGAGGAGGTTACGGAGGAAGCAGTGGAGGAAGTGGTGGTTACGGAGGAAGCAGCGGAGGAACTGGCGGTTATGGAGGCAAAAGTAGTGGTGGAAGCAGTGGGGGATACGGTGGAAGCAGTGGAGGTTATGGCGGAAGCAGCGGTGGAGGTGGCGGATATGGAGGTGGTAGCAGTGGCGGACATGGAGGCATAACACTCCTTGGACTCAGCATCAGTAGCCTTGGTGGAGGAAAATCCGGAGGTGATAGTGGTTATGGCGGTAGCAGCGGAGGAGGCTATGGTGGAAGCAGCGGAGGAGGCTATGGTGGAAGCAGCGGAGGAGGTTATGGTGGAAGCAGCGGAGGAGGATATGGTGGAAGCAGCGGAGGAGGATATGGCGGAAGTAGCGGTGGCTATGGAGGTAGTGGGGGAGACATCTATGCTGCAGCTTTGAGTGGAGGCTTGGGTGGGGGATATGGTGGAAGCAGTGGTGGTGGAAGTTATGGTGGACTTGGTGGTGGAAGCAGCGGTAAAGGAGGTTATGGTGGTGGATCAAGCGGCGGCTATGGAGGTGGAAGCAGCGGTAAAAGCAGCGGATATGGAGGAGGATTAGGAGGTGCTTATGGTGGATCAAGCGGGGGCAAGAGCGGAGGATATGGTGGAAGCAGCGGAGGCAAAGGAGGTTTAGGTGGAGGATATGGAGGAAGCAGTGGAGGAAAAGGAGGTTTCGGAGGTCTTGGAGGCGGATATGGAGGCGGCGGGGGAAGCGGAAAAAGCAGTGGTGGATATGGAGGCAGCAGCGGCGGTGGTGGATATGGTAGCGGAAACAGTAAAGGTGGATTTGGAGGAATTTCCAGCTATGGAGGAAATGACTGGTCTTGGTGATTAGGTAGTGTAATAATTTTTTCTGAGTTTTACTTTATTTAAATCTTAAAATAGGTTATATTGCATTAGTAAAATTGTAACATTAATGCAGTTCATGTGCTATCAAAATTGTAATTTTAAAAAAAATCCATATTACTTTTAAATTTTTAAATTTTATTATTTTTAATATTATTAATAATGCATCTACTGTTTTTGCAATTATTTTCTATTACAGTAATAAAATGAAATTGGACATTTACTGAAACTTAAAAATTGGTTTAACAAAGCTAGTAAACAAATATTTTTAAAGAGAAGGTTTGTAGCTGAAATGAAATAGATTTTAATTCAGGTATTTATTAAAATTAAGTAATCAAGTTTTTTTTTATAAATAATTTTGCAATAATTCTTTTCAAAGAAAGTATTTTTTTAAATATAGCTAATATACAACAGACTTTAATAAGACGTTTCTTAAAATTATGTAATAAAAGTTTTGAATAAAGATTTTAACAATATAACAAAAAAAAATATTATTATTTTTTTCTAAATGTTCAAATGTACAGTAACTTATTAGAATGTACAATACAATGTTTAATTAAAATTTACAGTATATTTTAACTAAACATTTATGAAAATCGTTTATTTGAACTTAAAAAATAATAAACAATATTTTTTTAAGGGAAAAGTCTTTAAATATAGAAAAAATACAATAGCTTCTATAAAATATATAGTTAATAATATTTTTACATGTAATTTTGTAAATCGATAAATAATAATTCTTACAAAATAAATAAATAAAAATAAACAGAACATTTCTTAAGACAGAACAAATAAATGCATGCAGATGTTTCACAAGCTATAAAACTTTCAAATTTGAGTGCTTCTATAAAAGATGGATGACATATTCACCGTGTGCATGCATTTTAAAAACAATAAAAAAAAGTTATATTAGATTGTTTATATGTTTTGGCTCCTTCGAAGCCATTATTAAAACAACATTTAACTAGCTGAGGCGATTTGCCCAAGAATTAAAGCTTTATTACCCCCTCCCCAAGCTATTATCGAAACGAATATGAGTATGATTAGACTACCCGATCTATGATGTAACAATTTGAAAACCCATCAATAAATTTTCACGAACTCTTACAAATTACGCTAGTTATTATTAATATTTTAATCTGATATTTCTTTCCATTTTGTAACTATGGAGTAACACAGGCTATAACTTTGGTAAGTTAATGGTGCTGCGTCGTTATAAGTTGAATTTTGATATAGCATCTAAGAGAAAATATAGAGATTGTAACCAGTGGCATCACCAGGGAGGGAGTCTTAATGCTCTGGATACTAATAATACTACAAAGTTTTCTTGGCTTTGAAGAGCAAAATATTCTGAAATTAAATAATATGAATAGAGCTTTACAAAATTAAGGGTATCCAGAGCATTTGGACCCTCACTCTGGCTACGTCACTGATTACAATCTCTATGTTTTCTCTTAGATAATATAGAATAAAGAGAAAAATTATCTTACTTTCATTGAAATTTGTTTTCATGGATTATGATTTGAAAGAATGCGTGAAAATTTGAATGATGGCATTTCAGATCATTGTCTCATAGATTGCGAGGTTTTAAAACATTCTTTTATTTTAATACCTTTGAGGGAGCCGAAATACATAAACAGATGAATAAAACTTCTTTTGCTGCTTTATTATTATTATTATTTTAAACTTTTTCGGCAGTTAAAAGAAGTATATTAGTACTGTGTGTTGTTATAAATCGTTATATATTAGCATTTCTGTCATATCTTATTGTAATTATTTGCAGATAAAAGCCTCGGACGATGACAGATACTTCCTACTTGTGTGACATGCATTTATCACAATCCACTCTGAACCGTCTTACAAGCATTTCAAGAAATACGTGAGAAGCAAATCTTGCTGCTGAACCGTAGAACAGATCAGCAGCATTATTTTCAAAGTTCCCTAACAGGATGGCATTATTCTGTGTTGTAGCTCTGACTCTACGAACTTTTTTTTTAAACTTTTTCCCGCCAGTATCCATTCGTGAAACGAGTGCGTGAACGACTGGTGGAAAAATTGTAAATCGTGCATTCATTGACAAGATTTTCGTTGCAGATCATTTTAATTCCGGTTCTGTTAAACCTTCAGCTACTATGAAGATTAGCTACAACTGTGATGGCCTGTGTACAGTTTTATTTTTTTTAGGAATCTGCAATACTTCTTGTCACTTTCATTGTGCTAGTTCACATTTGTCGAATTACAAATTGTAATTTTGTATTATACTGCAAGAGAAAAAAAATAAATTATTCAATGTGAAATTTTTTACTTTATTTTCTATGAATTAACATCCAGCAACATTCTAGGATCACATAAATGTTTTTTAAAGTAATTCTTTATCACCATTTCTGAAAATTATAAAGCATAAATTGAAAAATATATAATGTAAGATTAAACAATGCATTTCTTTTAAATTTATTTTTCGAGTAGTAAAAGTATAGTATTATAAAAATAATATTTACCATTAATAAAAATTTCAATTTTACGATAGTAAAAAAGTAATACAATTTTAAGATATAATTAGATAATACTATCTTAATTATTAGATAATACTATCTTTAAAAACCGGTAAAAGACTAAAAATTCTACAAAGGACATGAAAAAAATGAGCATTGTTTGAAAGTTTTTTTTTTTTTTTTCAAAAATAATGATCAATTAAGTGGTTAGCGATGTACTACTTTGATAAAATTAATAAGTCCCCAAATGAGCATCACAGAATGAAATGAGTAAAAAGATGATCTTGTTATGGCTCTTGTGTAGACCACATAAACAATTATAAACATGAATTACATATGCACTTTAAAATTTAAAATAGGATAGGACAAACTAACGATAACGAGAAACAAAAATTTCGCTACCAGAAAAGCGGCAGATTCATAAAGTTCCAAATTTGAAAAATTCTACTTGTTAATTATGTTTTTCATACAGTCTCGATATTTAAAAATCTTCACATATTCTTAATGAAGTCCAAAAATCAATTATGAAATGTATCAATTTTATCAAACGTTACGCAAAATCCCAGAACCTTTTCAAAAAATTTCACGAAGATAAACAGGCAGATTATATAACACTTTTGTGCTTGAAGTAAGTTGACCAATAACAACAAAATTTTTCAATATATGAATGTGAAGAAATATCGTCATTGGAATTCATAGAGTTGCGTTAAAATCGTATTTATAACAAAAATTTTATCTTTTATCCTTTTGAGTGTAAAAGAATTTATCATACTTATTTCTTTTAAACTTTTTCCGTTTGATTAGCAGTTCATTTTTTTTTTTTTTTTTTTTTTTTTTTTTTTTTTGTAATAAAAAATTATACGACACAAAGAGGAGGATGGGTCATCACAATTTAAAAGAAGCTTAGGTGAGGCGAGACCAAAAAAAGGTTGGAAACCACTGGTATAGGAATTTCAGAGTTTTCTTTGTATGAGGATTTAGGTCACGTTCTTGTCTTCCCTAAAGGCGTACTTTCTTTAGCCGTATGGCCAAAATTAGAGCTTCTATAACTATTATAGAAGTCTTAGCCAAAACTAGTCAATGCTTCAAAAAATACTTCTTTCACTTAACATTTAATTTAAACAGGTAGAGCAGTGGTTCTCAACCTTTTATTGACAACGTCCCAACAAAGCCTCTTAAAATCATCCATCGCCCTCTCACTCTGTAAATTATATCCCCTATTATTTAAAAAGTGAACGCTATTCACAAAGTGGAAGCGTAATAGGCACTTAACGATACTTGTTCACTTCATATTTTTTAACTTATCAAAGAAGTGAATATTCTGTCACAAATGTGTTTTTAAAATAATTCTATAAATTTATCTTCGACTTTGTCCACAAAAGAACTTTGTTGTACTTTTACAATTTTCCTCAATGTTAAAGGAAAAGATTTCACTATCTGCCTTTTTATCTTCACAAAACATCTTAAAAGAGATTTACTTTTAGCATTAAAATTAATTACATATACATATTTTAAAATTAACCTTTTAAAATATGAGTTTTATGAGTTTATTATGAGTTTTATTATGAATTGGGGAAAAAGTTTTTGACATACGGATAATCAGGATTTGTACACTTCAAGGACTTTCAAGCACTCTTTACCAAAATTTTCTTAAGGAAATAATTGCCTTATTTAATGGAAAAAAAATTCGATCTTCAAATATAGCGACGAATACTTTACGAAATATCTGGTTCTAAAACAATTAAAATCCGCTGAATCCCTTGATGCATAAGAATTTTGATGCCACAAGACATAAGAAGCATTTCAGTGTTATCATCTTTATCAATTTTAAGAAGCCATTATTCTTCATCAAAACACATTTTCTCAGTTATAAATTTAATTAATTTTCCAATTAATTTTCAGCAATGAAATTACGTTTGAAATTATTGAATATTTAAGACATGATTTATCACTTGCTAACTAAGTGCAAAAACCAATAAGGTGAAAACCACAGGATGTTGTTGGTAAGGCTGTATTGCAGCACAAGATGGAATAGTCTTCATGAGCTTACAATTCTGAGACATAACATGCGACACAAACAAATCAAGCATAGGTGAACACATATACAATTTTAACCAATTTTTCAATTAATTTTCAACAGTGAAATTACGCTTGAAATTATTGAATATTTAATATATGATTTATCGTTTGCTAACTAAGCTTAGAAACCAACAGGGTCCCTGGCTCGTACATTTTCCCCCCTGTTGTTTTCTACGCTTAGTTAGCAAATGATAAATCACGTATTAAATGCTCAACTTTTTCTCAGATTTCCCTATTGAGGCGCGTTGAGAATCAGAATGAACTATCCCTTTTTGTTAAAAAATGAATTTAGAGAGTCAAAGCATTTTTGCCATGACATTTATTCGATATATACTGAAATTTCATAATTTCGAAACTATTCGACTTCAAATCAGTTTATTGGATTGTCCAACTTATCTTTTATATCAAGCTGCCAATGCAAAAGTAATTCAAGTAACTTTTCTTGATCTACGCACTTCCAATTTAATCACCAAATACTGCTTCAGGAAGTTTTATCTCCTGTGCCACTTTAAAAACTGGCCTAACCCCCCTTCGAGACGGGAGCCTTTTACGAAATTTTTAATGTTTGTCACCGTTTTTTTAAAATAGAAATTTCTTCTTTAATAAAGCGAGAAAATTCTCCGATTAAAAAAGATAAATTTTACAGTAAAATTTAACCGGTGCGGATAAACGAGGATTTTTAAGGCCTTTTTTGTTGCACATATATGTGTCGCTCTTCCCCAAGAGGCTTAAAGAGTTTGTCAAATATTTGTTCCAAATTTTTCTCAAAATCACAGTTGGCAAAGATGTATCGACTCTGGTTCTCAACACCCCAATCATCCTCCATGTATATTTTAAAATTTAAAATCTATATAAATTTATTTACTGTATAAGATGTTTGCAAGCCATCGATATTTACCTATTTTATTTTCTAATGCTATTTAAGATTCATAAATTTTATAATGTTAATAATACTTTATTTTGATATTATATATGCAAGATAGAACCCGTCGAGTTTCGACGAAAGAAATTGTGTAAAAGGAACTGTTTCATTGATTTATAGTAAACCCACAAAATTACTTACAATAAATAAATGCACCTTATATTGGTCAGGCTAACTCCTAAATAAATGATATTCAACGTAAAACTAACAAAATACTATTTCTATAAAACTCAGTTTAGAAACTGTTAAAAATAAACTTTAATCATATATATGTAAGCAATAAAAATTATTAAAAGATCTGTTAGTGTTATAAAGTTGTCAATTAACGCTTTTATGCGAGTATTCCAAAATGTAAAAAACAAAATTAATTCCCCTTTGCCTCATTCATAGAATTTTATTCCCCGTGAAATCTAAACGAGACGTCATTTTTACCATATCAAAATTCCCGTATGTATCTTTCATATTTGTATTCACCTTTTTTTTATAAAAAAAATGGTATTTTAATTTGATCATTTTGAAATCATTTTAATTCAAAACTTGAAGTCTGGATGCTATTAGCTGAAACAGATATTGAACTTTTTATATTCTTCTAAGTATAAATGAAAGTTTGTAAATGAAACCAAGATTAACTGGGTTTTATAACAGACGATATTCGACTTGACATAGCACGTTACTTTAATTAATTTTTTTTTCTCCTTTTAATGAGAAAATGGCAACATAAAATACAGTAATCATCTTTTTTTCATTTGCTTGGAGTACTTCTGTTGCCACGATTAGATAAACGGTATTAAACTACAAAAAAATTAATATTTCAAAAACAAATTAAGATACAGCTTTGAAATAAATTGCACTTTAAAGTACATTTCTTTTCTTTATACGGCGGTGTAAACATAGAAAATGTACGTTGTTTAGAAGTTTAAAAATTTCCAGTAATAAAAATTGCAAAAACGAAATTGCATCAAAATTTCAGAGTGCTGCCATCCGCAAAATAACGTATGCTTTACGCAAAGATACGTTTGGCCTTTCTAATATAGATATATAGATATATATATGCATATTATAATTAAATAGATTTTAAACAGTCAGATATATTTATTTTTAAACTATTTTTCTAGAAAAACTTTCTAAATTCAACTTTTTTTAAAACTGATTTTTAAAAATTTTCTTGTTTTTCATTTATTTTTAGTTTTCAACCTTTCTTTTAATCACTTGTGGACGAGCGGCCAGCATACGTAACACCTAAGGTTCTGAGATGCCTTCATTATTCTCACCGGTAAATTTTTATTGTAAAATAGGTCTCATTTAATCCGGACGTTTTCGCGATTAAGTTAAGCAAAAATATTTTGCTTTAAAAAACCGGTGACAGTAAATTAGAAATTTTGTAAAAAGCGTTTGTCTCGAAGTGGTTAATAAATAAGGGAAAAAGGAAACTGATACCGAGTGGGGAGTAAATTTGGAAGCCCCCCCCCCCCCTTAAGAAGTTTAAATTGTCTTCATTTAGGGTGTACGACCCACATTGAAAACCACTCCCTTACAGAGTCATCCTGCCGAGATGGTGCTGGTATCGAATCTGCAATCATCGGCCTATGCTTCTCTTTTTGTATCCAGCTCTCCTTGCAATCGCTCTTCTAAATTTTTAATTCTATTTTTAATATCAGGAAATGTACAAAGAATTAAATTAAAAATGTAAATTAATACTAGTATATTCATAAAGTAGAAAAACAAGTATAAATGTTTTTACACACCAATTTTTTTTCCTCTTTATCTATCGGGGTCTTTTTTTCTTTTTTTTTTTTTTTTTTTTTTTTTTTTTTTTTTTGTGGACACTGAACAATAAACCAGCAATTATTTCGAACGCTGGTCACATCCTTTCCAATTATGGGTATCAGGAAAAATAAATGCATTACTGAACTTTAGTTTTTGCTAATGAGGTAATTCATTTTCGTGAAGTTTTCATGTGAATCATTAGACCATATGTATGTCCATCCTTCATAAGCAGGACAGTGTTTGTTAGACAAACAGAATCCTAATACATCCATCATCGAATTTTGACTGGCCAAATCGCGTGGGGGGAAAATACAATTTTTAATTGAGTCCAATTAGTGGAATATTTTCGATGATTATATTCTAAAAATGAAATGTCTGTGAAAAGATCCAAGAGGAGACAATTTTTGTAAGACAAACTTTATATAGAGAGTTATAATGTCCTCAAAATCAGCCGTCGCAGTCATCCGACGTATTTAATGTCCCATATAACAAAATTTTGTATGGGTACCGTTAGTTTTCCAGGTCAAATATCAAAAAAGAATAAATGTAGTTCAAACGTGCGAAACTTCGCCTTTTTTAAAAAGGAAATTTCTATAAGAAATTACTGGGACCGAAGAATTTAATGGTTTCAAATTCTAGGACCCTGTGAAACTGCCTCTGATTATAATTATTTCTTTTAGTTAAAAACTAAATAAAAAACTTAAACTTTTAACTATTATTTTCATTATTGCTAAATCTTTTAGTCCTCTTAACAGATTAATTTGCATTTGGAAAATATTAATCATCTTCATTTTCTTTCAACTAATACAATTTCCCAGCAAACTGCTTCCTTTCCTTTTCACTTATGATCTTTTCCTTGAAAAAGAATGACCTCGAACAAGTTTTACTGGGCCTTTCACCTTTTCCTCTTGACTTTCTTTTCACCTTTGTTTAAACAACAATTATAACGGATGCTATTAAAAGATTTATATTATCCCAATAATAAGAAGTCGGTGTGTGTGTGGGGGGGGGGGGGGGAATCTAGCTCTGTAATATATCTTACTGATGTTCTTTATATAGAAACTAAGCAACGTCTGGCCCGAGGAATTAAAATCTCGCAGATAGAGAATGCAGTAAAATATCAATATGAAGAAGCATTTCTTTACAGATTATCATTTTATAGAAAGCGCCCAAAGCTTCCACTTCGCTTGTTATGTTAAACTTCTAAATATATCCTCTTGAAACCAAACATTTATATTTAATCTTTTATTACGAAGCATTTCCTTTAACCCTTTGATTCTGGCGATTATTTTTATAATCAGTTGCACCGCAATTTATACGTATTTTTTTTTTCCTTTTCGTATATTTCTTTCGGAAATATTTACTCAGAAAAAGATGCTATAAAGCGCATGCACGGAAATTTAAAATGCAGCAATTCATAAAAAAATATACTTTTTTTTAATTCTATAGTTTGGTCAAACATTTTTCATTCTTGTAATAATTACGAAACTAAATTTACCACATAAAAGGAATTTTATCTGTAAATCGGTGTATAGTGGTTACACCTTGCACATAGGTAATATAAGTGTATGACAGAGATTATTTTTTTAAAAAATGGTACAAGTATCATTAATATATATATATATACAGTGGCTCACAAAAGTGTTCGTACACTTAGGAATTTCAATGAAATGGGGCTCTATCTATTAATTAAAATTAATATTTTAGAATGGGTATTTAAGAGTATGATCTATGACTCATTATTAACAAAACTACATAAAATATTTTTAAAACATAGCAAAACTTTATTTTGAAAAAATCACTAATCAAAAAATAACAAAAAATTTACCTCACAAAAGTCTTCGTACACTTTAAAAAAATCGCTGTATATTTGTAAATATTATAATATTTCGCTAAAGTTGTACTTAATAGGATATTATTTAGTACCCACAAAAGTTTTTCAAACACTTGGGAATAGATTTAATTAGTGTTTTTGTAATTTCTGCATGAAAGATGATGACTTCATCGAACATTGCTGTTTTTACTTCGCTTTTTGTTTCAATGCTGTGTTTTCGTGTTCTAACTTCCAGTTATCTCCAAATATGTTTTACTGGGTTTAAATTCAGCAATTGAGAAGATGTTTTCAGAACTTGTGAACAATTATAAAGACGCCAGAGGCGAACGTTGAGAGCCATGTGCCTTGTATTATTATCCTGATAAAAAACAAAGCTGTATCTGTTACCCATATATTGGCCTAATAATTTTAAATTGCTGTTTAAAATATTGGAACAAAGATCGTGATTTATTATGCTATCAATATATACCAAATTACCTAATCCTGATGCTGATATGCACCCTCACACAAGGACAACTCCACTGCCATGCTTAACTGTTCCAACTAAGTTCTTTGAATTAAATTCTTATTTTTTTTCTCCATGAACTCATTGGACCAAGAATGGTATACTAGATTTCATCTATAAATAAAACATTATTTTAATACGATTCGGGTTTATTTATCATTGATTTTGCTAAAGAAAGCCTAAGCTTTCTGTTTTTCGCCCTAACAAAAATTTTTCTATGGGCAGAATATCTATATAATGCAGCTGGGTTTACCACTCGTCGAACAGTTTCAGGTGAAAATGAAGTAGAAACTGTTTCATTAAATTCTGGAGCAACTTTCTGTGGTATCTTCCGTTTTCATTTTTAGATTTAAAAAAAAATCCCTCAATGTTAAATAAAAAGGTTGTGTATTATTTAGAATAACTTGGAGATAATATAAAAAATTTCTCGACTTCATATACGAATTTAATTTCAAGGAAATTTCTTTTTAGTACAAATTTTTAAAGTGTACGAACACTTTTGTGAGCCACTGTATATATCCATTGTCACTTATATGTCCTTACACGTAGGCGGAGGATTAATCTTGATAATTCACATTATATTATGGATCAATGTTTTGTAAATGAATACTATTAGTCTTTAAAAGTAAGAAACAATACAAATAAAGTGACACTTGGCCATTACTAGTTGGCAAAGTCAGAGTAGGCTCTAAATATATTTGGTGTGGCTAATTCAGATCCGATTATTATTTTTCTCTTTTTTATTTATTTTTTTTTTATTATTATTTTAAATGATAAACAAATATAGGTAGATATAGAGACTACGTCTCAACTATCATAAAATTTCTAAACGCTAAGTTTTAAAATTTTTAAATGTGATAATCATTTTTAAAAATATGACGTTTAGAGGTGACTCAAAAATTTTCTACATATCAGGAGGTCCAGCTTCTGAACACTCTACCCGCCTGGTTATGGTTCTCAGGAGACAACTCTTGAAGTTGTAGGAAATGTTAGAGTTCTTAGAATTCTTAGAGTCACGTTAGGATAAAAGTTTGTGGATAATTTTATAATTATGCGATCTTATACACCTACCTAATGTTGATTTTTATATTAACCCATTAGCCCCTTCGGACTCTGGTGCCTCTTACAAAAATTCTATTCGATTAGCACCATTTTTTTAAAAGAACTTTCCTTGAAGTAGACAATTTCAAAAACTCTCTTATCAAATAAGGAAAATATTTTTTCCCTTTATTACTAGCGCCAAAAACAAATTTCGGAAGGAAAGATGATGTCTCCGCGGCAGAGACAACAGAGAGCGAAGGATTAATGCCCAAATTATTTTCTTCATTAAAAATGAAATTTTGTACAGTAAAACCTCTAAATAACGGACACCTCGGGAGCGCGGAAACTGTCCGCTATTCAGAGGTGTCCGCTATTGGGAAAAGCCCAAATATTCAAAAGAAAAGCAAAATTGCAAAAAAAAAAGCACGTTTCATTAATTGACTTTTATGTATCCTAAAACTTATACTATATGATTAATCAAAAATTAAAATTATTTTTTAAGCAATAAAACTGAAATAAAATTGTGCATACCTTTATTCCTCGTTTATCACATTCTTATGAAAAAAATCTGTCACTAAAGTTTGCTTTTGCTTGCGATTACAAGTAATTTGTTTTTCAATGTGAAGTTTTAACTTAGTCAGTAGTTTTAATCCTTCTGAATTATCTTTTTTTACAAAAAAATTGTGTAACTACTCACTATATTTTGCCGCTTCTTGGAAGTTCTCGATATTGCAAGAAACATCTCCAGTTTCCGTATCTGTTTCTTCATCACTAATATATTCTGATATATTCTGATATATTCTTACTATACTTCTGATATATTCTTACTATACTTCTGATATATTCTTACTATACTTCTGATATATTCCATTCTTTACTTCTGATATATGTGACGTAATAAAAGCTTTCTGTACAAGGCTTTAAAATTGCGTATTGCACCTTGATCAAGTGGTTGGCATACTGAAGTTGTGTTTGGGGGAAAAAACACAATTTTAACATTGTCCAACTTCAAATGTTTTGGATGAGAACTTGCATTGTCCAAAAACAATAGAACTTTTCTTTGTTGTTTTTTCATCCTATTATCAAAGGAAGTTAACCATTCGATCATTAAAGGATTGGTAATCCATGCCTTCTTATTTGCTCTCCACACAATACCAAATTTATTCAATTGAATATTCTTTGGAAAACACCTGGGTTTCAGAGATTTTCCAATAATAAGAGGGGTTTCAAATTCTCCTAACATATTGGAACATAATAAAATAGTGAGTCGCTCTTTTGACATTTTCCGCCGATACAATCATCCTTTTTGAAACATAAAGTCTTCTTCGGAAAAATTCTAAAAAAGAGTCCGGTTTCATCGGCATTAAAAATGTTTCTCTCCTCGTAACCTTCACAAATTGATTGAAGTCGTTCTTGCCAATCCTTCACCTCTTTAAGATCTACAGATTTTGCTTTTCCACATATTGCTTTGAAAGAGATGTTGTGCCGAGATCGAAACTTTTCCAGCCATCCACTGAAAGCCTTAAAATCGTGCAATCCGAGTTCTTTAGCGACTTCCAAAGCCTTTTCCTGAATCAAAGGTCCATTGATAGGAATGTTTTTAGAACGAACAGAAGTAAACCAATTCAGAATTATAGAATCAATTTCAATGGAATTAGTCTTCCTCAATTTCAATGGAATTAGTCTTCCTCAATTTCACATTTTTGGTGTTCTCGTTTGAGTTAGTAATCCATAAATTTCTTATTTCTTCTTTATTTCGTAAAATTTCGCCCACCTGTGTTTTACCTATTTTAAAACGATCAGCAAGTATCCGTAAACTCAATTTCTCTCTCTCAGATACACTTACAGTTTCAAATTTTTCTTTTAAAGTTAATCGTTTTCTTTTTGAGGCCATTGTTAAAGTAACGCTCACAAGAATGGAAAAGAGCAATAAACATTGAGAAGTAGTTTTTTTATCCCCTATTCTCATGCATTCTTGGCGCCTTTAATCCTCGCTGCCAAAATTATCAGTATGCAATTTCCCAATAAAAAAATAAAAAAATAAATAAAATAGAGTAACCCTTTTTCTTTGTTTTATAAAAGAGTAAAAACACGTAAATAAAATGTACTTTAGGTTTTCAGTGATTATTTTTCTTTTGCTCCAATCATATAGACGCCGTGTGACGTCTCTGATTTATCTCTTCTATGTTATGCAATATGCAATCTAGTTAATTACTCATTGAATTTTATGAATGAGCCCTACTAAAATAATTTTTTTGTTTTTTCTTTGTTTTTTGATACTTGACACATTAATCTGATAAATTTAGAGGCTTTTTACTTTTTTTTTTCCTCATTGAAAAATATTATTTCATCTTTTATCATCAAAATTACTGTCCGCTATTCGGAATGTCCGTTATTCAGAGGTTAAATATACAAAAATTTAGGTTTTGGGAGTGGGGATTGGAAAAGTGTCCGTTAAATAGAGGTGTCCGCTATTCGGGAGTGTCCGTTATGGAGGTTTTACTGTATTTCTCACCACTTTTAAAAAACGAATAATTTTTATCTTCATTTGTTGAGGAATTTGTCTCGTGAAAAGTAGTGCTTATTTATCTTTTTATTTACTGACGTGAAAAGTGCTTTATTGGCTTTTTTTATAATCGTCCCTCAAAAGGGACGCTAGGCACTAATGGGTTAATCGTTTGAAATGATAAGCCTTACACGAACAATTATTTTATATATATTTTTTTAATGAAAATATTCTTGGGGTAATTACACTACAAAACGAAGAGATATTTCAAAGTTTATGGATGAGATGTATTGTATAAAAGAGGATAAGCATAGTATTTTTAGAAAAGTTTATTATTTTACGGCGCACTTGAAAACATGATAATCTCTTAACCCATTAACGCCCAGCGTCCTCTTTTGAGGACGGTTACAAAAACAGCAAGAAAGCGGTTTTCCCACCAGTAAAGATGAAGATAAATATATACCTTATTTCGCGAGACAGAGTTCTCGTCAAATTTAGATAAAAGTTAATTTGCTTTTAAAAGTGGTGGGAAATACAAAATTTAAATTTTAGCGAAGGAAATAATTCGGGCGTTAATGGGTTAAGCTTTATGACATGCACAAGAGTATGTCATGCAATTTTGATCATTTCCTGAAAGATTTTTTAAAAATTTCAACTTTTTTACTTTTTTTACCTTTGCAAGAAGAAAGTATTGGATCCGCGAAAACTTTCGAATTCCGTTTTTCGAAGGATTAACACGTTTTAGAAGACAGATAATACAAAAAACATGTTTTTACAAAATGTATGTCTGAAAGTCTGTGAGTCTATCAGTTTATCAATCTGTGTGTGCGTGACATAAATCTTGTGGACGCTCTATCTCAAGAACTAATGCAGGAAATTTCACAAAACTTTAGATTCATTTAGACTTTGATACAAACAGGATCTGAGTAATTTTTGGTCAATATCGCCCAATAAATGGCGCTGCTATTCTGTCTTTTTCACGATTTCCACAATAGCTATATCTCAAGATTTAATGAAAGAATTTGATAAAACATCAGAATCCATTAGTCCTTGATAGCGGGTGTCCCAAAAATGACTGATGGATTTCAAAATTCAATAACTTGCAAACGGTGACAGCTACTTAAAAAATTTTTGCAGGAGGGTTATGTATAATGTCAGGAGTTTTTTACCGTAATTTTTTATTTTAGTTCGAATTTCAAACAATGGGTGGCGCTGACGGCGATTGAAGGCCAGGTCGACGTTTCACTCAGCATTGATCACCTGGCCTTCAATCGCCGTCAGCGCCACCCATTGTTTGAAATTCGAACTAAAATAAAAAAATTACGGTAAAAAAACTCCTGACATTATACATAACCCTCCTGCAAAATCTTTTTAAGTAGCTGTCACCGTTTGCAAGTTATTGAATTTTAAAATCCATCAGTCATTTTTGGGACACCCGGTATAATATACACTATATTGCCATTGATTATGGGACACTTGCGATTTTAGACATTTTACTAAATATCTAGAAAAATACATGAGGAATCATCTCGAAACTCTTAGTGTATAAATATAATAGTATACGTCATACATCTCCGTGAAGATTTTTTACCGAAACGCCATAGGGGACCGTCAACAAATTAAAAAATAATGAATATCTTTTGAATAACCTTGTCAAAACTAATGTAGCAAAAGCGCTCAAACTCTAGATTATGATTGAATGCCTTATTGTAATACACAGTGTTCATTTTTATGCAAATAGCATGCACACTCGCAGAGTAATTAAGGTTTTTATAAAAATGGTCCCAAATTTTTCTAAGTTTTTCCATTATAATTTTCAGAGTTCTTAATATAAAATAATATTTTTTTCAGAAAATATGACAAACAACATTGCACACAGTACCCTGCAATCAGAATTAAAAAATAATAAAAATTGTATGAAAAATGAGTAGGTTTACTATATAATTTTTTACTGCGCATGCGTCAAAGATATCAAAATTTCATTTGCATATTATGTTAGCTAAATGTATAGAGCAACTTTTGTAAAAGTCTCAAAATCATAGTTTGAAAATTCTGAAAGTAATCGTCTATAGAAAAAGGACAAAATCCGTTGTTTCCAAAATGAAGCAAAAAAATGAGGGATTTTATCCAAATGCAGTAGTACATTCCATATTGTGTATTCTATATTGAAACTAATCAATGAATATATGGATACAACCCCTCTTGTTTTTGCTTCATTTTGAGAATAACGGATTTTCGACTTATTCAATTGACGATTATTGTCAGAATTTTCAAGTTATGATTTTGTGACTTTCACAAAAGTTGTTCTATACATTTAGCTAACATAATATGCAAATGAAATTTTGATATCGCTGACGCATGCGCAGTAAAAAATTATTTAGTAAACCAACTCATTTTTTATACAATTTTCATTATTTTTTAATTCTGATTACAGGGTACTGTGCGCAATGTTGTTTGTCATATTTTCTGAAAAAAAATAATATTTTATATTAAGAACTCTGAAAATTATAAGGAAAAATTTGGGATCATTTTTATAAAAACCTTAATTACTCTGCGAGTATGCATGCTATTTGCATAAAAATGAACAAGGCTTATTACAATAAGGCATTCAATCACAATCTAGAGTTTGAGCGCTTTTGCTACATTAGTTTTGACAGGGTTATTCAAAAGATATTCATTCTTTTTTAATTTGTTGACGGTCCCCTTTGGAGTTTCGGGAAAAAATCTTCACGGAGATGTATGACTTATACTATTATATTTATACACTAAGAGTTTCGAGATGATTCCTCATGTATTTCTCTAGATATTTAGTAAAATGTCTAAAATCGCAAGTGTCCCATAATCAATGGCAATATAGTGTAGTTCTGATTACGTTTTGGTGTAAATCGCACAACAGTTGGCACTAATATGCAGTATTGTTCATGATTATTGCAATAGCTCTATCTCAGGAACTGGAGCACAAATTT
Organism: Maratus speculifer; assembly: GCA_964019185.1. Lineage (NCBI taxonomy): Eukaryota > Metazoa > Arthropoda > Arachnida > Araneae > Salticidae > Maratus > Maratus speculifer. The sequence continues at coordinate 89,862,657 of OZ025296.1, forward strand.
TCAACAAACTTCAGAATCAGTTAGTCCCTTATATATGTATATATAATCTGTAGATCTTGAAATAAATATCTCAACAGGTGGAGCTGCTATACGGTATTATTCATGATTATCGCAATAGCTCTATCTCAGGATCTAATGCACGAATTTTCATCGAACTTCAGATTCAATTAGTCACTGAAATAACGGAAGTACTATTTAGTTTTTGGAGTAAATCTCTCAATAGTTGGCGTTGCTATGAGGCATTATTCATAATTATCGCAATAGCTCTATCTTAGGAACTAATGCACGGATTTTCTTCAAACTTCAAATTAATTTAGTCGCTGATATAAATTAGTATTCTTTAGTTTTTAGAGTAAATGACTCAACAGTTGGCGCTTCTGTCCGGTTTTTTTTACGATTTCTGCGATAATTCTATCTCAAATACTAATACAGAGGTTTTTCTCAAATGTCAGATTCAGTTAGAACTTGAAATAAGTTGTTGCAGATTAGATTTTTGTTGCAAATTACCTAACCGGTGACGCTGCTATGTTTCATTTTTCTGGAAGTATTAACATGTATGAGATAGCTTTGGGACTGCCACTTCCGATTAGTTTAGAGAAGGATAATTTTTCATAAGATTTTACTAAGTGAAATTCAATGGAACTCAATCTGTTAATTACTTTTTCAGTAAATGTTATTGTATACAATACGTATCCTTGATTGCCACATTAGACTAGTTTTTGTTTTACATGTACATTAATTTTCGCATAAATAAAATAAAAAAAATATATCAATTAAATTTTTGAGGTGTTTATTTAAATTTTCTAAATAAACACAAAATCTGTAAGAAGCGGCAACACTATTAGGTCATTCCATACAAAATGAACAAATCAGGTGTAGCTGACATGCCACAGATTTTATTGAAAGTCATCATATAAGAAGATCATATTCATTTACGAGTAAATGCAAAGTATTGATTTCAGACTTGTTTATTTCAGTATGAAAATTTATATTGACAGAAAATCGAGGTTTTGTGTACATGCTTAAAATTTTAAGTTTGATTATTAGCCTTAGAAAAGGAAAATTTACAATTAAGAATGAACAGTAAGCATAATCCAATTTAGTAATTGCGCTTTTATTCTGTAATTTAAAAATAAATAAATAATTAAAAAAATTGTGGAAAAAAGGAAATAATTTAATTACGTGTCTTTATAAAGAACACCTCTTACGGCTTTGTTAAAAAATTTTGACGTTATAGCTAATGGTATACATTTTATACATCTAAATTTTCATCCTTACCTTTTTATTCCTTAATAAGAAAAAAAAGTAATAAAGAATACTGCCCAGTTAAACTGATGGCATTGAGCTCACAGGCTACAAATACTAATTGTACATTAAAGCCTTATATTTTCAAGGGTTAATTCCGTTCGAAAAAAAATTAAGAAGGGAAAACAGCTCTCCCCTTTCCTCTTTTTTTATACTTAATCATTGAATCTCCTATACTATCAAAGACATGCTTTATCATATAAAAAATCTATATCCAAAATTCAGAGCAAATGAGATATTTCTTAATAAAAACCCATTTAGCATTTATATAACTTAAAAGGAGTTATCCCCCTCTTTTATACTTAACCATTAAACTTCCAAAACTATTCAGAGATTTGAACGAAATCTGAAAATTCTGCTTGAAAAACCCATTTATATAAATTAAGGGGGGGGGGGCATTAGAATCCCCGTTCCCCCTATTTATACTTATTCAATGAACACCTAATAACAGTCACGGAATCGCCTCATCAGAATGATCCTAATCTAAATTTTGAACGAAAACTTAATTCTTCATGAAAATCCCATTTATATCAACTAAGGGGAGGGGCATGAGCCCCCCGTTCCCCCTCTTATACATATCGAATGAACTCCAAAAACTAATCAGGGAAGCGCCTTGTCAGGATATACCTAGATACAAAATTTCAAGTGGATCGGATATTTTTATCACGAGTTATCGCGTTACGCACGAACGCACGTACGAACGTACATACAGAACGGACAGGCACATAAGCTCTCAGGCTATGATAGCCTGTGAGCTAAAAACTGTTGATGGAAAAATTCAATAATTTTATCACTTATTTGAAAACGAAGAAAAGCTTTGAAAACTTTTAAATTCTTTGAAATTATAAATAAAAGTTTATTTTAAATATATACATTTTTATTCTTGCTTACAGTTTATTTTTGTTTGAAGAATATTTTAAATTTGAGTAAAAGAAAAAATAGTCATTTGAACAAATAATTATATTTTAATTTTAAAACCAAATAGCAAACATACATGACAGCACACATCTTTTTTCAGCTAGAAATCCTGCAATATTTTAAGAAACGCGCGTGATTTCAAAGGATAGCGCATAGAATGTCACGACTTTAATTTTTAAACCCATTTTTGTTATGTTAGGAATCAAAAGGCAATGCTGAATTTATTTTAGTATATTTTAGACTTATTTATCCTTATGGCTGTGCAATATTGTTAATGTCGGACTTTCCCTTTATTTATATTTTACGGATACATAAGAGGAAAAATTATAATTTTGTAATTTTTTTTTTTTTTTTTTTTTTTTTTTTTTTTTTTTTTTTTTTTTAACATGAAGGAAAGAAATGACAACTTTCAAATTTGAAGAATTCGATCTTCATATGTAGGGATCAAGATCAAGCATCATTTTCACAAATTTTTTTTTCAATTCCTTTGATTTTTATAGTGTTTTTTATTTTTAAAAATTTTCAGTATTTACAACCAATTTAAGATTTATCATGGTATTACCACATTATTATTACTCAATGAATTTAAAGATAGAATTTCAGAGATTACAATATTATAAAGAAAAAAAGAAAAAAAAAATTGTTAAATAATTTTTAAGATACAGAACTTCAAATTTGCAACTTCCGACGATTGCACTCGTGCCATTGTATATCACAAGTTTTTTAAATGTCCAAAACAACTAAAATAATCAATTTTTCTCCAAGATATTTTGCAGAGCTCTATTTGAATTTGAATTGTAAATGTGTATCAAATGTTATTAAAATTAGCTTCTATGAGGTCACAATTTTTTTTTTTTTTTACATTTTTGCTTATTTTGCGTCGAATGATCCTACTGACAGTGATATATATCCACTAAAAGTTCTAGAGCGTAAGAGATACTCAACTTTCGCGCACGCTACTCGATTTAGATTCTACACTAGTATTTCTCAATTTATTTTTCTGTATGAAATTTTAAATATTTTGAAATAATTACGAAGGCGATTGTTGTGTCATACAAACAGGGAATTAATTTACTATATATTTTCTCTTTTTATTTGTAATATGGTCTTTGGTCCAAAAAAGTATGTTAATTTTTTTTTTCAGTGTCTTATCTTTTTTTATGAAAATACAAAGTTACTATTAAAATCATAAAATTATTATAAAATTAATTTAATTCTATAATATGAAATAGCCCCAACGTTTGACATTCCTATTCTTCTTCTTATGTGTATGCATATATAATCACGGTTCGAGAAACCGTATATGAAGTACATTTGAAAGGAAGCCTATGTTTATTAATAAATAAAAGAGCACGAATGTTGCCCACTTGTTTTGAATATAAAAATTTCTATCTGCCTCTCTCCCCTCCTCCGTTCGGATAAACTGCAACAAGACTTTAGTACTGTTGAATGTATTATGTAACAAAAATATATTATAAAAAAATTTTAAATAGTAACTGTCTTTTAAGTGTTATTTGAAAAATAGTGATATTTTATTGACTTCAACAATAAAGTATACAAAAAATAAATGAAACCAGTTTTTATATTACTCTAAATAAAATTAAAAAAAATTCTAAAAAATCAGAAAACAAAATTATACTTTGATAACGGTATCACTGCTGGGAGAAGGGGGGGGGGGTGATAAATGATATCGAATGATATCGAAAGAGGGGAAGAGGGTCCAGAATTATAAAAATATTGATAAAGTTATATTTGTATAGCCCCTAATGATTACTTTTACTCTCAGTTTATCTTTTTAATAAATGGCTTCCAGTGTATTAAAAAGACCATTAGATCATCCAATAAATCTGTATTGATTTAATATTTATGCTGCCCCTTTAATTCTGAATTCAACCATTATCATAAGTACAACGACAGCATGAACAATACCTTAAGCTTGTAAAGTAATTGTTCGCTGTCGACCAATCGTAGAAAATGAAAAAGAGAAAGAGGAAAAATAGATCATTTTACTATTCCTGGAGCCATTACACAGGAATAACCTGAGTTTAATGCCACACAATATGTTCTCTAACTGTCTGACTCTTCATTTCAAATGACCTAAAAGAGTTTGATTGATTTGAAGTAGCATACGTTAACTTGCAGAGAGATTCTTGGGGAAAGTCTGAAATGCTAAGTTTAAATTTATAAACACCATAAAAAAAAATACAGAAATGTTAAATTTCTATTCAAAAAGAGAAAAAAAAAATCTTGACACACTATGAAACACTGATTTGCAAAAGAAATCTATTAACTCTTTATTTTGTGGAAAAATTGTCAAAATGACAGGAAGTTTATAAGCAATCTATAATGCAGAGCTGCCAACTTCTACGCCTATTTAAATCTTTTAAACATGTTTCGAACCACAAAAATGTTTTAGTAATATGTATACCAAATATATGCAGTGTTATGCATTACAATACATATTCTTAATTATTTAATAAAATTTCTATTTCTAATATGTTTATTTGACTGTAAATAGGCGTAGTAGTTGGCAGCCATGATAATGTCTCAAATTATGCATTCAAGAATATTTAACCTTCCAAAGTACTTTTTCTGACATTTTAAAAATATGTTAGATTTGTGTAATAATTAAATTTTAGAAAGCCTGGGGAATAAAACCCAGATTATAGAATATAAATAAAAACCATTTTTTTAAATGTGTTATTTCTGATTTATTATTATTTATTATTTGTCGTTAATGAGTTTACCAAAGTTTTCTTTATCTTTCTAATGTTCGCGTGAAAATACTTTGTTGTTAGAAAAGAAATGTTATTTGCGTTGCTTTAGAATTCACAACAATAGTTGAAAATATTATCTCAAAATATGAAATAAATGTCTCGCGCAAATATATTTTAAAATTTAAACTATTTAGCCAACTTTTAATTATTTGGAAATTTGAAATCCGACGTAATTTGCCTCATTTACGACTTTTAACACATACTAATGAATTTTTTACTATAAAATTTCCTTTCTCTCTTAAAATTTATGAATAAATATAGTTTTTATGGCGTTATTTTCAATATTTTCCTGCTTATCACACGTAATCCTAATTTAAAAGTTGTGCTGTTTTTTAAATTGGCAACAATTTAAAATAAGCCTTTTCTAAAATACTAGAAGATAGCCCGTCAAAATGATGTGTTTGCATTTTTAAAGGATGATAAAAAAAAAATTACAACAACTGTGGTCAATCATAGCCACTTTAGGCTGAAACAATTTTGATAAATACAGCGATTAAACTTGGAAAGGGAAAAAACAAAAAAAAAAGGAAAAAAAAAAGAAAATTTCAACAGAAATCTGCATTTAAAACTATAGCAAAACTATTTGGTAGATGAGGGTGGGGATTATAATGAAATTTAAAACGCACCCGCGGTTTGCTTAAATAAAAATTTTTAATTAAATAGTTTTTGAAATCGTGAAAAGATTTCAAAGCGAAGTAAAATGTAGTGACGTCATTTACAGTTTCCACTGTACTGACCATTGAGAACGCTCCATTACGACTATGGAACGGTTTCATTGGTCAGAAAATAGATTGCCTTTAAAATCGGAGGTAACTTTTCACAATGTTTTTTATATATTTGAAATTCTCAAGAGTCATTCACGGCTGTAAAGAAAAAAAAATAAAGCAACCCGAATATAAAAATTTTAACAATATTGCATTTAAAACGCACCTTCGCTTTCCTTTAATAAAAAGTTTTAATTAAATATACACTGTAAAAAAATTGACTCATTTGCTACAGCGTCACTCCACCGCTTTTATAGAAAACGGCTACTCTACTGTCTTATGAAGCATTCTCATTGGTCATAAAAGAGATATTCTATAAAAGCTGTGGAGTGACGCTGCAGCAAATGGGTCAAGTTTTTAACAGTGTACTTTTTGAAATCGTGGAAAGATTTCAAAGCGAAGTAAAATGTAGTGACGCCATTTACAGCTCTCACTGTAAATCTGACCAAGGAGAACGCTCCATAACGACTATGAAACGTTTTCATTGGTGAATGAATTTCTTTTTCTCGTGGATAGATAGACCCCGGAATTGTTACACACGGAGGGGTTTTATACATATAATGTAAAAAATATCTTTCGAAATACTTAAATATTTGAATTTAAAATGGAAATAAATCCTCAAAAAATGAGCCAAATTAAAAAAATAAATACAATATGCACATCGGATACTTCCAATTTATAAAATTATTTTAAAATTTCTAAATTCCTATGTATAGTTTTCGCTCCAATAAAACATTTTTAACGGACCCAGTTTGAGAAACTCTAACATTAAATATCTCTTAAAATAATTATTCGATTTAAAAACTGTCTGCATCACTGTTTTTTATCGAATTTTTTCTATAATACCACTAATATTCATATTTTTGTGTTGTAGTTTTCTTAATATTAGTAATGAAATACCCTAGGTCACAAAAATTGTTATCAGCGGCGGTGACAGCGTTAGTTACTTTTTTTAAGTAGATTTCATATGAAATACTACCCATTGTGGTCACTTTTATGTTGGAATTTCTGAAAAATTTTTCCAGATCAACACTGATCGTGACCCCTAGACTCCAAAACTACCATCAGTAAAAAAGTTTATATATCTATCTATCTATATATATATATATATATATATATATATATATACACATATATATATTTATAATATTGCTAAAAAATATTTAGCTACTGATGTTATATATTAAAAAATATGTATAAGATACCATAAATAGGAAAAAATTCATAATGAATAATCAAAATTAAAAGATACCAATTATAAAATATCAAAATTTATACATTTATAATTACTTTGTGCTAACGCAGCATAATAATTTGAATGCTAATATAAAACCATTAATTGTATTACAATATACGAACCATTTGAATTTAATAGAAAATTACCACATTGAACATGGGGGAAAAATTAAATAAATTAAATGAATACAGATGGAATTTGCTGAACCAAAGTAAAATTGCCAAGCCCCAAATACTTTGGAACTACAAATGAAGTGTGTGGTTTCATCTTCGTATTAGCCATGAAAAAGCAAAATAATACGAATTTGGGGCTACCAACAAACATAAAACCAAAACTAAATGAATAAATAACAACAAAAACAAGGCACATCAAAATTACTAAATTGGATAGAAAAATTAAAAAGGGGAAAAAATAAAAATAATTATCGTGCACATGATAATATTAAATATATAAATAAATTAAAAACAGGGTAATGGGGGTGAAAAAAGAAAAAAATCCATAACTTCATAAATTTTTAAGATATCAAATCCGATTAAATTTATTTTACAACTCCTCAAAAATATATACAACTTTTACATTGATAAGTTTTTTATAGGACCAATCCTTATAGCAAAAATAAATTAAACAAAAATGAGTTGAAAAAAAAATCTCAAGTCCAAATTGCTTTTATTCTGACCCATTATTTTTACTGACCCATTATTTACTAGACTTTTTTTTTTTTTTTTTAAACGCATCCAAGTGACAGGTTCTGTTATTTGGGAACTGTATAATGAGACATATTGGCCAGTTTTTTTATAAATATGCTTCCAAATATTACGTTAACAGAACTTCGTTATTGCTATTAACACTTTTTAAAAATATATTGTCAGCCCTACTCATCTTGAAAACCAATTCCGGTCCATGTAGAAAAATAATGCAATCCTGATCTCGGCCGGCCACAGTCCGCGAAAAAAATATTAAGCCCGCGTTAGACACAATGTAATTGTCCAATGCCGATTTCTACACTGTACAAGTTACATTTCTGTATTGATGTCGTCAAAATAGTATCGGTTCCTGACGCACATTTATGATTATTCTCGTTAAAGTTCATTGTAAAATACTCATATTTTATCGTTTTGGTATAAATATTTATAACGGGCGGACAGATTCGCTAAATTTTTTACTGGCCCGTATGACTTGTTAAATTTTTTTGCCGGCCCGCCCCGTTTATTTTGTTTATAGACCCCGCCAGGCCTAGCCCGTTGAAAAAGTTACTCTAATTCTGCCAGCCCAGCCCGGCACATAAGAAAATTTGGAACCATTTCACCAGCCCCGTCTATAGTCAACATCTCTTAATCCCTTTATGTCTCAAATTGCAAAATAATGAAAACGTCATTCTCTAAAGCATTTTTCATGATTTTTTGAAAATTCATTAGAAGATTTACAAAATGAATTGATAAATTTTATGAGGATATTGGCAATTAAAATTAATCAACGAAGTTTTTACTTATTCGATTTTGTGGAGTAGCAACTTCACTCAAATCTTTTTTTATAAAACCTTTTTTAAAGTATTTCATAGAATTGTGAAATGTACAAATGTACCCTTTCGTTAGAAATACGGAAACATTTAAGAACCGAATCATTCTACCTACATTCTTTCAACATCAAGAAAGCTGAACAGATGTAAATGAAAAAGAAATTATCATTTCAAAAATATTTTCATTTTCTGCAGCAATTAAACCTTTTCGAACAAGATAAAAAATGTATCTACCACTCATTGTAAATTGTATTACTGCTAATTGATGTATTAAATTAATTTTAAAACATATTTCTTTAATGGTAATTTAAAATACAGTTGGTGATATAAAGTTAAAAGATAACACAAACTTGTTCTTGTGGTAAATGAATTTGACTAAAAAGTACACTATATGGTTAAAGGTGACCAGACACTTGTGATTTTAGACATTTTCTTAAACATCTCGAAAAATACATGAGGAATTATCGTGAAATTCCAGGTGTGTACACATAATAGTAGGTTATATATTACAGTGTAGGGTATATTATTATTATTATTATTATTATTATTATTATTATTATTTCGAAACCATGTAGGAGACCATCAACTAATTAAAAAGAACGATTACCTTTCAACACTAATGTAGCAAAAGCGTCCAAAATATAGATTATGATTAAGTGATTTATTGTAATAAACTATGTCCATTTTTATGTGGATAACATATGTACTCCTAGAAAAATTTAGGTTTTTATAAAAACAGTCCCGAATTTCGCAAAGCTTTTTGCTTATAATTTGCAGATTTTTTAATATAAAAAATGCTCTTTTCAGAAAATATGACAAAGAATATTGTACATAATAGCCTGCAATCGGATATAAAAAAAAATAATAATTTATGAAAATTGAGTAAGCTTGCTAAATAACATTTCAATGCGTGAATGCTATAAAAATTTAATTTGCATATTGTGTTAACTAAATGTATAGAGCAAATTTTAGTCGTAAAAACATAACTTGAAAATTCTGAAAATTATCACGATAGAATAATCCCAAAGTCCGTTGTTCCCAAAATGATACAAAAAAATGAGGTGCTGTATCCAAATATAATAGTAAGTATAATATTGCGCATTCTACGAATCAATAGATATATGCTGGATACAGGCCTTCATCCTTTTTCCTTCATTTTGGAAACAACAGATTTTGAGTTATTCTCTCGACGATTTTTTTTTTTTTTCAGAATTTTCAAGCTATGTTTTGAGGCTTTCACAAAACTTTTTCTATACACTTAGGAAACACATTATGCAAATTATATTTTGATTGCATTCACACATGCGCAGTGGAACATTATTTAAAAAACCTGCTCATATTTTAAACATTTTTTTTTTTTTATTCTGATGACACGGTATTGTGTATAATTTTATTTGTCATATTTTCTGAAAAGAACATTTTTTTTATATTAAGAACTCTGCAAATTATAAGCAAAAAACTTGGCAAAATTTGAGACTGTTTTCATACAAATCTTAATTTCTTTACGAATATACATGCTATCTGCATAAAAATAAACACAATTTGTTACAAGAAACCAATTAATCATAATCTACAGCTTGAATGTTTTTGCTACATTAGTTTTGGCAGTGTTATCCAAAACATATTAATTCTTTTTCAATTTGTTGGCTTTTTTCCAACCGGGGTGTTGGAAAAAAAATCTTCACGGAAATGTGAGACCTCTACTGTATGTTTACACACTTAAAGTTTCAGGATAATTCCTCATGTATTTTTCTGGATATTTAACAAATCGTCTAAATCGCAAGCAGCCGGTCACTTTTGGCCGCAATGGTATATGTGGCTACAAAAAAAACCTTTTTTTTTTTTTTTTTTTTTTTAACAATTTATTTTCTTTAGAATTTGAAATATCAGCATAATCTTTTAATACAAATTCTGCATCATCCATAAATACATCGATCTTCCTTTTTTATGCGGCCGCTTCAGTTCAAAAACAGATTTTTCGCAAATCTTTGTGCAATTTATTTGTTTGCTTATTTTTTTACGCGAACATTTTCAGTTTAAACATTTTTTTTTCTTTTGCTGGTAGTAATGAATTCAAAATGAGGGCTGAAGAAAAAAAATGAGGAAGCATGAACTTGAGATTTACCGTTTTGAGGAAGCTGGACAATAATAGATTTGGCTAAAAAGGATGACATCCTTTAATAACAATGAATTGCAAGTTTGAATTCGTGAGGATAATACCAAATATACATACATGTTTACCCGTCATGTTTATTTCAGTTTTACATTTATTTTTCTCCTTTTTAAGTCATTTACTGCTTTTGTTATATTTACAGATTTGTGTGTTTTTTATTTGTTTAAAAAAATAAATAAAGGAAATTTTAAAAAATACAACACCAGAATAAATATTCAAAATGCCAAGTTAGAATTACACATTCATTTCAGATACATTGTTGTACACAGTCATTTTTTTTTTTTTTCGACATTTACGTCAGTTTTATAGTCGGAATTTCTGGCAGGTTTTGAAACATTATTTATAAAAATATGCATGCACAATTAACTAATTTATGAAAAATTAATCTAAAGAAAAGCAGAAACTGGCAAGCTATATTGAGCATGTACAGATTTTTGAAGGCTTGGATTTGTAATAGAATCGAACTTTGATAATTATATACTTTGTTTGTGTGTTTATATCTTCAATTAAAGAAAGGAGCTATATCACAATATGCTAAACGTTTCGCTTAATTTTATATTCATTTTTACTTTTCATATTTTCATTGTAACAACACAAAAACTTTTTTATTACTTAGTATCAGCAGCTTTTAAGTATCCTTGTAAGCAACGTTGCTGTCGTAAATTAACCAGAGACTTTAAAGTCATGAACATTCCTGTTTATAGAGTGTAATACTTAACAGCTTTATTTGAGAAATAGGAAGGTATGCGGAGTTTTAGAAAAGAAAACATGTGGATAAGTATGATTGCAGATCACACAGAGGCTTTCTTTTAACGTTTCTTTCAAAACAACTTATACTTTAATTAATAAATCCAAATTGTTAATTGCCGAAACGTCAGTGAAGGCTTACTTTGGAGACATGAAATTTTTTGGATTCTGTCTGTCTGTCTGTCTGTCAGTCTGTCTGTCTGTTCCGCGATAACTGACGTAAAAAGCATTCGATTGGCTTGAAATTAAGTGGGTATGTTAGTGAGACACTGGGATTAAACTGTATAGTTTTTTGTTAGATTTGATTCATTCGTTCGGAAAATATAGAATATTTTATTTCGTGCAATAATGCTTTTCTATGGCAAATCCAATGATTTTCAATTTTTTTTCCCTGAGAGAAAATGACACATTTCATTAATGGAATTCAATGATAAATGAATACTAAAATTTACCAGTTAAATTATTCGTATTGTTTTGAAATTTTGTCAACGCATTTGTCAGATTTTTTTAAATTATTACTGTAAATTTTGGAATTTTTTATAAATGTATTCCAATAATATAAACTAATTTGTTTTAGAGATTTACTTATTTCAAATGTATTTATTTTATTTCCTTTATTTTCTCTTAATGGTTGCTAAGTAACCATTCATCTTAATCCTTATCCTTATAATGCTATAAATTTGAAAGCGTGTACGAAAATTTAAATGAAGTCAACATCAAAACTGATGAATTAATTAATAACTTTGTATCTTTGCGTATAAATATAAAATAGCCCAGAAAAAAAAACACAGGCTATGTTTTATTAATTTTATTCAAATATTTTCCTTAATAATTCAAAATTTCATTCTTTTTCATACGGAATCAATAGGGATATTTTAAATAAAATTTAACCAATTTCCTTTATCGTTGCCAAAAAAAAAAAAATCAAAATTTGGAATAACAATTTTTCAACAGCAATAAGTTTCAATTGAGCAATTTCCATTCGAAAAATTAAACTAAGAAAAAAAAATATGACGTCAGAATTAAAATAACTATAGATATAGTACTTTTTCTTAAATATTAAACACGGATATTTGTTTCGTTAATAAGAATTTTTCTGACAAAAATAGGGGCATAATTAGAAGTAAAAGAAATAAAAAAGAATTATATTTTTAATAAATATTTCACTTAGTAAAGTATGATGTCATAATTGAACAAAAACAGGTATTTTATAGTAGTCGTTAAAAATTCAAGAAACATGGATATCAATAAATCATTAATAATGACGTCATTGCCGAAACTTCAGTGAAGGCTTACTTTGGAGACACGAAATTTATTGTTTTCATCTGTCAGTCTGTTCTTCTGTATGTCTGTCTGTCCCGCTATAACTGCCGCAAAATGCAATCAAAACTTTTTTTTTTTTTTTTTTTTGGAAACAAAATTGTAAAACTCTAGATTATGAGTAAACTCTAGATAACTCGAGTTTACACTTACAAAAGTTCCTGATACATCAAGTTTAGGTGTTTGTGATTGGCAGGCATGTAGAAGTATGAGGATAATGAAAGATATTTGTCCAAACTGTTACTTACCTTTATAAATCAAAATGTATAAAGAAATGCAAGATATACAATAACCATTAGCACAATTATTAGAAAGTGACAAATTTAAATTAAATGAGACTCGGGGGGTTCAGGGGGGCGGAGCCCCCCTGAAGAAATCTACTATGTTATAATAAAGAAAACAAAAATAATAGATCATGAAATTTTCAGAATATCCTAACATAATTAAATTTTTAATTTACCGCTTTTGATGGCTGAAAATTTCTAATTCTTACTTTATTCTTATAAATAATTACGTAATTTGAAAATTTTAAATTACAGTTTCCAAGAAGTTGAATATTACCCAAAGTTTGTTTTAAAAAAATGAACAAAGCTGACGTTGAGGCTCCTGATCTGGAGATTTACTAGTTTATAATTGCCGAAACGTCAGTGAAGGCTTACTTTGGAGACACGAAAAGTTTTGGCTTCCCTCTGTCTGTCTGTTCCGAGATAACTGCCGTAAAAATCATCCGATCTCTTTTAAATTAAATAAGCAAGTTTATGAGCTATCAGGATTTAGCTGTATAGTTTTTTGTTAGGTTTGGATCATCTGTTCGGAAAATACAGAACATTCTATTTTGTATTATAATGCTTTCCTATGAAAATCAAATGGAAAGAAAATAGCTCTTTTGATTAATGGATTAAAATGATAAAAGATGGATATTAAAATTTCCAAATACGGATCTTAAATTTACCTTATTATTTTGAAGTTTTGTTTAAACATTTGTTAGATTTTTAAAAATATTTCTGCTAATTTTGGGGATTTTTTATACATGAAATCAAATAATATAAAACATTTTGTTTTAGAATTTTTTTATTTAAAATGTACATATTTCATTATTTCTCTTTCTTTTATTTGTTGCATAGCAACAAAAACTGATGCTTTTTAACGGCAATTCCGATTATTTTCAAATTTCTCTCCATTGAATGAAAATGGCGCGTTTGGTTAAAGTATTTAAACGTCAAATTATGGGTGTTAAAAGTTCCAACTAAGATTTTAAATTATTCCTATCCTTTTGAAATTTTGTAAATATATTTGTAAGATTTTTTTTTAATTATGTGTATAATTTTTCGTGGAATTTTAGAAATGTTTCCAATAATATAAAATAGTTTGTTTGATCAATTTACATATTTGACATGACATATATTTCACTTTTTTTCTCTTTTGTCTGCTGCTTAGTAATGAAAATAGCCGATAAAAATAAAACATTTAAATAATTCCAATTGCGAAAAATTAAGAGGTTAAATATAAATTACATTAATAACATATCGTTTTTAACACTTTCCAATATAGCTGAAAATTGCTTATGTATTTTATTTGTCTGTCCGTCTGTATGTCTATTTTTTCTAACTCGCGTAAATATAGTCCGATATATTTGAAATTAATGTATATTATTGTGGTTTACTGTGGCATATTCTGTATTGAAAATGAAGTGTAGAGCGTTTCCTGTTCATTTACAGGGTCACTCAGAAGAATTCCTTGCATTACTATCTACGGCGGAAAATCATTTGCTATGTGTTTTCATGATGTCTTAAACATATTGAAATTGATGCAAATCACTAAGGTTTATTAAAAGTGTCATACTATAGATCATGGCGCGCAAATAACTTAACATTCATTTACAGGAACATGCAAAAGAATTTGGTTATAGAAGAAAGTGAGCAATAATTGAACTTATGGATAAAATAATATTAAAGTTTTGTCCAGTTTGTTATTTATCCTTAAAAATCTCAGTGTAAAATGAAACTTAAGATGTATTCTAACCATTTGCATAATCAATAGAAAATTACGAATGCAAATTTAATGAATGTACGGGGGTTCAGGGAGGCAGAGAACCCCCTGAAGAAATGTGCTTTATTACCTAAAAAAATATCATAATATGCAGTTCATAAAATTTTTGGAATATCATTGCATAAAAGAATTATCAATTTAACGCATTAAATTTCTGAAACATTGTACGTATTTTTAGGTGGGTTCGTAATTACATAAATACGTAGCACTTATAGTCGTCGTCTGATCAGTACGTCTGCCTATATATCCGTCTGTCTGTCTACCGCAAAAAAATATAACTAGTAAATCTACAGATCAGGAGCCTCAACGCCAGCTTTGCGCATCTTTTTTTAAGCACACTTTGGGTAATATTCAACTTCCTGGAAACTGTAATTTAAAATTTTCAAATTACGTAATTATTTATAAGAATAAAATAAGAATAAGAAGTTTTCAACCATCAAAAGCGTAAATTAAAGAGTTAGTTATGCTAGGATATTCTGAAATTTTCATGATCTATTATTTTTGTTTTTTTATTATAACATAGTAGATTTCTTCAGTGGGGGCTCCGCCCCCCTGAACCCCCCGTAGTCTCATTAAATTTAAATTTGTAACTTTCTATCAATTTGCTAATGGTTATCGTATATCTTGTATTTCTTTATACATTTTGAATTATAAGGATAAGTAACAGTTTTAATAAGCAATTTTCATTATCCTCATACTTTTACACACCTGCCCACCACAAACATTATATCTGATGTATCAGGAACTTTTGAAAGTGTAAACTCAGTAATCTAGGGTTTTACAATTTTGTTTCCGAAAAAAAGAAGTTTTGATTGCATTTTTGTGGCAGTTATCGCGGACAGACAGACAGAAGAACAGACTGACAGGCGGAAAACAATAAATTTTGTGTCGATAAAAAAAGCATTCACTAAAGTTTCGGCAATGACGTCATTATTCATGAGTTATTGCTATCCATGTTTCTTGTATTTTTAACGACTATTATAAAATGCCTGTTTTATTTCAACTATGACGTCAAATTTTACCAAGTGAAATATTGGTTTAAAATATAATTATTTTTTATTTCTTTTACTTCTAATTATGTCCCCATTTTTGTCAGAAAAATTCTTATTAACGAAACAAATTTCCGTGTTTAATATTTAACAAAGTACTATATTTATTTTTATTTTAATTCTGACATCATGTTTATTTTATTTATTTATTTATTTATTTTTTATTTTTTTTGTTTTTTTGTTTAATTTTTCGAATGGAAATTGCTCAATTGAAACTTATTGCCGTTGAAAAATTATTCCAGATTTCTAATTTTTTTGGCAACGATAAAAGAAATTGGTTAAATTTTATCTAAAAAATTGCGATTGATTCTGTATGAAAAAAAAGAAATTTTGAATTATTAAAGAAAATATTTGAATAAAATTTATAAAACATAGCCTATGTTCTGTTCTGGGTTATGTTATATTTATACGCAAAGATACAAAGACATTAATTAATTCATTAGTTTTGACGCTGACTTCATTTAAATTTTCGTACACGCATTCAAATTTATAACATTATAAAAATAAGGATTAGGATGAATGGTTGCTTAGCAATCATTAAGAGAAAATAAAGAAAATGAAATAAATACATTTGAAATAAGTAAATCTCTGAAACAAATCAGTTTATATTATTGGAAAACATTCATAAAAAAATCTCCAAAATTTACAGTAATAACTTTAAAAATCTGACAAATACGCAGACAAAATTTCAAAACAATACGAATAATTTAACTGGTAAATTTCAGTATCCATTTATCACATTGAATTCCATTAATGAAATGTGTCATTTTCTCTCAAGGAAAAAAATTTAAAAATCATTGGATTTGCCATAGAAAAGCATTATTGCGCAAAATAAAATATTCTATATTTTCCGATCGAATGAATCAAATCTAACAAAAAAATATACAGCTTAATTCCAGTGCCTCACTAACATACCTTTAACATACTTTAAATTACCACTTAATTTCAAGCCAACCGGATGTTTTTTGCATTAGTTATCGCGGAACAGACAGACTGACAGACAGAAACCAAAAAATTTCGTGTCTCCAAAATAAGCCTTCACTGACGTTTCGGCAATAAGTCATCTGTTAAGATAAAATAATTAAGCAAACACAACTATTTTGTTTATATAAGTAATGTGTACTAGAATACATATTTGGGTATATTTGGCTATACACTATTATTTCCCAAAATAACAAACTTTTGTAAAAGATTTCATGAAGTGTTTAAAGTGCTTCGTAATCTATGCTTAACGCATGATTTTTCTTACTTGTTGTGAATTCTGCCCACTTATATATTATGTTTTTTGCCCGCTTTGACAAAATGTGTGCTCGTTTAGAGACTTTGTGACTTACTTGTTTAAATTTTTTAGCAGAGAATTGTAATCATAATACATTAAATGCATCTGCTAGTGCAATACAAATTGTTTAAAAAAAGAATTGAGCTATCAAAAATATAAAAATTACGTACTTTCTATTTCGAAAGAAATTTCCCTTTATATTAAACAAGTAAGAAAAATCATGCGTTAATCATAGATTATGAAGCACTTTCCAACACTTCATGAAATCTTTAACAATACTTCTTTAATTAGGGAAATAAGGGGTATATAGCCAAATATGTATTCCAATGTTTTTGAACAACCCTGTATTTGATCTGTCAGTTGATATACATATTATATAATGGGAAAATTTAGTTTAGCTAGAAAAAAGCTTAAAATTCTTTTTGAGCAATTTGCACTAATAAATGGAAAACATACTTGAAAACTTTTTTTCAGCCCTGTAGTTTACCTTGTACCTTTATTACACGTTAGTAAGAAGCTAAAATTAATTTTAAAATAAAACATTCTTAAAACAACTGAAATCACATTGTTATAAATTACCATTCATAGGTGCATACGATTTTCATAAAATTTGAAATGACTCGACATCTAATAATTATATATATTTTATGTTTCAAACTATTCGGTTGGGTAGTTTTTGAGTTGCTACATGCGAACAGAGGGACGGACGGACAGAGAGACGAATGCGCAACTCGGGAACCCGGGATTCTTTTCCCTTCAATTCAAAACAAAAGCGACTTTTCTAAGTATCCGGGATCGGAGGAGATAGCGTTACATACATACAGTCGGATTTTAATAGTGCAGATTCTTGGTTGTAAATTTTAATTTGCTGACAGATGATTTTCGCTTCTGTTGAAAAAGTTCATTAATGAAACGTCAATGTTTGAAAATATATTTTTAGTTTTAGAAAATTTATTTTAATTTTTATACCATCTGCACAAATTGAAACTTAATTCTTTTTAACTTTAAAGAAAAAAATAGCTTCAAAAATACATTAATCAGTTTTATTTTCCCCTTTTTTCCGACAAAAAAAAGCCTTCCACTGCTAATTTTTAGTTTTTAATGAAGTTTTTTATCTGTATGTAACTTATAATTTAGTATTCGTAAAAAATATTTCTTATCCATTTTAAATATGACGTCATTATTTTTCTAACTCCATGAATTACTGCTATCCATGTCCCGTTTATTTTTAACGACTACTATAAAATACCTCTTTTATTTCAATTATGACTTCATAGTTTACCAAATAAATATTTTATTTAAAATATTTTTATTCCTTTTATTTTTAATTATGTCGCCATATTGACAAAAAAATTCATGTTAACGAAACAAATATCAGTGTTTAATATTTAACAAAAAATAGTATATTTATTTTTATTGCAAATACGACGTCATATTTATTTTTTTCTTTTAAATTTTCCTTAGTTTCAGTTTTCGCATGGAAATTGCTCAATTGAAAATTTATCGTCGCTGAAAAATTAATATTCGAAATTTTGATTTTCTTGGCAACGGAAAGAAAATTGATTAAATTTTATCTAAAAAATGCCGATTGGTTATGCATGAAAAATAATGAAATTCAGAATTATTAACGAAAATATTCGAATAAAATAAATAATACATAGCCTTTGTTCTTTTCTGGCTATAATTATCTATACGCAAAGATACAAAGTTGAAGTTATGCTATTGAAGCATTGAAGTTATGTTATTCAAACTTCCGTACACATTTTAAAATTTATAATATTATAAGAATAAGAATTAGGATAAATGGTTGCTTAGCGACTATTAAAAGAAATGAAGAAAACGAAATAAATACATTTGAAATAAGTAAATCTCTAAAACAAATTAGCTTATATTATTGGAACACATTTATAAAAAATGGCCAAGATTTACAGCAATAATTTAAAAAATCTGACATATGCATAGATAAAATTTCAAAACAATATGAATAATTTAAGCCCCGTACTGGCAAATTTCAGTATCCATTTATCGTTGAATTCCATTAATCAAATGAGTCATTTTCTCTCAACAAATAAAAATTTGAAAATCGTTGGATTTGCCATAGAAAAACATTATTGCGCAAAATAAAATATTCTATATTTTACGAACGAATTAATAAAATATAACGAAAAACTATACAGCTAAATCCGAGTGCCTTACCAATATACACACTTAATTTCAAGTCTTTCGGATGTTTTTTTGCGGTAGTTATCGCGGAACAGACAGACTGACAAACTGACAGAGAGACAGACAGACAGAAACCAAAAAATTTCGTGTCTCCACAGTAAGCCTTCACTGACGTTTCGGCAAAAATACTACCCAACCAAATGGTTTGAAAATTAAAATATATGATTATTGGAAAAGTTTGTGGAATAATTTCTAATTTTATGAACATCGGATCGATAGTTTAATTAAAGGGGCAGTCAAAAGTATTCCGTTAAATTATGCCAATGGAAAAAATACTTTCAATTGCATTTTAATGATGTTATATTTTTCGTACATAATGAAATTGATATAGATCTATGAAATACATTATAATATACATTCTGTACGTAATGCGGTGCAATGAATATTTTTGCTTAATTTACAAGGCCACACAAAAATATTCCATTACATAATGTTATAGGGGAAAACAATGTTTGGGGTGTATTTTAATTATATTGAATTATTTAACATTTTATTTTAAATTGATATACGTTGCTGAGGCCTACTACAAATTACTTCCTACATAACAGAATGCACATAGTACGGACACACAAAACGACAATTCACTCAGCGTTGATCACCTCGCCTTCAATCGCCGTCAGCGCCACCTATTGTTTGAAGTTTGAACTAAAATAAAAAATTACGGTAAAATAACTCCTGACATTATACATGACCCTCCTGCAAAAAAATTTTAAATAGCTGTCACCGTTTGCAAGTTATTGAATTTTAAAATCCATCAGTCATTTTTGGGACACCCGGTATGTATAAATGTTAAAAATCATATGTTGGGTTACACCAAAGTATCTGTAAGGGATACTGAGTATGAACGGAAATAGCTTAAAAGATTTTTTTTCCTTTTAACTCTTTTAGTGCCAAGGACCGCCGTCGCGCTGCTCTGAAAAGTACCAAGGAGCTTTGTCGAGCTGCTCTGAGCAACTTGACTCGGAGAAGAAATAAAATGACAATGTCTTTTATTCACAGTTTATCATTTGCTATTAAAAAACTTCTTACATTTTGGTATTTCTGTTGCTAGGTGACAATAACTTAAATAAATTTAAATAGCACTTTATCAAACACTGCGGGCGCCAAAAGTGAACTGTCAAAAGGAGCGCTATCGCGACGCTGGCATGTTTTACAACTAGCGAGAGCAGCGCGACGGCGCTCCTCGGCACTAAAAGGGTTAAATTAAACATTTTTATGCTGGACTACATTTAGCACACTAAAATATCTTTCTACAATATAAATAAAACAATTTACAAGGCCACGTAAACAATTGAAAACAAAGCCTTCTATGGATGATAATCTCCGGAAGACTGATTTCAGTAGATTTAAGCTAATGTAAGTCTTAATTAAATTACACCTAGTATTTAAGTAACAGTTAATTAGTAGCGTGTAAATAAAAATAGTAGGTCATATACAGGGTTGTATAAGACTGTTCAAGTAGATTTGCTGAAAGTGAAATTAAAATCTGTTATGAGTTTTTAAAACATTGCAAGATAGTTAAAAAGAGTTAATGAAATATGTTTCTCTGTCCATCTGATCATCTGTATGTCTTTCTGAACTCGAACTTGCATTAATATAGTTTGACTGATCTAGAATTATTATGTGTTATTGAGATTTAATATGCCATGTCCAGTACTGTAACACAGAGTGTGTAAAACTTATAGTTTAATTGCAGAGACAATCAAAAGAATTCTATTACATGATGGGTCATGGGAAAATATCATAATTATACAAGTATTTATAGTGGTCGTCTGGTCCACATATCTGTTTCTCTGTCTGTCCCCATATACTAGCGCAAAAACTACCAAACTGTATAATTTTAATTTAAATACATAAAATCGTTGCAAATAATTTAAAATTTTATGAAAATCCAGTCACTACTTAATACCAATATATCAAATCCTATCATTCGTAAATGATTCAGTCATATGCCATAACAGGTATTGATTCTAGGTTGCAATGGTGATTATGCCCCATTTAAGAGGTAATAATATTATTTCTGTATTACTGAGTTTAATATATAACATCGTTATAAATTTTCTCTTCATACATTTTTGCATAAAAGTGCAGCAGCTCTTACACCAAGATCTGAATATTTTAAAAATTTTGTTGTAATAAGAACGCACCTCATTTAATTGGTTTGAAGTGCCATTTCCGACTTGTTTATTCTTATATTCATTTATGTTATTGGAAAACTTTCAATTGCTGTTTGTATAATCTTAAATGTTACGCAAAGTATACTAAAAAGTAGTTACTTAAAGAACTGACGCTGAGGCTCCTGATCTGCAGATTTACTAGTTAATAAATTTTTACATAGATGATAGCAGGATTGGCATTAATCGATTACTTTTTAAACTGATTGATTAGTCGATTTAATATTTAATCATACAAAATTAAATCCTTTTTTTTTTTTTTTTTTTTTTTTTAAATCAAGATTGAAATTAGAAAAGTAGTTGCTCTTTTTTATGATTAAATAATCTGAATTAATTCAATCTGTATTAATAGGTGTAATCGTACATTATATAAAGGAAAATTAAATATGACCACCCTGTTTACTTTCTGAAATTCGCTTTCATTGCTGCGAAATTCTTATTAAGAGTCACTTTACGGTTTTCCTTATTAGATAGTATACTGAATCATACAAAATTATTCATATAAATCGAGGTCAATATGTTTAAATTGTTTAGAAGAAGGGTGGTGGGGTTAAATCAATCGTAACCTTTTTTATAGAACTGATATTTAAAAAAAAAAAAATATTTTTTAAAAATCAAAAACGGGTAGGTGCCAAAAGTTGCCTTTAGATTAGTACATCAACTGTGTAAAATTTTACCGCTGAGAAAAACGGCTTGAGTCTGCGCTTTTACTCCAAAAATCGAAATTTTGGGTAAAATTTGTCATTTTTTGACATTTTTTCAAAAAAATTAAAAAATTCCTACAGAGCTGGTTATTATTTAAAAAGTGTTACTTAAACCTTTATATTTATCTGCTTAACATATTTAAACTATAAAAATATCTTTATTCCGTATAGCTGGAGCAAAACAGACAACTTTTGGTAAGAAAACGGCATTACCTCTCTACTGGGACATACAATGAATTGTTGTTTTTAATACAGCTCTTCTTTTCAACATTACCTTGGACATACGTCGTGAAGGTGGCTATATTGCATATAACACCCGTCCCAACTATTCGATCATCTTAGTACAGTGTTTTATTTATATATTGGTTTGTGATTTTCTTTATCAAAATTTGGCATGTTTTCGATGCATCCACCTAGTTTATCTGTTCTTTTTATCCACGTGCCGCTGTGACTATCTTCATGTATATTTTTACAGCTTATACAAAAAATGAGAAGCAGAGTAATGCACGGAATATTATTAAAGGAATCTATTCGGCCGTCTATTATCTGTATCAAACTTACATCCAGTTGATAAATAGTGATTGGAAGTTCTGTTACCACAACATTTTTTCAGTCAATTATATTTTTTTATGTAATGATGTGCTTCAAAGATGATTTTAGTTATCTCAACTATAAGTATGCCATCATTTGTTCTACTTTTGCATTTTTTCTATGTTGAGAAGTGAGTTGTTTAATGTGATGGTGATCGTCACAGAGACTTGCAATGAGAATTTGTTTTGCAAGTGCAGAGCAACCGTTATTCTAAATAACTTTTATTTTGCATTAGTTTTATGTCGTTTTCTAAGTGTTTTCATGGCCAGGTAATTTCCTATTAACTTTTAGATCCCGTTTTTATAAGTGGACGCAACATTTGATGGTGAATTGTCCAGGGCATAAACTTATAATGCATAGTACTTTGTCACGGAATGTACAGACTCTAATCAACTATAAGTACTCATTTAATATTAGAATTCTTTTTGTCGCTGTGAAAGATTTTGCATGGAGTAAGCTTAGAATTGTGTATAATAATGGATCATATGCTATTTCAACTTCAGTGAATTTCCTCTGCGTCAATTATTAAAGAAGTCGATATAAAACGTTTTAATCTACATGGATTCACTGGATCAATAGGAAAATCTTTGTCTACGTACTATTCACTTCCTATTGTAATATTTTATAAAATGGAGAATAATTTTGAAAAATTATTTTCTCAAATTGAGAAAAAGATAATCAGAACCAGACTAGAAATTTCTGTCGGAGATTGCAAAGCTAATTCATAAGGAAAGATATTTTTCAGAAGAAATGAGGAATAGGAATTTAGAAAACATATCACACAAAAGACATAAAGCGAATAAAATATTCCGCTTTATATAAGCACAGAGTCTATAGGTTCACTCACAAAATATATAATCCAAGTCTATACCGCAGGATGTTTTATACCAAATGTAATACACATCTAAAGAATAGGTTTAAAAACTTATTGGAAATTACTCGACTACGAAACAGCACAGGAAAGACATAAAACAAATACTAAAACCTCTTTAGAAATATTTTTTCTCTACTCTCAGATTTTGTTTGCATCCGCTGTGACGATCGTCATAATATTAAACAGCTATCTTCTCAAAATACATTCAATGTAATAGGTATAGTAAATGGTGACATACTAGATCTCGATTTCATACAATCAATTTTTAGTCAAATCATTATATATAAATTGTAATTGATTGAAAAAATGCTGTGGTAGCAGAACTTCCAATCATAATTTATTAATTGCATAAAATTTTAATGAAGATAATAGAATGCTGAATTGATTAAATTAACAACATACCCAATACATTACTCAGCTTCTATTTTGTTGTACAAGGTATAACTAGTTGGACGTGTCAATCCCGAAACTTTCGTCTATCTCATAAGCACATTTTAATATTTAAAAAAAAAAAAAAAAAAAAAAAAAACGTGGTGACCCCCAAAGTTACCCACTATCGAATTTCCTCGAACATTTGACCTAGCCTAATGAGATTCTGGCATCCGAAAAGCCTAAAACGCAAAATTTAATTAATATTCTGAGAAAATGTGCTTAGTAGTGCCTCATGTTGGGTAATTTATCTAAAACCTAATAAGCATCTATTTATGTCAAGACCTAACAGAATCTGAAATTTGATGGAATTTCGTCCATTAGTTCTTGAGATATAGTTATAACAAAAAATTTGCAAAACGTAGCACAGCAACACCGTATCTTGGGCAATTTATGCCAAAACGTAAAAAAGCGTCTAATTATGTTATAGTGTAAAAGAATCTGAAGTTTGATGAAATTCTGTGCATTAGTTCTTGAGATATAGCTAGTTTAAAAAAACATGTAAAATATAGCACAGCAGCACCATCAGTTGAAGGATTTATAACAAAACGTAATCATCGTGTAATTATGTTATATGTCATTTTGTAACAAAATCTGAAGTTTGATAAAATTTTGTGCGTTGGTTGTTGAGATATAGCTATCGGAAAAATCGTGCAAAATGCAGCATAGCTGCACCACCTGTTGCAAAGTTAATACCAAAATGTTATCAGCGTCTAATTATGTTATATATTCTAGTGTAACAGAATCTAAATTTTGATGAAGTTCTCTGCATTAGTTCTTGAAATATAGCTATCGCAAAAATCGTGCCAAATGTAGCAGCGCCACCTATAGGGCAGTTCACACCAAAACCTTATCAGCGGCTATGTATCTCAAGGTATCGCGGAATCTGAAGTTTGGTGAAATTCTGTGCATTAGTTCTTGAGATATAGCTATCATGAAAATCATGAAAAACGTGGATGGCAGCGCCACCTGCTGGCCAATTTACACCAAAACTTAATCAGCGTCTATGTATATCAAGGGGTCACAGAATCTGAAGTTTGGTGAAATTCTGTGCATTAGTTCTTGAGATATAGCAATCTTGGAAATCATGAAAAACGTAGTATAGCAGCGCCACCTGCAGGCCAATTTTCACCAAAAACCAATAGGCACTAATTCATATCAAGGTATAATTGAATATAAAATTTTATTAAATTTCGAGCATTAGTTCTTGAGATAGAGCGCCCACAAATTTTTTGTCATATACAGACAGACAGACTCACAGACAGACGGACAGACTCACAGACAGACATTTTCTAAAAATAGTCAAAACGTGTTCAGGACCTCCTAAAATGTATAAATCCGTCGAAAACCGGAAGTCGAAAATTTTCATGAATCCAATACTTTCTTCTTGTAAAGATAGAAGAAAGTAAAAATATACGAGCAGTACTTTACGTACAGCAGGTCACACCGGCAGCATCCAAAGTCAGTGAATATAAAGAAGAGGTAAAGTACTTTGATACATAGAAAACTTACGCCCATATTCGGGAAAAAATTAACAATTCAATACATAAATAAAACACTGGGCCTAGATGGTCGGGTGGTTGGAACGGGTGGGATATGAAATGCAGAAACCTCCACGAGTTATATACAGAGTAAATTTGAAAGCAGCTAGGTAAGAAATGCGTTCAAACCAACATTTCGTTGTATGCTCCAATAGAGAGGTAACGCTGATTTTTTACCAAAAGTTGTCAGATTTGCTCCAATTATAGAGACTAAAGATATCGTTTTATAGTTTAAATATGTTAAGCAGATAAATATAAAGGTTTAAGTAGCACTTTTAAATAATAACCAGCGCTGTAAGAATTTTTTAATTTTTTTCAAAAAAATGACAAATTTTACCCAAAATTTCGATTTTTGGGGTAAAAGCGCAGACTCAAGCCATTTTTTTTTTCAGCGGTAAAATTTCACGCAGTTGATGTACTAGTATATAGGCAACTTTTGGCACCTACCCGTTTTTAATTTTTTAAAAATAATTTTTTTCGCTCCACCCTACTGCCCAGTTATATATACTTTTTGTCGGTACCACTACTTCTAATGGATACAGAATAAATTCTGAAATTTCATTTTTTTATGATATTGATAGGGAGAGAAACTTGATATTTACGTGATGGTAGTTGCTTAAAATTTTTAAATGCTTCGTAAGAAGTTTCTAAAAATTCGAAAATCAAAAGTGTGAAATCAACAAAAAGTGTTTTATAAATGTTCTAAATACGATTTCAATGGAATTGTTTAGGATAGAAACTTTTTTGACGTGGATGTTACTTTAAAAAAGTTTAGATACTTAAACGTTGAAATGAATCACTAAAAACTTTTTAAAAAACATTCTAAATTATGATTTTTATGGAACTGTTAAGGATACAAATTTGAAATTATACACGGTTGCTACTTTTGAGACAAACAAATATGCGCATTACATTTTAGGTAGCTTTCATTACAAAAAGTAAAAAGCTACCTATTGCAGCCGTCCGGAGGAAAGCACTTCCGGAAAATTTTGGTATATTTTCACCGATCATGACCCCCAGACCCCAAAACCACCCTCCGTTCAAATGTTGACATATATATATATATATATATATATATATATATATATATATATATATATATATATATATATATATATATATAACCATATATATATATATATATCTGATTTTTGTCATGCGATAACTAACGTATTTATGAACCGATTTGAATGAAACTTGGTATGTTGATAGTACATACAAATGTCTCGACCGAGTTCGTTGGTCAGCATCATCTGCCATTTTGTTTCAAAATGGCGGCCATTTTAAAATTTAAAAAAAAATTAAAATTTAAAATTAAATGCAAAAAAATTAAAAGTTGAAAAATATTTTTCTTTTACGTGTTAGAACATAAAACAAAGATTCCAGAACACTTTTTATTTTGTCTATATATTAAAAAATGATTGAGTTATAACACTTTGAATTTTTCTTATGGCTGACATTTTGAAACGATCTGATTTTTGTCACATGATAACACGCGTATTTATGAACCGATTTCAATGAAACTTGGTATGTACATAGTACATACAAATGTCTCGACCGAGTTCATTGGCCAGCATCATCAGCCATTTTGTTTCAAAATGGTGGCCATTTTAAATTTTTTTAAAAATTTAAAATTTAAAATTAAATGCGAAAAAATTAAAAGTTGAAAAATATTCTTCTTTTACGTGTTAGAACTTAAAACAACGATTCCAGAACACTTTTTATTTTGTCTATATCTTACGAAATGATTGAGTTATAGTACTTTGAATTTTTCTTATGGCTGACATTTTGAAACGGTCTGATCAGAACGATCCACAATGTTGCTTTAAAATGGCATACACTTTATGGTATCGTGGAATTTGGTGACTCTCTAAATCGCTTAAAATAAAACCAAGTTGAATAAAAGATGACTAATTTCTATAAATTCCTATTAATATTCAGTCTTGACAAAAACTAGTATTCAATCTTATAAAATCACTAATTTTATAAGATTATTTCCACTAATTTGAGCTTAGTATTTTTGAACAATGTAACTTACTTTAAAATAATAAAAAAAATTATAAGTATATGAAAGCTACCTCTTCCTCCCGGCATTGCCGGAAGGACTTTTTTAAAACTAAAACATAAAAATTTGTGATAGAAAAGGCGCCTTTTAACAGAAAGTATAAGAAAATTCCATAAAATTGTATTTTTTGTTTTCTCTAATGGCAGTAGTTTTCAATTTAAAAATATTTAATAAATATTTGACTCATCTTTTTACACTTCCCAGTGTAGAGACTTTTACGAAAAAAAAAAAATAACCATTATTAATGAATAATCATTGTTAATGAATAATCATTATTAATGAATAAATAAAATTAAAATCTTAAGATTTGTGATTTATGTGTATTTCTCTTAATTGCAAACAGAATTAAACTTTCTGTCAAAAAATTAATTAATTAATTAATTAAAAAAAGAAGAAAAAAGAAAAGAAAAGAATAAGACATATCTTTTTTTTTAATTTTAAATCTAATAAAATTAAATAAATTATCTATAAATATTATTTATTAAATTCATAAATATTTTTACAGTGCATATTTACACATGTTTTGAATTTTTTTAACAATTTAAAGAATTGGAGGGAAAGAAAATCTGTATCAGCTAACTGTACAACACTTTGCTTCCGCAAACTGTTGTACATATCATAAGAAACTTATTATAAGCTGAAGATAAAGGTCATTGTATAAGCAAAATTCAACAGTTCGATATTGGCTTAAAATTATGAAAGTAAGTCAATAGATTTGCTCTCTACCCTCCTCCTCCCTCCCCATTTCTAAAACAAATCTTTCAAAGTATACTGAAAAACAAGCTAATTTCATTAATATAGTCATAAAATTTTTTGATATTTAATTCATATGACAAAAAATTGAACGACGTTTTAATTGTTCTTTAAACTAAATAAATGTTTATAATAGCGTATTACTAAAACAAGTTATATTATTGATGTTACTAATTAATAAATGTCTTTTTATGGCTTCCACACTATAAAAATCTTTTGACACTTTTATTATTATTATTATTATTATTATTATTATTATTATTATTATTATTATTATTATTTTGACACCTTTTTTTAAAGGGTCTTTCTTTTTTAGTAAGTTGAGAATTTTTTGCGATTTCTTGGCGTTTTAATAAAAACAACTGAGCGTTTTGTACATTAAACAGATTTAAAGGTTTCGTGAATCGGCAAAGAAATAGCAAATTTTGATTTTGAAGTAGTCTTACGTTTTTCTAATTAAATATCAATTTTAAAATACTCAATAAAATACTCAATACTAATATTTTTTTCCGTTATTAACAGTATTAAAATAGTCACTGTATCGTATGTATATAAGTAAACTAAAACATTTATATATAAATTCATAATCATGAAATAACAATAAAATTGAACAGAAGAATTAGGATGTATGTTCTTTAAAATTTTATAGCTTTGTTAAAAATGACAAAATAGGAGCTTATACTATAATTATTGGGAGACGGAAAGGCCCGTTCACGCTGAATATAAATGTTCAGACTGATATATAGTTTCTTCATTCAAAAAATATTCAAAATTTAAAAAAAAAAAAAAAAAAAAAAAAAAAAAAAAAAAAAAAAAACGTGTTTTTTGAGTTTGACCAAAAATGTCAAAAACCTACACAAAGCCTAAATAAACCCAAAATTTTAAAAGACAACCCAGTCTCTAACAAAGGGAGGACCAACTTTGATAATAACAGATTTTGATTATTTATACATATGTTGTAGGGTAGAGGCCCCTTAGTATGTTCAACAGATTTTATAGAACGCTCCTCAGTTCTCGAGAAACAGAGGGGGGGGGGGTCTACCATTATAATACAATTTAAGTACCTATTTTGTAATATAATCCTTACGTTGGCGTTGTTCATTCGGTAGAGCGATAGCTCATAGAACCGCGGACCTCGAGTTCGATCCCGAAACGCATTACGTTTTCATTTTTGTTTTGTAAATTTACTTGCAAATGAAATTTACTAAATTCATTGTCTATTAAAAATTGTATCCAATTATAATTTTAACGATTTTCTTTTTATCTAAATTGTTATATAAAACGGTTAATTTTATTTTAAATGACGCAAAATGTATTTCATTTATTATTTATCATTGCAATGATATTGATTAATTGTGTCAATTCGTGATTTTAAAGAAACATCCTTTCTGCATTGCCCTAATAAAAGAAATGAATTAGTTGAAAATACTGGATGATCTACATATGTTTTCTCCTTAATTGTTTTATGAATGTATCTGTAATTACAATTTAATATTCTCAATTTAAAAAATTAAAATCGTACATTAATTACAATATAAATATCTAATTTTCATTTAGTCTTTTTTTTTTAATCATTATTAAACTTTTTTCAACATTTAAAGAATTTTTTTTTTTAATGTATCTATTACGATTAACAAAAATACCGAATTCTTTTATGGCACCCTCTAATGTAACAAAAATAAAAATAAATGCAAAAAGAAGATAAAGGTGAACTTAAAATGATTCAAAGCGAAGCATATCCGTACTACAAAATTAAAAATCTTTAATATGCAAAAAGAGGTTGTAATTTAATTCTTATACTACTTTTTATGTAATTATGCTTCTTAAAATTAAAATAAAGGAGCATTATCATCGTAACTGATGTAAATTTTCCATGTGTGTGAAAAAAGTCTGGGCTAGGATATCAAGATAAAAGTTCGCTGTTATCGTTCGCGCATTTGCAAATAAAAATTAATTTATACAATTGCTCATATTTCACAAAATAAGTAATTTATTTATATCCCAATTGCACCATACTGTTTCTACTTAGTCCAGGCATTACGTGCTCAAAAAGGACAAATAAATGCAAGTTTTGGTGCAGTTTTGATTTTTGGTTCCCTTTATGTTTTTTGGGTCGCTGAACACAAATCTGGCATTATCCAACAAAATTTCTCCCCGGAAACACGTTTTTTTGGCAAAAAACGTGCAAAAAACGTGGCTTTTTTTCGTTTTTTCTAAATAAGTTCAAAATTATGCATTTTACATAAAAGTCACCCATATATAAATTAAAGAGCACAAAATTTCCTACATTTTATCCATTAAAAGTTTTTTTTCTCTGATCAATGGTTTAGCCGTGAGAGAGCCGCAAAAATGGGTGTGAAAAGCAGAAAATTCTGAAAAATGTGAATTACAGCACCGTACGTCGATGAAACATGAAAAACAACCATTTTACTCAAATTTTTCCCACTTAATAATACTAAATATATTATTATTGACTATATTTTATTAATCTGATGTTCATTGTTTCTTTCATAACTAAAAAATAAATAAAAATGAGCATATTTGTGATCAAAATCTTCATTTGCTATTACAAAATAATAATAGTAATAATTTCTTAATTTACTTTTAAATAATGTAAATAAAATAACTAAAACAGGCTTTAACATATAAAAGCTGACACGGATTCCAGTTCTTAAAGTTCTAGAAGTTCAAAATGTGGGTGTGAAAATTAAAAAAATCCGGAAAATACGAATTATGGCACTGTACACATAGATTTAACATGAAAAATGACGATTTTTTAGCAAAGATTGACTTTAAATGATACTGAAGATATTATGATCGACTATATTTTACAATGAAATTGCTAACAATAAAAACGGCGACTCATTATGAATTATTATTTAAAAATTATTTGCGAAGATATCAGATAGAAGATTTGCTTCGGGAAACTGCAAAAACATCGCAGTTGTGTGTCAAGACGAAGAGGATGAACTAGACTTTGAAACCGATCTGGAAATGGATTGCCCACACAATGAATCAGAGGAACCAATGGAAGGGGAAATAGTTATGCCGCAAGGTATCAAATATTTACTATTAAAAAAAACTTATTTATAATATTGGTAGTTATAAAAACGCCCACTAATTCCATTCGTCTATTTTCTATTTTGTAGATGTCGGTGAAAAGCAGGGATCCTCAAATAAAAGAAAGCGAAAAAAGAACTTTGTTTTTTAAGTAAATGTACTTACTAATGTACATAATTATTCTGATTCTTTGTGATCAGTATGTCGTCTCCATATCTCTCATTAAGGTTAAACTTTATAGTTCTCGTATCAGGTTGATAACTCCCTGTAACCTGTTTCATTAGCTCTTCCATGGAGAATTGACATTCGTCATCATGATTTTATGTCGTATGTGCTTTGCATTGCTCTGTCGATTGTCTCGGCAAACGGATCACGTTTCTTCTGTTCTTGGACCTTCGACCTCCTATAAATATATTTAAAACATTTGATGTGGTATTGAATATCTGCTGCGATCAAATCATTCACTGGTTCGATGCTCTGAATTATAGCCTGCCCATAATCATCATTGCGACCTCTTGCTGCTTTCAGAATTGTACTCCCATGTGTCGCACACTGTATACAGTATTGTGTTAGCTTGGTGGATTTTTTGATTGTGTTGCAATAAACTCTTCCGAAATGCACAGTCCACATATAAAACAATTAGTTCGAAAATTAAACTGAGGCGTTGATGATCTTAAAATTTGTGAAGTGCTAGCACTTTGTTCCTCAACTGTCTTCACGTAAGCATAGTAATCATTCGTTCATTTACGTATGCTTTTCTACACTTAACATGTATATCTACTGAGGTTTTCCCCCTTAGGAAAACTGCCTATCCATCCTTTCTTTCTGTATTTGTCTTGATTAACGCTGCAATACCTCGACTAACTTTCACTGACGGCCCCTCTTCTAGAGTCACAAATAAAACAGCGACATCGCGCAAAATCACTTTAGCTGTTCAATATATTCACGAAGACACAAACAGTGAATTACTAAATTATAAGTAAGCAGTTGCATATGGAAACTGAGAGGAATGTGTCCTCCTGATAAGCTAGTGATCTGTGCGACGCATATTTCTAAGAGGCGAGACTGGCGGGAAAGGAGGGGGGGGAGTTAGTATTCTACTGAACGTGGACATGGGGTGTGGGGGTGGGCGTTTGACCAACGTTATTTCACACTTTTACCCTTTCAATCAAGAGGGAAAGTGCAGACGGGATCAGTTAAAGCCTGTTTTAGTTATTTTATTTACATTATTTAAAAGTCAAATTAAGAAATTATTACTATTATTATTTTGTAATAGCAAATGAAGATTTTGATCACAGATATACTCATTTTTATTTATTTTTTTAGTTATGAAAGAAACGATGAATATCAGATTAATAAAATATAGTCAATAGTAATATATTTAGTATTATTAAGTGGGGAAAATTTGCGTAGAATGGTTGTTTTTCATGTTTCATCGACGTACGGTGCTGTAATTCACGTTTTTCAGGATTTTTTGCTTTTCACACCCATTTTTGCGGCTCCCTTCGGCTAAACCATTGATCATAGAAAAAAACTTTAAATACATAAAATTTTGGAAATTTTATGCTCTTTAATTTATGTATTGATGACTTTTATGTAAAATGCATAATCTTGAAGTTATTTAGAAAAAACGAAAAAAAAGCCACGTTGTTTACACGTTTTTTGCCAAAAAAACGTGTTTCCAAGGAGAAATTTTGTTGGATAATGCCAGATTCGTGTTCAGCGACCCAAAAAATATAAAGGGAACCAAAAATCAAAACTATACCAAAACTCGCATTTATTTTTTACCAAATGCCTGGACTAACTGCATTTTGCCAAATTGTTTAAAACAGGCGTCAAATTTGGTTGAAAATTCAGCATGATATAAACTTAAAAACATGCCAGAATTTTTTTAACTTTTCAAAAAAAAAAAATCTATATCTCCATAAATATATATGCTATTCTAGCAAAAATCTGTGAACATGTTGTACAATACCCGCATGTTTTTATTCCGCAGTGATAGATTATTTTGCACATTTTAATGCACAGAGTGATCCCAAATATTATTATTTTTCTTTGATTTTTTTCTTGACCCTCTAATTATTCTGCTTATCGAATTGATGTTGATAAATTTGAGCTCAGACGTATTCTTTGTAATACTACAGTTCCAGAAGAATGCGACAAGTACTTTTTAAGCCACAAAAAATTCATTGTCAGCGCTTTTTAGGATAGAGCTTTTTAATAACTTTTTGGAATAAAGAGGTTCGACAAAATGTCTAAAATTAAAGGTGTCCGGTGATTAATGGCCATATGTATCAACATTTGAATGGAGGATGATTTTGTATTCTGGCGCTCATGATTCAGGGAAATGTGGAGTTACTTTCCTCCGACTAAAATAGCTAAATTGTTGCTTTTTGTAATGTACAAATGTACAAATGATTTTTGTAATGTATGGGAGCTATGGATTATGGGATTTCATCTTGAATTAAAACAATTTTAAAACTTTTATAAAAATAATTTTTCCGCAACTTATTTAATTTTATTCGTTTCCTGATTAGTCTAAGTTTAATGTCTAAAAATTGAATACTTCTGTTTTTTTATTTTATTCGTTTTCTGATTGATCCAAGTTTAATGTCCAAAAACTGAATACTTCTATTACCACAATGACAAAAAGAGAAATAAAAACTTTTTAAAAAAATAATAATTTAAGAACAAATTGCGATAGAGATTTCAAACAAATTTCATTAATAAGTGCATTTTTTTCCTCTACGCAACGGTGTAAAAATTTAAAATGTGTGATGTTAAGAAGTTAAAAAATTTGCAGTTCCAAAAATTGTAAAACAGAAATTTCATTTGAAATTTGTTTGCGATGGGTCCAGGAATATTAATGTTTAATCCATGTCGTACTTAATATGAGGCGTTCAGAAGTCAGTTTGAATAACTCAGTCAAATAAATTTGTAATGGGAATTACCTAAACTATAAAAGCCGCCAAAAATATAAATTTGAAAACCAAGCACTTCGAGATCTACTCAAAAACAAACCAGGAAGAGAAGGTGGTTTTTGTTTGAAAACTACTTTTAGCTACTACTTTATGAAAGTACCTAATTTAGTCCCATCTGAAACAGTTGGAGTTCTTCGAAGTTCGATTTAGATAGAAAGAAACAAAACTTTTCACCTTCAGTTATGAGCACATACTTATTATTGTTCTCTGTCCTACATTCGCACTATTCTTAATTCGGGTATAAATACTTAAGCTGTTCAATAGAATCTTAAATATCTAAAATGAAAAGCCACAAATCAATTGGCTCCCCCTTACTGTTTCTTCAGGTAAGCACTTTCAAATAAAATTAACACTTTCTAAGGTAAATAAATAGCTGTAAATAAATTAAATGATATTCGAAATAATTATTTTATTTCATTTTATTTTATTTATTTTCGAAAGATTAGCTTTTTATTTTTAATCTTTGTTTTATAAAATATAATTAATTTACTCAGGATTTGTATAGATCCTTCAATATGAATACCATTATTTCGCCTTATTTAATTCTTCGCAAATTTTCTTCCATTAAGTAAAGGAAAGGTTACGATTGAAAAGCAGTAATACTCGAATTCAAGGATCTCAACGAGCCTTATTAATTATTGTTTTTAAACGAAAATAAAAGATTTTATTTTTATTCTCTTTAAAACGATTCCGAAAAAAAAAAAAAAAAAAGAATGGGTTGCCAATTTGATTCGTATGTATGTATTTTTTTTTTTTTTTTTTTTTTTTTCTGTCAACGCATAATTTTAAATATGCACCAAGTGTAAGACACCTTGTTGATTCCATTTGAATTCCGACAAAATCTGCTTATTAAAAAAAAAATATTTTTATAAAAGTTTTAAAATTATTTTAATTCAAGATGAGACTGACATAGCTCCCATAAAAATGAATCGATTTTTCAGATATTTTTATAGAAATTCAACAAAAACAAAAATAAACAAATAAATGTCTGTAAAATATTTCGTTTTCAGCTATTTTGATTAAGGGGAGTTACGTTATCTGTTTAACAAGAAAGTCGCTACCTAGCGATTTTCCTTCCCCTTTATACATTTTTATTTATTTTTCTTCTTTTTTTCTTCCATGATTTTTGTAGAGAAAACCAAAAAAAGCAGCAACGTTTTAATCGTTAATGACACACATCCATACGTACAAAAAAAAATCGAAGTTATAATTACGTTCAAAATTACTTAAAATTTCTGTGGTACACTTACGTCATTTTAAGAACGATATTTTTAACCCTTAAGCGGTAACCATGGGTCACTAGTGCCTCGATCAAATTTTCTTTCCTTGCTAGCTTAGAGGAGAGAGTGGGGAGCGGGACTAAACTACCCTGAAAACAATAGTACACTAGTAGGCTATTAGCTCCCGAAACGCCGATGTTTTAGTGCGTTCACAGCCGACGTAAGAGCCAGTCAAAATTTCGAAAAGGCACGAGTGACCCAGGGTTACTATTTACGTTGACGAAAGGTGTAAAATAAGAAAAATTTTTTTGGTTAGGAATTGATGTTTTTTTCATAAAAAATCGATAAATTACACTCACTTGGGTTTCCGAACCTTAATTTTTATGCAAACACGTGTTTATGAAATTGTTTGGTGTGATTGCAGTTTGCTCTCCTTCTTGGCTTCCTTCGATTGTTTATAAATGATGATATCAGTGTTGCTGTAATTTTTCATTATTATATTTTTTGTTTAATTAAATAAAGTTAGATAATTAACATCATTTTCATAAATAAAATTGATTAAAAACTAATAAAATTTCTAATTCATTGTAAATTGTACCTATTTATAAGTTAAACGTCATTTTTGTGCTCAAAACTTAAGCATTTTTTAATTTATACCGGCTATTTTTATTTTTTTTGTGAAAGTATCATTCTTCATCTTCAATTTCCCGTTTGAAACAGCAAAAAATTTCAATTCTATCCAAAGTTGTGATTTTTTAAAGAAAATGTGCACTTTTCACATTTTTATTTGTTTATTTAAACATATTGTTTAAACAAATTAATAAATCAGCAATATTGTGACTGATTCTTGTTCAAGGGTAGTTGATGTAATATCATGAATTTTTTTAGAATTTTTAAAGCACTTTAAACCACTTTTTACAGCGCTAAGCACGAGTGACCCATGATTACCGTTTAAAGGTGCCCAAAAACACGTTACCGTTTAAGGGTTAAGTTAGAGGGATTGTACGCCGCTAATACAGAGTAAGACTGAAGTCCGGGGAAAACTTTTGAATTTAATATAAAGTCAAATAATTAAAAAGTTTCTCTCTATCTCTCTCTTTTTAATTATTTGGAAAAAAAATAATTGTTGTTCTCGGTAGAGAATTGGGAAATCTAAAGTATATCTGAATTTTTTTATTGGTTGAATTCCGCAACTTATTTAATTTTATTCGTTTCCTGATTGGTCTAAGTTTAATGTCTAAAAATAAAATACTTCTGTTTTTTTTTTTTTTTTTTTTTTTTTTTTTCTGATTGGTCCAAGCAAAAACTGAATACTTCTGTTGCCACAATGACAAAAAGAATAATAAAAACTTTTAAAAAACATAATAATTAAAAAACAAATTTCGATAGAGATTTCAAACAAATTTCATTAATAAATGCATTTTTTTCTCTACGCAACGGTGTAAAAATTTTAAATGTGTGATTTTAAGAAGTTGAAAAATTTGCAGTTCGAAAATTGAAATTTCATTTAAAATTTTTTTGTGCTGGGTCCAGGAATATTAATGTTTAATCCATGTCGTACTTATTATGAAGCGCTCAGAAGTCAGTCTGATTAACTCCGTCAAATAAAAATGCACATTTTAAACAGTTAAAGCTGTCTATCTATAACCTACTGGGTTTTTTTTTTTTTTTTTTTTTTTTTTTTTTTTTTAATCATTGGTCTAGGAACATTACTGTTTAATGCACGGCGTACGTAATATAGGCCTTGTTATAATTATCCTAAAAACGATGTTTATTATTATTATTAATTTAAATATAGAATTTATTTATAATTCTTTAAAATTTGAGTCTTTGAAAATATCATTTCCAAATAGTCGTTCTAATTTGTTAAATTACAATTTTTTTAACTTGAGATAAGTGGAAATTTGGAAAAAATAGTTGGAAAAAATAGGATTGTAAAAAATAGTTGTTGTTCTCGGTAGAGAATTAGGAAATCTAAAATATATCCTTATCTCTCTTTTTTTTTTTTTTTTTTTTTTTTTTTTTTTTTTTTTTTTTTTTTAAGGGGGGGGGGGAGGGGGGGAGTTAAAAAATTGTAGTTGTGTATTCCTACAAAAACTTTTATATAGCGCATCTTTTCTCAATTGCTCGCTTATATATATAAAAAAAATTTTATTTCAAATTGATTCAAATTTATATTATCTCTATAAAATATTTTTTCAAAAAATTCCGGAATCGCAAAGATCTAATGGCTACTACTATAAAATGTATGTGTAATATATAAAACTATCACTATTTATAGTTTGATTGCCACGGATGCAAAGGTCCGCCGGTATTTCCGAATACTACATTTTCGTCCTATTTATGACAGAAATTCAGCATTTAAGGCCCTACATCAGTAACGCTCCGAGATAGAACGGCTAATGTTATCTCAATGGAAGAAATTTATCGCTTTCATTCCTTTGCATTTTGCTCAAATTTAATAATTTTTGTTGTTTTGCAAACCTGTAGGTTTAAAGTATGCACGTCATTCTGAAATTTTATTTCTTTTTTGAATTTTAAGGCGATACAAGTGCGTTATTTTATAGTCTTTAAAATTCACCTTTAATGTCTTATTACGAAAAATCTGTTTGACATTTTAAAATTTGGTAAAACAGCATGCAGAGTTTAATTATTTAGCTTTCAGAAAATGTTTTTTATTTTGATTTTTAAAAAAATTTAATCTATGCTATTTGTATAAAAAGTTGAAGCACTTTGATTTAAAAGAGTCGAAAATGGTGTTTAACTCCGCCTTTAAAAGGGAGACGCCTTAAGAGTAATTAGGGTGAAAGACGATATGGGTTTACCCTGTAGGGAGTCTTACAGGGACGAAGGTGTAAAATCTTGCCTGTGGCTATTAGTAAAATGTTGTTTGCTGCTTTAGGATGAAAAAATAAAAACATCCTTTTCTGAATGCATGATATCTCACGCAAGAAGTTCGATCAGAAATGAATTTCAAAAATGATGTAAATACATGTTGATTTCAAAAAGTTTGTTTAATTAGGCATCTAATCTCAAATGTACTTTAAAAGCATTATTGATTTCGAATAAAAACAGATTTACCATTTTTATTATTTTTCTTCCATATATTTGAAGTTTAATTTCTAAAAAAGATTCTTTAATTGCGTACAACATCAAAGTGATATATTCGTTAATTCATAAAGCATAACAGAATTAACTTTTTGTCATCTGCAGTCGACAAAGGGAAAAGAAGAAAGGGCAGAAAGAAAATAACAATGGTTCTGACATTAAAAATGAATAGATATATTCGCGAATAAATACATTTGTATTAAATTTTTCTATGTCTTTTTTTTTTTTTTTTTTTTTTTTTTTTTTTTTTTTTGTATCATTCTTTTAGACAATTCTTAATGAATTAGTTTAAATGTTCCTTTTCATAAATATTTCATAAATATTTCTATTTTAATCAATAAAAGTTTGCAGTATACCCACTCTAAAATACAAAGTAATTATTATGCAATTTATGATTAAATTGGATAACACTAATTTAAAAGATAGAAATATATATATATTTATTTTGACACTTCTATCGAAAATTATGACTAATTTACAATACTTTAGCAAATATATTCTGTTGTGGTAAAATTCACATCCGTAAATGATACATTTATGCTTTATTGTATATAAATTGTCTTTCCTGTCTTTTTCCCTTTCAGAAAGATAAACGAATGATTTTTAAAGTTCTTATACTATTTTAACTAAATAATACGTATATATTCCAAAGCCTGTCATAGTCTAACTGATCTAAATTTTAGAATAACGGTTTTTTCAGTCACGCGAAAAGACAAACTCAATTATACTAAACCTACGGAAGATTTTTATAAAGATGCCATATTTTCATTCCAATTTTTAATTATTTTTTTTCTGCATAGTATAGGTGACGATGGTTAGTATAGAGGCCGATTTTTACTTTTTTCGATACTGATTGTAAATTTTAAATATGAGGATAATATCACTTTTGAAAACGGTTCCGAAAATGAAACTGTCCTGTAAAGAAAATTAAAAAAGTAGAAAAAGGCCTTTGAAGAGATCGCTCTGAACTATTAAAGGGGGAAAAAAATATTAAAATGCAGACGAGATTTATTTATAAATTTCGACCGTTGGATTATCGTCGAAAGAATTATTATAAGCTAGTAAATTGTTTAGCTTGATTAAAGTTTTTTTTTTTTTTTTTTTTTTTTTTTTTTTTTTAATACCCGTAAAATAAATTGAAAAATAGAAAATGGCCTTTGTGCAAATCGATATCAACTAGGCAAAGTAAGAAAAAAAAATACTTAAAACTATTAAAACACAGACGATAAACTTTTATAAATT
The DNA here is from genome assembly GCA_964019185.1 of Maratus speculifer. Classification (NCBI taxonomy): domain Eukaryota; kingdom Metazoa; phylum Arthropoda; class Arachnida; order Araneae; family Salticidae; genus Maratus; species Maratus speculifer. The sequence continues at coordinate 89,902,756 of OZ025296.1, forward strand.
TCTTTCATAGCATTAGCTTTAAAGCGAAGACATTGTTTCGTTTAACTGCAGTAGCCTCTTTAAAATAAATGAAATCGTAAAGGCTATTCAATGTAAGAAAAAAAAAAATAATTTTTTTAAATGTAGGCGAGATATTTTTATAAATTTCTACAATGGGATTTCGCTTGACTGAAGTAAGTCACTTTAAAATACCTGTATCGAAATCAAAAATTGTAATACGGTCTTTGTACAGAAAGATCTCAGCTGTTCAATATTAAAAAAATTATTAAAATATAGACGAGATATTTCTATAAATTTCTGTCATAGGATTTCACTTCATTGAAGTAAACACCTTTAAAATACCCGTAAAAAAATCGAAAAAAATATAAAGAGGTATTTGTACAGAAATATCTCAGAAATTCAATGCTAAAAAAATCATTTAAAAAATTAAAATGTTGACGAGATATCTTTATAAATTTCTATAATGGGATTTCTCTCTATTCAAGTAAGACACTTTAAAATACACGTAAAAAATCTAAAAAATGTAAAAGGATCTTTGTAGAGAGAAATCTCCGATATCTAATGCCCCCCCCCCCCCGGAAAAAAGTTTAAAGACAATTAAAATACAAACGAGATATCTTTAAAAATTTCTAAAATGTGATTTAAATCTATTGAAGTAAGTAATCATAAAATACCCGTGACAAAGTCGAAAAGATATAAAACGTTCTTTGTAAAGAAAGATATCAGTTATATAATGAAACAAAAATTACAAGTATTAAAATGATCTATAGAAATGACTTTTAAATGATCTTAAAGATATCTTTATAAATTTCTACCATGGGATTTTACTTGATTGAGGTAATCATCAGTTTATATTTACTTGTAGACGAGATATCTTTATAAATTTCTAACATTCAATGCTAAAAAAATCATTTAAAAATATTAAAATGTAGAAGAGAAAAATATATATTTATATGAACTTCAAAACTTCATAGGATTTCGCTTGATTGAAGTAAGCCCCTTTAAAACCCCCATAGCAAACTCGAAAAAATATAAAACGGTCTTTGTACCGCAAGCTCTCAGATATCCAATGCCAAAAAATCATTTAAAAAAATTTAAATGTAGAAAAGATACATTTATAAATTTCTACTACAGGATTTCGCTTGACTGAAGTAGCCTCTTTAAACACCTGTAAACAACACCAAAAAAGTACTAAACGGTCTTCACACAGAAAGATCTCAGCTATCCAATGAGAGAAAAATTATTTAAAAATATTAAAATGTAGAAGAGATATTTTTATAATTTTATGCAATTGAATTTCACTTGACTGAAATAGCTTTTTTAAAATTCCCCTAAACAAAGACGAAAAAGTATAAATGGACTTTGTACCGAAAGATCTGAGATATCGAATGCCAAAAAATAATTTAAAAATATTAAAATGTAGAAGAGATATTTTTATATATTTCTACCATTGGATTTCACTTGACAGAAGTAGCTTTTTTAAAATGCCACTAATAAAAGTCTAAAAAGTACAAAACGGTCTTTGTACTGAAAGATCTTTGCTATCCCATAACAAAAAAATCATATAAAAATATTAAAATGTAGACGAGATATTTTTATAAATTTCTACCATTGGAATTCACTTGACTGAAGTAGCCTCTTTAAAACACCTGTAAACAAAGTCGAAAAATAACAAAACGGTCTTTGTACCGACAGATCTTAGCTATCCCATGACAACAGAACCATTTAAAAATATTAAAATGTAGACGAGATATTTTTATAAATTTCTACCATTGTAATTCACTTGACTGAAGTAGCTTTTTTAAAATTCCCCTAAATAATGTTGTAAAAGTACAAAACGGTCTTTGTAACGAAAGATCTTAGCTATCCAATGACAAAAAAATCATTTAAAAATATTAAAATGTAGAAGAGATATTTTAATAAATTTCTACCAATGGATTTAACTTGACTGAAGTAGCCTCTTTAAAACACCTGTAAACAAAATCGAAAAAAGTAGAAAACGGTCTTTGTACCGAAAGATCTCAACTATCAAATGAGAAAAAATCATTTAAAAATATTAAAATGTAGAAGAGATATTTTTATAAATTTCTACCATTAGATTTCACTTGACTGAAGTAGCTTTTTTAAAATTCCCCTAATAAAAGTCTAAAAAGTACAGAATGGTCTTTGTACCGAAAGATCTTAGCTATCCCATGACAGAAGAATCATTTAAAAATATTAAAATGTAGACGAGATATTTTTATAAATTTCTACCATTGGAATTCACTTGGCTGAAGTAGCCTCTTTAAAACACCTGTAAACAAAATTAAAAAAAAAGTACAAAACGGTCTTTGTACCGAAAGATCTCAGCTATCCAATGACAACAGAATCATTTAAAAATATTAAAATGTAGACGAGATATTTTTATAAATTTCTACTATTGGAATTCTCTTGACTGAAGTAGCTTTTTTAAAATTCCCCTAAACAAAGTCGTACAAGTACAAAACGGTCTTTGTACCGGAAGATCTTAGTTGTCCAATGACAAAACAATCAATTAAAAATATTAAAATGTAGAAGAGATATTTTTATAAATTTCTACCATTGGATTTCACTTGACAGAAGTAGCTTTTTTAAAATTCCCCTAATAAAAGTCTAAAAAGTACAAAACGGTCTTTGTACCGAAAGAACTCAGCTATCCCATGACAAAAAATATTTTAAAAATATTAAAATGTAGAAGAGATATTTTTATAAATTTCTACCATTGGATTTCACTTGACAGAAGTAGCTTTTTTAAAATTCCCCTAATAAAAGTCTAAAAAGTACAAAACGGTGTTTGTACCGAAAGAACTCAGCTATCCCATGACAAAAAAATATTTAAAAATATTAAAATGTACAAGTGATATTTTTATAAATTGCTACCAATGGAATTCACTTGACTGAAGTAGCCTCTTTAAAACACCTGTAAACAAAATCAAAAAAGCAAAAACGGTCTTTGTACCGAAACATCTCAGCTATCCAATGACAAAAAATCCCTTAAAAATATTAAAATGTAGAAGAAAGAATTTTATAAATTTCTACCATTTGATTTCATATTACTGAAGTAGCTTTTTTAAAAATCTCATAAACAAAGTCGAAAAAGTACAAAACGGTCTTTGTACCGAAAGATCTCAAATATCAAATGAGATGAAAACATTTAAAAATATTAAAATGTAGAAGAGATTCTTTTATAAATTTCTACCATTGGATTTCACTTGACAGAAGTAGCTTTTTTAAAATTCCCCTAATGAAAGTCTAAAAAGTACAAAACGGTCTTTGTACCGAAAGATCTTAGCTATCCCATGACAAAAGAATCATTTAAAAATATTAAAGTGTAGACGAGATATTTTTATAAATTTCTACCATTGGAATTCACTTGGCTGAAGTAGCCTCTTTAAAACACCTGTAAACAAAATTTAAAAAAAGTACAAAACGGTCCTTGTACCGAAAGTTCTCAGCTATCCAATGACAAAAAAATCATTTAAAAATATTAAAATGTAGAAGAGATATTTTTATAAATTTCTACCAATGGATTTTACTTGACTGAAGTAGCCTCTTTAAAACATCTGTAAACAAAGTCGAAAAAGTACAAAACGTTCTTTGTACCGAAAGATCTTAGCTATCCTATGACAACAGAATCATTTAAAACTATTAAAATGTAGACGAGATATTTTTATAAATTTGTACTATTGGAATTCACTTGACTAAAGTAGCTTTTTTAAAATTTTCCTAAATAAAATCGTAAAAGTACAAAACGGTCTTTGTACCGAAAGATCTTAGCTATCCAATGACAAAAAATCATTTAAAAATATTAAAATATAGAAGAGATATTTTTATAAATTTCTACCATTGGATTTCACTTGTAGGAAGTAAATTTTTTAAAATTCCCCTAATAAAAGTCAAAAAAGTACAAAACGGTGTTTGTACCGAATGAACTCAGCTATCCCATGACAAAAAATCATTTAAAAATATTAAAATGTACAACTGATATTTTTATAAATTTCTACCATTGGAATTCACTTGGCTGAAGTAGCCTCTTTAAAAGACTACTCTAGTTTCATTTCTCTTTCTATTTACTTCTATAAATTTAATATTATAAGTATTTTGTTGTGTACAGAGCAGTTTTGTCAGAAATGAATCATGAAATATTTAAGACAGAAAATAATATATCTTTAACAACTTGTATAACCTAAAATAAATAAATAAATAAAGTTACTGAAATGGCACATCTACCCTATATATATATATATTATTTTATTTTGTACTATAAGTAATGCATTCTACATAAAAATGATTTTTAATTTATTCTTTTTATTTATTACTCTGTTTTCGAAGGAGATTTCAGATGGAGACAAAATACGAAAAATGCTTTGCACATAGCAAAATTTGTAATTTCGTGTTTGTTTACATAATAGAAAATAAATGTGAAGTAATATTTGAAGGGGGGGGGGGGACACTTAGTAGAGCTATTGAAAACTGAAACTCTCAGAATTTTAAAGAAAACTAAAATGTTTTAAAATATTTACATTTTGATAATGATATTTCAAGTGCTGTTCGTAAGTCTAATAATGCTTTAGATTTGTTAATATTTAGAAAATGTAAATTTTTAGAAATTTTTTATGTTTAGAAAGTGTAAATTCATAGATATTACCAGAATTATTATTAAATACGCTAATCTGATTTCCAAAATGTAGCAAATATGCCTTTGTGGACGCAAATTGTGTAAATAAAATTTGTATTATCTTTGTTTAGCTTAACATATTGTATATATCATTGAAAGTGTTCATAAACAAGATATTTATTTTTCTTTGTACCATGTAACTACTGATGTAATTAATAAAAATATTGAAAGTTCAAATTGTGATTACGTATTTAAATGGTTATTTATAAATATATTTACATTTTATTCTGTTAGTTATTAGAGCAAAATCATATATAAATAAAGTCATTATCATATTTCATTAAATTCAATAAACAGGCATAGAAACCGCGATTAAAAGTTTTTTCTCTCTCTTTCTTATTAGGTACTAATTTGGAATTAAGGTGATAAAATGAAGCAATTTTTTTACAATTATTACTATTAATATTATTTTTATTTATTTATTTATTTATTATTTAATTACTAGCAATGACAGCCCCGGCAGACATATGGTAAAACTTTCTTGAAGCTCTTTAACATTTTATTTTTCTTTAGTAGTCAATTACAGTCTGTTTATCGATCTCAAAAATAAAATCTCAGTAACAAATTGCTAAGCGAATAACTTTATTTATTCATTCATTTATTTAAATTTTACTGTTTTAACGTATGCTATGAAAACTAAAATATTTCCGATAAAAAATTTCTTCTAAAATTGAGAAATGTCAATGATTTGTCAATTTAACTCTAATGGCTATGTGGGGCACTTGTGAACAGACTAGTTGAGGCAAATACGAATAGTTCATAAATGCGCCAGTAATAGTTCTGTGATCCTGTTTCTTTGACAAGTTTCCTGTTTCTTTAAAAATATTAAAATATAGAAGAGATACTTTTATAAATTTCTTTCATTGGATTTCACTTGACTGAAGTAGCTTTTTTAAAATTCCCTTAAACAAAGTCAAAAAAGTACAAAACGGTCTTTGTGCCGAAAGATCTGAGATATCCAATGCCAAAAAAAACATTTAAAAACATTAAAATGTAGAAGATATTCTTTTTTTTTTTTTTTTGTTATTACTACCATTTGATTTCACTTGACTGAAGTAGCTTTTTTAAAATTATCCTAAACAAAGTCAAAAAAGTACAAAACGGTCTTTGTACCGAAAGATCTGAGACATCGAATGCCAAAAAATCATTTAAAAATCTTTAAAAGTAAAAAGACATATTTATAAAATTCTACTATAGGATTTTGCTTGAATGAAGTAGCTTCTTTAAAACACCTGTAAACAAAATCAAAAAAGTACAAAACAGTCTTTGTTCCGAAAGATCACAGCTATCCAATGCCAAAAAAATCATTTAAAAATATTAAAATGTAGAAGAGATATTTTTATAAATTCCTACCATTGGATTTCACTTGACTGAAGTAGCTTTTTTAAAATTCCCTTAAACAAAGTCGAAAAAGTACAAAACGGTCTTTGTACCGAAAGATCTGAGATATTGAATGCCAAAAAATAATTTAAAAATATTAAAATGTAGAAGAGATATTTTTATAAATTCCTACCATTCGATTTCACTTGCCTGAAGTATCTTTTTTAAAACATCTGTAAACAAAATTAAAAAAGTACAAAACGGTATTTGTACCGAAAGATCTAAGCTATCCAATGACAAAAAAAAAAAAAAAAAAAAAAAAAGTCATTTCAAAATATTAAAATGTAGAAGATATATTTTTATAAATTTCTACCATTGGATTTCACTTGACTGATGTAGCCTCTTTAAAATACCTGTAAACAAAATATAAAAAAATACAAAACGGTATTTGTACCTAAAGATCTCAGCTATCCCATGACAAAAAATCATTTAAAAATCTTTAAATGTCGAAAAGACATACTTATAAAATTTTACTATAGGATTTCGGTTGACTGAAGTAGCTTCTTTAAAACAGCTGTAAACAAAAAGGTATTTTTTACCGAAAGATCTCAGCTATTCAATGACAAAAAAACATTTAAAAATATTAAAATGTAGAAGAGATATTTTTATAAATTCTACCATTGGATTTCATTTGACTGAAGTAACCTCTTTAAAACAACTGTAAACAAAATCAAAAAAGTACAAAACGGTCTTTGTACCAAAAGATCTGAGATATCGAATGCCAAATAATGATTTACAAATATTAAAATGTAGAAGAGATATTTTTATAAATTTCTACCATTGGATTTAACTTCACTGAAGTAGCTTTTTTAAAATTCCCCTAAACAGAGTCGAAAAAGTACAAAACGGTCTTTGTACCGAAAGATCTGAGCTATAACATGACAAAAAAATCATTTAAAAATATTAAAATATAGAAGAGATATTTTTAGAAATTTCTAGCATTGGATTTCACTTGACTGAAGTAGCTTTTTTAAAATTCCCCTAGAGAAAGTCGAAAATATAAAAAACGGTCTTTGTACAGAAAGATCTCAGCCATCCCATGACATAAAAATCATTTAAAAATATTAAAATGTAGAAGAGATATTTTTATAAATTTCTACCATTGGATTTCACTTGACTGAAATAGCTTTTTTAAAGTTCCCCTAAACAAAGTCGAAAAAGTACAAAACGGTCTTTGTACCGAAAGATCTGAGATATCGAATGACAAAAAATAATTTAAAAATATTAAAATGTAGAAGAGATATTTTTATAAATTCCTACCACTGGATTTCACTTGACTGAAGTAGATTTTTTAAAATTCCCCTAAACAAAGTCGAAAAAGTTCTGTAAACGGTCTTTGTACCGATAGATCTGAGATATCGAATGCTAAAAAATAATTTAAAAATATTAAAATGCAGAAGAGATATTTTTATAAAATTCTACCACTAGATTTCACTTGACTGAAGTAGATTTTTTAAAATTTCCCTAAACAAAGTCGAAAAAGTACAAAACGATCTTTGTACCGAAAGATCTCAGCTATCCAATGACAAAAATTCATTTAAAAATATTAAAATGTAGAAGAGATATTTTTATAAATTTCTTCCATTGGATTTCATTTGACTGAAGTAGCTTTTTAAAATTCCCCTAAAGAAGGTCGAAAAAGTACAAAATGGTCTTTGTACCGAAATATCTGAGATATCGAATGCCAAAAAATAATTTAAAAATATAAAAATGTAGAAGAGATATTTTTATAAATTTCTTCCATTGGATTTCACTTGACTGAAGTAGCCTCTTTAAAACACCTGAAACAAAATCAAAAAGTACAAAACGGTCTTTACACCGAAAAATCTCAGCTGTTCAATGCTAAAAAAATCATTTTAAAATATTAAAATACAAACGAGATATCTTAAAAATTTCTATCTTGGGATTTCGCTTTATTTATGTAAGCCACTATAAAATACTCGTAACAAAATCGAAAAAATATAAAACGGTCTTTGTACAGTTCACTGATCTCAGCTATTCAATGCTAAAAAAATCATTTAAAAATATTAAAATGTAGAGGAGATTCTTTGGAAAATGTTTAATGTGCAATCTCTGACATAATAATCACGATCTGTATGTTGTCTTTTAAAATTACATATAAATGATTCAATTTCACTTGAAACTATCTAACAAAAAAGGTCAATGTCGACTTGTTTTAAAACGGATCCGAGTGTTTTGGTAAGAAATTATCTCGAAGAAACTATCCAAATGCACATATCCCTCGGGCTATCAGTATTGAAAAGGTGCGAGAGCTTTTAGCATTTGCTAATGACTTTTCTTCCTGGGGTATCTTATCCCCTTTTTATCGCCTAGAGGTAAAGGGTGGCGTGAGATGACCATTTTCTTATTAATTACAAGCTTGGAAAATATCATTGGTCTTTTAAAGTGTCAATCTTTGGGTTCGGGATACGCCTTCCTGGTGGCAACACGCATAGGTTTGTGATAGGATTTTCAGTTTCGGTTTGACTGATGCAGGCTCTTAAATCCGACAATAATTACTATACAAAAACACTAGCGCCTTCCATTGATTGTAACGGATGAGAGGCGTTCCTGTTTACTGAAAGATTGGACAGGTTTGTTTTACATCACATTCAGAATACTGTGACAAAATTTTCTTATTTAGTAAAGTAAAAGGTGACAATGAAGTAAAGGAAATCTAAAAAACGCATAACATATTTGGAAAAAAATCGGCAATTATCTTTTATTGTCGGAATTATTTAATTTTATTCCAAATTATTTCATTTATTTCAGAAAGTATCATATATATAGGAAACAAAATTATTTGATCGAACCATGTACATTATGTATAATTCTACAGATAATACTATAGATAATGAACATATTCTTTGTATAGTCTATTTTTCTATAACTTGTATATATATATATTAGTTATATTATTATTATATTATTTTAGTATATATATACTTTTTAAGAAATATTATATTATTGTCATTATGTCATATTGCTTTTATTTTCTTCAATGAATATCTTTTTTCCTAATCTGTAACAGTAAATAAAATCCGACCAGAAGGGTGCATTGTGGGACGAATTTCTTAGCTTTTAGCACGTCCCATAACAGAAACTGGTTGGATGCTTTTGCTTTTTCATTAAATTATGCACCCCTGATGAGTGGTTTAATGAAAAAGCCTTCTAATGTCAATTTATCCATGTATCTTTTATTATTTTGGTAATCTGCCATCTATTTCACTTCAAACTTCAACTGTTTTCAATAAGATGATTGTAAAAATACTGGTTTCATGGTTTATTGAATAGTAATATCTGAATTACTTTTTATATTTATAAAAGTATATATATATATATATATATATATATGTTACAGGCCAAACCGATTTTAGGCCAAACCGGTCTATCCTAACGCCCATCGGACAAACTAGTTTTTCCTAGGCCAAACCGGTTTATCCTAACGTCCATCGGATAAACTAGTTTTTCCTAGGCCAAACCGGTTTATCCTAACGTCCATCGGATAAACTAGTTTTTCCTAGGCCAAACTAGTCTATCCTAAGGCCCATAGTACAAACTAGATTTTCCTAGGACAAACTAGTTTGGCCTAACTTTTATAGGATAAACTAGTTTGGACTGCTGTTTATTGGTCTGAACTAGTTTATCCTAGGCCAATTCAATTTGGGGAGATTTTGTTGAATTCAACGACCGCCTCAACGCCAACATTCTTGTTTGTCCTAGGCTGATCTAGTTCATCCTAGGCCAATGTAGTTTTACGTGTTTTTAGATCACAGGCGTGAAAGCCAGAGAAATAATGGGCTCACAGGTTCTGTATATACGCATGTATGTACGTATGTTCATACGTATGTGCGTACGTATGTACGTAAAGCGGCAACTTTTGATAGAGATATCCGATTTACTTTAAATTTTGGATGTAGGTTCATTCTGATAAGGTACTTTTCTCATTAATTTTGGGAATTCATCGGATAAGAATAAAAGGGGGCGAACGGGAGACTAATCTCCCACCGTTAATTTAGAGAAATGGATTTATCATGCAGAATTATCAGTTTTCATTTAAAATATTATATATAGGATCATTGTGACAAGGCGCCTCCGTGATTAGTTGTAGATGTTTATTGTTTAAGCCTAATAGAAAGAGAAATGTAGGTAACACAACATAATTTAGATAAGTGGTTTTTGATGCAAAATTGACGAATTTGCTTCAAATTTTAGATATAGGTTCTTTTTGATAAAGCGATTCCCTGAATAGTTTTGGGGGTTTAATGGTTAGGTAGAAAAGGAAAAATGAAGGATTACCCTCTTACCTAGGAAAAACTAGTTTATCCTATGAACATTTAGATAAACAAGTTTGGTGTAGAAAAAACTAGTTTATCCAATTGGCATTAGGATAAAATAGTTTGGCCGAGGTTAATCTAATTTAGCTCGAAAACGGGTTTGGCCGGTAAAAAACATATCTTTCACTAGAATAAGTATAAATGTGTGTCAAGAGTTATTGCTTATAACATTAATACAGAAGTTTAACATGTTCACCTTAAAGACATGATGCATTGGACATGGTGTTTGCTTATTCAAGCAAATTATTATTATTTACTTTAATATTATTTACTTTTGTACAGGCAGAACTCTGTCTGTACAAAAATCAGTGAAAAAAGACTCAGTCCCGCTCGATTTGTTCCTACTCAATTTCTGCAAAAAATTCAGGTTTTACATCACATACAATTAATATTCCTTTAAAAAATACTGCTTATATACCTATTGGATAAATTAACAATGTATTTTTAAATTATGATGTGTTCGCAGAATGGAAAAAGACAATGTATTAATGATTTTCTAGATTCTTAGACGTTTCAATATTCAAATAGGGATTCATTAAATAATCAATGTAGTTTAGAACAAAAAAAAATGAGAGTTATAAATATCATAACTTTTGAATCCATTCAGTAAAAAGTAGATTTGTGAATATATTTCTCTGTCATTCCTTAAGGCTTTTCTCAAATCCTAAAGAGCTACATCATAACAATTTTATGAACTACTTCCTTTTCGGAAATGCATAAAGTTAACAGATTCAGATAATATGTAATTGAATGGCGTAAACCATTTTTTCATAAAAGCGATGTATCTTTGAGAAAATACTAAAAATACGTTTTGAATCGAATTTCCGATTACAAATTCACAAAAAAGAAAAAAAATTGACGCCGTGACAAAAATAGCTTATAAGTCGACAGGTAATTAATTTCTCAAAAATGGAAAACGCTTTTCGATTCCAAATTATGTTCAGCTCCGATCTGGCTCGAATATGCAATAATAATAATAATAATAATAATAATAATAATAATAATAATAATAATAATAATAATAATAATAATAATAATAATAATAATAATAATAACAATAAATGCAAGTCTGATCTCTGTTGGCACCAGTCTGCGGAAAAAAAAAAATAAGCAAACACCATGTGCAATGCATCATATCTCTACGGTGGTCATGTTAAATTTCTGTATTGATGCTATAAGCAATAACTCTTAACACACATTTATACTTATTCTAGTGATAGATATGTTTTTTACCGGCCAAACCCGATTTCAAGCCAAATTAGATTAGCCTATGCCAAACTATTTTATCCTAACGCCAACTGGATAAATTAGTTTCTCTTATGGCAAACTAGTTTATCTAAAGGCCCATAGGATAAACTAGTTTTTTCTAGGTAAGAAGGTAATCCTTCATTTTTCCTTTCATACTTAACCATTAAACCTCCAAAACTATTTAGGGAATCCCCTTATCAGAAAGAACCTATATACAAATTTGAAGCAAATCCGTAAATTCTGCGTCAAAAACCATTTATCTAAATTATGGGGGGGAGTAACCTACATTGCCCTTTTTTTTACACTTAAAAATAAATATACACAACTAATCATGGAGGCGCCTTGTCAGAATGATTCTATATCTAAAATTTTAAATGAAAACTGATAATTCTGCATGAAAAATCCATTTCTCTAAATTAACGGTGGGGGATTAGCCTCCCGTTCGCTCCCCTTTATTCTTATCCAATGAATTCCCAAAATTAATCAGAAAAGTACCTTATATCAATGAACGTACATCCAAAATTTGAAGCAAATCGGATATTTCTATCACGAGTTATCGCATTACTTACATACGCACGTAAATACGTACATACATGCGTACATACATACATACAGAACATGCCAGTTCCATTATTTCTCAGACTTTGACTCCTGCGAGCTAAAACACGTAAAATTACATTGGCCTGGGATAAACTAGATCAGCCTAGGACAAACTAGAATGTTGGCGCTGTGGCGGTCATTGAATTCAATAAAAACAAGCCAAATTGAATTGGCCTAGGATAAACTAGATCGGCCTAGGAGAAACTAGTTCAGACCAATAAACAGCAGGCTAAACTAGTTTCTCCTATAAGAGTTAGCCCAAACTAATTTGGCCTAGGAAAAACTAGATTGTCCTATGGGCCTTAGGATAGACTAGTTTGGCCTAGGAAAAACTAGTTTATCCGATGGGCGATAGGATAGACCGGTTTTGCCTAGGAAAAACTAGTTTATCCGATGGGCGTTAGGATAGACTGGTTTGGTCTAGGAAAAACTAGTTTATCCGATGGGCGTTAGGATAGACCGGTTTGGCCTAGGCCAATCTAGTTTGGCCTAAAATCGGGTTTGGCCTGTAACATATATATATTTTTTTATAAACAGGCTGAATTGCAGTATACTTCAATAATTGTAGTAAACATAGTATATAAAATTATACATTATAACTATAACATTATACTATTATTATTATAAACATAGTATGTATATTTTAAAGACCAGGCTGTATTTTTAGTCATGAGACATAAGCTTTCTACAGAACCGATTTTGATAATTAGTTTTTAAATGAAAGTTTTTCATTTGCAGATGAGCCAGCGTGCTATCTGTTTTTATTATTATTATTTTTTTTTTAAGTTTTTTATTATATTTATTAAAAATGGTGGCAATCAGATTAAACTTTTCTCTCTAAAATATACATTTTTTTTTCTTTTTTACCACATTCCACCAATCGAAAATCCACCCAAAAAATGATTTCATTAATGAATGTGTCCTCATAATCTAGAAGAAAAAAATTTAACCATAATAATATGAAGTATTACGTACTAATGGCGGAAGAATAAATTATTTATTGAAAAATAATATTAAGTGATCTATGTAAATGAAACAACAGAAAATAATCTATTATAAAAAGTAATATATGAAGCGAAGTGTTTTCCATGAGAAAACGATGTCATTCAGAAAACATATACATTTTCTGCAAGAATACAATATATGTTGTTATAACTGTGTCAATGGAGATGTGATATTCAATGACATTTATAACTACATCGAAATAGATTAAATTTCTGCTATTTATTGAAAGATCCTTAGTATGCACAAATGAAATTATATCTGAAAATTACATCATTTCAGTATAATTATAAACTATGCATTAAAACAAGGCTGTTTTCTTTCTTAATCATTTGGCCTGAGAATTCTACTTAGCTTAATTTTATAATGCTTTAGCTCACAGGCTATCAAAGCCTGAGATCTTATATGCCCGTCCGTTCTGTATGTATGTGCGTACGTGCGTAACGCGATAACTCATGATAAAAATATCCGATTCACACGAAATTTTGGATATAGGTGTGTTCTGATAAAAAACTTCCCTGTTTTTTTTTCTTTTTTTTTTTTTTGAGTTTTTTTAATATGTATAAGAGGGGGAACGGGGTCTAATGCCCCTCTCCTTAGTTTGTATAAATGGGTTTTTCATGCAGAATTATCTGTTTCCGTTCAAAATTTAAATATTGGATCATTTTGATGTGGCACCTCAGTGTTTAGTATTACGTGTTCATTGGATAAGTATCATTCAGCACGATATTGCTGTATAGTAGAGCTCAGATGCATCTATCGAAAGTCCAAAAATTTTCCCTTAATAACTTTGGTCCCAATCATCAGATTGCAACGAAATTGAAAAAGGGAAGTGTCCTACTCTAGACCTCAAAGTAGTGATGGGCGATTTCGATTTTTTAAATCGATTTAATCGATATTACGACCAACTAGATTTAATCGATACTTTAAAATTTTTAATCGATTTCTCTGAAGGTAATATAATTTTCATTTTCCTTAAAAAGTCGAAGATAAAATAGTTGGATGGGGCAAATCCAAAATTTCAGTGTATTAGTTTCTAAGATAGAAGAATTAAAGAAACCTCAGACCCCCCCCCCCCGCCCCCACCTCTGCAAAATAGCGTTTTTTGTTGAGTGATGTACACCAAAAATTGATCAGGATTTTTATCAGGTACCAGCTGAATCTGAATTTTGATGAAAATCCATGAAAGCGCGAGATACAGCTATTGTGAAATCATAAAAAATGTAGTATATCAGCGCCACCTGTAGGCCAATTACACCAAGAACTAAATAACACTAATCTATGTCAGGGATTTACTGAATCTGAATTTTGATGAAAATTCGTTCTTGATAGATAGCGCTATTGCGTTAATTATGAATAATGCAGTATAGCAGCGCCATCTCTTAAGCGATTTCCACCAAAATATAATTAGCATCAAATAATATCAGGGACTAATTGAATCTAAATTTTTATGAAAGTCCGTGCATTAATTCTTGAGATAAAGCTAAAATGGAAACAGGGGCGTGCGAAAAGAGAACTGCGCCCGGTTCAAAGTTCCAATTTAGCCCCCCCCCTATTAACTTTTTTCTTGTGATAGGCTAGAAGTGATGTTAGAAGTAAAAATTTAGCGCCCTTTAAATTTCCGTGCTCGAAACGACCACCTCCTTTCGCCCCCTTCCCCCATCTTTCACATGGCGCTGAATGGAAATTGTGAAAAATTCAGCATATCAGCGCCATCTGAGAAGCGATATACATCAAAATGCAAAAAAACATTAATTCATGTCAAGGACTAACTGGATCTGAAATTTGATGAAAATCCGTGCATTCGTTATTCAGATATAGCTGTTGCGCAAATCGCAAAAAATGCAGCATAGCAGCGCCACCTGTCAGGCTATATATACCAAAAATTAATTAGATTCAGTTTATATCAAGGTCAAACTAAATCTAAAGTTTTGTGGAATTTCGTACATTTGTTCTTGAGATGGAACGGTCAGAAATTTTTGTCATATACAGACTCACACACAGACAGATATTTCTTAAAAATCATAAAATCGTGTTTAAGACCTTCTAAAATATATAAATCCATCGAAAACGGGAAGTCGAAATTTTTCACGAATCTAATATTCTCTTCTTGTAAAGTTACAAAAGAAAGTAAAAATGTAAAATCGATTCTGTCCGTTAGATCGGTGTTTAGATTCGATTTCGATCTTTAGATTCGATGTCGATCTTTAGATTCGATTTCGATCTTTAGATTCGACGTCGATCTTTAGATTCGATTTCGATCTTTAGATTCGATGTCGATCTTTAGATTCGATTTCGATTTTTTTTTTTTTTTTTTTTTCTAGGCTAAATCAGTGTTGAATGCAGTTATTTTTCTGCGACTCCGGAGGAAGGCAGCATGTTTTACAGCTTAAGAGAGGGGGAATCGCAATTTGTGCATTAGAAAGCATAAAATCTCATAACTTCTTGGGGGAGGGGGGTATCCCCTGCGGGCCACCCCATTAATTCGACACTAGGTTAAATCGTTATATTTTTGTTTAGAAGTCCAGTTATTTGAAGTTTATTATGTTTTATTTTTCAAGCTCGTCTCTTCTAATCCCCCCCCCCCTTCCACGTCAGTTTTAACTTACAGGGCCGTTCGAAATATGCATACAGTTTTGAAAATGTCCAATTCTCGGTCTGTTTTATTTTAGATCCATATTTTAAATCCTTGACAAAAGATAAATAAAGGATCGCCCTTCCGCCCGTTTGGGGTTTATCTGCGCCCCGGGGGGGCATATTTTTTTGTTTCTTCAAAAGAAACAAAAAAAATGTTGAGGGGGGGGGGGCTTGCACCCTCCCCCAATATACACCTTAAAATTTCGCTCATTTAATTCTCTACCATTTTTAACTTAAAAGTTTAAGCTGCATGGTACCCCCTAGAGCTGTGGACTCCTCCCCCCCATGTCGATCACTCACCTAATTTTGCCTATTTCTTCATTTCATTTCAATCTTTAAAAGGCTATTACTGCTTCTATAGGAGTTACAGTGGGGAGAAAAATTCTAGTATAGCTAACCATTTCTCGCCGTTCTTTTTGCTATTCCAGTTTCCCGATTTTCCCTATAGGACCTTTTTTTTGGGGGGGGGGGGGCAGAAGGGTTTTTTCTCATTTCCTGATACAATATGTCCATTGAAAGCTTATGCTTCATACATTACAAATCTAGCATAAGAAATTTTCTCCCATCATTTCAAGTCACGTTACGGACTCATAATGTGTTAAAATTTTAAATTTTCAAACTTCTTCGAAAACAAAACAAAAAAAAATGATACATATCAGAGAAACTGGGGTTCGAACCCGCAATCTTTTGATTGCACCCGTAATCCCTAAGCTTATTGGCCACCGATTACTAAGCAGCGCTATTATTTCTTTAGATTGTCATCTTTAAATTCGTAATATCTTTTGAATGGAATGTCCGATTTGAATAATTCAAAAAGTAATCTACAGATATCGTAACAGGCATTAATACAAAATGATTTATTTGGATAAGAATTAAGGTATCGATAGTATGGTCGAATTTTGGTTGGTGTATTTATCGCGTTTTAAAATGTAAGAAAGTTGTTATAGTGAGTTAACTACAATAGCTGGACATATGATATAGCGCGGTTTTTTTTTTTTTTTAATAGATATTAATATGTTCTTAAATATTATAGAACCTTTTTTTTATTCTTTTAAAAGTATTTCCTGACGATTCAACATTATATATCCTAACGATTCAAAAAATACACACGTAATTGTTCAAGGTTTTACTTCTGTCGGCACACCCTCAGAGTGCCACTATTTTTTTTTCATGTTCGCCCGTCCTAACCCCCCCCCTTCCTCACCAATCTTAACTTACAGGATCGTTCAAATTATGACTGCGAATTTAAAAAAGTCTAATCCTCGTTCTATTTTATTACAAATCCATATTTTGAAACCTCAACAAAAGATACATTTGGGCCGGGGTCGCCCTTCTGCCCGTTTGGGATTTACCTTGCCCCCCTGGGTGGGGGCATATTTTTTGTTTCTTCCACACCATCTCATGTAACATATCGTTATAAAGCTTTTATCTCCTCGTTTTTTTTCTGTTACTACCCCTCTCTTCACCTAGTTACATGCTCTTGGCACTTTTTATAGTTTCAAAGAGTGCATGTTCCCCGCAGACCACCCCATGAATTCAACACTAAGTTTAACACTATATTTTTGTTTAGAAGCTCAGTTATTTGGGTTATTAGTTTATTATTTTTTTTTTCCAAGTTTGTCCGTTTTAATCCCTCCCCCCCCCTTCCTCGCCAATCTTTACTAAATGGGCCGTTCAAAATATGCATGCAATTTTTAAAATGTCCAATTCTTGTTCTATTTTATTGTAAATCCTCATTTTGAAACTTCGACAAAAGATACATTTGGGCTATGGTCGCCCTTCCGTCAAGAGTGGGGTTTACCTGCCCCCTTGGGTATGGGGCATAGTTTTTGTTCTTCCAAACTATCTCGTGTAACATTTGGTTGGCATTAGAAAAAAAAAGTTTTTTTGTCTATACTCCTTGTTTTCTATCCTAGTTACACGCTCTTGGCACTCTTTATCCTCGGTTTAATGCCAAGTTACTCAGTGTTGTTGTTAGTTGAGTTATGTCTCTCAAATTTGTCAAAGTTTTTGTGTAAGTGACAATCATATGTGACAATCATTTTAAAATTTAAAATTCATATTATCCGACTCTAAAATATGCAATAGTTTAATTCTATGCCTCCCTAAATGGGGATGGGGAGGTGGGGGGCGGTAATTACGGTCCTGCTGATTGTCTAAGTTTTGGAATTAGTAATTTGGATCTTCTCTGTGTGAATCTGAATATCGAAATATCGATTCTAGTATCGATTCTAGAACTGAGAAATCGACTCTTATTATGATCGATGTTGTTTTATACGATATCGATTTTAATCGATTCTCAAAATTTCCAGAATCGCCCATCACTACCTCAAAGTTTATCAAATTTTATGCAGATCCACAGGTTAGTTATGGAGATCCAGAACCCCTGTTTTGTCACTTTTTTTCTCATTAAACAAGGTTAAAGGGCAAACAACTCAATTATAACCCAAACCAAGAAACATTCAGCGACGTGTAATAACTTGCTCGAAAGATTTTAACTTAGGTATTTCTATGTGCCTTCGGAAAGTCCTGTCAAAAAATGTCCAATATTAAAGAAATGGCATCCATTTAAAATTTATATAGCGCTATACCTTCCAAAATTTAACATTATAGAAATCTCTCCTTTTTAATTGCTAATTTAAACATTTCTTTCAAGTTGCCACCAACTAAAAAAAAACAGCACTATAATTTTAAAAAAAAATGATAACACGTGTGTTCTTTTTTTATAGGTCAATAAAAATTCAGATTCTCCTTATAGATTTTTGTATTTTTGAAGTTGACGCCATTCGAAACAGAAAATGCATATTTCTCATAAACAAATATGTAAATCGTAACTAAATTTATGTTGAAACAACATCACACCTTTATTTGAATGTTTCTGATGTCAAAACAGTTACTATAATATAGATATTTCCATTACAAAGGAATAATTTAGAAAAAAAAATCCTTCTATATATAAAAAATAACGATTTCGAAATAGAGCAATGAAAATCTATGTAGATATCAATGGACAAAAGAAAATCTTCA
Source organism: Maratus speculifer (assembly GCA_964019185.1). Lineage (NCBI taxonomy): Eukaryota > Metazoa > Arthropoda > Arachnida > Araneae > Salticidae > Maratus > Maratus speculifer. The sequence continues at coordinate 89,921,683 of OZ025296.1, forward strand.
TAAATACAACGAAACTGTATGGGGGGGGGGCTACCATAATGGACGGTTCTGTCTCAGAGTTGGTGATTTATATTTGGCGTTACAAATCTGGCGATCAAAATTATTCGCCAAAAATGAAGCCAACTTGGTCCTATTTCCGGTATTTTTCCAAACTAATGTGTCTACTAATAACTTTAACCTAATACTAATGTTAGTTTAAATTTGTTAGTTGATCAAGTTCCTGAAAGGATCAGAAAAAAGTTACGAAATCATATTGTTGAACAGAGAAAAAAGTAGAGCTCGATCTAAGCAATGATACAGTAACAAATTGGCAAATATTTTCAATATAAAAAAGTGCGTAGAAAAGAAATGGAATCTAATTATCTGTAAAGCTCATGAAATTGCCCAAATTTTTGTTAGCTGAAAATGTGGACTGAGCTTTACTATTTTTTTATATTCAGAGTCATACTATTATCCACTCATTGTCTCAAATCAGCTAAGATCCACAATGTTAAACGAATATATACCACGAAATAATAATTAACGAGTAACATTAATATAGTCAGTTTGTTGAGAAATTGAAGTAGAAAAATATTTCTGAGCAGCAATATTTAGTACATGGTTGAATCGTATATGTTTAAGATTTTGGGTTTACTTTGAGCTTTCATCTTCCACTAATCAAAAATCCCTGGAATGGAATTTTATCCACACTCTGTACTGAATGGACCTTTTAGGTTCTCGTTTTTTATTAAATCAGCATGTAACTTATATTGATGAACTCAAATTTTAAAATTGGTTATGAATTATTGGAATATGGAGTGTGTTAAAAATGCCTCTTTTTCCATGATTGAGTTTAAGGCACCAGTAAAGCTCAGTCCACATTTTCAGCTAAGAAAAATTTGTGCAATTTCATGAGCTTTACAGATAATTTCATTCCATTTCTTTCCTATGCACTTTTTTAGATTTAAAATATGTGCTAATTTGTTACTGTATCATTGATTCGGGAACGAGCTCTACTTTTCTCTCTGGTTCCACCAGTTTTTTATATGATAAAGAGGGGAAACGGGGGGGGGGCTAACGTCCCTCCCCTTAATTTGTATAAATGGATTTTTCATGCAGAATTATCCGTTTTTGTTCAAAATTTAGTTATAGGATTATTCTGACGAGGAGCCTCCGTGTTTAGTATTAGGTGTTCATTGGATAAATATAAAGAGTGGGAAAGTGGGGCCTAATGCACCTCCCCTTAATTTATATAAATGGGTTTTTCATGCAGATTTATCAGATTTCATTCTAATTCTAGACATAGGATCATTCTGATGAGAGCATCTCCATGGTAAGTTTTGCGAGTTCATTCGATAAGTCTAAGAGGGGGGAGAGGGAATATGAGATAAGTCCCCCTTAATCTAGGTTAATGGGTTTTTCGTGCAGAATTTACCGATTTACTTCAAATTTTGGATAAATTCATTCTGATAAGCCGCTTCCCTGATTTGTTTTGGGAATTCATTGGATAAATATAAATGGGGGATCGGTGGGATTAACCCTCTTAATTTAGTCAGATGCTTTTTCTTGCAGAACTAACTAATTTGCTTCAATTTTTGGATACAGGTTCATAGTGATAAGATGCTTCCCTAATTAGTTGTAGGTTCTTTTGTTAAGTATAAATGAGGTACAGTCGATTACACCCCTTACCCCTTAAATTTGATGAATGTGTTTTTATGCAGAATCATCCGATTTGCTTTAAATTTTGGATGTAGATTCTTTCTGATAAGGTGAATCTCTGAATAGTTTTGGAAGTTTAATGGTTGGGTTTTAAAAGGTAGACCTCTAAAAATCTCTTAAATTATATGGATGGGTTTTTATTAAGAATTATCCGATTTGCTCTGAATTTTTGATACAGATTTTTTATAAAATAAAACACATCCCTGATTAGTTTAAGGGTTCAGTAATTAAGTATAAAAAGGGGAAACGGGGGGATCTATTTTTCTCCTTAATTTGTTTTTCGGACGGCATTAAGGGTGTATTCCGATCCAAATTGCTTATTTTCCGATTTATTTTTAAATTCACTTTTCTGTCAAGCGCATCAAATTGGCTAATTCTCTTATTTAGAAACTACTCAAGGTGCCATGTTTGTCAATTTTTTGATAAATGCAGAAAATGTTGTAAAAAAAGGTTGTCAAAAACAGTGTTTTGAACGGAATTTTCCGAAGAGCGATATCTGGGAATGAAAAAAAGGCCCTGAACGAAAAAGGAAATCACACGGAATCTTTATATCTGTTTAGAAATCATCTCAGCAATTTTCATATCTTTACCTTTTTTTTTTTTTTTTTCCCGAATACATCTTTAACTTTTGAAAATATAAAGCTGTAATATGCAATTAGTATGCGTAGCCTGTGAGCTCAATGCCATCAGTTTGACTGGGCAATATTCTTTTTATTAATACAATTATTTCATTTGTAGACGTGCCCTCACTAGAGGCCAGCAGAATTAGAATAATTTTTTCAACGGGACAAGCCGACAAAAAAAGTAAACGATCCAAAAAAAAAAAAAAAAATTGAACGGGCCATACTGGCCGATAAAAAAAAATTAGTGGTCCCACCGGTCCGTTATAAAGTTATAAGCAAAAACGATAAAATATGAGCTATTTTCAATGAATATGGCTTTAACGAGAATAAGTATAAATGTGCATCACGAGCCGATACTAGTTTGACAACATAAATACAGAAACGTAACTGTATGTAACAGAAATATAAATGTACAGTGTAGAGGTCGGCATCAGACAGTTACATTGTGTATAACCGGGGCTTAAAATTTTTTAGCAGACTCATGCTTGGCCGAGATCAAGCTTGCATTGTTTTTCTACATATAGTCGAGCCGGGCTGTAACAAGATTTAGTTGTTTTTCAAGGTGTGTAGAGTCCAACATGATTTATGATTTGCAAAAGTATTAAAAGTGATAATGAGCTTATGTTAACGCAATCTTTGGAAATATACTTCTTGGTGGTTCTTAAAATAACTTCTCAACCACGCGAAAGTTTGACACATCTTCTGATTAATTTTGAAATTTAAAAATATAAAATTGACAAGCCTAACTGTTGAAGAGATTTGGAATTGAATAACATTTTCTATTTTTGGTAAATAAGATATTTGTATATACTTGTTGTGATATAAGAGATTCTGATCACGTGGTTGCAGATTGGTTTCCCTTACTATGCTGTCGCTTCCGGTAATTCGATTTAAAATGTTAACTTTGACAATATTTACTTAAAGTGCTTGCATCAAAAAATGGATAACGCCATTCGATTACATAATTTCTGAAAAAAAAATTTAAAAAAAACACCCTGCTAATCTTAAGCATTTCCGAAAAAAAATGAATTCAGAAATGTATCAGAAAGTAGCGCCTTTAGATTTGAGAAAATCTATAATAAAATTATATAGAAATATTTTCATAAATCTACTCTTTATTATAAAGCTTCAGAAGTTATGATGTTTTTAACTTTTTTAATTCTAAATCATATAAATTTTTAAATGAAAATTATTTTGAATGTTGAAAATCTAAGAATCTAAGTAATCATTAATGTTGCTATTGTATATTTTCTGTAAAATATATTTAAAAATCATCCCATAAATATGTATGCAGTATTCTTTAAAAAAAATCTTAATTATATGATAAAAATCTGAATTTTTTCCAAATAGTAGAAATTGTACAGGGCTAGATCGGACCGGACCGGGCTCAGGCCGAACTTTTGAGCTTTACACCGGGCCGGGTCGGGCCCAAATGATTTTCCTTCGGGACGAGCTAGAAATTTTGGCCGTGCAGACAGACCTCTAGCCCTCACTCGCAATTTTTAAAATAACTACATTTTTATATTTTATTTTTAAAAGTCTTTTATAAAAATTTCCGCATTAGTGGCGTTATGGTTACTTGCTTTATTGAAGATAGGGGAGAGAAATAATTTTAAAAGTATTTTATAAAATTTTTCACATTAGTGGCTATAGGGTTAGTTGCATTATTGAAGATAGGGTAGAGAAATAATGGGAACCACCATATTATTATGGATGCCGTTTTCATATTACAATTAAAAATAACTTTTTAAAACTTTCGAACAGAAAATACGTCATTATATAAAATAGTGTATTTTTACTCTTAACACATTTATGTCTCAATATATATATATATATATATATATATTACAAATTTTAAATTTTTTTTCGCCAAAACTAACCTTTATACTATCTTAATTTTCTTATAATAATATTCCGTACTTACTTCAAATTATTAAATTAAAATCTTGTTTCTAGATCTAATTTGTTAATCTTTATGCGGACGATACAGGAGATTTTCCCTCTATTATAGCTACAGTTTAATAAAATGAACTTGCAGCAGCCAAGGAGTGATTATTTTGACCTTCTACATTTATTTATTTTGTTTCTTTCTTGCTGGCCATGACTTCTGTGCGGAGTAAGGGAAACCTGGCGATGATCTTTCTGCCCCCCTAACTTCAAAATGTCACAATTCACAATCTACTCAAAAGTCGACAGGATAGCTTATGCCTGTGCTGCCTTTTTCGGATTTTAAAGAAATTTGCTATGGAACGAAGAAGAACATGTTATCGCCGAAGTTCGATTGAATTCTATATTCTGAACTGCATTCTATATGGTAGTTTCGGCTTGCTAATGGAGTCTGCTGTGGAACGAAATGATGATAGGTTTGCGAATCGCCGAAAATCGACTTCTCGTGAATGTTCTTGTGCCAAAATCGCCGTAATTTCTTACTTAATTAAAGTAAAAGAAATTTTCTTTCTAAAGTGCTTCAAATCTATGCTTGGAAAGACACTACTCTGAGAGATTTTGTTAGCTTTATTAAAGAAGTTCCACGATGACTGACATTCATCTTGTTGCCGCCCAAATATTGGATCAATGACTTTAGGTATTACTGGTAGTGATGACAAGAAAAAGAAAAAAAAACTTACAGGGACAACTGAACGTTGGTTGCTGATAACTTGGATAATTTTCGGGATTCTTGTCCCCTTTAGGATCATCTTGAGAATTTCTCCTTATCAGTGAGTTATTTTTAGATGTATTTAATTATTATGTGTATCCTTTTGTTGTATTTGTGTAGATTATTTCTGCTCTGTTTGTGAGGTTTATTTATTTGTTTGTTTATTTTTCTGTGAGCCTTATTTATTTATCTTTTTATCTATTTATGAGTCTTATTATTATTATTATTACTTGTTGGAGTGAAAACATGTTTGTTCTTAAAAATTTAATTCAGGAGTATGATGTTCTTAAGTCACTTATTGTTACTTATTACTGACTATTATGATACTTTTATGCACGATTGAAGGTAAGTTTGTAATAATAATGCAGTATAAAAGAATTTAGAAGCTCAAGTTTATTTCAAAAAAGTACATTTTCTAATTTATTGATATTTTTTAGTTATAAAGAACTATTTTCAGAATGCAGTATTTTCATGATAATGTTCCTACAACTAGACATTTGAGCTGAAAACTAAGTTAACATTTATGTTTTTTCTTTTATTTGTTAGAATTTCTGGAGTATGATGTTCTTAAGTCACTTATTGTTACTTATTACTGACTATTATGATACTTTTATGCACGATTGAAGGTAAGTTTGTAATAATAATGCAGTATAAAAGAATTTAGAAGCTCAAGTTTATTTCAAAAAAGTACATTTTCTAATTTATTGATATTTTTTAGTTATAAAGAACTATTTTCAGAATGCAGTATTTTCATGATAATGTTCCTACAACTAGACATTTGAGCTGAAAACTAAGTTAACATTTATGTTTTTTCTTTTATTTGTTAGAATTTCTGGTGACAGTGAGCTTTGGTTCCCGGATTCTTATAATTTATTTAAATTCAGTAAGAAAGATGGAAATGTGCAACGCTGTTGCTAGAGTTTTGACTGATAAATATGATTAATTTTTTCAGTAAATTTTGTGATTTTAAGTAAGAAATTACCTATAATTAAAATTTTTGAATCTGTTTATGATCTATAAAATAATAGAATTAAAAGTTGATCCCAATTTAAGGTATAACTATGATATTTACAATGTCTATTTTATTAGATAAAATGTCTGGTTAAAGTTAGCAGCTAAATATAGTTATAATTTTCACGATAATTTTGATTCAGATTTTTAAAAGGGAGGGTAATGGTTCTGTGTGAGGCAGTTAAAATATATACAACTCCAGTAGACAAAGCCCTCAAGATTGCGAAAGCGCGAACTCGTGAATTTCACCTTAAAAGTAAAAGACTCTATGATCGAAATTTTGTCGAATGCCCATTAAAAATACAAGACTCTGTAATTTATGAAGAATTTAACTACCCTAACACTCGAAAATTAGAACCTACTTTCTCTGGACCATATAAAATTATAAATAAACTTTCTGATGTAACTTATGAAATAGATAAATTTAATTATGAGACAGGACAGAATTCCGTTATTGTGCATGTTTCTAAATTAAGACCCTATTTTTCACCCGAAGATTTTAAACTGTTTTATGAGCAACCCAAAAAACAAACAAAACCTCAGATACAATCACAATCACTATATCAAACTAAAGTCAAGACAGTAGATTAAATTTTAATTCTTATTCTTTAAAAATGTTATCACCATAATTTTCAACATTAGCAGGTATGTTCTTGGACCGCTACAAGAATACTACTTGTTTTTGGGAGTTTTTGTGGTTAAATTGGGCTCCTTATGCAGGCATAAGGTGTACACTTTGATTGTAAAAGCTTACAATTGATGTTGATAAATTAATTTTAAGTGTATTTAAGTCTAACTATATTTACTCATTTATTTGACATTAGTATTATTCTATTTAGTCAGCAGATATTTATGTGATAACAGTTATAAAATCTGATAATTCTACTCAAACCTATAACATAATATATGATTTTCAGTGATTGTGAAAACTACAGATATTAAAGGTTTTTCAAAAAATAAGCAAACTATTTTTATTTCCATTTCTCAATTAAGAATGACACCTTTTATTCCTATTTGTTTCCTATTGTTAAAGTTTATAAACCATGTGTAAATAAAATATTACTCTACATTTGGCATTTGAAAACTTATAACCAAATTTGACAATTTTGTAAAAGAGTATCAGAGAGAAATTATTGTAAGGAAATACTGGTTGAGAGTCCATTTTCTAAATAGTTAGATTTAATTTTATTTGGATTTTGGAATTATTATTATTTTTTATGTATACTTTCGGCTAGCAAAATATACTTTCTTATGCTATTAGAAGATAAGAAAATTATTTAGTTGCTATGTAATTATTTTTATCCTCAACCAATATTTTTCCTATCAATAATAAACAAATTGTGATATTTTCTGTTGATTATACTCTTGTTTTACTATTATTATTATTATTATGAGTTCTATAATAAAGTTTAGTATTAATTATACTCTTATTGAGAAATATTAGGATATGGAGTCTTATTATGCTACTTATTATTATTGTTATTAATATTATTTAAATTTTTCTACATTATTTATTATTAATGTTTTGAAGTGATATTATTTATTATTGAAAATTTGATATATTATGAAAAGATGTTGGAATCGAACAAAATACTTATTTAATGAACTATATCACTGAAAAAATTTAGTTGACTATTGAAGAGATACTGTTTAATAGACTGGATCCGGAGGACTTTTATTTAGAGAACTTTCTTTAGTGGACTATTGATTAAGTTATTGAAATTCTATAAACTCCCATGAAGGAGATTTCTTATTGTTTTTATTGTATTTTTAATATTTCTTGCTTATCAATATTTATAACTTATCCACTTTTATTGCATGTATTATCTCCTATGCACTTACAAATAGTAAGTGATATTGTAACATTATTGTATTTCTTTCAGGGAAATGCTCCTACTTAAATTTAATTCAATTTAATTTTCTCTTAACTATTTTTTTTAATCGCTAGTATTTTTTATATTGCGTTAATTTTCTTTTCTTCCCTCTCTTGGCTTCCTGAGTTTGACAGTTTTATTCCAAAATTTAACTTTTCTAAATTATTATATTTCTGTTGTCTGAATTTGTAGTTTTATTTAACTATCAATTTCATACAAAGTTTTGGGGAGGGGGGATAATATTACAAATTTTAAATTTTTTTCGCCAAAACTAACCTTTATACTATCTTAATTTTCTTATAATAATATTCCGTACTTACTTCAAATTATTAAATTAAAATCTGGTTTCTAGATCTAATCTGTTAATCTTTATGCAGACGATATAAATTCTTAATTCGCCTTAAAAAACATTATTCCAGTATGCGTAAATTTAAAAATATGGCTTTAAATTAAAAATATCCTTAATTAAACTTTATTTCTTAAAATTCCAAATAAAACTCATTTCTTCTATGTTTTTATCAACCCTTTTTAAGAAAGTCTTATTAAATTTATTCCAAAACCATACTTTTCAAAAAATATCATTATTTTATTTTATCTATTTATTTATTTTCCCTCCGTCAACCTTTGATAGTGTGTATATCAATAAATTCATTTCTTTTCTTTTTCTCTTAAAATTAATAGTCTATAAAAATCGTCTGCCTAAGATATTTAAAATACTGAGTCGATTATAAATTGGTTAAATAATATTTTTTTTAAATAAAATTATCGTCTGAATGAAGTGTTTAATCGCGAAGCTGGACAAGAGCTCTGTTTGCATAAAAGAATGATGGTTTGAGGTTAGAGAATGGTCTAGAATTTTCTTTTTAAATTTAAAAGAGGAAGCTCGAGAGGTGGTGAGGGAGATGAGATGAGAAGAAGGATTTTTGGGTGCGCTCTTGCATGAGTACGACTTCATGTAGTAAAGCATGGAATATTTTTTGGATGTTTCGGTAAAATATTGTCTGCAACAGGAGCTTTTCCCTCTATTATAGCTATAGTTTAATAAAATGAACTTGCAGCAGCCAAGGAGTGATTATTTTGACCTTCTACATTTATTTATTTTGTTTTTTTCTCGCTGGCCATGACTTCTATACGGAGCAAGGGAAACCTGGCGATGATGTTTCTGCCCCCCTAACTTCAAAATGTCACACACATATATATATATATATATATATATATATATACATATATATTTCATTCTGTTGATAATGAGATTGAGACCCTCATCATCTCAGATGGCTTCAGTGGGTGAAAATGATTTCATAGTGAAAACGAAATGAGTATTTTCCTTAAACTAACTGTAAAACAAAATATTTTACTCAGAGTGCGCCTAACAGTAAATTTCTGGATTTTGCCGGCTCTCAAATTAGAACTTCAAGTAAAGAGAGAAAATGTTTACATGCAAAATTGCAATTGCAATCTTTACATCAAGTTTGGATACATATGTATTAAATATCCTTTTATTATTATAATTATTTGTTTATTTTATTTACAGGGTGTCCAGCAAATAACACCCTGGTTTTAAAATTAAATTTCTCAAAAACAAAGATCGACAGAACTATGCGGTAAACGGTTTGTTTATTAGGTAAGCTGTAAAAATCTTATACAGAAGTTTCGAACGGTGAATATTTTGAAAAGATTGTATTCTGATTGCAAAGAATGCTTTGATTTGACATTTTTCTTGTTTTAGATTGCTTGCAGAGTTGGAGTTTTTCGGCTTACAGTTCTATAGTTTAACGATTTTTCGAACTAAATTTCTTGAATTTCGAAATTTTAAAAATTTAATTCCAAAAATCTTTAAACTATGGCAATTTAAACCGAAAAACTCATTCTCCGCAAACAATCTAAAACAAGAAAAATGTCAAATCAAAGCATTCTTTGCAATCAGAACATAATCTTTTCAAAAGATTCACCGTTCGAAACTTCTATATAAGTTTTTTACAACTTACCTAATAAACAAACCGTTTACCGCATAGTTCTGTCGATCTTTGTTTTTGAGAAATTTAATTTTAAAATCAGGGTGTTTTTTGCTGGGCACCCTGTATTTTATTTATTATTATTATTATTTATTTTATTTTATTTTTATTTATTTATTTAGTTTTGCATTCAATTAATTGGCTTTTTTAAATATTTTCATTCATCGAATTTGACAGGTTTCGACTAGTTCGTATTTATTGCAGCAGTTCTTTTCAAATTTTATTTGTTTAAGCAGTTGTAATGAAAATACAATATTCTATCAAATTTCGCAATACTATTCTCCAAATGCCAAACATTACCAAATATCTACCCAAAATAATTGGCAATCTACAAAACTAAAGGTTATAGCTTCGACAAAAGTGATGAATTAAAAAAAAAAAAAAATCAGTAATAATAATATTTTTTATTATTTTTATTTTATTATTATTATTATTTATTTATTTATTGTATTGATATCCAGTTATAGTTTCTCCTCTAAATTTAGTAGGAGAGAGATGTATATTAAGGGCATAAAAAATGTTTTGCATTGCTTTGAATTCATGTAATACCATGTTAGCAAGTCCTCAATCCTCAGTCAAAACTATATTTTTACTTTGTTCTATCTTGACAAAAGTAAAATAATAGATTCGTGAAAATATTCGATTTCTGTTTTCGATGGAGTTATACATTTTAGAAGGTCCTGAATAGAGATCCGCAGGGGTTGAAATTTCCAGAACCGGTCCTAGCCCGATCCATAGAAAAAAAAGAAATAAGTATTAAAAGTAATTTAATAAAATGGATTGAAAAAATATGCAGGCAATAATTGAAAATTATATAAACTGACAACCATAAATATTTTTAAGAAAAAAAAAAGAGTATTAAATGTTAACTTCAGCGTTGCCATCTTTTAACCCTCCAAGCCGTGCACGCAATTGATTGATTATATTTATAATACATCACAGAATAAATCAATTTAAAAGCAAATTGAAGGATATATTTGAAAGTATATATATATACAGGGTGTCTATAAAAGAACTCCGGGGTTTTGAGGCAAAATATTTTAATGAAATAAAAAACATACATACATGTTTTATACATGACTGAAAAGCTTACATTTTCAAGTTTTTTAACACTTAGTAAAGTTCTATATGAGCCCCGTTAGTGGCACGGCAGACGTCTAAACGGTATTCTACCTCTTCCCATATCCTGGCGAGCATGTCTGGGGGGACGGTTGCCACACAATTGACTATTCGTTCCCTAGTGATCTTGGTAACCCCAACTCCAGGCTACGTCTTGTCAACGATTTCTCAGGGCTTCGAAGGCATGAAGCTCGGATTCTGTCCACTTTCTCTTGAGACACACTCGGCCTACCCGGCGACTTTTGCTTCAAAACACTTCCTGTTTCCTTAAATGCACTGAACCATTGACGAATGGTTTTGTCAGAAGGCGGGTTAACACCATAGTTACACCGAAAGTTTCTTTGTACGGTAACTACAGACTTCGTTTCTATGAGCCAAATAGCACATTGAGCCTTTTGTTGCGGAGTCGCCATCATTTCAAGGTCAATGCCCTGCAGCGCCGCCAACAGTTGATGCAAACATTCCCAATTCGCATGAGTAAAACTTTTTGAGCTGCTCTTTTCAGAGAAATCGACTAAATTTTGCTATCTTTTATAGTTAGTGAGATATGAATTTTTAAAACCCCGGCGTTCTTTTATAGACACTCTGTATATGTATAATTTATTAAGTAGTAGAATTGAAGAAATGCAGAAAATAAAATTGAACTGAAGCAATTTACAAAGCTGTTAAAACTGCCAAACTTAGATACTTTTAATAAAAAAGTGAAGGGTTAATTTGATAGAGCTTCCATTTATTGAAAAATATTGTATATATTTTTTAATTTTTAAATATATATAATACATATATATAATATATATATATATATATATATATATATATATATATATATATATATATATATATATATATATATATATATATATATATATATATATATAATAAATATAAATAAAACCAAAGTAACTCAGATAATACCAAAACAAAAATTCAGTGAAACTAGTACTCGTATTATGGTATCTGCAGTATAATGAACATGACAAAAAAATTCCTTCTAAAAAATAATTGACGTTTGAAATGTTATAGAAAGTAGATTACCAAAATTATGAAAAGCAGATGGATAAATATATAAAAGAAAGCTTTTATATGCAAATACTCATCAGGAGTGCATAGTTTACATATAAAAGCAAGTTATTTAGCCAGTTTCTGCAATGGGTCGAGCTATAAGCTAAGAAGTTCGATTCACTATGCACCCTACTAGCTAAATGGAGACACCAATTCAAACAAGTTGGAAATTTCACGTGAAGCATAGCAAATGAGGTGCGTTCGTACGATAACGAAGTTTTTAAAATATTCAGATCTTGCTGTTATAGTAAACAGTACTTCGGATACAGTACAGTGGTCAAAATCTTTTTTGTGTTCCTGTAAATACACAGAAAGTAACTTTTATTGCACCTCAGCAACGTATATCATATTCATACAATGTGAAATAGTTTAATATAATTAAAACACCCCGTGTAGCATTATTAACGGAATACTTTTGTGTGGTCCTGTAAATTAATAAAAAAATATTCTTTGAACCACAGATTGTATAGAATGTATATTTTAGTATATATTTCGTAGATACATACCAATTTTATTATGTTCGAAGGAATGTAATACCATTAACATTCATTTGAAACTTTTTTCCCTATTGACCATAATGTAACGGAATACTTTGGATTGTCCCTGTAATTGATCTATCATCCTATTTTCATAAAATTTGAAATGGCACGACAAAATTATGTAATAATTATATAATTTAAATTTCAAACGATTAAAATGCATTTGAAACTTCTTTCCCCATTGACCGTAATGTAACAGAATCCTTTTGATTGACCCTGTAATTGATTTATGCATCCAATTTTCATCAAATTTGAAGTGACTCGACAAAAGTATGTAATAATATATACTTTAAATTTAAAACAATTCGGTTGAGTAGCTTTTGCGTTGTTATACGCGGACAGACAGACAGATGGACGGACAGATGGACGGACAGACGGACGGACTGAACGACAACTATAGGTGCTACGTATTTACATAATTACGAAAGCACCTAAAAGAAATTTAAATGAAATATCAATAATGAATAATAAAAATAATAATTTATATCTAATATATCCTGTGTAGATAGTAAGAAAGTACAGATTCAGCATAAGCTTATCCTTTTTCGTATAATTTCTTTACAGGTTCTACTACTCTATTTTAATGTAAATCATACCAGTTCCATGTTCATAATCCCTTACGAATTAGTCGCTCAAGAAACAGAATATAAGCCAAGTCATGAATCATATGTAAGTATAAAATAATTTTAGCATATCAGAGACTAAATTTTGTATCTCACCCCAGCAACCGGCATCCTAGGGAGGGGGAAATAAAAGTTATTTAAGACACTATTACAAAATGTCAGATAATGATTTTTCTACAACTGCCATCTTATTCCTAGGAAAATAGTTTTAAGGCATTAGATTACTTCATTAAAGATAGAAATAGAGACAGGGGATGTAGATCAAAATTGTTATCTTTGTGCAAAGTGAATCCCTATTATTTATTCCAAATGCTAGTCTTCACTCAAAAAAGTCAAATTCTATTACTCTGAAAATGAAAACGAGTCTCGCATTAAGAGATCTTACACGAAACGATAAACTTTAATAAGAAATTGAATTAATTAAAACAAAGATTAAATTTATATATATATATGTATTTATAATATAGAAGAAAAGAGAAAATTGTGTAATACGTGCATGTAGATTAGATTATGAAATACATTCCACAATTACGAGAACATTTTAACGAAATCTCCATTTATCATGTGTCTAATGAAAGAATACAGTTTGTGAATGAAACAGTCGCCAAATATTCTCCAGTCATGAAATTTTTCACAATTTGTTCCATAAAATACAAAACACAGAAAACATACAGTGCTCAGCAAAAGTTTAGACAACGATCGATTACGTTTCTATTTTCAGAAGTATGTACCGAATGTTTGTAATTCATCTGTCATATATTCTTGTGACTTATCCTTTATTCCAGGCATGTCAAACTAGTCTACCACCGCGGGTGAGATTTGGCATTGCACACAAAGCCGCGGGCCACATTATCGAAAATAAAGAAGCACATTAATTTGATGATTATCGCACAAAATGAAAACTGTACATTAAAATTACTGCATTATTTTAAAAATAAAAAAAATAAAGAAAAATGCATGCAAAAATTTTAAAACTATTCATTGAAAAAATTAAAAACACGTAGCAGATTAAATGTTTAAGAATATTTATTAACCCCTTGCGCTGCAGTGGTTTCATAGATATACCACTTAATTTTAATTCCTAAACGCCACATTGGCACCGGAATTTTGTTTAAAAAAGTTACGGTTTATTGAATGCGTGAAATATACGTTTTCTTATTTACAAATAAAGTTGTTTTCAAATTCCGGTGTCAGTCATTAAATTCAACACTTAAGCAATGAATTTGCCCTGCGCCGCAAAGGGTTAAGTAAAAACAAATTTGTATCTAAAGTACCTTGGAAGAGTACAATGTCAAATGTAAGGAAAAATAAGTTAAAATAAAAGTATAAACATGCTTAAACACACATTAAACTTTTTAAAATTTAAATCGTAATCATGATTATGCAAAAATTTGTTATTAATTTTGTATTCCTAACGTTTGAATTTTCTTCCATGTTGTAATTGGTATTTTTTATAAAACCAATCATTGATAGAGCACATAATTTACAATATAATATTATGGAAAAAAATTATAATTGATGGATATGGTTAGATGCGGTTATTGATCTGGCATAAGAATAATTTCCTGATTCTTCTCAATTATTTTTAACATTGTTCATACTCATCAGGGGAATAAGGGATTCCTGGAAAAATCAGGGGAATCTCAGGGGATATTACAAAAAATTTCCCAAATCTGGGAAAACCTGCCAAAATGACAGTTTATTCTGGGAAATTGGGGACAATTGTTACTCTTTGCGTGCTTTATTATCATATCAAAATGTCATTAATTGTTGTTATGGAAAAATTGTACATTCTGGAAAGTTTATCAGGGGAATTTTTCTTGGAAAATGAGTATGAACCCTGTTTAAATGCATATGTAAATACTTTTATAGATACAACCAAAGTAATTCAGACAATACCATTCAATAAACCAATGAAACCAGTATTTTTACAATCATATTATTGAAAACAGTTGAAGTTTGAAGTTTGTGTTTGCGAGAAAAAACTGTCCGCTGAGTAAAATTTCATGCACGTATACTTTCAAGAATTATAAAGTCAAAGAGCAAAATTAACGCTAGCCACCGACCACAAGGCCTGTAAATGAGAAAAAGTGGCTATTCAAAAAATATTTGTGGGTGGCTATTGTCTACTAAAAAAAATTTTTTAGTTCAATGAAAATTTTCAGCTACAGCAGCACATATTGAAATTATTGATTTCACGCGATTATTGAAATTTTAGGTTATATCATGAAAATTTATAGAAATACCCCTGCATATTTTTAAATTGATTTAACTATTCTAAACATCCTTTTTTCTAACTTGAGCGATTTCACATTGCGTAGAAATGCAACCAATCGTTATTTTTTAAATCAGATGGATTATTTTGAATAGGTTTCACGAACACACTTTTTTCAACAACGTTTCAGTTTAAAATCTATCAATTTTTCCAAATTATTTCTAGATATTTGAGGGGTTTTCAAAATATTTGTGAGTAAATTCCTATCAAATTTCAACGAAGTTTCTACATATCAAACAAAATTTTTCAGTCTTTATCTGAGTAGAAAAAATTATTTCAAATTGACTTTTATGCATCTGTGATGTTATATCGTCATCATCAAGAAAGATAAAGATCAGATAGGGATAATTTACTATGACACTTTTACTAACCTTTAAGGATGAAATTAATCAATCAGTTTATGTCCAAAATGCTCGTTTTCGACTATGCAAGCAGCCAAATCATAAAAACAGGTTAACGATTTTTTGTTATTATTATTATTATTATTTTACAAGAGGAGAAATCCTGTCACTTTCCCTTTTAAAACTACTTATTTCTCTTGATTTTAAAGAGACTTTTAGTTAGAAATTAGCGTCCTATTTTAATTGATTTTCGATACATTTTTAATACCTAACAAATACCATGTATTATTTTGTAATGTCACAGTGAATCAGAAAGAGCGATAAAATAATGTATTTATTTCAACATAAAAAAACAATGAATTCTTAGAAAAAAAATTAAAACTTTTTTTTTTTTTTTTTTTTTTTTTTTTTTAGATTAAGATATGCTTTTCTTAACTTTCTTATTGCCAATTTTGCATACTCTATCTCTTGGAAAAGAAATTTTAAAATGAATTAGATTTGATCATATTCAAGACAGTATGTTTGCATCTTTTATGCAACATTAGTGTTGAATCGGTGTTGTTTGCATCTTCTATGCCAAACTGTAAAAAAATTTCATCCAAAATAACAACCACTAATTTAAAAATTTAAACGTTATTTAACTGTGGATCATTAAATATAATATTTGTCAATATCTGCCCTTAAACGTAAGAAAGATTAATATTCTGAAATAATGGTATTTTGATTAAAATTATTCTCTAATTTTGCAACACTGCAATGCAAAGTATATTTTCTGCATCAACTAAGACCTGAATCAAACATAAGGATATGACAAAAGCTTGGCGGGCCACAGAGAAATTCCTGGCGGGCCAATTGTGGCCCGCGGGCCACGTGTTTGACATGGCTGCTTTATTCACACACAATAAATTTTGAATTTTACCTTTTATATAAAATATAATGACAAAAAAATAAAATTAACATTGTGGCAAAAGTATAGACAATTTGTGTATTTACAGAAAAATAACTACAAATTAAAATCGAGTTGCACCCACATTGTTTGCAGTTAGTGCAAGAATGTGACTTTTCATCGAAAAAAATTAATACTGCGTCATTTGGAGTCTATTTCGTACCAAACATGTTCAACAGCAGCTCGAACCTCATTAAAAGAAAATTATAGCAAAAATTTGCATAAACATTACGACATATGATGTTACAAAAGTTTTCGATTGGGTCCGGATCAGAACTACACGCCGGCCATTTGAGATCAATAGTATTTTCAGAGTTAAACGAAGTTCTTCTTTTGTATGCAACATGAATTGATGCTAAAATCCATACTTTAGATCAGGAAAAGTTCCCCAAATGACTAAAAATTAATCTCCAACGTATGTATCTTGTATTGCTTGGCAACCAATGAATAACTCTACAGATACACGAGCATTAAAGCAAAGTGAGGACCAAATTATTTAAAAGTCACCTTCTTTTTGTCGACTTAATAAAGTCCCAGGATCTTTACTTAAGTCATTCCAATAGTATGCTCACTGGTTTGGGCCATTCAAATTCCACTTTTTTTTCGTTACTGAATATCATAGAGCGTATCATTTGGGTCCATATGACATATGTTTGCAAGTTAATTGCATTCTCGCCAATTTATAGCGATATTTTAAAGCTGATTGTTTTATCATTTTCATGTAAATTGATTTACCTGTTTCTTTAATTCATTTACGAATCATTTCCATCGACACAGAAAGTTCTAACTTACTTTTAATGTCATTAGCAATAATTACTTGTGTAAATGTCAGTTTCTGGATCCTTTTGTCATCTCATTTTCTCGTCACACAAGGTCTTCCAGATTATGTTTTGTTTTGAAGGAGTCATCCTTAGACTATACTTCATAGACACTTTGGACGATTCAATGCTGCTGAAATTTCTGCAACAGTCTTTCCTTTCCATTTCAGCTTTCCTACTTCAATTACCTCATCTAACTGCATATTTTTAACTCGATATAACTGATGCTATATCGAGGTATAATTAATTACTTCAGACATGTGACATCATAACTTGCAAATTTGCATTTTTGTATGAACAATTGGCTAAAAATCAAAAAAGTGTCTAAACTTTTGCAATATGCAAATTTTACTTTTTTCAGTTAAATTAAATATTATCTTATATTATAACCATTATTTTTATTCTACATTGTATAAAATATATTTGAAAATAAGTATAGCCATTTGTAAAACTCACGTGTTCGTATTTTTTATTTAAAGATTAAAAAACACCAGTGTCTAAACTTTTGCTGAGCACTGTAGAATTGCCTTTCATTTGATAAAGTTAAAATTATTTTCAACGTTAGAACACCAGAATATTCGTATTCCAAGCATACCGGTAGCATATAGCATACCTTCCTCAGTGCTAAAGATAGTGGAAATTTGCTCATATATATACAGGGAGGATGGGGATTCAAGCGACAAGTTTCTTGACCAATAGGAAAACAGAGGATCCTAGGTAACAACCAATAGGAAAACAGAGGATCCTAGGCAACAGCCAATAGAAAAACAGGGAACAGCTAATAGGAAAATTGGGTGGAAAATGGAAAAGATATTGCGAGAATTGCATTAAAAGATTAAGAAAAATTAGTTTTAATGTAATATTTCCAACAGTCTGATAATGGTGGAATAGCAAAATCACAATTAACGAGATTGGCAAGATTTTTATGGATATGGAAAGCTTCAAGGAAGTTAAGTTCTTGTATAGAAGTAGGTTTAGTTAGTATCTTAACCGAATTGAAGTCAAAAGCATGACTCGTCTCCCAGCAATGTTTTGCGATTGAGGATTTCTTGATTTCTTGTTTTTCAATATATTACTTATGTTCTTTAATACGAAATTTTAGACTGCGTTTGGATTGACCAATGTAAGAAAGACCACACTGACAATTAATATTGTAAATACCCCATGAATTTGATAATTCAACAGGTTCTTTAAGGTTGGAAAGGGTGAGTTTATTAGTAGGAGTAAAAATTATTTTGAAATCGAACCGACTGAGAATTTTAGCAATGGAAAAACTTGATTTTGGAAAGAAAGGTAAGACAATGCTAATATTGGAACGAGTAGAAGACTGAGATGAGTTTGAGGAGTGAGAGTTTTGTAATTTAGAAAGGGCAGTATCAATAATAGAAGGGTTGTAACCTCTATCAAATGCAACTGCTTTAATGTATTGAATTTCATTATTGAGAGACTGAGAATCAGAGCAAACATGAAGAGCACGATTTATGAATGTGTAAAAGGCGGCCATTTTTGACTTGGAGGATGACATGAACGAGCATGGGGGGGTAGAGAAACAGCGAAGCTTTTTCGATAGACAGATGTAGAGAAGCCAGTTTCACTGCGAGTGACAAGGGTGTCCAGGAAAGGGGGGGGAGTGAACCATTATTTTCTGTTTCAAACAGAAACACTTGTCACTCGCAGTGAAACTGGCTTCTCTACATCTGTCTATCGAAAAAGAAAAAAGAAAATTTCACTAGTCGAAAATAAATATTTTACCCCATTCAAATTTCATTTTTTAACTGTATACTTTTATAAGAAGTCAACTGCAATCTGTTTTATATATATATATAAGGGAAGATTTTTAAATGTTTTGGCTATGAGAAAATAATGATAATGCTTCTAAATTTACTGTCATTTTGATTTTATTTAAATCATGTGGAAAGTGTATCTCGGAACAGTAAAAATGTTGTACTTTGGGATATATCCAATGGTACAACAAATGCATAATTTGTAATAATTTGTATAAATAAATGATTTTGTTACTTATTTCACAGAAAATTCCGTAAAACATGTAAAATATAGTAAAGAAAACAACAACTTTTTTTGGATATATTTTATAATGATTGAATTGATGATATAAATTTTAAATATAATTATAGCAAACGCGGTAGCGTTTGGTATATAATATGTTTAAAAAATGGAAAATGAAAACGTCTTTTTGAAACTTCTGGCAAACCATTTGACCTACGACAGTGATTTTTTTTTTTGTGTGAAAAGACAGAACTTGATGAGACGAATAAAATGATAGTATTCAAAAAATTATCGTAGTTTACTGTAGTTTTTTATTAAACAGTTTTTTAGATCAAGCTCTACATTTCTATCTGGTTCCACCAATTTTTTGTATGATAATTATTATAATCGGAGAGACAATTTTAAGTATGATATAATGTTTCAAAATGTTACTTTGAAAATTTTCATTTCGTAGATTTCATAAACAAAATATAATTAGTAAAAAATATTTTTGTAAAACTTGTCTCATTCCTCCCTAATCGTTCCTATTTAGATTAATTGGCTATTTTTAGATGAGTTCGTGATTATGTAAATACTATAACTGTCGTATACTTTGTCGTATACTCTGTCGTTATGTAAATACTATAACCGTCGTATACACCTATAACTGTCGTTCAGTCCGTCCGTCTGTCCGCCCGCATATTACAACGCAAAAACCACCCAACCGAATCGTTTCAATTTAAAATACATATATAATTATCGCATAATTTTATCGAGTCATTTCAAATTTTATGAAAATCGAATGCATAGATCTATTACAGGGACAATCAAAAGTATTCCGTTACATAAAGGTCAATGGGGGAAAATGTTTCAAATGTATTTTAATGGTGTTCAACTCATTCGAACATAATAAAATTGATATGCATCTATAAAGTACATATTATAATATACATTTTGCATAATATATGGTACAAAAAACACTTGTTATTAATTTACAAGACCACAGAAAAGTATTCCATTACATAATAACATAAGAACATTGCTTGATGCACATTTTAATTGTAATTAACTATTTACAATTTTATGAGATTGATATATGAGAGAGAGAGATTTTTAAAACTTCGTTATCGTACGAACGCACCTTATTTGCTACGCTTCACGTGCAATTACCAACTTTTTTTTTTCACTTCGATTAGTCAAGTAAAAACAAATTTCAGAAAAAAAAAACGAATTTTACATTTCTAAATTATTTTTTTTGACAAATTTTTGTATTTTTTCTTGTTATTTTTTCCACAACGCGTCGATAAATACCTCTCGCTATAAACAACTCTTTTTTTTTTTTTTTTTTTTTTTTTTTTTTTTTTTTTTTTGCTAAATTTTCTTGGGTACACACAAAAAAACAGAAATTGTAATAAAATCAAAAAAAAGGTTTTTTTTTTCTTTTTTTTAAGGATTGTAAATTTATGTAGTATCAAATGCTTTAACATAAATTTCTAATATAGGAATATCCACCACACCCATTCCATTTTGGATATGATGTTTTGGATGAGCATGGCAACAAACAGCAACGGCAAGAAGAAGGTGACCACCATGGAAATGTCAAAGGAAGCTACGGATATACAGATTCACATGGTGTTTATCGACATGTAGATTATGTAGCAGACCATTCAGGATTCAGGGCTGTAATCCTAACCAATGAACCTGGAGTTTCGAATGAAGATCCAGCTCATGTAAAATTAACAGCAAAACCACCACCTTCTCATGTTTATGAACAACAATACAAAAAGCTAGAAGGAGGGTACTCTAACTCTAAGGTATATCTGAAAGCATTGTCAAAGCCTCTTTATAAGGAGAGTCTGTACTGAAAAACAATAAATACTGCAACATCTATCTCTGCAACCAATAAATAATATTAAAATAATAACAATAATCACAATTCATGTAAAATATGCATACTTGCCATGTCTTTTGATTTTTCCAGAAAACTTCTGCACTTATATTTATCTTCTTCCTTTTAACAAAAAAATACAATTTTCTGTATTTTCAGGGGTTTTTTTTAACTCTACTCACCGAGATGAATTACTTAAAGTTATTTAAAATAAAAATAAAATTGTGATCAGTAAATTCTGAAACCATTTTCAATTACCAGCAATATCTTTTTCAGTGACTAGTGTGAGACCTTAAAGGTTAGTAAATAATTTAGTAAAAGTTTTTCTATGCTAATCTATATTAATAAAATAACAAATCGTTGTGTGTGTGTGTGTGTGTGTGTGTGTGTGTGTGTGTCTGCGATAGTTAGCGGAAACTACGGTACGTACGAAGCTCAAAATTTTTCTGAGAGGAGCCCAATATCTCTCCTGATGCACCTGACGCTCAGAATTTCAAAATTCTATTTATTAACTGAGTAATTAATTAAATTCCAAACCTCACTCTCATAAAAAATCGCTTTTTTTTTTCGCTTTTTTCACTTTCATTCTCTTATGGTTGGTTGGCTGCATAAAAGTTTCGCAGAAATAATTAAAAAAGCTGGAACTGACCTTTAAAATTCATAGACTGGCAAACTGTAGGTTTAAATGAGGATTTTTTTTTTTTCATCACAGCTGCTGTACGCCATGGAGGAAAAAGATAGGTGGTGGCGAAGTAAACAGAAAAAAAAAGTTTTGCAATATGAAACCATTTATCGCTGAAATTTTAATGTCTCAAACAAAAGTAAAAGGAAGGAATTTTGTATTAACTCTTTCCGGCGCAGTGTTAGCACTCCGGCAACACTTAATTTTAATTCTAAACTTACAAACGGCACCAATAATATTTTAGTAAAATTTTACTTTTACAATGAGAGCTTAAATCAGGGAATTCTTAATTTCTAAAAAAGTCTTTTGTAAATTCCGGTGTCAGTCAACAATTTCTCATTTTACGAACAGAATTTGCGCCGGAAAGAGTTAATAAGACGGATTGGAAGAAATGAATTACAGCTGAAGCATATTTTACGAAGAAATAGTATTTTTTTTTAATGGTTTTTTCTATTATATTATTTATTAAAATAAATGTTTGCCTTTAAAATAATTGAAATTGGAAAATTAAAAATAATTAAATGTCAAAATAAAATTAAATAAAATATTGAAAACATATGATTTAAAGTAAAAAATTGTATTACTAAAAGTTTTCTCTTTTTTTCAGAAATTTTAATACTTTATAACGTAGATGAAAAATGTTTATGATTTAACAACATATTAATAATTCCATGTCAATGTATAAAATATAGTGATGAAAAGATTCTTTTAAAATCATGCATGAACACTTAAATAATAATATTAATCTAAAATCTAGATTTCAGAGTGCAGACGATTTTAAGACATTAACGAAAGAATGTTGATTTTTCAAACAAAATCTTAAATGATGCTTCTATATTGATATTTCAAAGGCATATGATAAAAATAATCAAATAATTCTTGCCTATGATTGATCTATTTGTATCTTTCATGCATTCTGATCGTGTATTACAGGCAATAATGGCACAAAACGTTATTTTTTAAACGAAATTTTAGTCATCTATTCAATAACAGTTTAAAAGATATAAAACAAAAACAAAGAAAGACTGATTTAAACCAGTTTGAATTGATCGGAGTTTTAAAGCACATGGTTTTGTTGGTACTTATTTGGACTTAATGTAGCGGATATTAGAGTTACATTTTTTTCCGTCACCCCAAGACATTATACGGCCATTCTATTAATTTCTTTTTACTGTATGGTTGTACGCATATTTTTGGCATTTCGAACATTAGAATGTATGAGTCATTAGCTGTGTTGCTGTAAAAAAATTACACAACACTTTTCTATGAGTTTATTTTTTTAATCATTGATAAAATTTAAATGTGTTCTATTCAATTTAAAATTATAATATGGCTTTAATTTGTTTTTAAATCAAAAATAAAATAGCTGTTTGGCGTACAATTGTTTGTATCCGCAAACGATTCATTCACCATAATAAATTATGAAATAGCAAAGTAAATTATCAATCAGAAATAGCCATAAAAAAGAATAGTAGCAAAACTGATTATAACCTTAATGTTTAGACTAATTTAAACATAACCCGATCCCAACCAAAAAAAAAAAAAAAAAAAAAAAAAAAAAAAAAAAAAAAAAACAGACCACCCTCCGATCCGTGATACACAAAATTTCCGTGAGTATAAACCCGACCCTAACCTAAAAATTCTGTTTGGAAAAAACTACGGATTTGATAACTGACCCGAACCAAACATGAATCCCGCAAACATGTTCAAGTGAAGCAAAACCCGATCCAAACAAGGAAAAATAATTTTCGTGGGCATGAAACCTGACCCGAACCTAAATATTTTCTTTAAAAAAAACCCGAAATATGACTCGAACGAAATCTGAAACCGATAAAAATATTCCAGAGAACTATAACCCGATTCCAGCAAGACAAAATACTTTCCGTAGTCATAAACCCGAATCAAATCTAAAAAACTCCGTTTGAAAAATCCTGAACTTTGACCCAAACCACATCTAAATCTGACCAAAGTATTCGAAAGGACCAGGGAGTCCGAAAAGACGGATTCGAGTAAAACAAAATAATGTCCGTGGACATGAACCCGATACGAACCTAAATCTTCCAATCGAAAAAATGCCTGAAATTTGAATCGAACCAAATCCGAATCTGACAAAACTATTTCAAAGAAACGCAACCGGATCCAAACAAGACAAAATATTTCCATGGACATGAACATAATCCGAACCCAAAAAATTTCTTTGAAAAAATCGCGAACTGAAGGAAATCTGAATTTGGCAAAAATATTCCAGTGAAGCATGTCCTTATTCGAACAAGACAGAATAATTTCCCTGAACATGCAAGAAGACCCGAACCCAACAGTTATATTTGAAGAAAAACCCGAAATCTGAATTGAACCAAATCTGGACCCGATAAAAATATTCTATAGAACTATAACCCAATCCAAGCAAGACGAAATAATTTCTATGGACATAAACCCGACTCGAAACTAAAAAATTCGATTTGAAAAAACCTAAAATTTGACCCAAATCACATCTCAATTCGACTAAAATATTCGAAAGAATCATAACTGGATTCGAGTATGACAAAGTAATTTCCGTTATCATGAACGAGATCCGAACCTAAAAATTCTATTTGAAAAAATAACTGAAATTTGAATCGAACCAAATCGGAATCTGATAAAAAATATTCCAAAGAATCGTAATCGGATCTGAATAAGACAAAAAAAAAAAAAATTCCATTCACATGAACCGAATCTGAACCTAAAAAATTTCATTGAAAAAATCACGAACTCTGAACTGAACCAAATCTGAACTTGAAAAAAAATATTCCAGTGAAGCATGTTCTTATTCAAACAAGGCAGCATAATTTCCGTGAACACGCAAGAAAACCCAAACCCAAAAATTCCATTTGAAGAAAAAGCCGAAATCTGAACTGAACCAAATCTATTCCCGACAAAAATATTCCAAAAAACCATAACTGTATCGGAGCAAGGCAAAATAATTTCCATGGACATGAATACGACCCGAACATTAAAACTCAATATCAAAAAATACCTAAAATCTGAACCGAACGAAATCTGAACCCGACGAAAATGTTCTAATTAATCATAACCAGATCCGAACAAGACAAAATAATTTCCATGGACATGAAACCAACATGTGGTTTGGTAAAATTTAGGTTGCAATTACCTTACGGTAAGTCTTTGATTATATTTAATTTCCCGTTAGGTTACAGTTAGGTCACGGTTAAGTTAAAGTTACGTTAAATTGCATTTATGTTATGGTTAGAATAAGGATATGTTACAATAAAGTGAAGGCTAGGTTACATTTATGTTATATTTAATTTACGGTAAGGTACTGTTAAGTCGAAGTTAGGTTACAGGCAGGTTATGGTTACGGTACAAAAGTTTACGGTTAGGAATTTATCCACAGAGTGAACATTACGCAAGATTTGATTAAAAATAACACTTACTTTTGTTAAATGGCTCTGAAATTATAACACTATATACCAACCTTTTAGCTACCAGCGAGTATCGATTTCATTCATGGTATAGTCGGGTTTAAGAGTGATATAATTAGTTTGAAATTCAAAATATTTCACTTGGGATTTCTATGTGAAAAAAAAAAAAATAATTAGTTATGTGTCTTAACAGTGATTTTTGGTAAATATCAACTCTTTAACACGAAAATCACGCAGTCGTTGGATACATATTCCCTCCCGCGTTTCTCATCGCTCATTTTTAGTATTTTTAGAGCTTAACATTAGTTGTTTTTTAAACCGATTTTTCGCACAGTCAGTGACCACGTATTTCAGACAATGCATTTCTGCATGTTTCGAGTTAATGGTAAAATCATACAAATTTCAAGTTCGTTTAATATTGTTAATACGGATCCGGGCAACGCCGGGCGGGTCAGCTAGTAAAAGAATAAAACGCTCTGTGTGTGCGTGTGTGTGTTTGTGTGTCTGCTATGGTTAGCGAAATCTGGGGCACGCACAAGGCTCAAAAATTTTTTGAAAGTAGCTCTAAGTCTGTCTTGATGTATCTGCTATTCAGAATTTCAAAATTCTAATTATTAATTGAGTAATTACTTAAAATCCAGAACTCTTTCTCATCAAAAAATATTTTTTTTTTTTCGTTTTATGCCCTTCGCTTGATTACGGTTGGTTGGTTGTATAAAACTTTCAACGCAATAATTAAAAACTCTAGAACAGAATTATAGAAACCCACAGAGTAAAGAGAAATTAATAGAGTGGAAGTATAATGTCTTAGGGTGATGCCAAAAATGTAACCCTACATTATAACCGATTAAATACCAAAAAAACCACGTGCTTCGACACGCCTATCAATTTAAACCAGTATTTCATTGCTCTTGTTTTTTATCGTCGAAATTGTTACTAAACAGAATATTAAAATTTCGTAAAAAATGACAATTTGCACCATAATTGGCTGTAATACGCGATCAGTAAATGTAGCAGGAACTAATTTGTCGCTTCACAGGTAAAAATTTTTTGATTATTTAATTATATGTGTTTTAGATATCAATATAGAAAATTCTTTTAACATTTTGCTTGAAAAGATAACATTCTTTTGCTAATATCTTAAAATCGTTTGCAACCAGAAATCTAGATTTTGATCAATATTTATTACTTAAGTTTTCATACATGATTTTAAAAGAATGTTTTCATCATTATATTTTAAATATTTCATTAAATGCAATTATTAATATGTTGTTAAGAAGAAATAAAGATGATTACTATTATTTTGATGTTATGTAAATTAGCAGCGATTGATGTTGGTAAAAAGGACATCTATTTAAAAATTTCATTCCATAAAAGAAAATCTTTATTAATTATTTTGAAATAATTGAATTATTTATGCGTATTGTTATTTGCAAACAAAATGAGTTCATCAGATTGGAAAACTTTAGCTGCAAGACTAAAATTATTATCAATAAATGCTTGGTTCACATTTGAGTAATTGCTCTTGATCTTTCGATACTAAATTTTATTTTCACAAAATTCTTGTATTCATTGCCTGTCATGGAGGATGAAGCCGCTGATCAACATTAGCTTTATATTTACATTTTAAGCACTCTGCATTTTGACAAAAAAATCTTCCATATCTTTATTGCTCTCTATAGTAAACAGCAGTTACCTTTAGATATTCCCGCTTCTCTTTGACTACTAGTAAATCTTATACAATAATGCGAGCAAAAATTGTGTGTGTGTGTGTGTGTGGGTAAATTTTATCTCAAAAACGGCTCTAACGATTTTCGCAAAAATTTGGATTTTACCATTTTCGGGCACGAGAAGATCATTGGGCTAGGTCCCATGTTCGGGAAAATTCGATTACTGGGTCATTTTGGGTCACAATGGGTCAGGATCAAGCTATTTATATCTAGAGAACGGCAGGATGGATTTTAAGGCAATTTTGTATCCAATCGTTTTTTGGCACGAGAAAAATATTGGGCTGGGTCACATGTTCGAAAAATTTTGATTAGTGGGTCATTTTGGGGTCATTATGGGTCAAGCCATTTTTATCTAAAAAACGGCTCTAACGATTTTGACCAAATTTTATATTGTATCGTTTTGGATTACAAGAAGACCATTGGGTTAGGTAACATGTTCGAGAAAATTCGGTAAGTGGGTCATTCTTGGGGTCATTGTGGGTCATGCTATTTTTATCTAGCGATTTTCTCACGCAATTTTGACTAAAAATTGCATTCTATGGTTTTCGGGCACGAGAAAAACATTGGGCTAGGTTACATGTTCGAGAAAAAATTTCAATGGGTCATATTGGGTCATTAATAGTCTGGGTCAAGCTATTTATATTTAAAGAACGGCGTGATGGATTATAACGAAATTTTGTATGTGACAGTTTTCTGACATGAGAAAACTAATGGGCTAAATCACATGTTTGAGAGATTTCGACTATGAGGGTCATTTGTGGGTCATGATGGGTCATAATGGGTCATGGTCAACCTATATCTAAAGAACAGGTGGATCGATTTTAACGAAATTTTGTATGCAACATTTTTTTGGCACGATAAAATCATTGGACTAGGTTACATGTTCGAAAAATTTCGATTAATGGGTCATTTTGGGTCATTAAGAGTCTGGGTCAAGCTATTTATATTTAAAGAACGGCGTGATGGATTATAACGAAATTTTGTATGTGACAGTTTTTTGACATGAGAAAACTAATGGACTAAATCACATGTTTGAGAGATTTCGACTATGAGGGTCATTTGTGGGTCATGATGGGTCATAATAGGTCATGGTCAAACTATATCTAAAGAACAGGTGGATCGATTTTAATGAAATTTTGTATGCAACATTTTTTTGGCACGATAAAATCATTGGACTAGGTTACATGTTCGAAAAATTTCGATTAATGGGTCATTTTGGATCATAAAGGGTCTGGGTCAAGCTATGTATAATTAAAGAACGGCAGAATCAATTTTAACGAAATTCTGTATGTAACAATTTTTAGAAACGAGAAAACTAATGGACTAAGTCACATATTCGAGAGCTTTCGATTATAAGGGTCATTTGTGGGTCTTAATGGGTCAAGGTCAAGCTATATCTAAAGAATGGGTGGGTCGATGTTAACGAAATTTTGTATACAACATATTTTTGGCATGAGAAAATCATTGGGGTAGGTCACATGTTCGAGAAATTTCGATTGGTGGGCCACTTTTGGGTCATTCTAATTTTATCTTGACAACGTTTCGCGCAATTTTGATTAAATTTTGTATTTTATCGTTTTCGGTCACAAGAAAATCATTGGGTTAGGACAGATTTTTGTGAAAATTCGATCAATGGGTCATTTTGGATTATAAGGGGTCAGGGTCAAACTAACTATATCTAAAGAACGGCTCAATCGATTTTATCTAAATTTTGTATCTAATGTTTTCCGGCATGCTAAAACTAAAGAGCTAGGCCACACATTCGAGAGATTTCGATTATAAGGGTCATTTGTTGGTCATGATGGGTCATGGTAATTTTATATAGAAAATGGTACTCACCATTTCGACTATACTTTGTATTATATCGTTTTTGAGCAAGAGAAAACCATTTGGCTTGGACACATGCTCGCGAAAATTCTATTAGTGGGTCATTTTGGGTCTTAATGAGCTAGGGTCATTCTAATTATATATAACAACGACTCAATCAATTTTACCTAAATTTTGAAACAAAACGTTTTTTGTCACGAGAAGACTATTTGGCTGAGTCGCATGTTAAACAAAATTATATTAGTGGGTCATTTCGCTTCATTGCGGAATTCTGCCAAGCTAATTTTACCTAAAAAATGGCTTAAACGATTTTGATTCAATTTTATATTCTACTGTTTTTGATTACCTGAAGACGACTGAGCTATGTCACATGCTTGATCAAATTTGATTAGTGGCTCATTTTGGGTAATACGGGTCAGGGTCACGAGAATATGGCAAAAGCCAATAACTTGGTGATATTTGACAAAATATTGGCGACATATGGCCAAAAAATCGACTATAAAAATTACGAAAACCAAAACACGTATTTGGAGCCAAATGAAAGAATGCCTCCAAATTTGGCTATATCTAGCAAAATATATTGTCTTTCAGAATGTAAAGAATTTTTTTATACATTCTTAAGAGGATTCGAGATGCATGGTTAAACCAATCAGACTCGAGCTAAAAAAGTGATTTAGATCGATGTCCTTTCGTTGTAAAATTTAAAATAAAATAAAATTTATAAACATGCGCATAAAAACATAGTTTTCTTATTGGTTGTTTTTCTAAATAATACTATTATAAACATGTTTTACAGTAATAATACAGAGTTAATGATACAGTGAAAATACTATATCGAGTTGAACACAAAGTTAATTTTGACCGAGCTAAGCTCGGTCTCCCCTGCTAGTCTTATACTATAATGCCAGCAAAAATTGTGTGTGTGTGTGTGTGTGTCTGTGTGGGTAAATTTTATCTCAAAAACGACTCTAACGATTTTCGCAAAAATTTGGATTTTACCATTTTCGGGTACGAGAAGACCATTGGGCTAGGTCACATGTTCGAGAAAATTCGATTATTGGGTCATTTTGGGTCATAATGGGTCAAGATCAAGCTATTTATATCTAGAGAACGGCTGGATCGATTTTAAGGAAATTTTCTATCCAATCGTTTTTTGGCACAACAAAACTATTGGGCTGGGTTACATTTTCGAAAAATTTCGATTAGTGGGTCATTTTGGGTCATTATGGGTCAAGCCACTTTTATCTAAATAACGGCTCTAACGATTTTGACCAAATTTTATATTGTATCGTTTTGGATTACAAGAAGACCATTGGGTTAGGTAACATGTTCGAGAAAATTCGGTTAGTGGGTCATTTTGGGGTTCATTGTGGGTCATGCTATTTTTATCTAGAGATTTTCTCACGTAATTTTGACTAAAAATTGCTATCTATGGTTTTCGGGCACGAGAAAAACATTGGGCTAGGTTACATGTTCGAGAAAAAATTTTAATGGGTCATATTGGGTCATTAAGAGTCTGGGTCAAGCTATTTATATTTAAAGAACGGCGTGATGGATTATAACGAAATTTTGTATGTAACAGTTTTTTGACATGAGAAAACTAATGGGCTAAATCACATGTTTGAGAGATTTCGACTATGAGGGTCATTTGTGGGTCATGATGGGTCATAATGGGTCATGGTCGAGCTATATCTAAAGAACAGGTGGATCGATTTTAACGAAATTTTGTATGCAACATTTTTTTGGCACGATAAAATCATTGGACTAGGTTCCATGTTCGAAAAATTTCGATTAATGGGTCATTTTGGGTCATTAAAAGTCTGGGTCAAGCTATTTATATTTAAAGAACGGCGTGATGGATTATAACGAAATTTTGTATGTAACAGTTTTTTGACATGAGAAAACTAATGGGCTAAATCAAATGTTTGAGAGATTTCAACTATGATGGTCATTTGTGGGTCATGATGGGTCATAATGGGTCATGGTCAAGCTATATCTAAAGAACAGGTGGATCGATTTTAACGAAATTTTGTATGCAACATTTTTTTGGCACGATAAAATCATTGGACTAGGTTACATGTTCGAAAAATTTCGATTAATGGGTCATTTTGGGTCATTAAGAGTCTGGGTCAAGGTATTTATATTTAAAGAACGGCGTGATGGATTATAACGAAATTTTCTATGCAACAGTTTTTTGACATGAGAAAACTAATGGGTTAAAACACATGTTTGAGAGATTTCGACTATGAGTGTCTGTTGTGAGTCATGATGGGTCATAATGGGTCATGGTCAAGCTATATCTAAAGAACAGGTGGATCGATTTTAATGAAATTTTGTATGCAACATTTTTTTGGCACGATAAAATCATTGGACTAGGTTACATGTTCGAAAAATTTCGATTAATGGGTCATTTTGGATCATAAAGGGTCTGGGTCAAGCTATATATAATTAAAGAACGGCAGGATCAATTTTAACGAAATTCTGTATGTAACAATTTTTAGAAACGAGAAAACTAATGGACTAAGTCACATATTCGAGAGCTTTCGATTATAAGGGTCATTTGTGGATCTTAATGGGTCAAGGTCAAGCTATATCTAAAGAATGGATGGGTCGATTTTAACGAAATTTTGTATACAACATATTTTTGGCATGAGAAAATCATTGGGGTAGGTCACATGTTCGAGAAATTTCGGCTAGTGGGCCCTTTTGGGTCATTCTAATTTTATCTAGACAACGTTTCGCGCAATTTTGACTAAATTTTGTATTTTATCGTTTTCAGCCACAAGAAAATCATTGGGTTATGACAGATTTTTGAGAAAATTCGATCAATGGGTCATTTTGGATCATAAGGGGTCAGGATCAAACTAACTATATCTAAAAAACGGCTCAATCGATTTTATCTAAATTTTGTATCTAATGTTTTTCGGCATGCTAAAACTAATGAGCTAGGCCACACGTTCGAGAGATTTCGATTATAAGGGTCATTTGTTGGTCATGATGGGTCATGCTAATTTTATATAGAAAATGGTACTCACCATTTTGCCTATACTTTGTATTATATCGTTTTTGAGCAAGAGAAAACCATTTGGCTTGGACACATGCTCACGAAAATTCGATTAGTGGGTCATTTTGAGTCTTAATGAGCTAGGGTCATTCTAATTATATATAACAACAACTCAATCAATTTTACCTAAATTTTGAAACAAAACTTTTTTGTCACGAGAAGACTATTGGGCTGAGTCGCATGTTAAATTAAATTATATTAGTGGGTCATTTAGCTTCATTGCTGAATGCTGCCAAGCTAATTTTACCTAAAAAATGGCTTAAACGATTTTGATTCAATTTTATTTTCTACTGTTTTTGATTACCTGAAGACGATTGAGCTATGTCACATGCTTGGTCAAATTTGATAATTGGCTCATTTTGGGTAATACGGGTCAGGGTCGCGAGAATATGGCAAAAGCCAATAACTTGGTGATATTTGACAAAATATTGGCGACATATGGCCAAAAAATCGACTATAAAAATTACGAAAACCAAAACACGTATTTGGAGCCAAATGAAAAATGCCTCCAAATTTGGCTATATCTAGCAAAAAATATTGTCTTTCAGAATGTAAAGAATTTTTTTTATACATTCTTAAGAGGATTCGAGATGCATGGTTAAACCAATCAGAGTCGAGCTAAAAAAGTGATTTAGATCGATGTCCTTTCGTTGTAAATTTTAAAATAAAGTAAAATTTATAAATATGCGCATAAAAACATAGTTTTCTTATTGATTGTTTTTCTAAATATTACTATTATAAACATGTTTTACAGTAATAATACAGAGTTAATGATACAGTGAAAATACATATTGAGTTGAACACAAAGTTAATTTTGACCGAGCTAAGCTCGGTCTCCCCTGCTAGTTATTTGAAAATGCTTAAAGTAAATGTGTATATATATATATATATATATCAATACTTTTAAAATACATCCAAAGTAATTCAGACAATACCATTCAATAAATCAATGAAACCAGTATTTTTACAATCATATTATCGAAAACAGTTGAAGTTTGAAGTGAAATAGAAGGCAGATTACCAAAATAATAAAAAAATATATGGATAAATGGACATTAGAAGTCTTTTTCATTAAACTACTCTTCAGGGGTGCATAATTTAATGAAAAAGCAAAAACAACCGACCAGTTTCTGTTATGGGACGTGCTCAAAGCTAAGTAATTCGTCCCACAATGCATCCAACTGGTTGGAAGTTATTTACTATTATAAATTAGTAAAAAGATATTCATTGAAGAAAATAAAAACAATATGACAAAATAACAATAATATAATATTTCTTAAAAAAGTATATATATACTAAAATATTTACCATACCTATATCCTAGCATGATGTGTAGTTCAGGTGAATCTACAGTAGATATAAATTACATGTGACTTTGTAACAGTTAAGGTTATAGTCACAGTATAAGTCATATAGATAATAAAACTAAAATTGTAACAATAATAATAAAAA
Source organism: Maratus speculifer (assembly GCA_964019185.1). Lineage (NCBI taxonomy): Eukaryota > Metazoa > Arthropoda > Arachnida > Araneae > Salticidae > Maratus > Maratus speculifer. The sequence continues at coordinate 89,955,331 of OZ025296.1, forward strand.
TTAGTAGAAAATATATTATACTATAAAATTCATAACACATTTAGAAAAAATAATTGCTACTGCTAGAAGTATTATATTTTTAAACAATTATTAATATTACTATATTAATCATTTAACTAGAATATGTTACTTCAACTTCTAGTACAAAAATGTTTTAGTGCTGCCATCTATATGATTAATATATTAATTAAATTATATACTTATGGTGCTGCCATCTATTATTGAGAAATATTATTGGAATAAAAATAAATTATTCAAAAGCTAAGAATTTCCAAGAATAATTTCTATTCTAATATTTTACAAATAATTTCTTTAAGACAAATGCAATAGACAACCATATCTTATCTCAATAACTTGATCATTTTTAAGTTATGCATATTAATTTTAGGTAAACATAAATTTTAATATTATGTGTAAAGTTAAGTTTTTTTGTTTAAATATATAATAATTAACCATTGCGTATTATCCAGACAACACCGCCCTCCTCCGTAATCTAACATCTAACCCACCCATCCATCCTATTATACATATTTTTTTATTTTTTTATTTATTTATTTATTTATTTATTTATTTTGTATTGTTTTAATTTTTTATAATTTTTTTAAACATTTTTTACGCAATGTTTTAATTATTTTTAAGATCATGTAATAACTTATTATATATTAAAGATTATAGGAATTCTTAACAATAACATCATATGGTGCTGCATAAATTAGCATTTTAATGTTTGCAATATTTGGTTGAGGACAGTTAATACTAAATAAATGTTTATACAGATATTTTTTTAACTAAATGTAAAAGATAACCATGCCTTATAGCAGTTTCTTGAACAGTTTTTAAATTATGCATTTTAAAATTAGGTGAACAAATATTTTTAATTCTATGGTGAAAATTAAGTAATATATTGGTATATTCAGATTTATGAAGGCAAGAATTATAATGAGTAAAGAGGTTTATTTTGAAAGGAAAATCATTACGTTTATCATAAATATCAAATAGAATTTTATTATCAGAAAGAGTAATATTAAGGTCGAGAAAGTTAATTTTATTATTAAGCATATCATTATAACTGTATTTTAAATTTTTATGGTATTTGATTGGTAGAGAATAGTTAGATGACTTTTTAGAATATAAAATTATTATATCATTAAGATACCTGTATAAAAAACAATTAACAATAGAAGTATTACGTTCATAGTAATGTAAGTAGAGATCAGCACAAATTGATGATACAATCCCACCATGTGGAAGACCGACTATTTGTTTAAATATTGTATTATTAAATAATATATAATTATGATAAAGAATAAATTAGGTTAAAGATTTGAAGTAAGATAAAGAGACATGTATTTTAAGAGAATTCCTATATTCCTTGAATAATAAATTAATGATTCTGAACATATCTGCGATATCAATTGTATTAAATAAATCATTAAAGTCAAATGTTTTGATGTACTTAATGTTTTGTAAATTTTTGATATTATTTACAAGATGTAAACTATTTTTTATACTATAGAATTTATTATTAGTTTTAGCAATATCTAGCATTTTTGTAAGTATTGTTAATAATTCTTTACCTGCATTATTGTTATAAGTATTACACCCAATAGTTATAGTACGAAACTTTAAAGGAATTTTATGGAATTTTGGAATAACCACAATAAAAGGATAGTTATAATTATGATTTTTTGATTTTAGTAATTTATAATATTGAGCTATATGTCTATTTTTAATAATAGTATCAATATCTGTTTTAATGAAATTTGAACTAGAATGTATTGCTTGATTTAATAATATAGAGTAATAATGTTTGCAAATTAATGCATAGTTGTTAGGAGATTTATCAACATATGTTATAATAAATTTATTTTGTAAGTTTTTTATTTCATTATTTAATTGTTTAATATTTAAATTAAAGGTATCGGTATTCCTATAAAGTTCAATATTTAATTTATCTAAAACATTAAGTTTCCATTCAGTGAAGTATTCCAGAGGCTTATTGTAGTCTATCGAAATTTTATAAATAAAAAGATCTAAATCTAAATTAAACTGTTTTAAGATCGATTTGATATTAGGACATGAAGGAACACGATATTTAGTACCATTAGCCATTAAATTGCGTAAAGAATCATTTTCACCAATATTAATATCCCCAGTAATAATGTGACCATGATCTTTATTTACGAAGTTACTATAACAGGGATCATTACAATAACATGGATAATTAGTATCATTGGTTAAAAATTTAGAAAATTTATTGTAGTTAAATATCTTACGTCCAAGTGTAACATTATATTTGAATGATTTATGTATAGAAACATTATTTAGAGGAAACTTATTATTTTTAGCATTAATAATATTATGTAGATTTATTTTATTAAGTACATTATTAGTAAAAGTAATTATGAGTTGAGTATTATTAGTTTTTTTATATGTATTTTTAGATATTTTAACATTAAGAAGATTAATTCTATATACATTTTTTATATTTTATTTTTTTATATATTTTTTTTTAATTTTTTTAATTTTTATTAATTAATTTATTTATTTATTTATTTTTTATTTTTATTTTTATTTTATTTTATTATTTTTTTAATTTTTATTATCCTATATTAAGATAATGAGTTTATACTATCTAAAGTCACAATAAATGTTACTGATTAAAGTAACAAAATGGTATTTTAAGTTATAAGTTAATATGAATGTTATAACCTAATTCTAATTTAATTATTTTATTAATTTAATTTTATGTAAATATCGATCATTAATTATTTTCTCCGGTTCAATTATATTTCCATTCAGCTTTATCTTTTTTGTTCGTTATGGATAAATCATAGCAAATTTTTTTCTTCTTTTTCAAATTATTTTTTTCGCCATTTGGCGCGCATGACATTCTATTTAAAAAAAGAGCAACCCTGCTGTTCCTGCTACTATCCGATGCTTGAATTTCTAACAAACTGGTTTTTCTACGTGATACTGTTTTAGCTCGTATAGTAAACTATTGCTTCTTGCTTTTATAATTTATTAATAATTCTATTGCGCCGTCCTCTACATTAATGGTGATAACCAGATAAGTTTCTTTTTTTTTCTCAAAATCTTGTTTTGATATTTTTTATCGAAATTATATATGCAAGTAATGTTTATCATTTCCACGTGCATAAATAGGGTTAATTTGTACACTTGTTACTGACACTATTTGCTGCACGCTATTGTTTCAATATATGTATATTTTCATTTTTTCAACTATTTATTTCTATGTTCCTTGTTTAATAATATGGTTTTTGTGTGCTGGTAGCCCCAATTACGTATTATTTTGCTATTTCATGGCTAATACGTGGATGAAACTGCACACTTCATTTGTAGTTCCAGAGCATTTGGGGCCTGACGATTCTGTTCTGTGGACTACAAATTTCCTTTGCATTCATTTTATTTTATTTATTTATTTATTCAGATATACTCGTTTCACTATATATATATATATATATATATATATATATATATATATATATATATATATATATATATATATATATATATATATATATATATATATATATATATATATATATATATATATATATATATATATATATATATATATAATTCAATTCTATTCAAATCCTTCGTTTTGGTTTATTGTTTTATTGATAAAATTTATTGGTGAATTTTGTCTACTTTTAATGGTATTATATTAGCATTCAAATTATTATGCTGCTCTGCGCGTGTAATTATGAATGTATACAATTTGATATTTAATTGATATCTTTTCATTTTGAATAGTCATAATGAATTTTTTCCTATTGTGGTATCTTATATATAATTTATATATAACATCCGTTGCTAATCAGCAATTTTATAAATATGGTGCGCATAGGTAATTGCTGCTATCCGCATAACCTTTGTGTATTGAGATTTCTACAGTGTAGTTTTCTGTTACCACTTTATAGGATTTCCATTAAGAGTTGCAAATCGTTTCATCATGAATATTATATATATTATATTTATAATATTTCTTTCTATATTGCTATTATGTTTAATTCATTGTCTTGGTATATGGTATATTAAATGTCAAAATCAATATTCAATATTGATTATTTTATAATATTAAAGTAATACATTGCAATTACATTATTTATTATTTTTTAATATTTAATAAATAAATTATGATTATTTAAGCCTACGTAAAATGTAGTAACAATGAGAGGATAGTGCTGAGATGTCAATTGGATAAGTTAGTGGTTTATGTTGTACGGTGATTATTTCACTTTTGAATGTGTCGATTTTGTGATATTGCATTTATTGCACTGTGAGTACTATGATTCTTATTATATGTGGTGTGGGATGGTATTATTATGGTATTATTATGGTCGTGTATTGTTTATTTTTGGAGGTTTGAGTACTGCTTTAAAGCTTTGTACATATTGTATCTATTTTCATTTTATAGTTGTATTATTCTAGATCCTTTTCTTTATTAAATTATATTAGCCAAGATACTAGATTAGTTAATTGTAATTTTTCTATTTTTATCTTTTTATTATATCTCTAATATCTCTTATATTATGGCAGTACTTAGTAAAAATCTCGATCCTGGCAAGATACACAATGCTTCTTTGCAGTGTAGTGCCCGGTACAGGAGCAATAATAGGGTTGCTCCTGGATCGTCATCCAGTTTCCATATACATGCTCCTCCTCCTCAATTATATTTTCAGAAATGTTCTGACATCCGATGTAAAACTTGTCCATCTGCTTCTCAGTCACAAATCGTATCAGATCCTCATATTTCTATTTTTTGTAAGGCTTTTAATGTTATTTATAGTATAAAGTGTAACATTTGCAATTTGAAATATATTGGTGAAACTTCTGGTCCTCTTCATATACGCATGAATCAACATCGGTCCGATTCTGATAAAAATTTAGCAAAAAATATTCAGTCTACCGCTGAAATACAGCATTTTCATAAACACAAATTTAAAAATACTACTATTGAAGTAATACAAATTCAGAAAAATAAATCTGAGCGTCTATATTTAGAGTCTTCATATATGAAATATTATAATACAATTTATCCTTATGGTCTTAACAGTGAAGTATTTAAAAGATCTGTTAAAGTTTTTTCATCTATAAATGATACTACAGATTATTCTCCCATTTATCATAGTTTAAATCATCTTATAAATCCTAAAACTACACGTAACAAAAGAGGAAAAGGTTCATCTTCTAGTATTACTCCTAAAAACATTATAATTCAACAAATTAATAATCTGCATCGTAATTATTTAAAAAATTACAATTGGTTTCTAATACGTAAATATATTTTTGGAATAAAAAAGAAACATATAGTACAATATTTAAATATTTTTCTCAGTAAATCTTACTCTAAACATTTTTCAGATGTTTTTTATGATCTCCTTATGACTCGTGTCAACCTTTACAATATAAATTTACTAAAAAAACCTAAAAATCTACAAACTAATTCTCAAATGGTAATTACTTTTCTAATCCAATATTTAATAAAATCAATATTAATTCCATATTAAATGATAAAAACTGTCAATTTCCTATTAATAATATTCATATTTCTAAAACCTTTAAGTATCCCTTATCTATCGGTCGAACGATTTTTAACTATAATTCTTTCTCTAAAACTTCTTTTGATGCTAGTACATTACCCTGTAAATGCAATGACCCCTCTCTACAACAATATATAAATAAGGATCATGGACATATTATTACTGGTAATCTTAATCTAGTAGATGATTTACAACTTAGAAGAATTATGGGTTATGGGACCAACAGAATTCCTTCCAAATTAAACATTAAATCTATCATAAAACAATTTACCTATGATATAGATATATTTATTTATAAAATTGCAATTTATTATAATAAACCCATTGAATATTTCAATCAATGGAAACTATTAGTTATCGATAAATTAACCTGGTCCTTAAAATATAATATTTCACACCTAGAATATGTAAATACACAGCATCTGATTAAGCAAATCAATAAATTACAACAACACTTTGTAATAACTTATGTTGATAAATCTCCTAATAATTATGCAATTATTTGTAAATCTTATTATCATCAACTGCTTGCATCTAGTATATCTAATAATAACACATTCCAAAAAATTAACGATAACTTACTTGCCAATAATCGTAAAATTAAAGGATTCTATAAATTATTAGACATTAACCCTACAAACTTTAAATATCCTTATCTAGTCCTTATACCCAAATTTCATAAGCATCCTGTTAAATTCAGAACTGTTACAATTGGTTGCAATACATATAATAATGCTGCTAACAAACTTCTATTAGTAATTCTTAATCAAATATATAACATTACAAAAAAATGTGATAATACACATTGCATAAAAAATAGTTATGAACTGGTCCATATTATGAAACATCTTAAATGTATAAAAAATATCTCTACTTATGATTTTAAAGATTTATTTAATAATATCGATTTATCGGATTTACATAATATCATTAATGAGCTTTTTAAAAAATATCAACACGAGTTGGATATATCACATAATATCGATTCTGATTATTTTCATACTTTAACCAATTTCATTATCTATAATAATTTTATTATGCATGATAATAATATATATATTTAAAATGTTGGTATACCACAAGGTGGTAGTACATCTAGTGTATTATCTGACTTATACTTATACTACTATGAACGTCACTATTTAAATAATAAAATACATTTATATAGATATATAGATGATGTAATATTAATTGATACTGATAACACCTGTATATCTCAATTCCCCGTTGATTATCCTTCTAATCTAGAACTTTCAAAAAACCTAGTTTTTAATAATACAATCAATATCTTAGATATTAAAATTATATTAAAAGAGAACAAATTTATCACTGATATTTATGACAAAAGGAAAGAATTTAATTTTAAAGTCAATACCTTTACTAATTTTAAATCTTGTCTTCATAATTCTGTATATCGTAATAAGGTACCCTGGGGTAATAACGCCACGTTAAGGTTCTACCAATTTTCACGGCTTAGTTTTAGATTGTATTTTTCAAACAAATATAGGATCTGATACAGCAACTCATTGACTATCTATATAAAATAAAATAATTTAACAGATATGTATTCATAAAATGTAATGGCGTTTTTTCTTGACCAATGCTATTTGGCGTTATTACCCACCTATATGGGTAATAACGCCATGCAAACAAAACTATGAAATAAGATGGAATAATTGCATGTAGCTTGCCCAATTCTAAAAATACAAACTCTACAAACTTAGAAATTGACAAATTGCATTCTAAGGTATTGAAAATGTTCAATTTTTTGTGAAAGTGTAAGAAAAATAAAGGTGCGGTGTGGGGGGAGGATGAGGCAAAAGAATATCAGACCGTGAGCTTCTTTTTGCTTAAAAAGGACCGCTTAAATAGAATTATTGGAAACATTGCACAGTTTTAACTATGTTTATCTGAATCAGTATTTAGGATGTAGCTAGGTCACTGTAGGGAATCAACCGGGGTATTAATGCCAAAGATTGGCGTTATTACCCCGGGATACTTATTGCGCAGTAAATCCTAAACTACAAATTATCTCGAGAAGATATCCAAAATCTTCTACAACAATTGGAAAGTACATGAAATACACTACAAATTTATGTAATAAACAGAGTATTTCTGGATAAAAAATATAGTCTTCAGATCAAAAACCTTATCTCGCAAATTTTAGATCAAGCGTTAATTTTAGTTGCTTGTAAAAACAATAAGACCTAAAAATGAAACAAATTAACTTGAAGCTGTTTTTTGCGATTTATATGACTCAAAACCCTTCTGCGCAGAGCACAGTGGTGTCATTTACCTGATTATTTCATAATTATGCAAAATATAAGCACTTGGCGTTATTACCCCGCCTGGCGTTATTACCCCAGGGTACCTTATAATACTTAACCATTTATATAGAATAAAATGTCTATGTTCTTCCCATTTAATTAATACTAATATTAAAAAGCTTTTTTATGATGCTATAAATAATGGTTATCCTAAAAAATTCATATATTCTTTAATTTATAATTACTGATTACATGATCTTATAATTAGCTATTACATGATCTTATAATTAATTCTTTGCGTAATAAATGTATAAAAAATTATAAAACATAAAAATAATAATAAAAAAATTAAAAATGTTATAAAAGTAATAAAAAAATATATAAATAGGTCGGTTGGGCGGGTAGATGTTAGAGTACGGAGGAGGGTGGTGTTGTCTGGATAAAAACGCAAAGGTTAATTAAAAAAAAAAAAAAAAAAAAAAAAGAGAGAGAGAGAGAGAGAGAGAGAGAGAGAGAGTGGGTTATTTATTTTTACATTATTTTTACATTATTTTAACATAATTTTAAATAATTTTAAATAGTTTAATTTACACCAATATATGGATATTTGTCTATTTTTATTTATAGTTAAATAGTTATATTTTAATTATCAAATTAATTTTAATGTTATTGATATAATTTTTGGTATTATTATTAATAATATTATTACTATTATTTTTATTTATTTATTTATTTATTTTTATTTCTTTAATAATTATTTATTTTTTATATTTTATTTTTTTTATATATTTTTTTTAATTTTTTTTAATTTTTATTAATTAATTAATTAATTTATTTATTTTATATTTTTATTTTTATTTTATTTTATTATTTTTTTAATTTTTATTATCCTATATTAAAATAATGAGTTTATACTATCTAAAGTCACAATAAATGTTACTGATTAAAGTAACAAAATGGTATTTTAAGTTATAAGTTAATATGAATGTTATAACCTAATTCTAATTTAATTATTTTATTAATTTAATTTTATGTAAATATCGATCATTAATTATTTTCTCCGGTTCAATTATATTTCCATTCAGCTTTATCTTTTTTGTTCGTTATGGATAAATCATAGCAAATTTTTTTCTTCTTTTTCAAATTATTTTTTTCGCCATTTGGCGCGCATGACATTCTATTTAAAAAAAGAGCAACCCTGCTGTTCCTGCTACTATCCGATGCTTGAATTTCTAACAAACTGGTTTTTCTACGTGATACTGTTTTAGCTCGTATAGTAAACTATTGCTTCTTGCTTTTATAATTTATTAATAATTCTATTGCGCTGTCCTCTACATTAATGGTGATAACCAGATAAGTTTCTTTTTTTTCTCAAAATCTTGTTTTGATATTTTTTATCGAAATTATATATGCAAGTAATGTTTATCATTTCCACGTGCATAAATAGGGTTAATTTGTACACTTGTTACTGACACTATTTGCTGCACGCTATTGTTTCAATATATGTATATTTTCATTTTTTCAACTATTTATTTCTATGTTCCTTGTTTATTAATATGGTTTTTGTGTGCTGGTAGCCCCAATTACGTATTATTTTGCTATTTCATGGCTAATACGTGGATGAAACCGCACACTTCATTTGTAGTTCCAGAGCATTTGGGGCCTGACGATTCTGTTCTGTGGACTACAAATTTCCTTTGCATTCATTTTATTTTATTTATTTATTTATTCAGATATACTCGTTTCACTATTTTTTTTTTTTTTTTTTTTTTTTTTTTTTTTTTTTATATAATTCAATTCTATTCAAATCCTTCGTTTTGGTTTATTGTTTTATTGATAAAATTTATTGGTGAATTTGTCTACTTTTAATGGTATTATATATGTATATATATATATATATATATATATATATATATGCCCCACCAGTGGCCGAGAGGTACAGACCTCTCAACTGGTAGACGGCAGGTGCTGGGTTCGAACCCAATCGCGGCTGTCGGCCTAACCGTTCGGAGTTTTCGTGGTTTTCTTCGAACCTTGCGTAAATACGGGTTAGGTTCCCTTAGAAAGACCCCCACGAAGGGCACTCCCCCTCTGGTCCTATATCCCTAGAGCAGATAATCGGACGACAAAAATAAACCAAACCAAACCAAACCATATATATATATACCGGGTGTCCCAAAAATGACTGATGGATTTTAAAATTCAATAACTTGCAAACCGTGACAGCTATTTAAAAAATTATTTTAGTTCGCATCTCAAACAATAGGTGGCGCTGACGGCGATTGAAGGCCAGGTCGACGCTTCACTCAGCACTGATCACCTGGCCTTCAATTGCTGTCAGCGCCACCTATTGTTTGAGATGCGAACTAAAATACAAAATTACGTTAAAAAAAAAAAAAAAAAAAAAAAAAAAAAACTCCTGACATTATACATAACCCTCCTGCAAAAATTTTTTAAATAGCTGTCACCGTTTGCAAGTTATTGTATTTTAAAATCCATCAGTCATTTTTGTGACACCCGGTATATATATATATATATATATATATATATATATATATATATATATATATATATATATTCATCTTAATTTATTTTTATCCCTAAATTATTTATTTACTAGGACTTCCCTCAGAGGGATTAGTCTGAGCGATATTGCTGAGAATACACATTTAATAACTTGCGATAAGTAAAGAAAATGAGATGTTACCTTTAATTGGTCATTCATTGTGATAAAATATGATGAAAATAAGCATATTGAATCATAGAATTACAAAATCTTATATATAAAGTTGCATATACTATTTTTATAAAAGAAAAGCAAACCATGCATGGATATAAAATTGGAAATATGCAAAATGTTAAAAGTAATACAGAAAATAAAACACCAAATTTTCCTATATTGGATATATAACTCTTTTAAATGACGCCATGAGCATAAACAGAAGCTTCGCACCGATTTGAGAAACTATAAATAACATAAATTATTATGTTTGAAGAGAATGGAGTGTATTTAATATTGTGTGAAATTCGTCCGAATAGTTTATAATGTTGAATATGTTTTCCACGGATTCAATGAGGTTGTTGATAAGAGTTAAGGAATCCTTTTTTAAAAATTTGTCCTAAACGAGCACTTATACCTTATAAGTTACTATGATGCCAAAGTTATAGTTTCTGACCCCAACAGTATCCTAGAAATTGTATTATTCTCAATAAATTGGGTTTAAAACTTTTTCTAGAAAAAAAAAATGTTTAATTTGTGAAATTAAATTGTCGAATGTTTTAGAAATCGTTCATAACAAGAATATTATATCTTAAAAGTTGCCACAAAAAAAAAAAAAAAAAAAAAAGATTTTAAATTTTTAGTCATATTAACATAAAAGAATTCTCAATTTTATAACTTTTTTTGCTCGTGCATTGAAGGTGATTATTGTTCCTACGCAAAATATAGTATATTTTGCAGCAAAGATGGTTACCAACATTTTTTGCCCACATTATTTTTTAAACTGGCTAGGTACTCCCAATGATAACGAAAAACACACAAACGTCAATGCTTTATAGCATAGAAATACAGAATCAAAAGCTATTTATCTCCTATTATATACACATAAATTATCTAATTAGTGCTAGCAGATTCATTTTTAAATATACATAGATCAATATAATGCTTCACTTTTATTTTATTAGTGTTTCTTAGTATTCATTTTTCATTTATTTGTATTATTCAGTAAAAAACTCACTTTCTTAAGCCCGAATTGCGTCAAACTTTTTATAAAAGCGCCTAAGTCCATATAACAGCAAAATATTGTGAAGAGTATTAAATACAAGGTAGTAAGACACTTATCCAAACGCAGGTAATAAATCGCCAAATGGCCAAATATTGTTCTATTCGCTCTCTCTTGAAATGCATTTTTTCCGTACATTTAAAAAACACGATTTTGAGTCATCTTATTTAAAATTCAAATAAATAAATAAGAGGAAGCAATAATAGCACAAGTCAAAACATTTTATTTCAGCATCAAGGAATTGTATCGTAGTTACACATGTGGAAAAAAGCTGCTTTTGGCCAAAAAACGTTGTCTTCATTAAATTTGAATCCGATTAAAAAAAGTACCGTGATTAATTAAAATGTTATAGGCAGAGCTGCCAAGTCTCCGGCATTTTGGATACCGGTATTTTAATACAGAAAATGTTTTATTAAATTGGAACATTCTGCGGATTTAAAAAATAACTTTTCCTATAAGAAAATTCTGCTGTGCAATAAGCGGGGGCTTGGCATCTCTGTATAGGAATATTTCGTAGTCTACTTTTTAACCTTAAAAAAAGCAACGACCATTTTTCGGGTACAAAAAGTATTGCTAATTGTTCCATTTTGCATACAAGGTACTGATTGTAATATTGATACATCTATGGTGATAAACTTCCAATAATTTTTCAAATCCCATTTATTTCATTAAAAATATAAATCTTTTATTCATTTAGTTTAAAATAAATGGTTTTTAACTAATTTCATAATACTTTTGAAATATCACTTTTCATTGAAATATTCATACTTAATCCATAACGTACATAATATATGACTCTGTTATTACATAAGTCACCTTTTTATTATCATAAAAATTATGTTTTTACTGATTTTTATTAACTCAATAGGAAAAATTTTGTGTTTTGAGCAATAGATGTTCGCATTTCCTATTATTTATTTATTTTAAGAAAATTCTTTGTATTTAGAAGAATTTTTATTTAAATAGGAAATCCAGATGTCGCTGTTAATAAAGAAGAAAGTTACAAAAAAGGGTACAGAACGAATAGACACATACTATCAAATATGGAAAAACGACGAATCCAAAAAAGACGTCGTATGAAATACCATCTTTTAAAGCAAAAAAACGAGCTCTGATTATCGAGCCTACTGATTACAAAATGTGCATTACATAAAAAAGAAAAAAAAAAAAAAAAAAAAATTGCTGCAAATATTGATTATTTTTTCTTTTGTGCAGTTTTGGCTTCGAAAGGTGCGCTATGTTGCAAAAAGATATAAGCGAATATGAAAACACACCTGTTAAACTTTCATGCTCAGTTTTACAAATAAATATGGCACATATATGCCCTATATACACCGAGGTACCTAATTGGTGCCAAAATGGCGTTTAGTTGTTTAACATGCTGGTTATCAAATAAATGTTATAATAAATTGTTTGTTCTAAAAATATTATCATTTATTGATTGTTATATATTTTTTAATAACAGGAAATGTTTCATTTATTCCCATTTTTTTTTCATTTTGAAATAAATAAATAACGTGTTGTTATAGCAAGCTATATGCATCTGGTAATCAAAACGATGTTTTCGCCTAATTGGCATAAAAAAATCTCGCCAAACCCGGTGCTTAGATCTCTAGTATATTATCTCAAGTATTTTATTTATGTATACTATAATTGTTTTTACACACCACTTACTTCTTCTGGTATTTAGAAATAGGTAAGTGGCTCCTTTATGCAGTATAAATTGTATAAAACTTTAAAAAATAGCTCCGTTGTCCCTTTTTGGATCGAATTAAAAAAAAAAATCAATGTCTAATTCCAGTATTGCTCCCAGGTATGCATACATACTCCATATTTCAAAGTTATATGCCAACAGGAAACGGATGAAAAATGGGAAAAAATGTCACATATGCACCAGGATACATAATTGGCGTCAAAATGGCATTATTTTACCTGAGATGGTAACCCGGCTTTATTTATTTATTATTTGTTTATTTACTCATAAAATGTTTATTTACTTTCATTTCCTTTTTTTAAATTATATAAAATGTTTTTTTTTTTTATAGTTATTAATTATTATTATTATTTTATTTACAGTAAGTTCTTTTTGAAAATAGAAAATAATTTAAAAATGTGTATGTAAGCGTTATTTGAAAAGGAAGTTTTCGCCAAATGGGCTTTGAAAAAAATTACGCCAAATCTGATGCGCTTGCGGTATCCGTGCCGAAAAATTAGTGACCAGAATTGACTTCCATACACAAACAAAATATAAGTTAAAAGAAAACATGCAATAAAGGGAAAATGATGTCATAAAAGAAACTTTTTATTTAAAAACGTAATTATTTCTAATTTTCACACGCGAAATATGTAAAACATTCTTTTAGCGATCAAAAAGTGCTGTTAAGAGATTATCACAAAATCTCAAAATCAAAGTTTTTATGACTTTTTTTAATATAAAAAATAACAGTTTTATTTTCCTGCATGATTAAATTTTAAAATGTTTTATTGCATTCAATATTTCTGATTGCGAAAATGATTACTTTTTACTCCATGTACTGATTCGGTTATCTACGAAAATGTCCAGCCGGTGAAAATCACGCTCACCAAATTTCTGTGACGTATGCACATAAATTGTGCTTTTTTATCAGTTTTTTTAATATAACTTTTAAACTATTTGGAATTAATTTTTAAAAGTAGGTGCATTCACCAGATTACCTTCATAGGTACCTATTGGTACAAACAGAATCAAAATCCGACAAGTACTTTTTGAGATTTGCTTGACGAAAGAATTTTTTTGAATTTTAATATCGTTACGTATCTCTGAGTATAAAGACTTCGCTTCGCTCAGACAACTATAAGTCTATTTGTGATATCGAAACCCTGTATTTATGCTTCATTTTTCGTATTTAAATGTAATTAATCTTAAAATGTGTGTAATTTATTTTCTAATAATTTTAAGAACATGATAAGAATCGAAATTTTTATTACGTGAAAATTAGCTCTTTCCTTTTACAACTCTCAAATTTTATTATGCTTTATATCTGTTGTTTTTTATTGATTGTTTCTCAAAAATTTTTATTGATAATAATGTTATTTTGAAGAAGTAAAATTTTTGGCACAGATGTCATATACGCACCACATTTGCAAGTGTTTTTTCAACTGCCAATTTGGCGAAAATTTTGTTTTTTAATATATGTTGGAAATTGCATGAAATAACAGCGTGTGCTTTTTTTATTGCACTATAAAAAATAAAATAAAGTTTAAAAAATAAAAGAGATTCTAGTATTTTAAAAAGAAAATAAAAATAAATAAATTACAGTTTCATATAAACAATTATTGATGTACATTACAATAAAAATAATTTAAAGAATTAAAATAAAAAATAACAGTAAATAAAAATGAAATCAATAAAAAGGGAAACGATAAATAAACAGTTACAAATAATAAACTTAATAAGTAAGAAAACAGTAAACATAATTTTCACAATGTATTGTAAATATTAATACTTATAAGCCATATTGAATGCATGCAGTTGCATCATTTAATCAGCACATTTCATTGAAATCTGTAATTTTTCCCATCTTATTTCGCTAACAATATTATAAACTTATAACTAACGGATCTTCTCCTTGGCATAGATGGGTACTTACGTATTAACACCACCGCAGCTACAGATTTGGCGGTTTTTAAGTACCGTTAATTTACACCTAAAAATTTTAGCAACAAAACATAAAATAAAACACTTTATTTAAAACCAAAACACTTTCAAAATTCAAAATACTTTATTGAAAAACAAAGTAGTCAATCGGATTTCGGTGGGAAATGGGCCGAAATAGTGTTAAGCATAGGTTCAAAACAGTCTCTTTTTGGCAAATCCCAAATACGTATTTTCGTAGCACAAAAAAAAAAAAAAAAAAAAAAATGACGTCAAAAATCATAAAACAACAAGGCAACATGTAATCCAAACGATAACTGCGCGCGAACAACAAGACTGCTCTTTATTAGCGCCAAATCTGTAGCTGCCGTGGCGTTAATACGTAAGTACCCACAGATGTGCTATGCCAAATTGGCGGGAGAAAAAACACGTGCAAATGTGGTGCGTATATGACATCTGTACCAAATTTTTATATTTGCCAAAAATTTTTCTTATATTAATATAATGCATATGACTATATGTAACAATATTTGTTTTAAAACATGTTTTGGAATTTTTTAGTAACGTTGTAAGTATTAAAATTAGCTCTGTTTCAGGCGAAATACTGTTTATGTGTCGGATTTGAATTCAAATATTACCGGTTCAGATCGATAAAAAAAACATTTATGTTGGATTCCGATTTGAATAGAACTTTCGAGTTCACGTCAGATTCAACCCGACTCATTCAATGATCTAATCTCGCTGCAAATTTAACATAAATTTTTATTTGTGCAACTTTAAGCGTTTCACAATTAAGAAACAATATAATATCATTTTTTATAATGTTGCAAAATTATAATTTTACATTACAATTTAAGCAACATTATAATATCATTTTAAACACTCTTACTTTCCTTTGCGTGAAATATTATATCATCACGAAAAATATTGAAAAAGGCCGGTTTTAAACTATATTGAGCTACGCTCTTCATATTTTGAATATCCCTATACAGGGTGTTTCAAAATTATGTATCAGAAATGTAAAGGCATGTTAGTGGGAACCTAAATGAGCAGATTCTATACAGGAATGTGGGTGAGGAAATGTAGTGTTGAGGAGATAGAAAGCGCTGTTAAGGGTGTATTCGAAAAAACGCTTTTTCACCTTCAAGAGCTCGAAATTTTCCGATACAATTTCAGACACATTTTTAAAAGTAGAAACATGAAACTTGCTGAGGGGATTCTTGAAGAGGCGTATAAGGTGCCGTGTGATGTCTTTTTACGCTCCATTCATTAGAATTTGATTTATAAACATTTACCTTTTCAGCATGACCTTTTTTTTCGTTCACAGGTCTCCCGATTCAGAAAAATATATTCAAAATGTCGTTTTTGATCGCTTTTTTTTTTTTTTTTGGCAATATTTTCTACATTTATCAAAGAATTGACAATCACAGCACCTTGGGTACTTTCTAAATAAGAGAATCTGCAAGTTTGATGCGTTTGAGAGCAAAAGTGAATTCAAAAATAAATCGAAAAATAAGCAGTTTGAATCGAAATACACCCTTAAATTCAGTGAATAAAAGTATTTCGCTGAATTGAATCGTCATTCCCCGCACTAATTCGAGCAACATGTGTCGTTACAGCTTGCCAACATGTTTTTTATGTATGTGGCTCCGCAAGAAAATAGACCGGTTTTTTGAAGTATTACTGGAACAATTTCCAAGTAGGAATCTGCTGAATCGCTGAGTGTTCATTGAGATTTGTGCGCGAAGGAATCTTTTTATGTCTCGACGTGTGATACGATCACTGGAAGGTATCGCAGAATTTCTGCAAGGAAAAAATCAATATTATGTACAGTAGAGGAATGTCTTTCGAAAAACTCGAGAACTGTTGGACGTGCATTCGATTTGAGCCATTTATTTGCGCAGCCACATACGTGAAATGAATGTTGCAAACTTCACATTGGTGCAGTGATGCGTGTTGCTCAAAATGCGTGCGGATAATGACGATTCAAGCCTGCGAAATGCTTTCTAAATTGAACTTAAGTGTCCTCTGCTGCCTCAGAGCTGCATTTCTGCACCCACATTCCAGTACGAAATACTAAGATCCTTACTGAAATCCCTTATACCTGACTTTACATTTCTGACATATAATTTTGAAACACTCTATATAACATATATCATTAATCGGATATACTATGCTATTTCCAGCATTGCTGGTGATAACTCTGCATTTCATATACTATATGGCCAAAGGTGGGTCACTTCCGATTTCACAAATTTTGTTAAATATCTAGAAAAATGCATGAGGAATTATCCTGAAACTCCAATTGTGTAAACAATAATACACATCCTATATTTCAGTGAAGATTTTTTTTTTCCAAAATCTCATAGGGCTCTGCCGACAAATTGAAGAAGAATTAATATCTTTTGGCTAATACTCTAAAAACTAATTAGTAAAAGCGCTCAAACTGTACGTTATCATTAATTGGCTTAGTGTAATAAACTGTGTTCCTTTTTATGTGGATATCATGTAATACCCATAGAAAGAGTAAGGTTTTCATAAAAACAATCCCAAATTTCGAATGAAGTTTTTTCTTATAATTTGCAGAGTTCTTAATATAAAAAAGTATTTTCTTTTGTGTGTACTTGTAAATGAACGGTAAATGCTATGTTCATCACATTTCACAGAAAGTACATTGTAAAATTTCTGAGTAATTTATGTCTATTTTACTATAATTGAGTAACATAATTTGGCTGCTAAAAGCTCACAACCATATATCATTATCATTCCCCATTAAGGGAATTCTTTTGTGTGGCTCTATAAATAAATAGTAAATTTTTTGCAAACCTTATGTTCTACAGAATACTTGTTATACTGCCCTTTATAAATGCATATCAATTTCTTTATGTTTAAAATGGTCTAACATCATTGAAATGAACTTGAAACGATTTTTCACATTGACCTTAATGTAAGAGAATACTTTAGACTGTCTATGCAAATGAACTATAAATTCTACACATTTCTTTTTCAACAGCGATCACGATGTAGTACACGCCAATAACATATAAAAAAGGCTGCGAGGATCTGAGTTTATTTACAAGAGTTAGAGCTCGGCCACACAAACCGGAGTCATTCATTTACGTTATAAAGTATTAACTAGGGCTTCCTTAACAGGGATTAGTCTGAGCGATATTGCTTAAAACAGTTTTAATAATAGTATGCTAAAAGTAAAAATAAGAGGAAGATGCTATCTTTAATTGATTATATACTGTCACAAATCGAAATGACAAAAAATAGCAAAGTGAATGGTACAATTGCAAAATATTACATAAAAATTCCTATACGCGGTTGAAAAAATGGGAAATAAAACTATACAAAACAGCCATGCATAGGTATAAAATTCGAAATACGCAACACATTAAAAGTAATATAGATAATAAAGCATTAAAATATCTTGTATCGGAATTTGAACTCTTTGAAATGACGTCAAGAATATATACACCAATTTTAGTACCTAAAAGTGGCGCAAATCATGATGTTTGAGTAGAATGAGGAAATTTTTTATATGGTGTGTGGTGCCTTTAAATAATTAGAACAAAATAGTTAATATATAAAATAATATAATGTCTACATCTGTTTTCTATGCATGCGATGAAGTTTTCGATAAAAACTTAGGGTATTCTCTCTTTAAAAAATTATGTATAAAAATCTCGAAAACGCCAACAAAGGAATACGATGTGGCCTTTCGAGTGTGTTCGAGATATGATCAATCTGGTTTAAATGGGTCGTGCATGCTAGTCACTACATACGCTGTTTTGTTTTGTTTTCAAACTCATTCTCATGAAATTGAGCTGTATTTCGCTTTAGCATGCATAAAATAAAACGAATTGGCAATCATGAATGTGGTAGAGAGTTTACAGAGGTATACGCCGTATACTTTTTGGATTTTTTAAGAATCGCCCTCTTTCTCAAAAAGCTACAATATATACATTCTCGGGTATATTCTTTAACTTGAGCGTATACTCTCTGATTAGAGCGTATATTCTGTTTTTTTTTTTTTTTTTTTTTTTTTTTACGACTATGCTACTGCTAGAAATGTCTATAGTATAAGGTACTAACGAGATCTGAATACCTCGTCTGCATAAGCTTTGAGTCGTCAAGTGATTTACAAATCTGAACATATTTTTTCAGTATAACATGCTGGCTCAAATACGCCAATGTGAACTCGATTGTGCAGTTTTACCCGAAAAAGTTATTATTTAAAAGACCTGCTAGTGAAATTGAGAAAATGACTACAATAGTAAACTGAAAAGTTAATATCAACCCCTTCCCATACTAATTTGTAACGGAATTCTTTTGTGGTGACGTGTAAATGAAAATAAACATTTTTTGCGCGGCATGTTCTACAAAATATATATTCTAGTGCTCTTGATAAATGGATATCAATTTCATTATGTTTCTACGGTTCATTATGTTTCTAACATCATTAAAAAGTAATTGGAACTCTTTCATCCCATCGGCCATAATGTAACGTAATACTTTTGACTGTCCCTATATTCGAAATATTTATCCGATTTTATTAAAATTTGCAATGACTCAACAAAATTCGGCAACAAATAGATATTTAAAATTTCAAACGATTCGGTAGGCTAGTTTATGCGGTGTTATATGCGGACAGACAGACGGGCGGATCAGACGATGACTATAGGAACTAAATATTTATATTAATTAGAACATCTAAAAAAATAGTTAAATTTAAAAGCGCATGCAAAAATTGAAAACGCATTTCCAGAAATTATTGCTCAAAGACAGTATTGCAACCGATTTCTTTTGTGTTTCTCTGTAATTAGATTAAAAATGCTATGAATATCCTGTTAAAACGTAATCGTAATGAAATTCAGTGATTTATACAAGTTTCACGCATTTGCAATAGCGTAATTTCATTAAAATACTCTTCAAAGGATTTCCCCCAATAGACCATAATTCTCTTGAGTGTCCCAGTAGATAAACTATTAATCCCACATACTTCATCTACAATACCAAACATGCCTAAGGGACCCTAAATATGGTTTACCTTGCAACCACATCAATTCATTTAATGCCAAAAAGAAAAAGAAGCTAGCCAAAAAATTTAGACCAGGATATGGTACACTTTTTTTATATATAAGGCACCAAAATATCGTTATTTGCATTGCATGGTAACCCGGCTGTTGTTCTTTTATTAAAAAATTTTTTATTTATTTTTTCTAGATTAATTTAATCTAGATTTAATCGTGTTTTTTAATTGTTACTTTCTTTTTAAAATAATAGAAATTAATTTAAAAATAATTTGCGCCAAACCCGATGCGTATATGATATCTCTGCCCTAATTTCATGGTATTTTTCCAATACTTTCACCTTGACGTTTTTATAAATCATGTCTCTCATCATGTCAATCATGTCTCATAATCATCTTGGTGTTTTTATAAATCATCACTCCAGTTTGAGCTTCAGAAATTGAGATTTCAAACCTGATGATCGTTTATGTTTATTTTTACTCATAAATATGGCACAGATGTCATATTTATGTGTAAAAATATAAGCTCACGTTAGCGCGATTTTTTCTCCAAATTGACGTGAAAATGTTGTTTTTGAATATTACTATAAGTATTTTACGATTTACGATTTATTGTGATATTTATATTTTTTATTATATTTATTACTAACTGTTGTTTCTTTTTCCTCTTTTTTTTTTTTTTTTTTTTTTTTTTTTTTTTTAAATATATATATATATATTACTTGATTATTCTGCGACCGAAAAAGTATCGCAAACAATAAGTTAAAATGCCAATAATGAATGATCGTGAATGTCGCATTCAATCGCATCAAATACGATACATGTGTTTATGATCGTGAATGTCGCATTCAATACGATACATGCTTTTAAAACATCATCAAATGATTTTTTATCCCACTTTTTACATGTATTTTTATCAATATTTCACTAATTTATTTCTTCTTTCGTTACTTAAAATAAAAAATATGTCAATATGTATAATTTGGCGAAATCGATCAACGAACTAACCAAGTAGTACCAATATTTTATTTAAACACGCATTTTATATAAACACGGTATAATTGTTTCCAATTCGCATGTGCGAAACATAAAAGATGCTAATGGCGATTATAAAGTGCTTTTATAAAGAATATCATTAATTCTCAAGTACTAAGTTACTAAGAATTAAGGCTTTTTTCTTTAGAATTAACAACAACAACAAAATTATTTTCCAGTTTGTTTCTTAAATTTTAAGTATAATTTATTGTACTTAAAAATTGTTTGCGTATTTTCCTTGCTCCATGTGCTAAAATTTGGGAGTTTAACGAAAACATTCAGCCAGTGAAAAGTGACGCACACCAAATTCCTGTGACGTATGCAAATAAATTATGATTTTTGAATCAGTTTTTTAAACATAATTTTTAAACTATTTGGAACTAATTTGTGAAAGTAGGTTAATTTCACGAGGTTACCTTCATAGGTACCTTCTGGTACAAACAGAATCGAAATTCGACAAGTATTTTTTGAGATTTGCTTGACGAAAGAATTTTTTTTTAATTTTAATATCGTTGCGTACTATGAGTATAAGACTTCGCTACGCTCAGACAACAAGTAAGAAAAATTCTGCGTTAAGCATAGATTATGAAACACTTTCCAACACTTCCTAAACTCTTTAACAAAACTTCGTTAGCCAGGGAAATAGGTGTTACTGCCCATAACCAAATATGTATTCCAATACTTTTGAACAGCCCTGTATTTGATTTGTCGGTTGATATATATACTATATAATGGGGAAATTTAGTTTAGCAAGAAAATGCCTAGCTGGGTGAAATTTTTCTTTTGGCAGTTTATACTAATAAATGGAAACATACTTCAGTACTTTTGTTCAGACCTGCAGTTTACCTAGTATCTTTATTACACGAAAGTATTTTGCTAAAATTCAGTTCAAACAACAATACTCTTTAAACTATTTAAATCATATTTCCAGAAATTATAATCCATAGACAACTCTGTATCCAGGTCTTTGCGTGACACTGTATAGCATTTTATCTATATTCTACAAACATTTCATAATAAACTGAATGCGATTCAACGTAAAAATGCAAAACTTATTTTAAAACTACCATTAAGGAAATTACGCTCATATTCAGTAACCTTTCCGAGTTCTTTTGTGTAAGCTTGTATATCTTAATTGTGTAACTATTAACATTTATACACACAACATAATGTGAATACATTTTGTGAAACTTAAAAGCGCATATCAGAATTAAAAATGCATTTCATCCATCGAACAGTCATCATGCATAATATACAGTACTTCTCATAGAATATGCTATTAGAAATCTTTTGTGTGTCCCTGTAAAGGCTATACACTTCGTATTATGCGTGAAACAACTCATATTAAGTCTTAGCGACGTATATCAATTTGATTACACATAATATCGTTTACCATCGTTAAAATATGTTGCAAACTTCCTCCTTTATTATTATGTATTAGAATTCTTTTGTGTGGCCCTGTGAATGAATAATAACTATTCTTTTAGCTGCATATTTTACAGAATGTATATTTTAGTGCTTTTCGTAGATGAAAATAAATTTGAATACGTTTTTCCAGGTGTAACATCTTTAAAATTAATTTGAAACGATTTTCCCCCATAGGCTCTAATGTATTGGAAAACTTTTAACTGTTCCTGTAAAAAAACTAATCGTGGTAGAAACTTCTTCAATAGGATTCATGCTTGGGTAAACGTCAATAACATCCTAAAATTGCATGGCAATCCTAGTATATTTATGAGAGTTCGAGGGCGGACAGACGGACAGACAAGCGGAATGCATAAACATTTTTCAATTTTGTTGAAAATTGTTAATAAAAATTACTGTAAAGAAGGAAACTTTTAATAATAAAATTTTTAGTTCGTATCAAATGTTTTCAATTTCTTATTTAATTTTAATTTGACATTTAAAAATAATAATAATATATCAATTTCAATTATTTAAAAAGTACGTATTTCTTTTAATAAATAATAGAACAAAGACCATTTAAAAAACTTCCTATTCCTTTATTCCTTCTTAAAAAATGCTTCAGCTGTGATTCATTTCTTTCAGATCGTCTTATTAATGCAAAATCCCTTCCTCGTGCTTTTGTTTGGGGCATTAAAATTTGAGCGATAAATGGTTTCATATTGCAAACCTTTTTTGAGGCTTACTTCACCTTCACCTATCTCATTCCTCCATGATAGAAACCAATTTAAAAGTAACTTTTTTTTTTTTTTTTTCCAAAGACTTTTAAAATTTATAGACCGACAAACATACAGTTTAAATGAGGATTTTGATACCAGCTGTTGTACGTCAGAAAGTTGGCACTTCGTACATTAGAATGTATGTGGTTAGCTGTGTTGATGCAAAATAAATAAATAAATAAATAAATAAATAAACATGGCTTTTCCAGGAGTTATTTTTTTTAATCATTGATTAAATTTAAATGTTTTCTATTTAAGTTAAAATTTTATTATGGCTTTGATTTGTTTTTAAAACGAAAATAAAACGGCTGTTATGCTTACAATTGTTCGAATCGGCAGACGATTAATACAAAATAATAAATTATCAAATAGCAAAGCAAATTATACATCAGAAAATAGTCACTAAAAGAATAGTAGCAAAACTGGTTACAATCGTAATGTTTAGGCTTATTAGCACATAACCCGATCCAAACCAGAAAAAAATACAGACCATAATCTGATCTGAGCAAGACAAAAATTCTGTGAGCATAAACGCGAACCGAATCAAAAAATATCATTTGAAAAAACTATGGATTTGACATCTGACCCGAACCAAATTTGCATTCTACAAAAATGTTCAAATAAAGCATAACTCGATCCGAACAAGGAAAAATAATTTTCTTGAAGGTGTAACCTGACCAGAACATAAATA
Organism: Maratus speculifer; assembly: GCA_964019185.1. Classification (NCBI taxonomy): domain Eukaryota; kingdom Metazoa; phylum Arthropoda; class Arachnida; order Araneae; family Salticidae; genus Maratus; species Maratus speculifer. The sequence goes on from OZ025296.1 coordinate 89,979,528, forward strand.
TTTTCTTTAAAAGAAAAAAAAAAGAATATGACCTGAACGAAATCTGAAACCGATGAAAAAATTCCAAAGAAATATAACCCGATCCGAGAAAGACAAATTAATTTCCGTGGACATAAACCAGATTCGAACCTAAAAAATTAAATTTGAAAAAAAACCTGAAATTTCATTCAAACCTCATCTGAATCCGACCAAAATATTCGAAAGAACCATAACCGTATTTGAGTAAAACAAAATAATTTCCGTAAACATGAACCCAATCCGAACCTAAAAATTGAATTTCAAAAAATACCTGACATTTGCATGGAACCAAACCTGAACCTGACAAGTATATTCTAAAAAACCATAACCGAGTCAGAAAAAGACAAAAAATTTCCATGGACAGGAACCTAATCCGAACCTTAAAAATTTCTTTGAAAAAAATCTCAAAATCTCAAATGAACCAAATCTGAACCTGACAAATATATTCCAATGAAGCAAATACTTATTCGAACAAGACAGATCAATTTCCGTAGACACGCAACCCGACCCGAACATTAAAATTCCATTTGATGAAAAACCCGAAGTGTTAATTGAACCGAATCTGAACACGACAAAAATATTCCAAGGAACCATAACCGGATCCGAGCAAGGCAAAATAATTTCCTTGGAAGCACAACCCGACCCCCAACCATAGAATTTCATTTGAAAAAAATACCCGAAATCTGCATTGAACCAAATCTAAACCCGACAAAAATATTCCAAAGAACAATAACCGGATCCGGACAAGGCAAAATACTTTCCGTGGAAGCACAACCCGACCCGAACCTAAAAAAATGTTTGAAAAATCCCGAAATATAAACAAGACGAAATCTGTAACGGACAAAAATATGCCAAAAAACAACAACCAGATCCGATATAGACTGAGAGCAATTTACGTGGACATGAACCCGAACGAAACCTGAGACAGATAAAAATAATTAAAAGAACCATAACTCAATCCTTATAATCATCAGATATTTCTGATTAAAAAAATTTATAACATAAAAAGAATATTCTTTATCTATACTAATAAAATAACAAAACGCTCTGTCTGTGTGTGTGTGTGCGCGATGCCTAGCAAAATCTGCTGCAAGTAGAATTCTATAATTTTAGGTGAAGATAGTCTAAGACAGGTCCTGACGCACCTGAGGCTCAGATTTTTAATATTTTAAAGGCCGAGGCCCTGGGTCCCTTACAATTTTCATGCACCAAATTGTTAATAACCTGACCCCTTTTAATCTAATCTTCTTCGTTTTGAGGATCCTTTCTCCATTTAGCTATTCTCACCTTTTTATTTTTCAATTATGACCCTGGACCCTTGATTCGTGTGACACGTTCGTTCTCGTCTGGACCCTTGATTACGTGTGCAATCAAAAGATTGCAGGTTCGAACCCCAGTTTCACTGATATGTATCTTTTTTTTTTTTTTTTTTTTTTTTTTTTTTTTTTTTTTTTCGAAGAAGTTTGAAAAATTAAAATTTTAACTCATTATGGGTCCGTAACGTGACCTAAAATGATGGGAGGAAATTTCTTATGCTAGATCTGTAATGTATGAAGCATAAGCTTTCAATAGACATATTGTATCAAGAAATGAAAAAAACTCCCTCTGTCCCCCTAAAAAAGGTACTATAAGGGAAACTGGAATAGCAAAAAGAATGGCGAGAGATGGTTAGCTGTACTAGAGTTTTTCTCTCCACTATAACTCCTATAGAAGCAAAGTTATAGCCTTTTAAAGATTGAAATGAAGTGAAGAAATAAGCAAAATTAGGTGAGTGATCGACAGGGGGGGGGGGTCCACAGCTCTGGGGGTGCCATGTAGTTTAAACTTTTAAGTTAAAAATGGTAGAGAATTAAATGAGCAAAATTTTAAGGTGTATATTGGGGGAGGGTGCAAGCCCCCGCTCAACATTTTTTTTTTTTGTTTCTTTTGAAGAAACAAAAAAATATGCCCCCCGGCGGGGCACAGATAAACCCCAAACTGGTGGAAGGGAGATCCCTTATTTATCTTTTGTCAAGGATTTAAAATGTGGATCAAAAATAAAATTGACCGAGAATTGGACATTTTTAAAACTGTATGCATATTTCGAACGGCTCTGTAAGTTAAAGCTGACGCGGAAGGGGGGGGGGATTAGAAGAGACGAGCGTGAAAAATAAAACATAATAAACTAATACTTCAAATAACTGGACTTCTAAACAAAAATATAACGATTTAACCTAGTGTCGAATTAACAAGGTGGCCCGCAGCCCCCCCCCCCCAGAAGTTATGAGATTTTATGCTTTTTAATGCACAAATTGCGATTCCCCTTCTCTTACAGAGCTGTTAAACATCATGCCTTCCTCCAGAGACGCAGAAAAATACCTGCATTCAACACTGATTTAGCCTAGAGAAAAAGAAAAAAAAAATCCATTCTTATACGTAATTTTACATCAGTACAACCATTAAAACAATAAAATTGAAAAAAATCAATTCGATCTGAAACATGGATCGATTTAAAGTAAATCAAAAAAATTACAATTCTATTGGTATCTAAAAGTGCTATTACTCGTATCGTGCTGCAGGCGTCTTCATGTTATCCTATGGGAGCAGGGGAGTCGCTTGGTTAGCGCGCGATTCTCTTGTGTCGAAGCGTCTTTGACGCTTGGAACGAAGCGAGTCGCCAGTAAGAGCCAATCAAATGCTTGGAAATCCAAATTCTGGTAAAGCCTCTTCTCGAACAGCCAATGAAATGATTAGGAAACGAAAAAACGCAAGTGATCTTCGTCACTTGGAATTTTTACGTGTAATAGCACTTTAAGAGTCTTCCAAAATGCGCTTTCAATTTTAGTAAATCAAAATTAAATCTATTCCAAAGATCGAAATCGAATCTAAAAACCAATCTTACGGGCAGAGTCGATTTTACATTTTTGCTTTCTTTGGTAACTTTACAAGAAGAGAGTATTAAATTCGTAAAAAATGTCGACTTCCCGTTTTCGATGGATTTACATATTTTAGAAGACCTTTAACACGATTTCATGGTTTTAAGAAATATCTGTCTGTGTGTGTGTGTCTGTCACTCTGAGCCTGTATATGACAAAAATTTCTGACCGTTCTATCTCAAGGACAAATGTACGGAATTCCACAAAACTTTTGATTTAGTTTGACCTTGATATAAACTGAATCTAATTAATTTTTGGTGTATATAGCCTAACAGGTGGCTCTGTTATGCTGCATTTTTTGCGGTTTGTGCAACAGCTATATCTGAATAACAAATGCACGGATTTTCATCAAATTTCAGATCCAGTTAGTCCTTGACATGAATTGATGTTTTTTGCAGTTTGATGTATATCGGTTCTCAGATGGCGCTGCTGTGCAGAATTTTTCACAATTTCCACTCAGCGCCATGTGAAAGGGGGCGGTCGTCCCGAGTGCGGAAATTTAGGGGGCGCCAAATTTTTACTCAAACATCACTTCTAGCCTATCACAAGAAAAAGTTAATAGGGGGGGGGGGGGGTAAATTGGAACTTTGAACCGGGCACAGTTCTCTTTTCGCACGCCCCTGTTTCCATTTTAGCTTTATCTCAAGAACTAATGCACAGATTTTCATAAAAATTTAGATTCAATTAGTCCTTGATATTATTAGATGCTAATTACATTTTGGTGGAAATAGCTTGAGAGATGGCGCTGCTATACTGCATTATTCATGATTAACGCAATAGCGCTATCTCAAGAACGAATTTTCATCAAAATTCAGATTCAGTAAATCCCTGACATAGATTAGTGTTGTTTAGTTCTTGGTGTAAATTGCCCTACAGGTGGCGCTGATATGCTGCATTTTTTATGATTTTGCAATAGCTGTATCTCGCGCTTTCATGGATTTTCATCAAAATTCAGATTCAGCTGGTACCTGATAAAAATCCTGATCAATTCTTGGTGTACATCACTCAACAAAAAACGCTATTTTGCAGAGGTTGGGGGGGGGGGGGGGGGGGGGTCTGAGGTTTTTTTTATTCTTCTATCTTAGAACTAATACACTGAAATTTTGAAATTGGCACATCCAACTATTTTATCTTAGACTTTTGAAGGAAAATGAAAATTATATTACCTTCAGGGAAATCAATTAAAAATTTTAAAATATCGATTAAATCGAGTTGGCTGTAGTATAAATTAAATCGATTTAAAAAATCGAAATCGCCCATCACTACGTTATACATAACAAAAGAATCCCAAAACTAATCACAAAAGCGTCTTATCAATATGAACCTATACATTTCACATGAACTGCCAGTTTGATGTCCTGGTGTTTAAATCTAAATTTCATTTTAATAAATTTATTTTCTGATGCTCTAAATGCAGGTAGTAGCACATCTTTTTATGCTTAATTCAATGCAATCATTACATTTTTTCAGAGTTGTGAAATAGTGGTCTTTCTTTTTTGTACTTTAGTTAGCAAGTAATGGGAATTTACTTGTCCTGAATAAAAACCTTGCAAAATTTCAATCATTTTTTTTACTTCCAGACATTTAAAAAAATTTATATATGGATTAAAAGTAAAATAGCATGTGTTAGTTAAACAAATAGATAACTTATATTACTAAAATATGTATCTAAGAGTTTAAAATTTAAATGTAATTTGTGTCTTCATACGCAGAACATGAGTGTTACCTCAGGGAAGTTATTATTATTTATTTTCAAATTCTTTGTATATTGCAGTTGGCAATGGTAGCGAGAAAACGATGTTGTTTATTTTTTACAGTGCGCTTATTTAGAACTCGATAATTTTGTTCTATAATTGCTATTTATTGGAATGTTTAAACATGGTAAGTATTTTTATTTTCTTACAGGAAAACCCATTTATTTATTTATTTATTTTTTAAACTTATAAAAATGCTCAGTTAGGAAATGTTGTATTTGTTGTTAAGGAGTCAATAGCCCAACTAAAATTTCAATAAAACAGTTAGAATTTATTTTAGTGAAGAATTTGTTAATAAATGTCATGAGTGTTTCCGTACATGAGTGTTACTTTTTCCAAATAACATTCATGAGAAAAGAAGTAATAATGATGATTAAAAGAAACAATTAATAAGTAAATCTACAACTATAGATATTGTACAAGATTTAAGTTATGACTCTAATTGATTCATGATTAAGGGATATATTTTGTCACATTATATACATTTATAATTATTTAAAAATAGTAACAGGATTTTCATATCTGCACACGTGTTTTGTAAGTGCTATTTAAGATTCAAATTTTAATTTTTAATAAATAATTTCCAAAGGACTATCTGTTTTAAACAAGTTATAGTTTAAACTTTTAAAAATCTTCATTTTTTTCAATAACTGTAAAATTTGTTTGTTTGTTTATTTCACTTTCTTTAATGCTTTTCAGCAAAGTTAAAATTGTTTATGATTTCGGTTTGTCTGACTACCTGTTTGCCTATTTAACTCTTCTAAATATACTCCGATAGCTTTGAAATTTTTGGAGCTTATTGATGTTTACCCTAGCACTAATTCAAATGAAGTTTCTAGATCGATTAGCTTATTTACAGGTATAGTCAAAACTTTTCTGTTATGGCTTATGGAAAAAAATCATTTCAAATGAATTTTAAAGATGTTTCACTCTCAAACACATTACAATTTATATGAATTTGCAAAATGCACTGAAACATGCATTATGTAAAATATGCAGTGAAGAGAATAGTTATTATTCATTTACAGTGTTACACTTGTTTTAATTTGAATTTGGTTTAATTTGAATAGTAAATCGGTAAAAGATCGAATATACAGTACTTCTGGAATTGAAATAAGTGAAAACTCACTTGATTAGGAAGAAAGCTTATTCTCAAAATGAAAGGAGATCACATTTTCTATAAGTTTGACCAAGAAGTAGATGTTTTTGAACAAATGTCATGAAAGTGAAAAATGTTACTTATATTTTTTACTTGTTATTTAAATATTTAAATATCTTCTAATGTAGAAAAATAAATGTTGTAATAAATTTTCATTTTTGACTTCTCTTTTATACAGTGGCTTTATTTTTTAATATTATTACAAAAAAGTTGTTTGCTTCAAGAGTGTTACCGCTTGTCATAAGTGTTACCACTTTTCATGAACGTTACTATAGCTAAGAATTAGAATTGTATTAATGCATTTGTTAGTTCACTTAAATTAATTGTTTTGTCTATTAGAACTTTCTAATTCTTTATTGTAACTGCAATGAAGACAATTTTTAATTAAATTTGTTTTTATCAGAATTTATACGCTTTATTCAAGAAGCAAAGTAACACTCATGACATAAACAGCTACTGAAATGTTTTAAATTTATGAAATAAATAAATATTAATACTTTTTTATTTATTAATGTGTATCTAAGATAACCTTAAGCAATTTTTTAATTGATTATTGATACAAAAAAATAATAATGATAAAATAATTACAGAATGTTTTATAGAGGTCACACTTATGAGATAAACAGTGACTTGCCAAGACATTCCTTGAAATTTCTGAAAAATAAATTAAAGCTTGCAAATAATCAAGTGCTTAGAATGTTGTAAACTATAAGCAACTCATACCTGAGTAAATTTTCATATTTAAATTAAATTATTTTTTTTAATTATGCTACACCTAATATGGCAATACATTTGAAAACCACCCACATCCAAAAATTTTAAAGCAAATCAAAAATGCATTTAGAAAACCAAGGCCCCCTTATCATAATATCAAGGCCTCGCATTCAGGAGAAAATCCATTGTTGAAATTGTCCCTATAATTGCCAACTTATTATATGACTTTGTCTCGTATGTAATGCCACCTGGTGCATACTACTGCCAATAATCCCATAGGAAATAATGGAAAACATTCCAGTTTCTAACATTAGATGGCGCTACCAACGTGAAAATCATGTAGTTCAGCGCCCCCTGTACAGCAGTCAAAGGAAACTTGGCGAATGACAAGCCTTGATATTATGATAAGTTAGCCTTGTAGAAAACATTGCATTAGACACAAACAAAACATGCAAGTTTTTTAAAAGCTGGGAAAAGAATCATCAGTAATAATTAAAAATAATAATAATAAAAAGGACATAGCTTGCATGTCATAAGGCAGAATATATGATACAGCTTTATTTGAGAAATAGAGGATAAATAAAGTTTAAAAAAAAGTACCACCACAAAAGCTCTGAACATTATTATATTATTCATTATTTATTTTTATAATGTTTTAAAAACTTTTACCTTATATTACATATTATACTTGTTTATAACATTTTCTGTAAACTTGATAGTCCACACTTACAAAAATTTAAACTCAAATTTCTACTTCAAATTACATCTAAAAAGATTATATTTTCATTTAATTTCTTATATTTTCATTAAAAATAAAAAATAAAACTACTATTCTTGAATAATAATTCTAATTGATTTAAGCTTAAAAAAAAAAAAAAAGAAAAAAAATCCCTTTTCTGCAATCTTGCCTATTGAGACTTTTCAAAATAGTATTTGAAGTATTCAGAATCACAAAGTGATTTGAGACAGTAAAGCATTATTCAGTGATACCTGGATGATTTTAATGGATTCCATTCAATTTCCTTTAAAATCAAAAGAAAATTGCACAATCTGTTTCTCACATTTTTATTTTTCAACCTAGGACTTGGCATGTTATAAAATACAAAACAAACTTTTGGTAGAGCAAGAAATATAACTGAGTATCAAACTCAGTTGAATGAATCAATAGATTTGACCCACTTTTATTCTGAATGCCTCATCTAACCACAAATTGCATACACAAAATCCCATAGAATGACAAAGTGATTTTAAAAACTTCCTCTTTATTACAAATTTAATCACATGAATTACAATCTACTAAAATTGCATAACAATACTATATAATTGCATATATAGTGACTGAAAAAAAAGCATATAAAAATATTTAATATTTCTAAGTTTAACAGTATCAAAACAATTGTACAAATAATGAAATTATTTTATGTATTATATTTTTCTTTAACGACTTCACAGTTTGCCTTGAGATAAATCAGGGGTGAAAGCACTGTTTTCTCATACCTGTCGCTGGTGAAATGATTAACATTGCCTAAAATTGCATGTTACAAATTTCTAAAAATTAAAAAACTTTAATTTAAAGGGATACAAGAAGTATAATACTTTTTACATTCAATCAATATTATTTATTGTTTTGTGATTTACAACAGTATCAGCATAAAAAAAAGTTCATGATTTCACTCTAAATTTCCCCCCACCCCCCTCCCCCTGAAGATAGGTACAATTTTATTATGTGTTCAAAGCTGCAGCCATTCTAGCATAAGTTATGCATAAATTACTAAATTGAATAGGTGAGTAAAGGAATTTAAGGCTATTGAATCTTAAAGAATTTCGTAAATAAGCGAAATTTTTCTTAAAATATGAAAACAATTTAAAAGATTTTAAAAAATCACATGGCCATATGCAGGTTTTCTGTTGATATGAAAAGTAGCTAGTCCCCATATTTAAATGTAAAAAAAAAACATTTGGTAAGGGAGGGGAAAATCAAAAGTATTGTCTAATTTTATCAACATCATAAGCACAATATGAAGAGAGGGGTGCGAGTATCATTTGCTTTAGAAAACTGATATACACTGATTATACTAAGCAATATCAGTGAATGGAAAAGATCAAGCTAAAATAGAATTACAGTTTATACTTTAAATAAAGTGAAAAAATTTAAAACAAAACTATCATACAATGTAACTGCAATACTGCAATCATACAATAATCAGTTCAATCACAACCAGATTTTTATACTTCTCTCAATATGTTTTTAAAATTCATACTTTTTTATTAAAGATTTAGGAAAAAACTAAGCTTTTTTTTTTTTTTTTTTTTTTTTTTTTTTTTTTTTTTGCACCTTTCTCTCTGTATACACCATGAAAAATGGTATTTCAAAACATTTTAAGAGCTAAGTTAAGTTTTTTTCTTTACAAAAAATTAAATTGTAAGCATTTTATAATCAGATTTAAAACTTATGTCTAATTCAGAGAAAACTTGACAGTTTTTTAAAACACACCCTATTGTATGTTTAATAAAATACAGAGATATTGTTTAATAATTTTGAAGTTTACAATCAAGTAAATAAACAGAATATCATCATTTAAATATTCTTATTAAAAACATTAAACTGTTTATTTGAAAGGAGAGGAGGATGATAAGCTTCTGAAATACAATTTAGGACAAAGAACAAAAAGCAATGTTTATTTGATTTTATAATTTAAGATGTTAAAAAAAAATAATAATAAATAAATAAATAAAGCTTTTTAATGAAAATTTTAAAAATCATCATAAATTAACAAAGATTGAAATCTAAACACCAAATATTAAGACTGGATCTATAGAAGAAAACTCATTATTGGTTCAACTTATTTATTGAACAATAAATAAAAGATACAAATAACAATAAGAATATGTGAATAAACTTAATACAATTCAGATACCAGGAGAAAAAAAATGCATTACTTAAAACAGACATACACATACTTAAAAAAGGGATATGTATGTATATGTATATATATATATATATATATACATAGAGAGAGAGAGGGCAATAGTAAGACTTTAAAAAAAGAAAAAAATTCCCAATTCCATATGAAAATGCATGAGCACTAATGCTTTAGTTGTTTACCATGCTGTAGTAATTAGACTAAAATATTATAAATACAAGTAAAAAATAAACACTTTTTTTTTTTTAATTTATTTGGAGGAGGTTACAATCCATAATAGTGAAATGCATTTAGTATATAAAAGCAAAATTGATTAAATGTATTGCAGTACATAGGCTTGTGATGCTAAAATTGTGATAGGTAAATTTTATAATATTTTAAGGCACTGACTGAATATCTATTTATTAATACATGCATGTATATTTTTTATAAGTAGTTTTGATTATAATAGCCTAATAAATTTTTTAAGAAGGTATGAGAAATAAAAGTATAATCAACACATATACATTCAATAGAAAAAGGTTGAAATCCACATGAATAGCCTTTAAAAAATATGCAATAAAAACTTCTTTGGAAAAAAAAAAATAAGTTAATAAAAAGCTTGAAAAATATAAGGAAAGATGGAAAAAATTATAGATTGAGATGAACTTTAAAAGTACATTTTCAGAATCTATATTAACATTTTGTTCTTTTTTGGAAAACTTTAGTATAAATGAAAGCAAAGTAAGGCAAAAGAGTACACACAGACAAAAAAAGAAGAGGTTACAAATAGACAGAAATGGAATGTAAATATAACTGTTGCCTATAAAAGGTTGCTTAAAATGTGCTGACTACAATAAATTAATAAAAGAATTAGTGCCTAAAGGTGAACTTAAAAAGGAAGGGAAAAAAAGAGACTTAATACAGGCATTCAAAGTTCTAGTATGTCTTTTTTCTTAAGTGCTCAAAATCAAGAATTTTCTGGGAATATTGCAGGGACTTATTCACGGTGCATTAAAATATCTGTGAGTGCAATCTAAAGACAGTTTAATGAAGCTACCACTTATATTGATTTTCTTATTGATAATTTCTGTGAAAATACCCTTCATACACTTAGCAATAACCTTCAAAATTAGTGTCTTACTAAAAAAGCCACTATGCCCTTAAATGCCTCCATTACAACTAATAAAAACTTATAATGTACACTTAAGTGAATTTAATATAAGAACAATAGAACATGCTATTTTGGGATGAAATTTAAATTGAGTTCTGACATAATTCTGTTCCAAAAGATTTGGAATTTTTGTACATAGAGCAAATGGCAGCCTGTACTTTCAAGGGCAAAATTATTACCAGCCACAGGTCATTGAATGAAAAAAGTTGCTATTGAAAAATTGTCTGTCAGTAGCCATCCTATGACCCTTTTTCTGTAAGGAGTGAATAAAATTTTCTCCCTTCTATCAATGATTCCACTTTAACAAGTTGCAATACATTAATATTAACATATTTATTTTGATTATTTAATTTTAGATTAATAATAACAGAGATTTTATTTGAGAAGTTATTGTTTAACATTTTCAAATAAAAATGTGGACATTTATAAAATTGTTACTACTGACTTTTGGACGCTAATGCAATTTCCCAGCTTTGCCTTTGTACTATGCTTCTCTTTCTTTCTGGTTAGTTTAGTTTTTATTTATATATTATTACATATATATATGTAAAAATAAAAATTTCTGGATGTTAATTCTCTTTAAATTCTTACATTATCTAAATTTCCCCCTTTCTTTTAATAATATCTTAACATATTTATTATATTTTAATTCCACATCTTTAATCTAAACATTTTTTTACTTTCTTATTCTAAAACACTTTTTTTTTTTTGTTAAAAGCAACACTTTCCCTAAAACCTCATTATTTTATTTCATTCTTTCATTATTTCTAATATCTTTTATTTAAGTACAAAAAAAAAAGTTGATTACCCACAATTCCCTCAGAGTGATGCAACAGAGCATGATTGTATAAGATATTCATCTGATCGATTGAGAGAATTATTTTCTTTTTCCACCTGTTTGAATTTCATATTGGCTAATTTCCTACTTTCTCAAAAGTTAATAATTGGCACTGCAAAACAAGTTGTAAAATCCTGTATTCGTGCACACTTTGATACATAATGACATTACTTTGACTTGAGAGGGAAGATTCTACATTTTTTAGAGCATTAAAAGAACCCTGTCATCTGGTCAAATTGAATTATTTATCGGGCGAAGTTCTATTCTTGTAATTTCATCTTTCTGTTTCATTAAGACTGCATATTGTATCGGTACAAAGTTTAAACCGAAGTATTAGCGAAATTGTTTACAGTAATGTGAAGCATGAATAAATTTGTTTTAAAAGGATGCTTTCTATGTTTGATATGAATGGGAAATCTTCCAAGGAATTCATTTTTGCCTTACCACCGTGTACTACCCATGACTACTAATACTATGATTGAGTATTCTTGGTAAATGATATATCAAGCATTAGGCTCTTACATATTGTATTAATATACAGGCATTTTACATACATATAAGCAATCATAATCCAAAAGCAATAATAAGAAATTTCAAAAACTTACGAAGGAAGAAAATTAGAAAGAAAATTTATGACTTTTTCAGAAATAAGAAAGCAGTTGTTCTTTTCTCATTCATAATTTATTTATTATTTATTTTTATTTTAAGCTACTGTTTACTTTTATAATACATTATTACTTTAACAGATAATAATATAATATGAATGGAAACATTGTTATTGATTATACCCATAAAAAAAATCATACTAATGATATTAAGTTCATTATGCTTGTTTACATTCTAACAATGGAGTTTTTATTTATTTAGCAAATCAGTATTAGTAAAACGAAAAGTTTGAATGCTCTGCTCCTATGCATTTTTATATTTTGTTATTTTTATCACAAAAGGATTACCAAACTGTCGCAGCCTGTCATTTAAAAGTTAAAAGAAAAAACTTTCCAATAAACTTATGGGCTTTGATTAAAAATTTAAAAAAAATGTTAGCTTTTTAAAATATTTAAATTTTGGTAATCTTGTATAGTAATACGGTATTCACAGAATCCAAATACAAATTTCTTAAAGGACGGTCATGTAATGGCACTTAAATTTATAATAAAGTATAGTATTTAAAATTAAAATAATACAAATTATTAACAATATATATTTAAATTACAGTCTTTAGTACAAAACAAACAACAAACATTAAAATATTTACATACCACATTAGTAGAGCTATTAAAATTGTAAATAGTACAACAAAGTTAAAAATAAGTTATTTATTTTCCACAGCCAAAACAATAATATATTTTTTTACATATATGTTACAAATTTGAGTCCTCACCATCAATTTACCAAAAAAAAAAAGGTTGATTTTGAGAAATTAGATAAAGTATTAGAGCATACTAATTTACAGTAGATAAGCAGCTGGAAGTGAACAATTCATGTAGAGCCAAATTCTGCCATCCATTTTTCATACTTTTCAAGATCCTCTTTACTAACCGATTTGTTAATTTTTTTAATGGCTTCTTTAAAGTCCTCAGCACTAACAGGAAGCTCTAATTCCTCTTTTGGCAAATTGCGAATTTCTTCTGGTGTCAACCCAGCAATTTTTCGACGCATTGCCATCATTGATGCATCTCTGCAAGAAACATTTTAATTTTTAACACATTACAATAGCATCAACTTGTAAGGCATAAGAAAGTAATAAATATTTAAAAGAGAAAAACACAGTAAATAAATAAACTATAAACATCCACATTGATTGATGATGAGTATGCCTTTTCATAGTTGCCAACTCTAAGATTTTTTTACTAGAAATTTTAAAAAACTATCTTCACATTAGATTCACAAATAAATATGGGAAAGGAATAAAAAAAAAACTATATATATATATATATATATATATATATATATATATATATATACAGTTGAGTCTCTTTTTAATGAAACTTCATACATCGAATTTCTCTATATAACAAATTCTTAGTAGGGATGGTCCCCTTTTCCCATGATTACATTAAAAACAGTCTCTATATACCGAAATATCCATCTCCATATAACGAATTTTTTCATAAAATGATCTTTATTTATTCAGTTTTAAAAAAGCTTTGAAAACACATGGAATCATTTTCCATCACTTATTCCTGATTTATAGTTCGCATCTTTTTCCAAACAGTGCCAGTTAGAATCTTACACATATGAGAGTGGGATCAATGGGGATAATTGAAGAAAAACAATTTGCACTCCAAAAAGGTCGGATTTTCTATACTAGAGGACAATGTGGATTCTGGGGACAAAGATGACGTGACTTGAGCAGACTGAAATGGAAATTAAGGAACTTGAGATGTCGAAGAAAATGTTGCTCTCTGATTTTTTAGAAATGAATGACAATCTCATTATTGCACAGTATCTTACTGATAGTGGTATTTTAAGCAGAGTTAGGAACATAGTGAGATTGAGATGTTATGGTGAGACTGACAATGAGCATGAGAATGAAAATCTAACAGCAAGAGAAAAAACCATGTAGCAGTGAAATGAGTTCTTTTGATCTTATTTGGAGAGGACTTCAAATAGAGGAAAATGCTTCCTATACAACTTTTTATTCCTCGCTAAAATTTTATATTTAGAATATCCCCTTCAGAAATTAATATTTTTAATTTCTGTCTTTTGTATACTCTTCTTAAAAGATATCTCTGTTTTTCTTAGTTTTCAAAATTTTTCTAAAGTATATACTTTATTTTATATGAAGTGTTAAAATTTTATTCACAGTTCATCAGATTTTAACATAAAATATTAAGCATAGATTTTAGAAATATTTTGACAACTAAGAAAAAAAGAGGTATCATTTAAGAAATGTACACAGAAAAAAGAAATTTAAATATTAATTTCTCAAATATATATATTAAATATATGAATGGCTTCAAACGTTCATAGACATGAAACATTACGGTGGAGAATTCTGAAGTTCAGTGACAGCCCCTGTAAGAAGTTGAAAAATATAAAACCAAGTATAATATATTATCTTAAAAGAGAAAAGCTGATATTTTTTTTTTCTCTTTACCTGATATAGCTGAAAGTTGTTTGAATTTTCTAGAGAAAGAATCTATAAATATTTATATTTTATTCAAAATGTGTATGGAAAGGTTTCTTAAATATACACGGTTAGCAAGAAATGAGATGCCCAAATCAGAGGGTTCAAGAAAGCATTATATTGGCCCAATTGAGATCAAATTTGAACTACAGATAATTTAAATGATGTGCTTGATATTTATTTTTTGAAAAATTACAAAAAATAAAAATACACTAATAAAGGGCACTGTAATATATATAAATAATTTAATTTGTTTTATAAATAATAATATAACATTAAAAAAATTAAACTGGTCAATAAAAATACAAAATATGGTGTAAAATTTCTTGTACATTGGAATACTGCATATCCAATACAACAGGAAACAGCTGAAACATACATATTACCATGCGGCAATTGATTGCTAGCTTCAAGTATTGTAGTAGCAACATTTATATGGCCGAATCCATGTCGATTCAGGCAGGGGGGTTACCTTCATAGTCTCAGAAGTTCTTTGATTGAACATATGTTAAAATTCAGGAAAAAAATAAAATTCCTGTAATTTTTGGTTTTCCCCAAAAAAATTTCTGGACTGAGATACAGGGTGCCAAAGATGGCATCCCGAGCACCTTTACCCGTTCGCGATTTTCGAAAAAAAGTTTAAAGTGCTCTATCTCTGAAACGATGCAAGATATCTGGTTGCAGTTTATTTTATTTTAAAGATAATATTTTTCTGCTTAAAAAGATATACTCCATTTTGAAATATGTATTTAATTATTTTTAAAGCAGCCTTCTAAAAAAAATTTTTTTTTTCAAAAATGCCAATCTCAAAAATTTTGATTTTTTTTACTGTTAGTCAATACCATTGAGGACTACCTTCACTGTAAAGGAGAACTTCCACTTTTGAGTTTAACAAGTTTTAGAATCATTTCAAGGATTTAGAGAATTTTATAGGAATTGCATATCAAAAGTTCCAATAAAAGTCTCTCAATTTTTGTTTATTTGTATCATATGTAGCATTTGTATCATATCCTAAACAAGTTAGAAATCACACGTCAAACATGGTAAATGAGGTGCATTCATACTATGACTAGTTTTATAAATATTTAGATCTTGGTGCAATAAGTATTGCATTCTTGTGAAAACTGGCATGAATACAAAATTTATTATGTTTCTATATATTAAATTCAGTAATACAGAAGTAATATGAATCCATCTTAAAAAGAATGTAATCACATGGGCAACCTAGAATCATTACCTATCATGGGATATGTTTGAATTAATTATGCGTGATAGGATTTAACAGGATGAATAAAATATTTATAAGTGTCTTTTTTTTCAAAGTTTTAATTTGGCTTTCATAACATTTGACAACCTTTTTCACAACATTTGTTGCTTTTATTTTTTTATTTATTTTTTTTTTTTAAAAGTAAAATTTTTTTGTTTGAAATGATGTATTCAATTTTGTAAAAATGTATTCATATTTTCTGATGCAGCCTTTTGATTTTTTTTTAATTAAAAGAAATCAAAAATGTCAATTCTAAATTTATTTATTTATTTATTTGCTGTTGATTAATACCATTGAGTACTTACTGTCTTCCTTATTTCGGAAAACTTCCACTTTTGATTTTGACAAGTTATCGAAACACATGTAAAATTTTGCCATGTATTTTATCAGTCCCTGTATGACAATCACATACTGGTCTCGGGAAATCAAAATCTTAGTCTTGTTTGACTTAGGATTTTATTTCTTAATAAGTATAAGAAACTGACAGCTTTAAAAATAGCTTACAAAAGAAAGAAAAACATGTACTAAAATTTACAAAATATATGTATAAGTTTCGAAACATATTACTTCCAGTGCACTCTGCTTAGAACTGAAATTAGAAATTCATAGACTTTATATATAATTTGTTGAACAGTATCTGTATCTTCCTTTGATATTTAGTGATGCCTTCCTGTTTAACTAATAGGATCTGGGGCTTCCATAATCCTTAAAACATTGCGAATAGGAAGTGAACACTGGTGGTGATGTTGCTGTCTTGCAGGTGGAAATCTATACCCAACAGCCAATCCAAGTGGGAGCATAAAGTTAATGACAATTTCATAAACAACTGATATCATTTACCTTTGCAATCCACCACTCACAGTACTATACACAGGCAACAAAAATTCCTTTTTATAAATTGTGAATCTGAATATTTTGCAATTGTTTCAGAGATCTTGGTTGGACAAATGTAATTTCTTCTTGCTTGTTGTTCAAAGTTTGTGCAATATAGATACTATGATTGTAATAGATGAATATACCCATCACTGTGATATTAATAGATGATTGTTCATTCTATTAAATTCTATCATACATAATTAAATATCCCATGATAGGTAATGGTTCTAGGTTGCCCTGGTGATTACGTTCTTTTTAAGATGGATTCATATTACTTCCGTATTACTGAATTTAATATATAGAAACATAATAAATTTTGTATTCATGCCAGTTTTTACAAGAGTGTAATACTTATTGCACCAGGATCTAAATATTTATAAAACTAGTCATAGTATGAATGCACCTCATTTACCATGTTTGACATTTGATTTCTAACTTGTTTAGGATATGTAATAGGCTACATATGATACAAATAAACAAAAATCGAGAGACTTTTATTGAAACTTTTGACATGCAGTTCCTGTAAAATTCTCTAAATTCTTGAAATGATTCTAAAACTTGTTAAACTCAAAAGTGGAAGTTCTCCTTTACAGTGAGGGTAGTACTCAATGGTATTGACTAACAGTGAAAAAAATCAAAATTTTTGAGATTGGCATTTTTGAGAAAAAAATTATGTTTGATTAAAAAAAATTTTTTTTAGAAGGCTGCTGTAAAAATAATTAAATACCTATTTCAAAATAGAGTATATCTTTTTAAGCAGAAAAATATTATCTTTAAAATAAAATAAACTGCAATGAAATATCTTGCATCGTTTCAGAGATAGAGCACTTTAAACTTTTTTTCGAGAATCGCAAACGGGAAAAGGTGCCCGGGATGCCATCTTTAGCACAATGTATCTCGGTCCAGAAATTTTTTTGGGGAAAACCAAAAATTATGGGAATTTTATTTTTTCCTGAATTTTAACATATGTTCAATCAAAGAACTTCTGAGACTATGAAGGTAAGATTTTTTCTTTGGCTGCCTGACTTGACATGGACTATGCCATATATATATATATATATATATATATATATATATATATATATATATATATATATATATAAACATTAATCCTATTACAATATATGAACCATTGAATATAATAACTTATACCGCATTGAACATGGATGAAAAAATAAATAATTAAAATGAATACAAATGGAATTTGTAGAACCAAAGCAGAATCGTCGGGCCCCAAATACTTTGGAACTACAAATGAAGTGTGTGGCTTCAACTTCATATTTGCCATGAAAAAACAAAATAATACGAATTTGGGTATCTGATAATAACAAAAAAAAATAAATAAATAAAAGACGGAGCAATGTGATGACAGAAAAAATAAACCATACACCATAGTTTACCCTATTAAGATCATAAACAAAATCATTTCGATTGACTATGCTAAGCTAAACTCAGTATCTTAATATATGATTTAACATTTTAAAAATAGATAATTAATATATTTACTATATACACTTATATATATATATATATAATATCCCACAAATCTGCACAATTTGGACCAGAGGCTGTGTGGATTTTAAAATTTTGTAGATTTCTGATCATTGCTATATTTACATTTTTTTAAAGGATAATTTAAATGTGATAATGCAATCAAAATTATGATGAATTCTTGCAACATAATAAAATATTAAAGTTATTAAGTAAAGTAATAAATTAAAATGATAAAAAATAAGATAATTTAAAAAATATTGAATTAATAAAAGTAAAAGTCAAGTGAATAATTAATGCTTGATAAAGAGGAAATATATTTTCCTTGACTTATTTAACTTTCCTCATAATAGTCCAGGAGCCGACCGCACAAAACCCTATGTCATCGAACACAAGAAAAAACCTTTATTTTATGGAAGAGTAGTAACAGGGGAATCTAATGATCCATGTCTGCCGGAAGCAAAGTGATGCATAAACCAAAAATTAATATCACTAGTGGTTGACTCGTAGGATTAGCATTGTGCTTTCCTGCACCAGTTTTCCATGTTTTCATACTTTTGATTGAACGGCAAACACAATGCTAAACCTACAAGTCAACCACTAGTGATATCAATTTTTAGCTTATGCACTACTTTGCTTCTAGCAGACATGGATCATTAGATTCCTCTATTACTACTCTTCCATAAAATAAAGCATTTTTTCTTGTGCTTGATGACATAGAGTTTTGTGTGGTTGGCTCTTGGACTATAAATTCACATAAAAATAATAAAATATGGAGGTTTTACTTCAGGTTTAGCCAGTCTTAATAATAAAAAAAAAGCTTGATTAATATATAAATATATTTGGCAAAAAGATTGGGATTACAAGTTATATCAACAACATCTTGATTTTTTTCAGTAAGAAATTTATATTCCTTCATGAAAAACTATGAGTTCAGTCAAATTATCAGTAATTACATATTAAAATACATATGAAATGATATAAAAATAAAAAAATTCTGTAATTTTGCCTCTACATCTGAACTGAAAGTTTCATTGTTTAAATTTGTGATGATGTGCAAATTTTAGGTGTTTGTGGATTTTAAGGTTTCAGATTTGGGGGAATCTACTGTATATATAATGCAAATAAAACAGTTCTTTTAGCTGGCTAAAAAATTACAAAGAAAGAAAATTTAAATACTAACTAAGAATAACAGTAAATATGAAATTTAAAACCATCTCCTATAAAATTATCATTCTGCCATTTATGAAAATTTGATGAGAAAGACTTGATTTCAGCCATGTCATTATCAACTTCAAACTTTAAGAAAAAGAAATAAAAATTAAATAAAATCAACAACAAAAGAAGAACATTTTCTTTTGCATTAAGTCTTTTTTAGAGGATTCATGTAAAAATATTCTTACTTAAAAATCTGAATTAAAAAAAAATAAGAAAGAAAAAGAACTCTATATCAATTCTACATGAATATAAATTTAAAAATTTAAAAGAATTTCTCAAAGTATAAGAAAAGCCTTAATATGCCATATTTACCATTACCATATTTATGCCATTACTTGCACCAGCTTCATAAAATCATCATTAATGAGGAAAGGCTGTTCACTCATCAAGTATGTTTTAACCCTTTAGCAGGCAGTGTCCATAAAAAGGACACTGCCTGCTAAAGAAAGGGTTAACAGCTCTTTGGAAAATTGCACACACAAACAATAAATCACCTGTTTTCTACTCACTCATACAAGAAATTTTGCTGGGAAAAATTATGACAGATCTATTAATATAGTGTTATTACCTGCATACATTGGTGATGTCAGCACCTGAATATCCTTCTAAACTAGCAGCAATTTCTTCTAGATCCAAATCAGGTGAAACCTCCACTTCCCTTAAATTAATCTTTAGCAGTGCAGCTCGGCCAGCAGCTACAAAAATAAATTTTTTTTTTTTTTTTTTTTTTTTTTTTTTTTGTAAAACATATTTTTATCGGGGCATTTAAAAATTTATTTTTTAAGCCTTAAAAATTTATTTTTTTTAGAAATAGAAATTCATGTTCTTTATATGATGTTGCATAAAAAACATAGAATAAAGTTTAAAAATTAATAGGTTGTTATAAAAATATTTCATTTTGCTCATTTCTGTTTAGGATATTGCTATAAGAAAAAAAAAAATAGGCATGAAAATAAGAAATAGAAAAAAAAAGGAGGGGTGGAACTTTTTTATGTATACACAATGATGCCAAATTCAAATAATTTCAATACATTTTAACAATAAAATGAATATAACT
The DNA here is from genome assembly GCA_964019185.1 of Maratus speculifer. NCBI lineage: Eukaryota > Metazoa > Arthropoda > Arachnida > Araneae > Salticidae > Maratus > Maratus speculifer. The sequence goes on from OZ025296.1 coordinate 90,000,042, forward strand.
GTACGTATGATTGTTATTTCCTTTTTGTGAGTTAAAGTTTTATAAACAAATTTAAACTAACACTAGATCAATTATTACTGAATAATAATAATAATAAAGAAAAGAAAAGAAATAAAAAGAAAAGAAATTAAAAAAAAAAAAGAAAGAAAATTAAGAGAAGTTTACTAAAAATGTAAATCCAAATATAATTGATGAACTTATTATTTTTTATTTTATCATATTAATCAATTTCTCGATTAATTTCAGCAATGAAATTACACCTGAAATTTTAGATACATGAATATTTATACTTCTACTAAGCGTAATACCAACTCAGTGAAAAATGTCCAAGCCGGGAACCGAACCCGGAACCCTTGGAATAGCACTCCAAGTGCTCTACCATTTAAGCTACGAGAATGATACCCAGCTCAGCATTTTTCACTTCATATGTTGGTTAAGCTGCAAATCGCAGCACTAGATCCGTCTTCACGAGCACACAAGCTGCGGCATAACATGAGACACTATAGACCCAGCATCGGTAAATCACATTTATTTTATCATATTAATCAATTTCTCGATTAATTTCAGCAATGAAATTACACCTGAAATTTTAGATACATGAATATTTATACTTCTACTAAGCGTAATACCAACTCAGTGAAAAATGATTTTATTATTTTTTTTTTTTTTTTTCAATAAATCTATGTTTTTCACATATTATTCTGCAACATATTATTCTTTTTGTATTGCTATTGCTGTAAATGTTACTTTACATTACTGTGAAAATAAATATTTATTGTTGTGATTAAAATGATTTTAAAAAAATCCACAACAGAACATTATTTTAATTAAGTGAGCTTTTAAAAATTGCTTTTTCAATGTATAATCAAGTTTTTAGTTAAAATTAGTCTATTAATTAACAAGGTAGAGCCTGCTAAATTTCAATGAAAAAAAAAAAACATTTAAGAGACTGTCATTGATTTATAAGACTACAAAATTAGTTTTTTTTAAAAATGCACCTTATATTTGTAAGTTAACTCCTAAACAAACGGTATTTTAACTAAAGTTAAAAAAATACTATTTTCATACAACTCAGTGGCTCTTATGCTTGTTATTCCAAAATGAAAAACAACAAAATTTATTTCACTTTGGCTCAAACATGGAATTTCTCCCCTCCCTAAACATAGAAAACCTAAACATGAAATCATTTTCAACATTTCAAAATTTACATATGCACCTCTCATAACTGTATTCATCTTTTTTTTTTTATGGTATTTTAATTTGATCATTTTAAAATCATTTGAATTCAAAACTTGAAATCTTGATTGCTATTATAGCTGGAAACAGATACTAAACTGTTTATTAGGGGTGCACAACCTTTTTAAGAGAAGGACCACTTACAAATATGTCTGGTTGGTCGAGGGCCACATCAATAATACGGTGAGAATCATTTAAAGGAGATGATCTGTGGCCTAGATAAAAAAATATGGCTTTAGAGAGGAGTGGGGGTTTACCCCTTTAAGTTTGCTTACTCAGTCAAAATACCCAATTCAATTGGTAATAATATATCAGGAGTTTTTATGTTTGTATATAGTGTAAACAGTACAGTTAGTGGCACCTAAAATACAACTTTTCTGTTGTGAGACTCGGTGTGACTTAATTTTTATAGCTAAAATGAAACCAAAATTTAATTTAAAACCATTAAAGATGCTATTTTCTAATAATGCATAAAAAAACAGCTGAACCTAAAAGTAAATTTAAAAATATAAACGAATGTAAGACAGAAATCATAGCTATTGGCACCCCATATTTAGTTATTGGCACTTGATCTGACAGTTATTGGCACCCTCCAAAAAATCATCTATATGTATACAAAGGCAAAAAAAAAAAAAAAAAAAAAAAAAATCAATAAACTATTTGCATGTACATTTAATAATCATTTTAATTATAATGAAATTAATTATATTAAGTGAAATTCATGTGAAATTGACTTATTTTGGGCAATTTTTAAAAACAGATGACTGGAAATATAGAAAAGCTACCAAAAAAGAAAAAAAAAAATTACTTTTATTTTCTTTTTAATTTCTTTATCTTTACAAGAAGAAAGTTCTGGATTCATGAAAATTTTTACTTATAATTTTCGATGGATTTCTAAATTTTAGGGGTCAGAGATACCAAAACATGTTTTTACAAAATGCCTGCCTGTGATTGCCTGTTTGTATGGATGGATGTATGTGACACAAATTTTGTAGGCATTATATCATAAAAACTAATGCACAAAATTTAATACAAATTTATGTTTAGTTAGTCCCTGATATAAATTGGTGCTGATTACATTTTGATGCAAGTCGCTCAACAGATAGCATATGATGCATCTTTTACAGTTTCCTCAAAAGCTCAATCTCTGGAATTAATGCACGGATCAAACTGCAGATTGTGTTAGTCTTGGTGCTTACATTTTGTTGTAAATTGCCTAACAGGTAATGTTGCAATGCTGCAATTTTCATGGTTTCCACAATAGTTTTATCTCAAGAACTAAGGCATCGATTTTCATCAAACTTTAGATTCAGTTAGATGTTGCAGAATTTCAAAGTTTCGATGTATATCAACCAACAAGTGGTGTTGCTATGCTGAATTTTGCATGATTTTAGTTATAGTCATATCTCAAGAATTAATGAAAAGAATTTCATATCATCAGAATCCCATGTAGAGCAAACATTGCTATTTAATTTTGGTATTACGATAGTGAATTTTGAACTACTATTAACATTTAATGAGATAGAAAAGTAAGTTTTGGGATTGCTATTTCTGACAAGTTTACCATTATACTTACTAGTAGTTCAGGTTTTCGTACCTGATTTACTGTCACAGGATGTATTTTTTCTTCGTGTTTTACAAGAACATGACAATTATTTGTAAATTCATTTGAACTATTGTTGTCACTATCATCATAATATTGATCGATATAAATGTCTAACTCAGATGACTCTTAACGCTAATTTGGCACTTTTGTCGGTTTCTTAGATTTTAAATTTTCTGTTTTCTTTACTTTCTTTTTTTATTTTCGCTCTTTAAGCATCTTGCTCCACTCACTTTCTCCTTCTGTTTAGCTTTAAACATTTCTTTACAATTCCTTCTAGTCATTATAATGGTGCTTAAGCCATTTTTTTTTAAAATCTTTCTTCTCTGAAATATTAGCCCAAAAACGAATATGTAACAATGCGATCATACATTTAGTGATTGTTCATACTGTTGATCTTATGTCTTCACTCTATATTCTTTGCTGTATATATTCCTCACCAAATTGCATCCAATTCTTTGTTAGAGTGATAGCAAAGATAAATCTATATAGTAAAAAATGTGTAGTTTCCCTTCTGGTACTTTTATTTTGATTAAGACTTAGAATTGGTAAATCTAATGTAGGCTCAGCTAATAAGCTGACTGTGTTTCTTTAACTTTTCGAAATGCTTGAATTAATAATTTCAGTTTCTTTTCAGTACTGTGCTACTTATTCTTGCAAACATGTCATTTCCTAGGACATTTTTAAACACTTTGAAACTTAAAATAGCTGTGTCTGGAAAAGTAACAGAAGAGTGTCCCCCCCCCCCTCCACACACACACCTTTCTAGGCATATAGCTCCATCAAAAGCATTGCAATACCATGGGTATATCCCACATTTTTAAAGCTATTTTTTATTCAATCTTCGTTAATTGATGTAATTGCTTCTTGAAGAGCTAGTGCAAAATATTCCTTTGTAAGCATGTAATCTAAATGTTTGCTATACCATTCTAAAACGACTGCCTTCCATGCTGTTTTTAAACCTTTGAGTATTGTAACATTGCATGACTATAGGATTTTAATTGAATTTTGGTATAATAAAACAAGAACTACACCTTCTTTTCAGCAAAAAATTATCTTTAAAGACAATTTCCCCTTTTTTAAAATTGAAAAGTTTTTATATTAAATATTTTATATAGAAGTAAATAATTTTATGTATTTAATTATTTATATTTAGAAGAAAAATATATTTAAATTAAAAAAATGACAATGAGTTAATATATTAACTGAAAGTTTGACATGTTAATCACTGAAATAACATAGTTATTGGCATCCCCCTATCAGTAACTTGGGTGCCAATAACTGTTAAAATTTTATATTTCAATTTAAAATGGCTGGTAAATTATTTAAAAGTATATTACTAGAAATAAAATACACAAAATACCCCATTTAAATTTTTTCATGAAAACTATATTATTGGCACCAGTCCCAATAACTGGATTTGTCATAGTTATCATAGACAGTAATTGGCACCCACATCAAATAAATATTTAGCAAATTTTAAAACCAAATCAGTATTATTTTTGTTGTAGGAGTTACATATTTATCTGAAATAATCAAACTGGGAAGAAAAATGAAAAAGAATGTATTATTTTTTAATAAAAACCTACAGTGAATCATTAACAAATAATGAAGAAAAAGTGACAATTTCTAAAAGGTGAGACACTCCTCTGAACATTATTTTTTAAAAACATGATGCACTTGATTTTTAGTCATGATATATTCATGTGGATTTGAAAAGGAATGAACTAATCATTAAAATTATTTTCAACATCAAAACTTTTTTAGTTCCCTTAATATTTTCATTTAAATCTAAAGGTGCCATAGTGCCAATAACTGAATTGTTTACCCTATAACAGATATATAGCAAGGATTATTTTCAAGATGTAATGGTATTCTTTGACTTTATACAGGAGAGTAAATTTTATTTCATTAAAAGTGCTAAAAAACAAGCATAAGTGGCTGGTACCGAAAAAAAAAAAGGTAAACTTTAAGAACAAAGGCAAGAGAAGAAGCAGATCAACATGATTTTTTTCGTACCTAATAATGGAAATTCTTGATTTTTCTGTGCTTGATCAACAAAATTTGCACTTTTTACAAAACTGATCGACAAAATTCGCAATTTTTACGAAGTTGATTGAGAAAAATCACAATCTTTCTGACCCTGATCAACAAATTTTATGATTTTTATGAAGTCAATCGACGAAATTTGTAACTTTTACAAGAAATGGTTGGTTTTGATAAATTTATCATATTTCTTTTTTGTTTGTGTGTAGAAACATACATCCACAACCTGTTCGTTTATATTTATAGGTGTTTATGAAATTTGAAATAAAAAGTCAAGCGTTGCCTTTAATCCCTTAAGGATTGCTTAATATTTAAAAAACCATCAAAAAAGTACCGTAATTTATGGAAGAAACACTGCAGCATTTACGAGTTTAAAAGTTAAAAATTCTGAAATGTGGTATTCATAATAGGGCAATGTTTACAAAAATTGAGAAAAATATTCAGTGTTTCAAGAAAAATCTTTTTTTTTTCGTTTCCCTGTAATTGCGATGCTATCGATTGTATATCAATGAATGCAATACATCATGAATCATCTTGAAGTACGGTGAATGCAGGTAAGCAGAAAGGGACAATAGAAGCTAGCTTTTATTGCACTGCGCTTTAGAAACACAGTATAAGATAGCCGTTTTTTCTGAATTTTTCTGTTGAAATTTTTCTTTTGTTGGTATATTTTAGTTCAGTTACAAATCACTCTAACATCCATTGAAAAGGAAATATTTTATTAAAGTCATTGATTTTTCAATTTTTATTATTATAACAATTTCTCATAAGAGGAGGATTTTAAAGTTCATTATCTTATAAGACTTGATAGCACAGATTTTTTACATATTTTTGATTATTTATTAAATAATTTAGAAAAACGAGAATAAACGAGCTTTCTGTTATAATGATCCCCCGTCAGTGCAGACTTTCGAAATTCCCATTTTTATGACTAAGGTAAAAAGTATGAAAGAAAATAAATGCAATACATTAACATGTTTTATCAAACTTTTTAGATTATTCCATTTGCGCTTCTAAAATCATCTAAATCAATAAAAATATCTTTTATGTATCCCAGTGACATGAAGTTTAATTATCAAAACTTATTTTGAGTGTGATATATTTCTTAAAATGCAATACAAAGCCCAACATCAGAATCAACAATAAAAACCAAACCCTAATGCTAATATTCAGAAATGCTTGTGCAATTTTACTGGTTTCAGAAATTTTTTCCAGCAATTAAATCTTCAGTCCAGAAATAAATGGCATGAGAAATAACTAATGACACCTCAGCCTGTGATATTGATGGGAGCGAGAATAGCTTGATTGTAGAGCTGTATTAAAAAATGTCTATAAATCTCAGGACGAAAGAATCCTTCATAATGGGAATAGAGTTTTTGTGTAAGAATTTAGAACATATGAAAATTCATTTGAGTGTGAATAAAATATGGCCGATATGAATCCGATACAAAAATATGAATAACCGTGAAAGCAGTCCATCAGTTTAAATAGTATTTATAAAAGATATTGGTATGAAAATTTTTATTTGGCAAACTTACATATTTATTTATCTTATTCACTTCAAAAAATTAATTTTAATATTGATTTTGTGTTAAATCAGCCATTGTTTCTAAAAGTTACATGACAGAAAAACCTACTTAGGCCGCTTAAAGGGTTAATCAGCTAAATTTAAAAAGTATTTTATACAGTAAGAGTGATGATACGCTTTATAGCTTAATGTTTTTAAAATGTGATAGTGAAAAAGGTTTTTTTATTAAACTGGACTTTGTTATCATCAGGTAGACTTCTTTGAAGACCAAAAGAATTAATGTTGAGTGAATAAAAGGGTGTTTATCTTTTTATTAAACAGATCATTAATTGGAATTTTTATTATTTTAGTATTCAGAATTTTTCTTTGGAAAAGATTTTTTTTTTTATGCATGGGAACCATTATCATGATTACAGATATATCAGTTTAGTGCATATCAGTTTAGTTGAAAATTGGAACAATCTTATTCAAGTTGGAAATTTTCTGAATTTTTACCCCCCCCCCCCCCAATATGGTAATATTAACTTTGTTTTTTTTTAGAAATCTCTTCTTAATCTTTTCATTAAAGAGAGAAAGAAACTATTTTTAAAAATATAAGAAAGTTTTAATCAACATGGTTTTAATAAACTTAAATGAGAAATTTTCATAAAGCATATACATATTTACATAAACTTCTATATACTTAAGTACATATTTTGGATCTTAATAATAATTAAAAAAAATAAATAAAAACAATTACCGTTAGGCAAAGGTATATAGATACGCTTCTCTAGCCTTCTACGTAATGCTTCATCAATGTCCCATGGGAAATTAGTAGCTGCAAGAACCATTACTACTTTACTTGGATCATCAGTACTTGTAATACCTTAAATATTGGATTTTTACCATCCATGAGAAAAGTCATACATAAATTTTTACACATTTATATTTATATTATTATAATACATTTTTTATCTGAGACAATTTCTGGACATTATGAAGGAAAATTACATGTTCTTGATCCAACCCACAATAAAAAAAAGTTAAAGTGAACCTGAATTATAAAAAACTGGTAATAAAAAAATTGAGCCAACCAGATAAGCACTTAGAAAGTAAATCTAGTTCAGCATTTGTAAAGATCATATTTTTATCAGACATTTTAAAGTATATCCAATATTTTATATACATATGTCTGATATATTTAGTATATATCAATATTATACACTCCAATATTTGTAACAGTCAACACAATGCTGATTGTAAATACTTTCAGAATTCATATAAATTAGAAACAGACACATTGTATGTAATATTAAAACTTAATAAAACAATATTCCAAATGTCCTTTTCAAGCTTTTTTATTTACAATGAAATTTTCCTGTGCGACCACCTCCCTGATCAATCATTTTTTTATAAAACAAGATTCATTTCCATAGACTTAATACTAACATTACCTCCATTCAGAGATCATCCCAGTTGAATTCCCTCCATGAACGATCAATTTTTTTTAAAAAGAAAGTGAAATTAATCCAATTTTTTCTGGGTCGCTTGAAGGTTTTATTCGAAAAATGATTCTGGAGAGCTTATTATTTATGAAACTTCTAAACTAAGTTTAGATTTCTTTTGTATTCCAATAAATTTTAAGTGTTTAATAGTTTTGTGCCTTTTCATGGATTTCACTCTGATGAAAAATTATGAATGACAGGCAATTAACTCTCTTTCACTTTCTGTCAGAAAACTCTCAAAGAAATAGAGAAAGTAATGAAATAAATCATTTTTTGTTCCTGTCCAAAAAAATTTGCATTTATTTACTGAACTTCAAAAGTATTTGGAAGGAAAAGTGATAAAAGATAAAATCCTAAAATCAAAGCAAATGTCAATGCATTCATTCTTTAAACTCTGCAGTAATTAACTTCTGTTTTGATACTTGAATTTTTATATTTTTTCCTAATGTGAAAAATAAATTTTAGTAACATTAATTGTTACTTTTTTTTTCAACAATTAAAATCTAAATTTAAACATGACCTCATTAAGAGCAATCAATTTTTAATGGAACGGAGCATGGTTGCTTTAGGGAGGTTTTACTATATTTATTTTTCGCATTTGCAAAAAAATTAAATATCAAACACCATATATTTCCATGTATTTGACTTTTCAATGAAAAATCGTTCAAAATCGAAAACCAGTATATAAGCCAATGTTAAAAAAAAATGAAAAATTCAGTAACTGAAATAAAACAGAAACAAAAAATTCTTTCTCTAAAATTATTTATTTCTCCTACTTTGTTTTATCACATTGCCAAATTTGTTTAATTCTGTTCCACTGGAAGTTTGTATAAATAAGCCTTTAAAAACAAACACCATTTGAAATTAATTCAATGCATGTTATATGCAGATAGAGTGTGACAAATTGCATTAATTTTTTTAAATGTTGACACAGAAGCAGAATTTTCTGAGTCAGTCTGCAGCATACTAAAATTTATCTGCGACCCAACAATGTTAAACTGAGTCTGCTAAAACAATATTCCATAAAATATAAAAAATTATCTTTATAAAGAAAATATGTTAAATATATGAAAGAAAAACCATAAATCTAGAAACTTAAAGAAAATTTAAGATCTTTTAAGCCTATATTTTCTTTTTAAGCTCGTGGATTAATCTGCGAGTTTAAAATAATCTGCAGCGTCCGCTGCCGTGCTGGACAGTTTCTGCTACTGGGAATGTTGAGATCATCATTTTTTCTAAATGGTTGAAAGAATCTTGGATTGAATTACTATAAAAAATGATCGGCCAATCTTTCAAAAATGTTGTGTCAGTAATGAATTGGTTGGAACTGAGGATGATGCCATTTTTGAAGAAGATGGTGATGATGATAAATTAGTCATTGGTGATATTCCTGATATACCAATGAAGGAAAGTGATTTTAAGGAGTTGCTTGAAAATTCTGATAATGACTTAGTCATAGCGAAATATGATTGGGGTAAAGGTCTATACGGGTTGGAATTTCCAGGCCTGGACCAGCCTGGTTCATAGGAAAGTTTTTTCAGCCCAGCACGGCCCATTGCAAAATTCAAAAGTTCAGCCCAGGCCCAGGCCGGCTCATTTATATTTTTACATTTCTAGGCCCGGCCCGTTCTGACCCACAAAATTTCTACTTTTTCTATAAATTCAGATTTTTATCATATAATTAAGATTTTTTTTTTAAATATATGGCATACATATCTATGGAGTGATTTTACAGTATATTTTACAGAAAATACACATTAGCAACATTAAGGATTTCTTAGATTCTTAGACTTTCAACAATCAAATAAAGATTTGTTAAAAACTTAATATAGTTTAGAATAAAAGAAAGTTTAAAAAAAATCATTACTTTTGAAGCTGTATAATAAAAGTAGATTTATGAAAATATTTCTATATCATTTTATTAAAAATTCCAATCTAAATTCACTCACAAATCCAAAGGAGCTACTTTCTGATACATTTCTATTTTTTTTTTTTTTTTTTTTTTTTTTTTTTTGAAAACAGCCAAGATTAACAGGTGCTTTTATTCAGAAACTATGTAATTGAATGGCGCTATTTATTTTTTGATACAAGCAATTTAAGAAAATACTGTCAAAGTTAGCATTTTGAATAGAATTTCCAAAAATGAAGCACGGGAAGGGAGAAAAATCTAGAATCATTCGACAAGAATTTCTTATATCTCAACAAGGTTATGCAAGTATCTTATTTACCAAAAATTAAAAACACTACTCGATTCCAAATACCTTCAATAGTAAGGCTTAACAATTTTATACTTTTATAGTTCAAAATTAATCAGAAAATGTTTTAAACTTTCACGTTATTTAGAGCCGAGTTTAAGAATCACCAAGAAATATATATATATACATAAAGATTACTTTAACATAAGTTTTTAATTGCTATTGATTATTTTACAAATCATGTTGTCTGGCTTACACATCTTGAGAACAATTAAGTCTAATTCCGGCTCGGCTCGGCTCATCTATATGTAGAAAAGCAATGCAAGCCTGATTTCGGTCTGGCAAAAATATAGTCTGATCTCAAGTCTGCTAAAAAAAATATTAAGCCCAAATTACACACACAGTAACTATCAGATGCTGATCTCAATGCTGTACAAGTTATATTTCTGAATTGATGTGTGTCAAACTAGTGTCAGCTCATGACGCACTTTTATACTTATTCTCGTTAAAGCTATACTCATTGAAAGTAGCTCATATTCTATCGTTCCTGCTGAAATCTTTGAAACGAGCCAGCAGGCCTGCTAAATATTTTTATGGACCGTTCAATTTTTTTGCTGGAACGGCTTGTTGAAAAAAAAGTTCAAATTCTGCCAGCCCAACCTGGCTGTTAGAAAATTCGGAACCATTCTGCTGGGTACAGGCCCGTGCAGACCTCTAGATCAGGGACTTATCTACTGTAAAACGAAGGAATATTAGAGTAATTTTTTAAACAACTGTGAATATTTTGTAAGTTTTTTTTATATGTTTGGTTTTTTTAGAATATTAATTTTGAAAAATTTTTTAGACTCACGTATAAGCCGACCTCTCCCCCCCCACCCCCCCCACCCACCCACCCACACACACACACACACACACACACTTTGGAGCCAAAAAATTGCCCAAAAATCCTCGCATTATACTTAGAAATGTATGGTAATTAAAAACAGAAATAATTTTCTGAAAAGTTAAACCTTTTTTACAACCACACTCAGAAAAAAAAAAAAAAAAAACTTTAGAATTCAGCACCAAGCATCAAGAAAATTTCAGATTTTGTATATAAAATTTTTTTTGAAAGAAAATGTTTTTACTGTTATTATTTTATAACCGGTTCTGTAATTCACACTGAATTTAATCAAAACACAAATATATATATATTTAATGAAGCTGTAAGCAAATCATTATCTAAATTAAATAGTTTATCTTTGAAAGGCTGTTCTAAATTACTATTATCCTTTATAATCATTGAATAGATATTAAAAAGTTAGCTTTGAACGTAAAGCTTAGAAACATTTTATTTTATTTATTTATTTATTTTATTACAAAAAAGCCATTATCACATATTAAAGCTTTCTATGTGCAGAGAACAACACAGTTGATAACAATTTAAAAATTCATTTATACTTGTTTTAAAAGAAAAGATAAAAAATATCATGACATGCACAATGTTATTGTAAAAATAAACAATAAATATTTAAAAAAATTAAAATATCAAACAACATGATATTTTGAAAATAAATATTGGATATTTGAATCATGATCAAGGGTTAGAAAACTACTTTTTTTAGTACAGTATGGGACCGATTAGCCAATAAATAATATTTATCTATATATTCATTATTCATTATATATGTACTTAAATATAATTTTAAAAACATAAATATAACAGAATATTCACAAAAAATAATTCTTAATAATGTTTCTAATATTAGCTAACTTCTAAAAATTACCTTCATATAAATTATTAAATACTACTTACTTTGTTTCTACACTATATTAATTTGATTTAAATAAATATTTCCAAGTGTTAGCCAAAATTTCATCAATTTTTTACAATAATTTTTTGAGATATGTTTAATACAATATTTACTTAATTTCACTTCTTTTTGAAAATATTGTTGTGCCACTTTTAGGCATCAAAAATTGTCATATTGTGTGTTTCTCCTAAGACAAAAAACTACAACATGACATCACTTGATCAACCATCTTGGTTGTGGCAGACACACTAGAGGTCTGCACGGGCTGGGCCTCGGCCCGAAGCCCGAGCCCGGCCCGGCCCACGGGCCGATTTCCAATAATGGCATTCAGGCCGGGCCGGGCCTAGTCACTAATCTTTTCGGGCCGGGCTGGGCTCGGGCCTTAATTTTTTTGCTGGAGTATCGGGCCGGGCCTAACTTTTTTTTTCCGTACGAAACCGAGACTGATTTCATTCTTCCTAGTTTTCATGGACCAAAATAATCAGTTCCTATTGAATCTTCCTATATGAAAATCCTTTTCTTGACTTTTTATAAATCAGTAATATTTGGCTTTGCCCAAAAATTTCTGCAAAAAAAGCATATACTTTTAAGCCGTCATTATTCTACAATTAAACATTAGAATTTATTCCTTTTAAAGAATCGCAGATTACTAGGCGTTTTAAAATAGAATTAAACACACACACACACAAAAAAAAAAAAAAAAAAAAAAAAAAAAACATGATTATGATGGAATTTTTTTTTTTAACTGAAAGTTTCTTTTAAAATGTTCATCCATGCAAAATGAATACAACAATACGGGAGAAAAAATATATTAAACATTTACATCTGTTAAGAAGGGAATGCATTTTTTTTTTCGTTCCAAAGCGATTTCGTCTTTGGAAATTTTACCATATACCGCTTTGTCGATTTTTTGTCTCCATTACAGGATATATGGATTAATAATGCTAGTGATAACTGAAACATTTTCATACAACAAACAAAGATTCATTTAAAAGCATAAATATCGCAGCCTACGGCACTTCTGCATAAATAGAGATTATAAACATGGGAAAAAAAAAAAGACTAATATAATTTTTTTCGGTCAGAACTCTTCCATAAGATTAAAGATCAATGTTCTGTAGAAATTCACTTGAGCTCGGGCCGAATTTTAAACTTTTTTCTGGACCGGGCCAAGCTCGGGCCGAAATTTTAACTTTCGGGCCGGGCCGGGTCGGGCCATTATTTTTTTCGTTCGGGCCGGGCCGAAATTTTAACTTTCGGGCCAGGCCCGGGCCTGGAAATTTCGGCTCGTGCAGACCTCTAAGACACACTACAGAGTTCAGGAACTGTGTAATTTCGACGATTCTGTACTGATTTCGGCTCTTTTGTACTGAGCATCATTTTTAACAAACCTTATCTCAAGGTGGTTTATTTCTTTAATCAGTTAGTACAAGAAAAGCAATGTAAGTGAAAAGACACTGGGTGTGAGAGAGCTGTGAGCCTGGTCTTCTCGGAGCAATCCACCAAGTGTGGCAGCAATTAGGAAGTGTTTTTTTATACCAAATTTTATTATTTCTTCAATTTTACATGATGCAGTCTATGTGATTCATTACATTTAAATAATACATCTTCGAGCTGCTTGGGCACTAAATAAAAAAAAAAAATTAAGCAGCTTAAATTTCTGTTTGAAAGAATGTTTATTTTTGCAACCCAGAACGTGACTACTTAGTTGAATGGCTACAGCACAAGTGGCTAGAACATGAATGCTATTTGAAATTAAAACAAAATGTTTTCTTTCTCAGCAAACTTGATGCATAAATATTTATGGTAGAGCAAAAAGTCCATTTATTGATTTTTATAAATACCAAAAACATTTCTGGATTTGTCCATATCAATAACTTTATAGTTCCATTACAAATTGTGAAAATGATCTTTCCCAAACAAAGATATATCATTTAAAATTTTAATAACAGTGAGATGTTGGAAAAATAAAATTTTTAGTTCTTTTTTACATTTTTACAAGAAGAAAGTATTGGATTTGTGAAAAATTTCAACCTCCAGTTTTTGATAGATATATACATTTTAGAAGGTTTTGATCATGATTTGATGGTTTTCAAAAAATGTTAGTCTCTGAGTCTGTTTATCATTTTGTGAGTCTATATGTGACAAAAATTTTGTGGCTGCTCTATCTCAAGAACTAATGCACGGAATTTCACAAAACTTTAGATTTTTTTAGACCTTTATATTAACTGGAGCTGATTAGCCTTTATATTGCTATCCAGAAAGTGCGACAAAGTGCAAAAAATAGATAGCACTGCTAAGCTGCATAAATAATAATTTCCACAATAACTTTTATCTCAAGAGCTAATCGGTGGATTTTCATAAAACTTTAAATTCAGTTAGTCATCTAAATAGTTTGGTGGAAATCACTTAAGAGGTGCCGCTGCTATGCTGCATTGGTTACTTGATTATCGTAATAGCTCTATCCTAAAAACTAATGCATAAATTTTCATTAATTTTAAGATTATGTTAGTTCCTGATAAGATTAGTGTTGTTTAGTTTTTGGTGTATATCACCTTACAAGTGGTGCTGCTATGATGCTTTTGCACAATTTCACAATAGCTGTATTATCTCAAGAACTAATACATATTTTCATCAATCATCAGATTCAGCAAGTGCCTGATAAAAATCTGTCTTGATTAGTTTTTGGTGTAGATGACCCAAAAGTTGGCTCTGTTATCTAAATTTTAAGATATTCACAATAGCTCTATATCAGAAATTAATGCACAAATTTTCATCAAACTGCAGATTGAGTTAGAAATTGACATAATTTGTTGCTAACTAGAATTGGGTGTGAATCACCTAACTGGTGGCACTACTAAGCTGCATTTTTTAAGAAATAGTAATATGTATGAGATAGAAGAAAGTTTTGAGATTGCCATATCTGACTAATTTTTAAGGTTTGGAGCGTCAAGTTGTTGATTTGTTGAAAAATTTTTATAAGTTACATTTAATAAATTTTATGGGATTTTCAAGTAAAATGAGAGTAAACATGATTCTTAGCAAATGTCCCCCCCCCACCCCCCCCCCACCCCCATTCTAACTTTAGAATGAAAAAAAGTTATATTTACCTTCCATCTGAATTAGAAGTTCAGATTTAACTCTTCTGCTTGCTTCATGCTCAGAATCTGACCCCCTCCGTGAACAAAGAGAATCAATCTCATCTATGAATATCGTACTAGGAGCATAAAATCGGGCCTAAACATGTTAAAAAATAGTATTTTATTTTTTTATATTTTACTTATGGAAAAATAAAATGACAATTGAGCTATATCATTGTTATGCAAAAAAGTGAAACAATGGGTATTCTAATATCTTTATAAATGCATTTTTTTCATAAATGGAAATAATGCAAATTATCATATCTTTATTAAGACCAGTTTTTTATTACAAATCAAGAAAAAAATATTTATAATTTGAATAGATGTTTAAGACCATAAAAGAGATAAAGAGTTCTAGAAGTAAAATAACATTAAAAAACATTAATTATATTTATTAAACTACAATATTTCTTATAATTATGACAAAGTTACATCATTTTTTTAAGATTAGTCATTTCACCAGTTCTGAAATTATTAGCAAAATTTTCAAAGGAAAAAGCACTTGTAAAATTGACAACATTTTTAAAAGTCATTCAACTGAAAGCATGTGTTTTCATCCAGATAACTGCACTGATTTATTATGGTGTGTCAAAATGACAAATTACATTAGATTTTTTTTTTTTTTTTTTCCAAAAAAGACCCCAACAACAAATATTGGATTTAAAAAAAGGGTAAGTTTATTAACAATTTAGGGCATAAAAACTTCAAGAAGCTTTGTATCAGGCCTCAGGGAGCCTGGGTCTTCATTGGGATATAGTTGAGTGGAAAAAAAATTTCAGTAGTTTATAAAGTAGTTGGAGTTGGAGGATGCTAGAACTATGATAAAAGAAAATTGCAAGAGAATTGGATTTTTTTTTAAAGAAGCTGCATAAAGAGCCCGAAGTAGGTGATTAATAGGATATCATAGGAGTCACAAAGGGGGTCCCATAGTACTTATTTTATTAATTCTAATTATATTCGGTTTTTAACAACTGGAGGTTTATTGCTTTTATAACGCTATTGAGCATATACATTGCATTACACAAATACATCATTAAAAATATTTAGGGGCTAAGCATATAAAATGTTACTATTTTACGGGAGGGGGGGGGGAGGGGAGGGGGGAGATGGATGTCTGACACATATTATCGAAATATATCTCTAGGAAGAGATGGATATCTTTTGATATTGTTATTATTTTTTATTCACTCAAAATTTTCTTTATTTATTTGTAACTTATCTTTACATCAAAATATTCTTAGATTTTTTAGTCAGTTATTTATTTTTATGGAAATACAAGGTTATTGTTAGATTATTAAATCACCAAATGATTATAAAATTATTTAATTCCAAAATATGTTTTAACCAATATTTGGCATTAATATCCTTCTGTCATATTTGTATGCATATATAAACTGCAGTTTGATAAACCAAATGTGAAGTATATTTGAAATGATACTTGTTTTGTTTACTAATAAATAGATGAGAAAAAAGCTGTTGACCTGTTTTGTAGTTATGAATTCTGTTCCCTATCCTAGTGAGGGGGCAAGTTCAAGAAGACATTATTACTGTTAAATACATTATATGTAACAAAAAGCTGTTATTGAACCCTTTTAAATAGTAGCTATTTCTTAAAAGCGTTACTTGATAAAAGTTCATATGCAACTTTATACTTTGATAAAGTTTGTGAAAAAAATGTGTAACAATATCTGTATATCACCCCAAACAAAAGAAAAATATTCAAAAATATAAATTTCATTTTCAAACATTGGTAATAATATCATTATAAGGGAGGGGAGGGTGAATTTGAAGCATGATAACTTTTGCAATCACAACGAGGGAGGAGAGGAGGGCAAAATTACCAAACAATGTGTAAGGTGGTGTTGTGTTGTACCGCTAAATAATTTAAATAGATTAATTTAAATTTTATTTTTAAAACAACAAAATTAATTTTAATAATTTAAGTCTTAATTCTTGAGGTATAGTTATTATTTTGAAGCAGAAGTTCTGAAACATAAAAACATATAAAAAATAGAGTACTCACCCCAAACATGTAGAGAAACACACAAACCAAAATTAAATTTGTACAAATATTTATTTTACTTAAACACATTTTGAATATCAACGTTCAGGATCCTGATGACAGAGGACTATATTCCCAATTACCATATACATTCAGCTATTTCATCTTGTTATATAGATTATTTTATTATGTATAAATTTATGTTGCATTCTTGAATAGGATTGAAGAAAAGAAATATTATTAAATATTATTGTTGATAAAAATTATTGTTTTAAATATTGTAGTTCGTGGAAAAGAAATTATTGAGAGTTCATTGTATTTAGTCCTTTAGAGATTATTTTTCGTAGATCAGTTCTTTGGAGGATTTATGATATTGATGAGCTTGCTATTAAATTCGTAGAAAAGAAATTATTGAATATTCACTATATTCACTCCTTGAGAGATTATTTTTAATAAATCAGTTCTATGGAGAAATTACGATGAGCTCGCTAATTAAGTGCATGGATGGTATCTCTTGGAAAATAGAACAATAAGAAGTTGTGGCCAGTGCAGATCTATCCAGATATGTTGAAAGGCTAAGCGTCATCATGAATATTCATGCTCGAAATGAATGTAGCAGCGGCAATATTTCTTCAGAATCAATTTAATTCGGAGAGAATCCAGATACAGCAAAGCTGGTGTAGACACTCTCAAAGAAAAATGATGATGATATTACTGCTTCTGATTCTCCCAGATGGACAAAGTCAGCATATCAAAAACTTTTTAATTCTCCATCAGACTCCGGGATCAACATCCAATAGGACTTTCTTCTTCGCCGTCCTTTTTTGAAAAAAAAAAGCCCCAACGCTACGGGAAACATTCCCGAGCAAGGGAGAAAACTGCCGCGTCTTACCAAGCAGGTGGAATAGTTTAGAAAGAGAGAGAATTCAAAAAGACGCCAGCGTAAATTGCTGCGGTCTCTGCATGCTCAGCCAATCAAAAAAAATGGAAAGAAGTTGCTAGTAGAATGCAGAGAAATTCTTAGGGGGAGTTAGGTCAAAAAATATTATCTAGTGGCAACAAGAAACAAGCGGGATTTTAAGAGACGCTACAATTTCATGGAAAAGGGTGAATCATCAGATCGGAATTTCCGTTTCTCCACAAGATGCTCTGAAAATGCTCGCGGGTGGATAATGGCGATGTTGGAATGTAGAAAAAAAATGGCGCGCGTAATTTTAAAAAGAGAAAAAGCTAGAAAAGTATTATGACACATATCTGGTTAAATAGTGGCTTAATCTTGCTGAAATTTAACCAGAATATTAAGAAAAAATAGATTTATTGATTGAATATAGATTTAAAGATGAATATTAAAAATAAAGACTTTAGATTTTGTATATTTCGGACTTAGTAAATATTGCAGAGAGAAAACAACATCGTGAATCTTTAAAAATAACAACAAGTTAGCATATTGCTAAAAGTAAATATTATTGATTAAATTAATGGATATTTATGGGATTATTAAATAGAAATAAAATTTTAAAAGCAAATTAGATTTAAATTTTAAATCGGAAATGTTATGTACGGATGTTATAACATAACACAATGGATAATGCTACATATGCACATTGCACAGTGCCTAATCTAGACTTTAAAAGCCGATGGTACACATAGTATGCCAACCCTGACATTATTATTTCCAAACCACTTATGTCTTTGAATGTTAATAACTTTGTTAGTTACCAATGATTTTTTTTTTTAAATCGTTATCAACAATGCTTTTATACTTCTGCTACAATAGGTAGTCGTGGGAGAAAAAAAAAGTAAACATCCCCGACTAACTTCTCAACAAATTATCATAGAAGAAAATTACTGGTATCGAATTATTGAAAATACAGTCTACTTTTAAATGATGTACATAAAATTTGCCAAAGGGGTCATCTACATATTAAAACAAACCCAACATTATTTTTTCAATGGCAATATCCAATTTTAACAAGATATTTCAAATCTCCGGTTAATATTATGTCTAGATACCAAATTTCAAGTCATTTCAATGATAAACTTTTGAATAATAAACATTCAAAATTTAGTGCTTCTAATGTTAAATTACAATTTTCATATTTTTATTAATATCTCCTAAAATTATACTTCTATTGTGCTACTTTTTTATGCAGCATTAACATTAAAATACCCAAGCATAAATGCATTAAATTTGCAATTTTTATAATTTCATGGTATGAATTATGAAATTAATATTTGAAAAAATATGAATTGCAACCTACATTTTTTTGATGGATTTAGATTTATTAAATCCTACTTTATGGAAATTCAAAGTTTTTTTTCAAGTAGTTTCCAAATTATGCTTAAAAAAATGGCAAAATGATGGTTTAAGAGGCCATCTGTTACAGAAGTGACTAGATATTTTGAAACTTATGCTATATTATAATTTAGCAGTCTTCAATCACTGCTTGAGTGGTGCCCAAGATGCCTTGATCAAGAAGAGGGCTCTCTCAGCTAACAGTCGAGCATGAAACTTCAATTTGGATACAGTCCCTAAAATATGCTTGTTTTAAAATAATTTCTCAGAAACTTTTATTAAGAATTGCATGAAAATTTGTTTTTAGGCTAATTGAAGAGTACAGAGTTCATTTATGCTATCAGAATTGAGTACTGCTATTAAAAAACAAAGTTAGGGTTAATTTTAATGTATAGATGGCCTCTTAAGCTAATTTTATATACATCATTTAAAAGTAGACTTTATTTCCAATCAGTAAATTTCTTCTATGATATTTTTTTGCAGAGTTAGTAGGGACTGTTTACCTACAACTATACATAAGTATATATAAAATTATTTTTCCCTTTGAATTCCTGAGTTTTTTCCCTATTTGGATGATATTGCATTTGTGTTTCTTTCAAAATGAGGCCCCTGGTTAGTGGGTTTACGAGCCATTGGCTCCTTAAAGATTTTGAAAATCTGCAGTTATAGGAACCAAAGAACAGAAAGAATATTAAGAAAAGAAGGGAAAAAGATTTATATTACAATAATATTTCAGTTTGTTTGCAGTTAAAATAGCAGAATTTTACAATTTTTTGCATTACCTTGTGTTTTACGAACCCCAAAAATGCGAGGGAAAGGATTGTATACTAGTTGTAAAATAATGGTTTCATCTATGCTGTACAGCACACAGCATATTATGCATCTTTGACATGGATAGCCTGGCACATATAAACCAAAAATAAAATAATAATTTAATCTATAAATTAAAAATTACATATAATTGGTTTGATTTCACTTTAAACTGTCCAACAAAAAACTAGAGTTTGAATCAGAGTTAGTTTGTTTTTTAACAATTCCAATTAATTTTTTTGTCCCAACTCAGACTCTACAGACTTACTTCCATTTTTTTTTTATCATTTAAAAATTACAATTTACCATTTCAAACAGAAGTCGAACTAATTTCTCTGATTCGCCTCTGTACTTAGATGTCAATGTTGAAGAGGACACATTGAAAAATGTGGTTCTACACTCAGTTGCAACAGCTTTAGCAAGCATAGTCTTTCCAGTGCCAGGTGGTCCAACCATCAGAACACCCTACAAAGAAGAAAATATTTTCAAGAATAATGGACAAATAAAAATTAGTTGACTTTCATACAAGTCAATAGACAGTATAGATTTTAGAATATTTTATATCATTTATTAAATACAACATTATTAAATAAAAATCATCAGTTACAAGTTATTTACATTTGAAAATTGATTTTTAGGAACTTTTATTACATGGCTATATACTAAAACTCAACAGCAGAGAATATTTTCAACAGCTCATGAACTTTAAAGTTTACCATAAAATAACGAAAGTAAGTCTCCCCCCTCCCTCCCTCTATATAAGTGAATTTTTAATTTTTTGAAAAAATGCCATTTATAAGCCTTTTTTTTTTTTTTTTTCGAGTTTTATTTTTTGATGTTTTCGGTCCTTCTGCCTTTTTTTCCTCCAGGAAATTCTTAAGTTTTTTTTTTTCTATATCTCCTAAAAGAATATATCTTATGCATTTTTTTTACCTAATCTTTTCACATATCATTGCACCAGAATAGCATATGTTCCTTACATTATAACATTAATATTTTTCTTGAATTTCACACTCTAAGATTTAATAGATATTTATATTGAGTTTAAGTTTTATGATTTTTGTTCAAATTCCTTTTATATCCAAATTAAATTATTTTATGTAAATTTCTTTCATTAATTTATTATTTGTACTAATAAAAACTATTTAGCATGTAAAAAACAGAATTTTAAAACAAAAAAAATGTTAATTTGATCAGATTTTATTTTGCAAATTGTATAAATCCTGTGAAATTAAATAAATTTCAAATATATCCTCCCCCCCTCTCATCCTCCAAATTTTCCAACCTTTTTCAAAAAAGTTCTAATCATAAGCCTGCTTTAAAATCATTGAAATTTCTAATCTGCTAGAGGGGGACTAATTTTCAGTACTTTACAGCAATTGAATTTGAGCATTTCAATCCCATTCTATACCTTGATAGTACTTTTTGAGTTGATTTATTTATTGAATGATACATTTTAAGAGAAAAACTTAGTACAGATATGAAATAATGTTCATTAACCCTTTCTGGCACACTGTGCCTGGTGTGGGATACCTAATTTTAATTCTGAACTTGGAAATGGCACCAGTAATATTTTAGTAAAATTTTGTTTTTATAATAAAAGCTTAAATTAGGGGTTTCAAAAAATCTAAAATATCTGTTTGTGAATTCTGGTGCCAGTTGATAATTACTCATTTTACTGCCAGATTTTGCCTGTGCCAGAAAGGGTTAATAATAAATGAGCATGAAAATATTCAAATTCAGAATTCATCACAAGATACCATATTTTAAACCCAGCTTCACTATTACTTTAGTTCAAAATATCATTGTGTTTAATCTTCAAAAAACTTTTTTCATTGTAATTTACTTAATACAGTTGAGATCCATTATAACAAACCCAGTATATAACGAACACATGGATATAACAAACGAAAATTTTGGCCCTGCCATCTTCCTATTGTATTTAATGATAATTTATTCTTTTATAACAAACTTCCTAAACCTTACAAATCGGTTATAATGAACATTTTTTGACAATCAACCAAGATTTTTTTCTTCTTTTTTTTTTTTACATTTCCACATTTATGCAACCAGGACACACCAATTTTGAAAAAAAATTAATGTCGGCTGATGAAACATGGTGCAAATTAGTGATAAGTCTTTTTATTAAAGGGTAGGAAGAATTGCATTCTTTATCGTTTATGGTAGCCTTTCTGCAGGTGTTATTGCATATACACCCATCAGTCATTTATTACTAGTTCTATCTCAGCTGTTTAGTAACGTATTTAAGATGAAGGTATTCAGCTACCATATTTAAGAATAATTCGAGATATGGCAGTAATGAAAAGAACGTTTTCTTTGAAGTAAGCTATAATGAAACTCTTTTGCTTAAATTGTAACTTCAGGAGACAAAAACAAAAAAAAAAAAATTTAAATGATAAAAAGTAAGCAAACAAAACAAATTAAAACCAAACAATTTTTAAAAATGCCAGGAATAACTAGTGTTGATAACCCTAAGCCTGGATAAGGTGTAAAGGTTTAGTATAGTCAAGTTTACATTCCTTAAATTGTCTTCCTATTTATCCAAATTAAAGTCGGTCGAGAATTGTTCAGATAATCGGTGCTATATTGTATTTCTATTTATATTCATTTTTTGTTAATTTATTTAGTATTGTATCAGTTTAATAAAATCAATTTTAATCATTTTAATTCATTAATGATCAGATTTAATAGTTTCTATGTATTTTTCTTAATACATCATTGATGAATATACAGATAACAGCTAATGATATGCACATTTTGAGAACTCTAACATTTTTTTTATGGTTCGGATATAGCGAACAAAATCCTCGGTCCCTTGAAGTTTGTTTTAACGAGGCTCGACTGTACAACTTTCACATATAAATTAGGGTGCTCTGTCTCTTACAACTTTTATGCATCAACTCTCAAATTTTTTAGACTTGTGCATTGTTGAATTGTTCTTAATTTATTCATCTGTGGAAACACCCATAACACATCCCAATAGTAAATTTAAAATGCTTGCATTTAAATACAGTGTAACCTCTGAATAACAATTACCCTTGAGACCAGTGAAAAGTGATTGCTCTTCAGAAATGGGTGTCATTCACAGGTTGCATTTTTAAAAAATCAAAATTACAAAAATTTAAACAGAAATACACAGTCATTATAATTAATCCTCCATGCTTTAATATAATAAGAAAATAAAAGATTTGCAGTTGATTTTTTTTTCTGTAAATACTTTCTCCAAAGAGAAAAAAATGTATGAGTTAATTTGCTATACAACTCATCATCATTTTGATTTAATGAAAAAATTTGGATTTCAAGAAGCTTCATCAAATATTCAGTATTTGTGGATTTTGGAAATTTTGGGTGATTCTACAATGCAATAAATAGCCAAAGGTGATTGGTCACTTGCAATTTTAGACATTTTGTTAAATATCTGGAATATTAAATGAAGAATTACCCTGAAACTCCAGGTGTGTAAACATAATAGCATAGGTCATACATTTCTGTGAAGATTTTTTCTGTGAAGATTTTTTCTGTGATTCCCCATTTGGAACTGTCAGCAAATTGAAAGAGAATAAAGCTCTTTAGGAAAACACTGTCAAAAATAATGTAGCAAAAGCGTTCAAACTGTGTTAATTTTTATGTGGATAGCATATATATTCAAGAGTAGAGATGTAAATTTTCCGAAAAAATATAAGTGGGCGGAAAAGTAAAAACGGAAAAATTGGAAAAATTGATTTTTCATGACTGTTTCTCCCAAATAAATTATATTTTCTTAAAGAATATTAAATAATAAATTTTTTTTCCCATTTATATGTAATAAATGAAAATTATTTTCACTTTATATTACAAAATAAAAATAAAGTAGCAAAGCCTGCTTTTAAAAATTTAGTTTTTTTTTTCCACAGCCAAAGAATTTTTATTAAATTCTATTGTTTATTATATCATACCTCTGTTGAAATGATTTTTCAGTTACATGTTTAACTACCAATTGACCTAATGTAAAAACTTGAGCCAATATGTCTGCAGTTTGGAATGAAATAAATTATGCATTCCATTTACATAAGTATAGTGTTTAAGTAAATGATACTAGTTTAAAGAAATTATGGCAGTTTTGTCATTATTATGAATATCAATATTCAAAAATTCCATTGTTTGTTTAAAAAATGTATATTTTTACATTATTACTTTTTTTTCTTGGAATTATAATTTTATTTCCTTTATAAAATATGTTTAGTTTTGGTATAGCTTTCCAATCTCAACTCAAAAAAGTTATTTAGTTTTATAATCTAAATTCAAACAAAACTAAGTTTTACTTTGGCTTACTCAGGTCTGCAACTAAAAAATAGCGTAGGATTTATTGACTGTTAAATTTTTACTCTCTAAAACCAGATTTTTTTTTTTTTTTTTTTTTTTAAAGTTTAATTAAATATAATTTTTTTCTTTTTACTCTGAAATCTGGTATTCTATTCTTGAATAAGAAACCATATTCAATAATGCTTCCACATGGTAATTTTATATTTCTAAGAGTGGAACTCAAAAGTTATGAAAACAGAACACTACAAATAGAAAATGCTCACTATTTGAGGAATTAACAAAAGCAGTTACATACAGAGATAAACTTCTACTGTGCTTTAGAAAACTACAAAAATTCAAAGTTTAATTAAGAGGGAAAGTATAATTTGGAACATAGTTACTTGCAATAAAATATAGGTTTGTTTTTTTTTTTTTTTTTTTCATCGCAGTTGTACTTTTCTAATGCAAACTGTCCATGTTTTTGCAACATTACTGTACATTATGGAGGTAAAATGGAGGTCAATTTTAGATTCAACACCTTGAAAAAACATTCAATTAATCAGCTATGACGAAATCTTGAAAAATGCAGCTAGTGCCACCTATAGGGGATTTACACCAAAAACTAAACAACATGAATATATATCAGAAACTGTAGTTTGATTTTTTTTAAAAATCGTCCTTGAGGTAAAGCTATTGCGATAATCATGAATAATGCAGCATAGCAGCGTCATCTGTTGAGCAATTTACATCAAAAATTAATGAGCACGAAGTTATGTCAAAGATTAACTTAATCTGAAATTTTATAAAAATACATACATTTGTTTCAGATAGAACTATTGTGGAAATTATGAATAATGCAGCATAGCAGCACCATCAATTTGGTGATATATACTAATAACTAAACATCTTGGGTTTATATCAAGGTGTAACTGAATCTAAAGTTTTGTGAAATTATGTGCATCAGTTCTTGAGATCGAGTGCCCATAAAATTTGTCACATACAGACTCACAGAGTGACAGATATTTTCCAAAAAACCATCAAAACGTGTTCAGGACCTTCTAAAAGTTTTAAATACACCAAAAACTGAAAGTCAAATTTTTCACGAATTTAATACTTACTTCTTGAAAATATAGATTAAAGTAATAAATGCATACTTCAAAATTTTATGTTGAATTTTTAATTTTATCATTTCCATTAATCAGCATATTATTGCAATAATTTTACGCATGAATTAATTTTTAAAAAGAGAAGTTGCATTTAATTACATATCTAGATTTTTTTTATGTAATCAAGTTTTTGTGAAATTGCAAACTTTTTGTATATACTTGTACAAAATATATTCAGAATTTTTGAATAAGAAATTATTAGTATATTTAGGTTCCTATTTAGACATTTTTAATAAGGTTATTTACATACATATATGCAACTTCATAAGATTTAGCTGCTGTATGGCATGAGATTTTTTTTTTTTTCTTCAATCACTGCACTTGCGAAAGATTCAATTTGTTGATTAAACTTTTTCTGAAAAGTCTATTTTCAAGAGAAATTTTGCAAAGGGTCTTGTGTTTCAATCAAGAAAAAAATGTGAAGAATCCTTTCAAGTCTTCTCAAACAGATTTCTGCTCAGAGATCAGATTTCCCCACATTAAAATTTTCATGTGAGACACTCAACATAAAAATAAAATAAATAAAAAGTATGGGAATGTAGCTATTACAAAATTTTCACTATATTATTTCATAAATGAAATTTTAATTTTTCCAGTTCGGAAAAATTGAAAAATAAGTCTTCGAAAAAAAACCGAAAAAAAAACGTTTTTTTTTCCCAATTTTTCCGGGTTTTTTCTGAGCATTCCCATCTCTATTCAAGAGAAATTAAAATATTTATAAAAACAGTCAAAATTTTACTAAGTGTTTTGCTTATAATTTGCAGAGTTCTTAATATAAAAACTTTTCTTTTCAGAAAATATGACAAACAACATTCTACACAATAACCTGTAATCAAAATTGTATGAAAAATGAGAAGTTTACTAAATAATGTTTCACTGTGCATACGAAATGCACTAAAAATATAAGGGGCTGTAACGGTATATCCATTGATTAGTGTCAACATAGCATGTACAATATTGCACATACTACTATATTTGGATAAAGTCTCTCATTTTTTTTATTACTTAAAAAAAAAATGAATTTACTGTATTGATGATAATTTTCAGAATTTTCTATTTTTGAGACTTTCATAAAAATTGCTAGTCCCACCAGCTTCCGAGGGGTTTGACTCTCTAAGATGGTAGATGGGAGGTGCTGGGTTTGAAACCAATTACACACGTTAGCCTAATCATTTGGAGTTTTTAGTGGTTTTCTCTGAACCTTGGATTTCCTTGCGTAAATACAGGTTAGGTTAGTTTAGAATGACCCCTCATGGATGCCACTCTGACTTAGGGCCTATTTTCCCTGTGTTGATAATTGACCATCATAAACGCAACCAACCAATAACAGGCCTAAAAATGACTTTCTTTAAAAATTTTATAAGAAATATTGGAATTTTTTCAAGGAAATATAGGAGTTTTTATTTATATGTAAATAAAACTACATATGTTTTAATACACTAATGTATGCAAGGATGCTGCAGACGCGCTATAGCGCGTAAAATACACAAATAGTCGGCGACGGGACGCAGAAAAATAGCTCTTACACGTCCTGTGGGACACATAATTTCGTTAGAAGATCACAAAAAAAAGACCGACTTTTTTTTTAAAAATGGCAAAATAACGACTATTTTTCGGCAAATTTCGTCAAAGGATTCGCAAAAGGATCGCGAAAAAACAAAAAAATTTCATCTAAAAATCGCGATAAAACGGCAAATTTTGTCACAGAATTTGAAAAAGACAACAGATTTTGACAAAAAATGTTGAAAAAACAACAAATTTTGTCAAAAAAATTCGGGAAAAGCGGCGAATGTCAAATAATTTCAATTAAAACGACAGATTTCATCACAAATCGCGATAAAGCAAACAGATTTTGTCGAAAAATCGCAAAAAAAGGCTAATTTCGTCACAAAATCTAAAAAAAAAAAAAAAGGGCAGATATCCTCAAAAGATCGCGAAAAAATGGCAAATTTCTTCTATAGATTTGTGAAAAACCAGTGAATTTCTTGAAGCAATTTGCAAAAAAAAAAAAAAAAAAAATGCAAGTTTTGTCAAAAAATCCTGAATAAAAGGCAGATTTTGTCAAAAGATCGTGAAAAAACTCAAATTTTGTCAAAGAGACACAAGAAAAAAAAAAAGTTAATGCCGGGAGTGAATTTTCCTGTTCCAAAAACTAATTTTCTTGCTTCAAAATTATTTTTCTTACTGCTCTAAAAATGGATTTTCCTGCTTCACAATCAGTTTTTGACTGCTCCAAGTCTTTACAAGTAAATGTGACTCAGGAAAACACCCATTCATTAAACAAAAAGGTCTCATTACTTTTCTCAATGAAAGAATTTTTTTTTTTTTTTTTTTTTTTCAGCAAAAATGTCTTTTTCAATAAATCAGTCTTGCCCCTGTTTTTAAAAGAAATGTGAACAATAGTGATGCTTGTTATCTTCTACATTCAAATGTTTAATATTTTACAGTTAAATGTGTATCTTGCACATTTATTTTCAAACAAGTAAAGAAAATTTCTCTTAATAGTTTAAAAAATATATAATATTGGTTTTATTTCTTTATTTATTAGTAAAACAATAATTATTGCATTTCATTTTTCTTTTGAAAATGAACGACTTCAATTTTTGCATCTAAAAATATGATTTATTCATGGGAACCTGTTTTTAATAAAAAGGGACTCAGAAATTTAGAAGTCCTGGATCCCGGGTACCCTGGATTTTTCAAGTCCAGCAACATCCCTGTGTATGTAATAACACAGACATCAACATTGTCAAGACTACATAATAAAAGTTCACTCCTCTATTTCAGAAATTTTTAACACACTTCAGGATTAAAAATATTGGTTTCAGGAGTTGTATGCAATTTTTTTTCCTGCTATATTTTTTATATATTTTTACAATTATTTTCTGAATCATCACCACTTATAGAATTTGCATTTGTCAAAACAAACATAATAAAGCTTATAAATCTTTTTTTTTTTTTTTTTTTTTTTTTTTAATAAATTTATGTAAAATAAATTCCTATACCAAAGGGAAATCTGAGTAAAAAAAAAAAAAAAAATGTTTGTTACGGAATATTAACCAGAAACAGATGCTAAACTATTTATACAGTTGTAATGAAAACAAAATAGTCTTTCATAACTGGGCTGCATGCAAAAGAGATAAATAATAATAATAAAAAAAAAAAAAAAAAAACATTCTTGAAAATTATTTTTAAATCATAAAAAATTAATTAATTGAGATACATTGGCAAACAAATTACATTTTAAAGAGATTTTTTTTTTCTCACTTAATAATATAAAATTTGAAGTTATACTAAGTTTAGAAGAAAAAAAAACCGCAATAAAGTTGAAAATTTTTGGTCTGATGTTGCCATTGTTAACATGACATCAGTGTTACTCACAACAGGTTTTTCCTAATATAATAAACACACACATGTAGTATAAGGAATACCAACAACAGAACATTATGAAAAATACTGCAAAATCTGAAATATTCACAGTTTCTACTAATTGCCCATAACGATGAAACAACATCCATTTAAACCTTTGTAAGGAAAATAAAAATAATCAAAATTAAGATTTTACAATGTATTTAATAAAAATAGTTTACGGATTTTAGAAACAAGTTCATATTTGGTAGTTGATGAATTATACAGACATGCTTTGAATGAGATTAGAAAAACATTGCATGTCAAGTACCAATAATTGTTATTAACAGTCCAGGATTCTGTTATCTTCAGAACTTCGGAAAAAAAAATATATATATATATAAATATATAAATAGATTGATCTATTTACCTTCCATGGTCTCCTGATTCCCTTGAAGAAGTCAGGCATCCACATAGGTAAAACCACAGCTTCTT
The DNA here is from genome assembly GCA_964019185.1 of Maratus speculifer. NCBI lineage: Eukaryota > Metazoa > Arthropoda > Arachnida > Araneae > Salticidae > Maratus > Maratus speculifer. The sequence continues at coordinate 90,029,486 of OZ025296.1, forward strand.
CCAGTAATTTTTTGGCAGCTTCAAGATCAGCAATATCGTCCCAACGAACACTGGGATTTTTTTGTAAAATATCTCTTTCAAGCATTTCAACAAGATCACGGTCATATGCTGATCCATCAAATTTTTTCTCTTCTTCCTATATAAATTAAATCACAAATGTAAAATACTTAGATATAATTATTATCAGCTTCTGAAATTACAAATAATTAAGCATAAAATTAATTATTTTACATTCATTTGTTAATTTTTCACAGAGGTGTTTGACTTTGATTTAAATCAGCTTGATTAAAATCATGATTTAAATCAACTGATTTTTTTTAAATCATTGATTTAAATCTTTTTTTTAATTGATATTTACATGGATAAGAATCAAATTCATCATTTATGTTGTAAAAAAAGTCACCACTCATGTCTGATTAAAAACTTGCCTTTTAAAATTGTTATATAAAACTTTTATAAATTCAAAGTACTATAATTTCATGAAAATAAATGCAGTTGTATTAAAACATTATCCATCCAAAGAGCCTTTCCAAAAAATATTAATAAATGCTGTCTCTTTTTTAAATTATCACTTCATTTCTGCAAGTTAGATACTTATACTATAGTTAAATTTATTTAACATAAAACATTTAATTTAATATTAGTTTCAGAGGAGAGTTATTTCCTTTGAAATAGATTACACATAGTTCATGTGTTTCTTTTATGTTTAATTGCTTAGACCTGTAAATTTCTGTATCCCATATGCTAGTGATTGAGGTATTGATCAAATAATACAATCAATAATTAGACAAATTATAGTATGATAAATTTTTTGCCTGCTTGTCTAAAATAGAATTATAGCATTTCAATTTCATCTTTTTACTATAACTAAAAATATGATAATAGCTGTGACTAATCCCTTTTTCCTTTCTTTTCCTAGAATTCATTACTTACTGCAATTGAAAGTATAAGAAATATTATTGTACCTTATTCATGGATCTGTCCAGGATTTAAGTGTCCTGTTTTTGTAAAGTTTTTTAATTAAAAAAAAATCTATTTCACACTTTTATGAACTTGAATTTATCATTATACATAGATTTTTGTTTATGTTTTTAACAATATTGTTTATTTATACAGTCGAATCACATTATAATGAACTTCAAGGGACCAAAGTTTTTGTTCATTATATCTGGTGGTTCGCTATATCCGAACCGTTAAAAAATGTTAGAGTTTACAAAATATGTATATAATAATTACCTGATACCTATATATTCAATAATGATGTATTAAGAAAAAAACGTAAATCTATTAGATAGGATCATTAATGAATTAAATTGACTAGAAAGACAGTTAAGCATCGATTATCTAAACATTCGAGACCAACTCTTGTTTGGATAAATGAGGAAACAATTTAAGGAATGATCCTGATTACACTAAAATCTCTACACTTTATTCAGGCTTAGGATGACTAACAATAATTATTGGCACATTAAAAATCGCTTTATTTTTTTATCATTTAAATTTTCCTTTTTTCATCATCTTGTGAACTCCACAGAGTATAATTTAAGAAAAAAAGTTTTGATTATTGCTCGCTTCAAAGAAGATGTTCTTTTCGATGCTGCCATATTTCGAATTATTCTTAAATACATTAGTTAAATAAGTTAGCTTAAATGCCTTATTGAAATGTGATGACAGAAGTAATGGAAAATAACTGACGGGTGGACAGGATCACACTTGCAGAATGGCTACCATAAAAGAGAAAGAATGTAGGTTTTACTACTCTTTGATAAAAAGACTTATCGTTAATAAGCACCATGTTTTATTAGCCGGCATGCATTTTCTGATAAAATTAGACTCTAAAACCTTTTTTCACATCAGCGGAAAAGTAAAAGGAGGAAAAAATCATGGTCGACTAGGAAAAAAGTTCGTTATAACCGATTCTTAAGATTCCGGAGGTTCGCTATAAAAGGATAAAATAGCATTAAATACAATAGGAAAACGGCGGGACCAAAATTTTTGTTTGTTATAGCCGGGAATTCATTATAAACCGGGTTCGCTATAACGGGGTTCGACTGTATACATAAAAAATGTATCTAATAGGTGTTTTTGATGACTTTAGCTGCTTTTGTTCATGATTTTATTTTTAAATGATATTTGTGAAAGTTTAATTTTAAAGACAGAAAAGTTTAGGAAAAAAAAAAAATTTTTAACACAAAGAATTTTGTAAAGGGCTTTTTTTTTAAGATAAAAATTTATTTTAAGGTCCTGTTTTAATATTTAAAAAAATGTGAAAGGGTTCAAATTTTTCCAATCAAAAATTTTCTCGATCAAACAGATCTTGTTATTTCTAAGCTAAGCTATCATTCCTATTGTCAAGACAGCATGATTGACTGCTGAAATTGTCAATGGCTGACGGCTACATAACACAGACAATTGATAGTTTTAGGCAAAAATTATTTTTAGAAGAGGTGTAATAGCAATAGGCAAATAGTGCAGTGATGAAATATTGGGGATTGAGATGAGAATGAAAAAATGCAAAGAAAATTACAATCTATATGATAAAGATAACATTAATGAATCTGAATTAGTTGGAATGCACATTCTCTACTGCATTTATTATGTGTTTAAATGTAATAAATATTATAGGTGTAATACATTAATAAAAAATGAATAACTTTAACTTAAGAAGAAATCTATATCCAGAAAGTGCATAGATATATGTATAACAATTTAAATTTAATAGTAGAATAATAAAATTTTAAGTTTTAAATGAATCTTAAATGCAACAATGAATCTTATTTGCAACAATTTTTAATTTCTATTTAAAATATCTTGAATTCTTATGTAGGAAATGTAATAAAATGAAAAGAAATGTGTAAAATTATACAGAAAAATAAATTAATACATGCACTTATGTAAATAATAATTCGTAATTCTCCAAATCCTGTAAAATTTCCGAACAAGTTTTTCTAAATAAAAAATCACAATCAAACACAAAAGGAAAACTAGTCGTTGAGGGCCACCGTAATACTTACCCATCATGGATAGGCATATGAAAATAAAACATGTGAAAACTATTTATACAATGCATTGCAATTCCAAAACAAAATTTAAATATTGTTAATATGCATTTTAATGCTCTATTAATGAATTGCTGATGTACCAATTTCGACAAATTATATAAAACGCCAAACTACTCAAGTAATACCGAACTGTGTAAAAGAAACATCCTTTTAACTCCAAAAATAATTATAATATAAACTGACAGTTTACTGCGTTGGATTAAGCGTCTCATTTTCAATTAAAATATACCTCTGAATTGAAATTTGAATGAAATACAGGGTCATGAAAAATCGAAGAATGTGGAAAACAGGATTACAATTATCCCGGCAACTAATAATCCGATCGACTTCGTTCTACATGCAAAATGTGTGTTATTGTATTGCCTTTTACGTCCATTCCTTAGAACAAAGACATTCGAAAATTTTTATATACCTTTCATCAGAACAAATTTTTCGAGAGTCCGAAAAAAATAGTTCCAGATAATCGAGGTTGCTGATATTAAATAGGCTTCGTCCCATTCTTACATACTAACTACATACAAAATTTCAAGTCTTTATCTCAATTTGTTCGGGAGATAGAGCGTTTACAGACAGACTGACAGACAGACAGACGGACGGCACAAATTTTTTTTCTAAAAATGTTTTTCGGAATCTCCACTATCTAAAATGTGTAAATCCGTCAAAATTTTTTTTTCGATTTTCAAAACGATTGCAAGACTTACCCTATACTACGTATGATGGGTAAGTAAAAGAAAAAGTCTTTAAAAATTCACGGTATTTTTTGGTTAGCCAGGTGCCAGTGTTATACATACATGTATATGTATAGATATATATGTATATATAACACTGGCATCCATTTAACCGAGAAATACCTAAATCACAAATGATAAAATGTATTACTATGCATGTAACTTTTAACCTAATGTACATACATTAGGTTTAAATTTTGAAATTTAATTCCTTTTATGCATGTAAATAAATCATCAAAAAACATGAAAAAACTAAAAATGTCAATTTATTAAATATATTTTATTTCATTTTGAATAAAAAATTAGTTATACAGTATTTTATTATCATTTTGTGGCTAATTGTTGCAGGGAAAGGGCTGAAAAAAGAAGCAATTATAAAGCTCCAAGGATAATATAAAAGGAAATACTATTTTTTTAGATCATGCTTTGAAAATATTAATGAATTCTAAAAATCAGTAACTAAAAATGCATTAAATTTACCTTCTCTTCTTTAACAGCATCTTTTTTACTTTCCTTTTTAGCTTTATCTTCTTTTTTAGTTTTTGAATCTGAACCTCCTTTTTTATATCGGTCTGTATTTGTTCGACTATTACTACTAGGTCCACTACGTGCACCAGATGTACTTTTAGTAGGTTCATTTCTTTTTACAGTACGGATTGGACGGACTGGAGGGCCATGCCTGTGTGAAAAAGAACAAGTTTTGTTAAAATGTTTTATTATGATATAAATACATGAATTTAAATGGTTATTCACAGATGTATTTTGTTCATAAAAAGCTAAAATTGAAAACTTAATTAGAGTTCAATGAGTTTGACTTATCAGGAATAAAAGATGCTTAAAGGGAAAAAAAATTTCAAGCTATGCAATGATGAATACAATGATTTTTGTAATTCAATCTTTGTTAGAGGATATTTACACAAAATAAGATTCCCTCAGTAACTGGAGAATTTAGCCATTTTGAGACTATAGATTTTCTCTTTCCCATGGGTTTGCAAAAACCTATGGAAAAGAGAAAATCTAGCATACTAAAGTAAAGACTGATATCATATGAAAAACTGGTGGAACCAGAGAGACAAGTAGAACTCAATCTATAAAATGATACAATAACAAATTGGCAAATATATTCAATATAACAAAGTGCGTAGAAAAGAAATGTAATCTGACTGTGTGTAAAACTCATGAAATTACCCCAATTTTTGTTAGCTGAAAATGTGGACTGAGCTTTACTGGTGCCTTAAATTCAGTCATAGGAAAAGAAGTATTTTTAATGCACTCCATATTCCAATAAATAATAACTAATTAAAAAATTTGGGCACATAAGTTACATGCTATGTAATAAAGAACGAGAACCTAAATGATCCCTTCAATACAAGGTGTGGACAAAATTTCATTCCAAGGGTTTTTGATAAGTAGAAGATGAAAGCTCCAAGTAAACCCAAAATCTTAAACATATACGATTCAACCATACATTAAATATTTCTGTTCAAAAATATTTTTCTACGTCAATTCCTCAACAATTTGACTATATTAATGTTATATGCTAATTATTACTTTATGATTTATATTCGTTTAACCAGTGGATCTTAGCTGATTTGAGATAACACAACTATATATTATACTAACTATTTTGGCCAGTAATCATTTTCAGTATGGATAATAGTATAACTCTGAATATAAGGCACCAGTAAAGCTCAGTCCACATTTTCAGCTAACAAAAATTTGGGTAATTTCATGAGCTTTACAGACAATCAGATTACATTTCTTTTCTATGCACTTTGTTGCGTTGAATATATTTACCAATTTGTTATTGAATCATTTTATAGATCGAGCTCTACTTGTCTCTCTGGTTCCATCAGTTTTTCATATGATTTCATAACTTTTTCTGATCCTTTCAGGAATTTGATCAACCACCTCAACTAATAAATTTAAACTAATATTAGTATTAGGTTAAAGTTATTAGTAGACATATTAGTTTGGAAAAATACCGGAAATAGCGCCAAGCTGGCGTCACTTTTGTTGAATAATTTTGGTCATCAGATTTGCCGACATATCGCCAAATTTGCCACCAGCTTGGCGATGTTTGGTGACAGAACCGCCCCCATGACAGTCCCCTCAACAGTTTTGTGGTACCTATGCAGATTTTCATTTGTCTGTTGGTATCTACACAGATTTTCAGTGTTCTACTTCCCAATCGTTATTTTTCTTACATATACAAAGATTTTTTCTAAATTACCTTTTTATAATGAAATATCTGCATTATAGTAGCTGTTTTGACTTTGAAAATATTCAAATAAAGGTTTGATATTGTTTTAACATAAATTAAGTCTCATTTTATATATTTGTTTATGAAAAATATGTATTTTCTGTTTCGAATAATGTTAACTTCAAAAATCCACCAGGAAAATCTGAATTTTTACAGACTTATAAAGAAAGAACACCTGTTATCTCTTTTTTAAATTATTGTGCTATTAATTAGTGGCAACTTGAAAGAAATGATTAAATTAACACTTAAAAAGGAGAGATTTCTATAATGTTAAATTATGGAAGGAGTAGCGTTGTAAAAAATTTTAAATGGATGCCATGTCTTTAATATTGGATATTTTTTGACAGCACTTTCGAAAGGCACATACTAGTGATGGGCGATTCTGGAAATTTTGAGAATCGATTAAAATCGATATCGTATAAAACAACATCGATCATAATAAGAATCGATTTCTCAGTTCTAGAATCGATACTAGAATCGATATTTCGATATTTAGGTTCACACAGAGAAGATCCAAATTACTAATTCCAAAACTTAGACAATCAGCAGGACCGTAATTACCGCCTCCCACCCCCCCATCCCCATTTAGGGAGGCATAGAATTAAGCTATTGCAGATTTTAGAGTCGGATAATAAGAATTTTAAAAGAATTTTAGCCCAAAATTTAAAATGATTGTCACTTATGGTTTTCAGTTACGCAAAAACTTTGACAAATTTAAGAGACATAACTCAACTAATAACAACACTGAGTAACTTGGCATTAAACCGAGCATAAAGAGTGCCAAGAGCGTGTAACTAGGATGGGGAACAAAGAGAATAGACAAAAAAAAAAAAAAAAAAAAAAAAACTTTTTTTTTTTCTAATGCCAACCAAATGTTACACGAGATAGTTTGGAAGAACATAAAATATGCCCCATTCCCAAGGGGTCAGGTAACCCCCACTCTTGACGGAAAGGCGACCATAGCCCAAATGTATCTTTTGTCGAATTTTCAAAATTAGGATTTACAATAAAACAGAACGAGAATTGTACATTTTAAAAATTGCATGCATACTTTGAACGGCCCATTTAGTAAAGATTAGCGAGGAAGGGGAGGGGGGCGAGGGATTAGAACGAACGAACTTTAAAAAAAAAATAATTAACTAATAACCCAAATAACTGAGCTTCTAAACAAAAATATAGTGTTTAACTTAGTGTTGAATTCTTGGGGTGGCCCGCGGGGAACATGCACTCTTTGAAACTATAAAAAGTGCCAAGAGCATGTAACTAGGTGGAGAGAGGGGTAGTAACAGAAAAAAACGAGGAGATAAAAGCTTTATAAAGATATGTTACATGAGATGGTGTGGAAGAAACAAAAAATATGCCCCCCACCCAGGGGGGCAAGGTGAATCTCAAACGGACAGAAGGGCGACCCCGGCCCAAATGTATCTTTTGTTGAGATTTCAAAATATGGATTTATAACAAAATAGAACGAGGATTAGACTTTTTTTAAATCGCAGTCATAATTTGAACGAACCAGTAAGTTAACATTGGTGAGGAAGGGGGGGGGGAGTAGAACGGGCGAACATGAAAAAAAAAAAATAGTGGCACTCTGACAGTGCCGATAGAAGTGAAACCTTGAACAATTACGTGTGCATTTTTGAATCGTTAGGATGTATAATTTTGAATCGCCAGGAAATACTTTTAAATGAATAAAAAAAGGTTCTATAATATTAAAAAAAATATTAGTGTCAAAAAAAAAAAAAAAAAACGCGATACCATATGTCCAGCTATTGTAGTTAACTCACTATAACTACTTTCCTACATTTTAAAACGCGATAAATACACCAACCAAATTTAGACCATACTATCGATACCTCAATCCTTATCCAAATAAATCATTTTGTTTTAATGCCTGTTACAATATCTGCAGATTACTTTTTGAATTATTCAAATCGGACATTCCATTCAAAAGATATTACGAATTTAAAGATGACAATCTAAAGAAATAATAGCGCTGCTGAGTACTCGGTGGCCAAAAAGCTTAGGGATTATGTGTGCAATCAAACGATTGCGGGTTCGTACCCCAGTTTCGCTGATATGTATCAATGTTTTTTTTTTTTTTGAAGAAGAAGAAGTTTGAAAAATTAAAATTTTAATACATTATGGGTCCGTAATGTGACCTGAAATGATGGGAGAAAATTTCTTTTGCTAGATTTGTAATGTATGAAGCATAAGCTTTCAATGGACATATTGTATCAACAAAAAACCCCTCTGCCCCCCCCCCCAAAAAAAGGTCCTATAGGGAAAACCGGGAAAATGGAAAAGCAAAAAGAACGGCGAGAAATGGTTAGCTATACTAGAATTTTTCTCATCACTGTCATTCCTATAGAAGCAAAGTTATAGCCTTTTAAAGATTGAAATGAAGTGAAGAAATAAGCAAAATTAGGTGAGTGATCGACAGGGGGGGGGGAGAGAATCCACAGCTCTGGGGGTGCCATGTAGCTTAAACTTTTAAGTTAAAAATGGTAGAAAATTAAATGAGCGAAATTTTAAGGTATATATTGGGGGAGGGTGCAAGCCCACCCCCCTCAAATTTTTTTTTTTTGTTTCTTTTGAAGAAACAAAAAAATATGCCCTCCGGCGGGGCGCAGATAAACCCCAAACGGGCGGAAGGGCGACTTTTTATTTATCTTTTGTCAAGGATTTAAAATGTGGATCTAAAATAAAATAGACCGAGAATTGGACATTTTTAAAACTAAGCATATTTCGAACGGCCCTGTAAGTTAAAACTGACGTGAAAGGGGGGATTAGAAGAGACAAACGTAAAAAATAAAACATAATAAACTAATACTTCAAATAACTGGACATCTAAAAATAAATATAACGATTTAACCTAGTGTCGAATTAATGGGGTGGCCCGCAGGGGATTATCCCCCCCCCCCAGAAGTTATGAGATTTTATGCTTTTTAATGCACAAATTGCGATTCCCCAGTGGTGACCATCCCCCTCCAAACCTAATGACGCAAATCCCCCCCCCCGCCGCAAAAAAACCCTTCATACTTTAACATTTCCCCCCCCCCCCAAACATAATACAAATTGTAAATTATATTCTACCTATAATCTACTGCACATTCAAGAGATAGCGAAATGAGAATAGCAGAATGAGCTAATATTGCCCTTATCTAGAATTTAAAGAAAGAAAACATAGGAACATTTCTGGAATTAAATTTTGAAATATTAAAAAATTAAAAATCTCCCCCCCCCCAAAAAAAAAGTACTTTTTCTCAAATTCCCCCCCCCCCCCAAAAAAAAACTAAATTGTATGACGCATCTTGCGTCACCAAACCCCTCTCTGGGCACCCGTGCACAAATTGCGATTCCCCCTCTCTTACAGAGCTCTAAAACATGATGCCTTTCTCCGGAGTCGCAGAAAAATACTTGCATTCAACACTGATTTAGCCTAGAAAGAAAAAAAAAATCGAAATCGAATCTAAAGATCGACATCGAATCTAAAGATCGACATCGAATCTAAAGATCGAAATCGAATCTAAAGATCGAAATCGAATCTAAAGATCGAAATCGAATCTAAAGATCGAGATCGAATCTAAAGATCGAAATCGAATCTAAGATCGACATCGAATCTAAAGATCGACATCGAATCTAAAGACCGATCTTACGGGCAGAATCGATTTTACAGTTTTACTTTCTTTTGTAACTTTACAAGAAGAGAGTATTAGATTCGTGAAAAATTTTGACTTCCCGTTTTTGATGGATTTATATATTTTAGAAGGTTTTTAACACGATTTCATGTTTTTTAAGAAATATCTGTCTGTGTGTGTCTGTCACTCTGTGCGTCTGTATACGACAAAAATTTCTGACCGTTCTATCTGAAGAACAAATGCACGGAATTCCACAAAACTTTAGATTTAGTTTGACCTTGATATAAACTGAATCTAATTAATTTTTGGTGCATATAGCCTAACAGGTGGCGCTGCTATACTGCATTTTTTGCGATTTGCGCAACAGCTATATCTGATAAACGAATGAACGGATTTTCATCACATTTTAGATCCAGTTAGTCCTTGACATGAATTGATGTTTTCTGCATTTTGATGTATATAGCTTCTCAGATGGCGCTGCTATACTGAATTTTTCACAATTTCCACTCAGCGCCATATGAAAGGGGGGGGGGGGAGGCGAAAGGAAGCGGTCGTTCCGAGCACGAAAATTTAGGGGGCGCCAAATTTTTACTACTAACATCACTTCTAGCCTATCACAAGAAAAAGTTAATGGGGGGGGGGGGAGGGCTAAATTGGAACTTTGAACCGGGCGCAGTTCTCTTTTCGCACGCCCCTGTTTCCATTTTAGCTTTATCTCAAGAACTAATGCACGGACTTTCATAAAAATTTAGATTCAATTAGTCCTTGATATTATTTGATGCTAATTACATTTTGGTGGAAATCGCTTAAGAGATGGCGCTGCTATACTGCATTATTCATGATTAACGCAATAGCGCTATCTCAAGAACGAATTTTCATCAAAATTCAGATTCAGTAAATCTCTGACATAGATTAGTGTTATTTAGTTCTTGGTGTAAATTGCCCAGCAGGTGACGCTGATATGCTGCATTTTTTAGCTCACAGGCTATCATAGCCTGAGAACTTATGTGCCCGTCCGTTCTGTATGTTCGTGCGTAACGCGATAACTCATGATAAAAATATCGGATCCACTTGAAATTTTGTATATAGGTATATCCTGATAAGGCGCTTCCCTGATTAGTTTTTGGAGTTCATTCGATATGTATAAGGGGGAACGGGGGGCTCACGCCCCTCCCCTTAATGGATATAAATGGGTTTTTCATGCAGAATTAACAGATTTTGTCCAAAATTTAGATATAGGATCATTCTGATGAGGCGATTCCGTGATTATTATTATGTTTTCATTGAATAAGTATAAACAGGGGGAACGGGGGGCTCATGCCCCCTTCTTTAATTGATATAAACGGGATTTTCATGCAGAATTAACAGTTTTCGTTCAAAATTTAGATATAAGATCATTCGGATGAGGCGATACCGTGGCTGTTATTAGGTGTTCATTGAATAAGTATAAACAGGGGGAACGGGGGGCTCACGCCCCTGCCCTTAATTGATATAAACGGGTGTTTCATGCAGAATTAACAGTTTTTGTCCAAAATTTAGATATATTATCATTCTGATGAGGCGATTCCGTGACTGTTATTATGTGTTCATTGAATAAGTATAAATAGGGGGAACGGGGGGCTCATGCCCCCCCCCCTTAATTGATATAAACGGGATTTTCATGCAGAATTAACAGTTTTCGTTCAAAATTTAGATATAGGATCATTCGGATGAGGCGATACCGTGGCTGTTATTAGGTGTTCATTGAATAAGTATAAACAGGGGGAACGGGGGGCTCATGCCCCTCCCCTTAATTGATATAAAAGGGATTTTCATGCAGAATTAACAGTTTTCGTTCAAAATTTAGATATAGGATCATTCTGATGAGGCGAGTCCGTGGCTGTTATTAGGTGTTCATTGAATAAGTATAAACAGGGGGAACGGGGGTTCTAATGCCCCTCCCCTTAACTTGCATAAATGGATTTTTCAATCAGAATTGTCAGATTTCGTTCAAATCTCTGAATAGTTTTGGAAGTTTAATGGTTAAGTATAAAAGAGAGGAATAACTCCTCTTAAATTATATAAATGCTAAATGGGTTTTTATTAAGAATTATCCGATTTGCTCTGAATTTTGGATATAGATTTTTTAATATGATAAAGCATGTACTTGATAGTTTAGAAGTTCAATGATTAAGTATAAAAAAGGAGAAAGGGGAGAGCTGTTTCCCCTTCTTAATTTTTTTTTTCGAACGGAATTAACGAAAATACAAGGCTGTAATGTACAATTAGTATGCGTAGCCTATGAGCTCAATGCCATCAGTTTAACTGGGCAATATTCTTTTTATTATGATTTCGCAATAGCTGTATCTCGCGCTTTCATGGATTTTCATCAAAATTCAGATTCACCTGGTACTTAATAAAAATTGATCCCGATCAATTTTTGGTGTACATCACTAAAAAAAAAAAAACGCTATTTTGCAAGGGGGGGGGGGCGGGTTCTGAGGTTTCTTTAATTCTTCTATCTTAGAAACTAATACATTGAAATTTTGGAATTGGCACATCCGTCTATTTTATCTTCGACTTTTGAAGGAAAATGAAAATTATATTACCTTCAGAGAAATCGATTAAAAATTTTAAAGTATCGATTAAATCGAGTTGGCCGTAGTATCGATTAAATCGATTTAAAAAATCGAAATCGCCCATCACTAGCACATACCCAATTTAAAAGCTTTCGAACAAACTATTACACATTGCTGAATGTTTCTTGGTTCGTGTATTAATTGAATTGTTTGTCCTTTTATCTTGTTTCACATGGAAAAAGTGACAAAACAGGGGTTCTGGATTTCCATAACTAATCGGTGGATCTGAATGAAATTTGATAAACTTTGAGGTCTGTAATAGGACATTTCATCTATTCAATTTTGACGCAATCCGATGATAGGGTCCAAAGTATTAAGGGACAAACTTTGGACTTTAACATTAGAGATGCATCTGAGCTCTACTATACAGCACTATTGTGCTGTATGATATTTCTGAAATAGTGTGTGTCACCCAGTGTGTGAGAAGATTTCTATGTCTTGTATTGTGATCAAAGTTAATCTTTTAAAATAAAAACCAACTATTAAAAGTTTCTGTATTTGAAATTGCTATTATTTAAAAAGACTAGAGTGGAGCTTCCATTTAATGAAGTCTCGTCATTAGACTTAAACATTTCATTATGTAGAAAATTCATTAAACAGAAATCAACTCAAATTCATGAAATTCATACAATGAAATATACATGCATAAAATGGAAAAATATATTTTAATTCAGGCAATAACTTTTTTATGAAATATAGACAAATGAAGAAAATTTAATTAGAATAATGCATAAAAAGCCCCATAATGAGAGGCAAACAAAGACTGAAGCATAGCATGAGTTTCTTTTTCTCCTCAATACTTAAATTCATTAACTTAAAAGTCTGTAATAGTGCAGGTTTCTCATAAAAAATAGATTTTTCATAAAAATTTTCAAGCTTTTGTTAGTACCTATATATTTCACCCATCACATTTTCGTGAAATCCTTTTCTTTTTGTATCATTGCTCTTAGCATTTCTTCTTTTGAATAGAAATGATTAAGTAAAAAAAAAAAAATTCATTTTCATACAATCCACTGAAATAAATTTATACATCCATTGCAACAGCAGTATCTCTGCTTGAATGTTATATATGTACAAAAATAAAATAAACTTTGTTATATAGAATATACTTTTCATAATATGGACATTAATTTGCATGTTAATGACATTCAAAGTCAAGGTTCAGCAGAAAATTTTGTTAAGTGGAAAACTTCAGAGAGATTTTGTTAAAAAGAAGTTCAATTGTATCAACATACATTACTGTAAAAATACACTTTAAACACACAAACCTAGAGTTATAATGCAATGACATTTTATATGTTGACCAAAACAAGATTGCAACCAGCTTATTTTCAAATTATTCAAAATTCAAGTGGTAGAGATAGATTCATACTTCCCTCATGGTCAATTTAATGAAAAGTTTTTAATAAGATAAAAACTTCCTATTTTTACTTTCTTCTATCTTCAATAGAAGATAGTATTGTAGTTGAAATTTTTTTCGATGGATTTACATGTTTTAGGGGGTTAGAGATTCCAAAAAAAATATTTTTACAAAATGTCTGTCTGTGTCCATATATCACCATTCTACCATCAAAAAGTGTATGAAGTTATGCATAGAACTGAACCAAATTTTTTGTGGATGTTTTTAGCTGTGGCTAGCAGGTCCTCCTTCAGTTTTGAAATATTCTGCCGGAAGGGGGGGCTGCAATCGCGATGTTTGTGCCATTTTCAATATTGTACTGGCCAAAAGTATACAAAGTTATGCATCGAACTGAACCAAATTTTTTGTGCAAGTGAACGACTATGGCTAGTTGGTCCTCCCTGAATTTGAAAAAAATCTGCCAAAAGGGGGCACTGCAATCGCGATTTTTGTGCCATTTTCAATATTGTACCGACCAAAAGCATATGAAGTTATGCATCGAACTGAACCAAATTTTTTGTGTAAGTGTACGACTATGGCTAGTTGGTCCTCCCTGAATTTGAAAAAAATCTGCCAGAAGGGGGCACTGCAATCGCGATTTTTGTGCCATTTTCAATATTGTACCGACCAAAAGTATATGAAGTTATGCATCGAATTGAACCAAATTTTTGTATAAGTGTATGGCTATAGCTAGTTGGTCCTCCTTGAATTTGAAAAAAATCCGACAGAAGTGGGCACTGCAATACCAAATTTTATGCCATTTTCAATATTGCATCACCTAAAAGTGTATGAAGTTAGTCTTAGAACTGAACTAAAATTTTTGTATATCATTATTTTTTGGTAAGACAAGTGGCTCCTAATTTGAAAAAAAAATCTGCTGATCATTATATTGTCCATCGGATCGTGCAGACACAGAAATTCATTTTTACTCCGATTAATGGACTGAAGCAGAAATTTAAGATGAAAATCAAAGTTGGATGGTATTGAATTAAAACTATTAAACCATTAAAATGAGTAACTATTTTTTTTTAATATTAAAATGCACGTATGAGATAGAAGAAAGTTTTGGGATTGGCACATCAAACTAGTTTAATTTGATTTTCTGGACAGAAGCATTAAAATTTTATCTATTTTTTCAGTCTCAAGAATTTCTTCAAGACTAGAATTAGTCAGGAGACTGAAGATATTGCTTGAACAATTATGATTTTATATCATAGGATACTATGTTAACTCTTTCACTGTCCAAAGGTTTTCATGAATTTTTATAAGAATGCTTATAAATTGCAAGATATTTATATTAATTAATCACAGTTTGATGCTATTATATCTTTAATATCATTTCTTTCTATGTATGATTCAAAATAACATTCCATTTAAAATATTTTTGTCTACAGCCATTTAAATATGATTTCTAGAAATGGAAAAAGCCGGGCCAGATGGTTAAAGGTTTAACAACATACATGAAAGACTTATTGTCTAGAAAGAAAGGCATCATGAAATAAACAGGTTTAAGTCAAGGAATGGGGAGATTTTGAAATTTTATTTTGACTAATATTCAATTTAACCTTTCATCAATGTTATGACAAACGGGATATTTATTAGACTTTATTTTCATATATCATGCCAAAATTGAAATTTATTTTTTACTAGTGATTAGAGATGGCAAATTGAGTTACATTTGTTTAGTAGATTACACCATTCCAATATTAGATTCCAGTGTGCTGTTATTGTTAAATATCTTATGTGTTAAATAATTCTTAACCCAACAGCCAATAATATATTTTTTTTTTCTAATGTGCCTCTAATTATTATTACAAAATGATTTGCATTACTTGCAGCATAATTATTGAGTCATAAAAAGTATTCCATGTAACTTCTAATGGAAATAATTATAGCAAATAAGGAAAAAGGTAATAATAAAATATTCAATTGTATTGTAGTTTAATATAATAAATCTGATTTTACATTTTGTGTCTGACACTAACTTATGTTCAACTGGTGTAGGAGGTGGCCAAACATCTGGATCTCTAGGAGCAGCTGGTGTCCAAATATCAGTGGGTATAGAAATGTCATACGAAGGGCGACCTGATATTGCTCGATCGATACTCAATTCAGTATTAAATTCAGAAAGGACATTCTGAATTTCTTTCACAGCTTCATATTCTTGTGCAATTTTTTGCTGAATCTAAAAATATATAAGTCTATTAGATCTGCTTTCATAATTTAAATAACAGTCTAAATTTCTAAAAATTACTTTTACCCCTTGGGGACAAACGACTAGCATACATGCCGCATAAGTTGCTCAGAATCTTTAATTATTATCACCAGTTTTTTTTTTTTTTTTTTTTTTTTTTTTTTGTAATTTTTTTCCTTTTTTAATCTGACAATTTTCACGATTCAATAAGACAACAATCTTTGATTAAAGATTAAAAATTCTGTAAAAGACACTTGTCCCAAAAGAGTTAAAATAAAAAACCTATAACTGATAAGGGGGAAAAAAACTAGTTTTTGCAAACCACTTACATGCAAGCCTTTTTTACTTTCAAACTATAATATCTAGGGGTGTAAATACTACTATTACAGATAAATTTAATTTAGACAACAATATATAATAAGCATAAATCAAATACTTTGAAAATTTTAATACATAAGATAAAACCTTTAACAATGTTTTAATGCACAAATATGAACAAACATAACACAAAAAAAAAAAAAAAAAAAAAAAAAAAAAAAAAATCACTTAGAGCCATTACAAGGATTTCTAGACTCCCTTCCTCAGTGTGAAAAACTTTTGCTTTCGCCTTTTCAATCAATTCGTTAGCCGCAGCCAGCATTCAGGGCTATAACTAAGAACCCATTCCCTCGCCCCCAATGAGGAAGAACATCTAGCAATCCTCGAAACAGCTATATGTGATTTTTTTTATGTATTTGTGCATTAAAACATTGAAGATTTTATCTTATGTATTAACAATATCCTCTTCAGATCTGATATATCCTATAGGATACATATTTTTACAATTCACGCAAAAAAAAAAAAGTAAAAAAAAAAAAAAAAAGAGAAATTGATATGAATGGAGCCAAACAGATAGCAGAACTAAACAAAATAGTAAAGAGTTATATTGTTGAGATGTTAAGATGCCATTTGTAGAGTCCATTAGTAATAAAACACTATTAAATACTAGTAGCCTTCACTGGTCAGTTTCTCTAAAAGAATCTTGAATGAAACAAAACACAGCTAACAAAGACCAAATTAGAAAAAAAATATTTTCTTAACAACTAATCAAATATTCATAATTGTTGTGAAATTCGTATAACCTTAGATTATTGAGTTCAATATAGATGCTGGTAATTTAATAGATATAAAATTACTAAAGTGCTGCATTTAACTATTTTTTTAGAAGACTAGGGGGGCCCCGCCCCCCTGCTCGCTATGCTCACCACCCCACCCCCCCCCCCCTGCGTAATCGCTTTGCGATTCCAAATTATTGTCTACTCCTGCTTACTGCGCTCGCCAATAACCCATGGTATGAATAAGCAGTTGCAGACCTTTCAAATGATGTGTCACACGACTGGTGTTGTAAAGAAATTAAAAATGTGCCCCCCTGGTGGGCAGAGTGGGAGGCGACACAAAAGACATCCATATGAATAAGCAGCTGCAGACCTCTCAAATGATGTCACACGACTGGTGTTGTAAAGAAATTAAAAATGTGACCCCCCTCCCCCCCCTGGGGAGAGCAGAGTGTGGGGGTGACACACAACACATCCATAGTATGAATAAGCAGTTGCAGACCTTTCAAATCTTGTGTAACACGATTGGTGTTGTAAAGAAAATAAAAATGTGTCCCCCCCCTGGGGAGCAGAATGGGGGATAACACACAAGACATCCATTATATGAATAAGCAGTTGCAAACCTCTCAAATGATGTATCTAACAACTGGTGTTGTAAAGAAATTAAAAATTTGGCGAAATATTACAGTTATCGCCAAGTTAGCGTCACTTTTGACAACTAATTTTGGTCGCCAAATTTGGCGATATATCGCCAAGTTGGCAACAAACTTGGCGATTGTTAGAGATGGTAACCTTTCCTCTCTTTATGGTAACCCATATGGCGATACATAGACGGAGCCCTTTCCTGATTGGTCTATTCGACTCATGGAAGGAGTGGACAACCCGGATTCGTTAGTTCCGGAAATCTTCCACATCAGCATCATTCCAGGAGTCATTCCTTTTAAGGCTAGTTTTTTTTTACTATAGAAGGATTAGAGGGGCTCTGCCACTCTGCTTACTATCTCTCTCCCATGCAATCGCTTTGCGATGCTAATTGGCATTGCAAAGCAATCCATATTGTCTAGCCAACCCCAGATGCAATTGTTACACGTTTCCATTCTGGATCTTTTCGTGATCCCTTCTTTTCTATGCATCGATTTTTAGATTCAACTTGATAAAAAATATGCTCCTCTTCTTCCTCCAATTTTTGATGCGCCCTCATTCTTTAAATTCATATCATGTGTTATAAACTATCTTAAAGTTTCAAACAGACCATATTTTCTAATTTTGTTCTTGCCTTTTCCCCTCTGCTTCCCAAAATGTGACACACTGTTCTTATTTATGATTTTTTATCATGTGTTATAAACTATCTTAAAGTTTAAAACAGATTGCCATGTTAGATTTTCAAATTTTAACAAAATTGCATTCTGATAGCTCCACATTCTACCACCAGGGAGTGCACTCTATTCCTAACAAAATTGTATTTGAATGAAACTCTGTTAACCAACTTATCAATAGATATATTACTCAAAGGGATGGTGGTCTTAAGCAAGAATTTAAGAAACTTGATGAAATTCCTATTTGATAATAGTGATAACTAAACTTTTCTCATCTTAGATAGATTTTGTAAGAAATATTACCTATTGCATTCTCAATGGTTCAAGTGATAGGTCCAATTCTACTGCCAAAAAAGAAAAATAAACAAGTGGGTAAGTGTGATCGGAGATTGCGCAGAGGGTTTTGTTTAATATCTCCTTCAAAATATTTTATCATTAAATAAACAAACAAAAAGTGGTTTTTTGGTGGCATTTTGGATTTATTTACCAATCACGCCAACCAGAACAGAATACTGAATTCTTCCCCCAAATGCTGCTTTGATCGCATAGATTTGTTGATTTCTCTATAAGTATCTACAGATTTAGTGAAGGTATGCAAGTAAATAAAATTATGCATAAAAATAAAATGTTACAAAGCATAGCCTAGCATAAATTTAAGGGAGACCAAACCTTTCACCAGAGGCAGCTAGTAATTTAAATGAGCAGGAATTTAATAAATTTAAAAAAAATGTTTCACTTTGTATGTCAAAATAGTGGATAATTATGATGTAATATGATGAAATAAAAACAATTAAACATGTTTTTCATGCAATTTATTTAATCCATTAATTTATGTTACATACATAACAATTTTATTTAAACTTGCGTGCAATAATTAGAAGAAATGAAATTTAAATTTTGAAATTTATGCTACTGCAAATTTTTATAGCCTATAAGCTACCACAAATTAAATAGTATCATTATAAAATGAACTCCTTGGACCATTGTGAATCCAAAAAGGTATATAACACCAAGTCCCCAGACTTGAACTAAAAACCTTAATTTTGGTTTCTGGCTCAACGACTATATATAATCTTTTTTATTAAAGTGCTTGTAAATAAAACTTCATACACAGAGCTTATAAGTTTCGTTTTAGATTATGACTTTTTTATATAAAGCTGAAAATAAATGTCAATAGATTATTGTTTAGGTATTATGGAATTTAACATGTTATTTAAATTTAAATTAACCTAAATAAGCCTCTCATAGAACATGAATAGACAGGCAAAGTGCTTTAACACTAAGATTTATTTAATTTTTTAATGCAACAATTTATAAATTAATTACAGTAAAACAGAAAACATGCTGTAAGTTCACAAATTTTAAGAACCTGTGCTCAATGAATTTGAAAATTGCACCAATAAACTAAAAATGTCTCTTTCAAAAACATGTATAAAGATTTTATGCAATTACAAATGGACAATTTAAACTCAATAGAGTAAAATATTATTTATCCCAATCATTACTTTGGTTTCAATTACACACAGACATTTTCAATTTGAAATATAAAATATTTAATTAAAATAAACAAGTAAAAGCAGTTAAAACATGTGAGATTTTTAAATATCACAATATTATGACAAATGTGGACGATGAACTAATACCTGCTGCCATCTCTCTTTTCTAATTGAATCTGTAATAGTAGTCAAAAGTCTATGAATTTGCTGAACTGCACCTTGGTAATAGACTAAAGCAGTTTCATAATTGCCAAGGAGAGCATATTCTCGAGCCATTTTTGTATCTTCACAAATATCTCGTACACCAAAACTCATTTCTAAAATATAAAGGAGATATTTCAAACAATAATATGCAAATTAATATAGTAATTTTAATTATCCATGCACCATATAACATATATAATTGATGCTGAAATAATAAAAAAGATTTTAAATGGGAAGGGGAAAACAAACAAACAAACAACAAAAAAAAAAACATAGGATAGATGTGCCAGTAATAGACAATCCTTAAAGTTTTTGGTTTATAAAATAATAACCAATAAAAATTTTGCTTTTATTATTTTTTCCATAACTCACCCTGCATACTTTATAATTTCCCATTATTGTTGATGCTCTTGATCAAACCAATCAGGAAGCAAAAAATAATGTTTTGAAGTTTCACCATTTTTCAGTGAAAATCTGAATGAACATGTTAAGAGTGGATTTCATTTAATAAATTTATATATTCTTTATTTTGTTACAAAATTTGCAGCTTTTTGTTTTGGAAAAGTAATAAAAAAACTTTTAATTTTATACACTGATAGTCACTAATAAAATTTCATTAAGTTTTAAGAGGAAGTGTCCATTAGTGGGATGCTTAAATAATCATTTTCCGGTAATGAACACTTCATAGGTAGAAAAATATTTCGTTAATTGCTAAAAATGAGATTTCAATATAATGTGCATAAAATGTTTTGGCTTAATTGAAAACCTAATCAAATTTATTTTTAAATTACACTTACCAAAATGTAATAACACCAAAACTATCATAAATAGCTATTTTTAAGTTATTTTAATGTGGTTAGTAAAATTTCAATATTTTATTAGCCACAATTTCAATATTTTATTTTTATTATTGTGATTATTTTTTAACTGAATATAATTCGGCCTTGCATGTTTTATAATCTGGCAATCAAACCAGTTAGGAAGCCAAAAATATTGTTAAAGAGCACAGCTCAAAAGGGCTCATAGAGCTTTTTATCTCTGCCAATTCCGATAAAATCAATTAAGATACAGAAAGAAGTAGTTAAAAATCTATTTTCTATTTTAAATGTTTTCTTATTCCTCTTTGAAAAAAAAAAAAAAAAAAAATGTAGTGTTGATTAAAGTTATAGTAATCATGAAATATTAGTAAATCTGCAAATCAGCAGCATCAAACATCAGTTCTACAGTTTTATTTTGAATTATTTTATTTAGTATTTAAATATCACAGTATCATTTCTTTCATATTTGTAATATTAATTATTATAAGTATAATAATATATCAAGTAGTCTCTGGAAGTTTGTTAAAAATAGTGAGACAAAACTGTACACTGATACTCCAAAACTTTTTTATTCCCTTTTTTTATTATCACCTTTTAAATCCTCTGTTGTCTCAATAATTTGATAGCTGTAATTGGTTGATATTTAGTAGGTGTTGTGTAAGGTAATCTTCATGGCAACATATGCTTACTTTAAGTTTTAACTATGGTTTTGGCAACAGTCATTATAAAAATTTTAAATAAATATGTTTTGGCAAATTCTTTGTGTCTATCTTTTAAACTATGAAAAGCATTATTAATTTAATTAATTAATGACTTTTAATAATGCTTAAATATATTACAGTGGCAACGAGTATAAATTACCTTTCTAGCTACCAGACAGAGCTCTGGAAAAGGGGGGGGTTACATTTTTTTACCATAGAAGACAAAATCTCAAATTTTCCAGGAAGGGGAACATTTGAAAATTCCGGTGAAATGCCCCCCCCCCCCCTTTGTGAAACCCCTTGAATTCAACACTGCTCTTTTCAAAAACTGTCCTTTTACTAGACAAAAAAGTGCCCCTTTTCTAACAAAAATGCCATTTTTCTTAACAAAGAAGTGCCTTTTTCAGTAAACGCCCTGCCCCTTTTCAAAAGAAATGTGAAAACGAATAATTACAGTTTCCATGCATGCAGCTGTTACTACAGATGAAGTTCTGAAGTTTTACCTAATTAATATTTTAATAGGTGACACCCCAGTTGGCATGCAAATAGATTCAGGCAGTTCAGATTCAATTACAGTACAGAACCATTTATCTGGAATGGTTGGGTCAGATGTGTTCCAAATAATTGATTTTTCCGGTTAACTGGTTGGGCATTAAAGCAGCATCCATTTGATATGTTTTATGAATTATATGTGGTGTGGTTCTGGTATTACTTCTAATTTTAAATTAATTATTGGATTACTTAGTAAGATCAAATGTTAGAGTTTGAAAGAAGGTAATTTATGGGAATTCCTAAGGGACAAAAATTCTTCTGTTTTCTTAGCATAAAAATGAAAACATCTATAATATAACCATATATGCTTCCATTTCAAATGCTAGATACTGTTATCAAACTATAAAATTGTTTCACGCAATGTATATGTCAAACTGGCAGTGTATGTCACTTTTTTCTACATAGATTCTAACCAGTCTATTAGAAATATCATTCCAGATAACCGGATGATTCCAGATAACTGGATAAATGGTTCCATACTGTATGTCTAAAGACAAATTTGGTACTACTAGGTTATCCCGTCGACCAAAATTTTATTGCCAAATTATAAGATTAAATGCCAATAATGGATGATCGTGAATGTCAATTCAATGACATTAAATAAGATTCACTTGTTTAAAACATCATGAAGTGGTTTTTATTTCGACTTTTTATTTGTATTCTTATTAACATTCTACTAATTATTATTATTATTTTTTAATTATTATTTAAAATAAAATTTACGTCAATAAGTATAATTTGGCTATTAGTTTGGCGATTTGTATAATTTGGCAAAATCTGTCGACGGGATAACAGAGTAGTACCATAAATTTTAATAAATAAAATTTAATTAATTTAAAGTTAGGTACACTTGAAAAATCAGAAATTTTCTCGATTGCTATTGTAAGAATCATAAATTGTACTGATCAGGTACAAAAAGATCGAATTTTCTCGACCAGTTTCGTAAAAATTGCAAATTTTGTTGGTCACTTTCGTAACAAACCCAAATTTGGTCTTTCATGCATGGATAGCTGCAAATTTTGTTGATCGGGTATGAAAAATCGGGAACTTCAGTGATGAGACACAAAAAAATCTTGTTGATTGTCTCCTTCCCTCTTCTTCGTTCATAAAGTTCAAACTTTTTTCGGCATAGCCACTTACCTTTGTCTTTTAGCATCTTTAATAAAACAAAATTTTCTCTCCTGAATAGTCAAAGAATATATTACATCTTGAGAATAATCCTTGCTATATCTGTTATGTATACAAACATAAAAACTGCTATATATCCTTACCAAGTGAATTGGATATTTTGCAGGTTAAGCGAATCTAAAAGGGGGTCATTCCACGTGAAATCAACCAATTTAAAGAAAACTTGTTGCATCATAGTCACAGATTTTTTTTTAATTTTTACCATAGACAGAAAAAGTAGTGAAACCCTCAAATCTGAAATTTAAAAATAATATTCGCAATATTGGCTGAGATATAGCCATTTGAAAATTGACCATTTTTACTAAATGGTAGCGATCTTGGAATTTCATCAGTGTATAAAAGTGCCCATAACTTGACAACTAATGGCTCAAATTTTATAAATCTGGTACCAATTTGAAGCTATTTGTACAAAGAATGCATATTTTACATTAAAACAACATTAAATTTTCATTTATTTACTTTTTATTATGTGCAAACTGAAAATACCACCCCAAAAAAGGGCCGATTGTAATTGCCCATAAAAAAAATGAATCATCATGAAATTTTCTGAAACTTGGTAAAAATATTGCTCCATGTGTGTACTTTAAATAATAAAAAAATTGGAGAGGTAAAATCTGTTGTTTAAAAATAAATGATTTTTTACATTTAAGGTGTCACTAACCAAATAATGATTATTTTAGAATCTGTAAATACTCCTAATTTAAGAAATAATGGTTAAAATAAAAATTTCTAACATTTCAATTAATATATTGTGAGTATATTATATAATTCAATAAAGAAATATAAATTTGCAGCTATTTATGCTAAATATTCATATATTAAAAACAAGTAAATTTTCATTTCTACAATATTTTTTATTTCATTTAAAATAGGAGATTATAATTCTCAAAACATATTTACATAAATATTAAATACCTTACAAGAATGGACTACATAAAAAATAAATAAAAGCCACATAGTATTTTTTCTTAAAATATTGGAGAAATATAAATCACAGTTGAATTCATTCACTTATGTAGTTTAAATAAAATAAAATAAAAAATATGTAAATTATATATATAAATTTGACCACATAAATTTCATTTTTTACGTGAAAAAATGTCTTAAATAGGCTCTATGTATAGGGGAGAGTGGGGAGGAATGGGATACTTTTTACAAAAATTAGAAAATCATTTTTGTTTGACACAAAAACAAAAATTTCGTTTTAAATACAAAATAAAACACTTTTTAATGTTCTTGAGCAGTATAGCTAAACAATTTTATAATTAAAGAAATTGTAAATTTCAAAATGTGCCCCATACCTCCCCACTAACAGACAGGAATGAGACAACTATAAAGCAATATATTATACGAAATAAATTATTCTAGTGCTGGCTATATTTACAATCTAATAAAGATTATAGGTTGATAAAGTCTGTGCTTCAACATCAAATTCCAGTATCTTCATCAATGAAGGGATAATTCAGGATTGTTAGAGATTATAATCACTCGTTCTATTTATATATATTTTGAAGTAAATGAATATATTTTCAATGCTATAATTAATATACTATTTTTTAAAAGTATTTGCATATTAGCAATTTATAGTCATCTTATCAAAAAGTAAGAATTAGACATGTTCCTTCCCCCCCCCCCCCTTTTCCTGGCATGTCCCATTATTCTCTCTACCTTCTTTTATTTTAAACAGAAATACTGCTTTTAGGCATAATTTAAATTATAGTTAATATACAATATAATGTTCTATAAATAGAACTATTACATCTATTCATAAACAAATCATTAATATACAGAAAGCACAAAAAGTATATGAAGTAAATTTACTTTTGATTTTTGAAATAATCTTTTCTTTATACAACTGCAAGCTTACGTCAACCAGCTACTTTTTTCAACTGAAGATTAGGATGCTATTGCTTCATGTAATGTGTGATTGATAGCATTTTCAGAATGATACATAAAGGGAAAAACCTACTGTCCCATTCCACCCCACTCTTCTCTATATGTAACGTAAATCTTCATTTATATGTATTGCATTTACAAGTATTTTATAATTATACATTATAATCCTTAATTATTTCCTTATATTTTTCAGTGTAAAAGTTTTTCCAATAGTATACATTTTTTGCAGAGGAGGATGGGATTGGGAGAGAATTCCTACAAAATTAGTGCAAAAAAAATTTTGAATATACATTTACATCAACTTAGATCTTAAAAAATTTTATTTTAACCATTATTTTTTAAATTAGGAATACTTAGAGATTTTAAAATGATCATTACTTGGTTAGTGACACCTTAAGTGCAAAAAATCATTTATTTTTAAACAACAGATTTTACCTCTCCAATTTTTTTATTATTTAAAGCACACAGATAGAGCAATGTTTTTACCAAGTTAAAAAAAAAAATTTATGATGATTCATTTTTTTTATGGGCAATTACAATCGGCCCTTTTTTGGGGTGATATTTTCAGTTTGCACATAAAAAGTAAATAAATGAAAATTTAATATTGTTTTAATGTAAAATATGCATTCTTTGTACAAATAGCTTCAAATTGGTACCAGATATATAAAATTTGAGCCATTAGTTGTCAAGTTATAGGCACTTTTATACACTGATGAAATTCCAAGATGGCCACCATTTAATAAAAATGGTCAGTTTTCAAATGTCTATATCTCAGCCAATATCTCTATTACTTTTAAATTTCAGATTTGAGGGTTTCATTACTATGTCTGTCTATGATAAAAAATTTAAAAAAAATCTGTGACTATGATGCAACACCCATTGGTTGAATTCATGTGGAATGACCCAAGGGTATCCTCCACTTTGATTGAAAACATATTTTTTATATGATTATGGAGCACAGTTCACCTTCGAAAACAAATTCTCTCCATGTTATTGATGTGGCCCTCGATTGCCCAGCCATATTTGTAAGTGGCCTTACTCTTGAAAAGGTTGTGCACCCCTAGTTTTCACCATAGGTTAAACTGCATACTGTTTGCTTATCAAAATATGCCTCATAAATTGCACAGAAGACTCCAAATGAGCTTCACCAGAAACAAGAAAACTAAATTATTCCCTGGTATAATCACAAAGAAAATTAGTGAAAGTGATTATTTATTGGTCAAGTGGGCTTTGTATATATGCAGATCATCTAAGAAAGTACATACTTCAAATTCCTGAAATCTGTGTACATCACAGAGAACCACGGGATTATGCAAGTAGATCTTCAGTGACAGCCATTGATTCTAATGCAAAAATAATTTCTGATTCAGTGAAGGATGTGACATCTCAAACATCAATAAAGACAACCGAGGCAGTATAGAAAGAGCAGATTCTATCAAGAGCTGTTAAAACAACTAAAGAACTCTTGACTGCTATGAAACAAGCAACTTAAAACTCCAAAACCAAAAAGGCTTATAAAGCATCCAAATCGATTAGGTTTGTAGTTCTATAGGTGAATGTCTGATTTGTAAAACAAAATTTTTAAAGAGGAAGAGTGTTGTATAATGTAATCTTTATGGCAACACGTGTTTACTTTAACTATGGTTTTGGCAACAGTCGTCATAAAAATTTTAAATACCTTTCGGCGAATTCTTGCTATCAAAGCATTATTAATTTAATTCATTAATGACTTTTAATAATGCTTAAACATATTACAGTAGGTATTTTAAACTATCCATTTAAATTAACTAAAATATTTTTGACCAATTCTTGATCTTCTGATAATTACAATAATTGATGAAAACAGTGAAGGTTATACAAATATCTTATTAATTACTAGTATCCTAAATGTTAAATTTATTTGAAAATAACTATTTTGCTTCATCTGTTTGTTTTCATTAAATTCTGGTCCTAAATACAGTTATAAAAACAATTATATTTATTACTTTTTATAGGGGATGTCCACTGCGGGGCCAGAGGCCCATTTACTAGGTGCATTACTAGTAAGTTGGAAGGTTGGCAACTAGGTGCATAACTAGTTGCTAGGCTTTTCATATATTTCTGTTATTTAAAATTGATTTTTTATTCATAATGAGAAATGAATCGATAATAATAGTTAAATACTGCTGATTGATAAATATATTTAAAAACTGGAATATAATAATTTTAACTATTTATGAAAAAATAATTTTAAGAGAAGATCCTTAAAGGTGTCCATTACTGGCACACCTACCCTATATATAAAATTTCAGAAAACAACAAAGGTTTTAAGTTAACTTTTGCAGAGATTGTAATAAAACAGATGGATAAGAAAAAAAAATAATTATACCTATATTCAATTTAAGCAATTAAACTTTTCAAAAATGTTTGTGCTTTAAAATAAACCAGATGGAATCTAATTCAATAAACTGAAACGCTACAATTAATTCCACTTTTATTTAATCTGCACTGTGAAATATAAACATACATCTGATTTGTTGTTGATTCCAAGAATATTTCGCCTAAAGTCTGAAATAATTTCAGTATTTCAACAACAGTCCAAGAGCGTGCGCAGACGACAGAATCGAGGTGCAAAGCCACCAGCAGACGAATTTAACTTCGATAAAAATTTGACCCATTTGCTGCAGCGTCACTCCACCACTTTTATAGAAAACGGTTACTTTACTGTGTTATTGACTATTGAGCATTCTCATTGGTCATAAAAGAGATATTTTATAAAAGCTGTGGAGTGACTCTGCAGCAAATCGATAAAATTTTTAATAGTGCATCAAAAAGCAAGCTTGTAGATAAACAAAAAACCACCTGTCGTTTGATTTAAATGTCCTTTGCATTTGATATACCCTTTCTTGCTCCTTATTGGCTTATCATTCATCGAAATCGTTTGCAATCGATGCACTTTTTGGTAATTTTGCAGACGGCAGTAACTAACTGCAAGCGTTACAAATGCATGAGCATTTGCAGACCTATTGCAAGGTCATCCTATTGCAATTTGGCTCATTTGCAAGCGTTACGTTTGCATGTACTCCCATGGTGGTGACATTCATGCTGATTAGTTTTATGATTTCGGCATTGTAAAAAATGTTTTTTGTTTGTATTTATTTTCTGCATTTTCTTGTCTGGCTGAGAACCAGAAGCTAGGACTCGGTGAGCTAGCTTGCTTTCTGTGTCTGGCTGTTTTGGATACTTCGTGTGAGTTGTGGTGTGTTCTATAGTGGTTCTGTCTTTTATAAGTTTGTTTGCGAGCGTTTGACTCTTCGTTTCAATAGCTGGTATTGGTATTTGTGTAAGGTAAGGTGTATTTGTTTTTCCAGCTTTAAGTATTGGCTTATTTTAAAAGAAATAAGTCTCTGGGTAACTTCGACTCATGTCGGGGACAGAGATAAAAATAACAGATAGTGTAGGCATTAATAATATAGACTTCAAGAAATATAATGTACATGATTTAAGAAATGCAGCTGAACAGATAAAATTTATTCCGGAATTACCGGAATATGTAATTATTACGGAATGCAAAGATGGAAATTTTCATAAGTTAACACCCGTTCAAGTAAAAAGAGAAATTATTAAAGAATTTGTAAGATATAAAGATATAGATGTGTTCAGATTTACTAGAAATAATAAGGTGCTTACTACAACAAGAAGCTATGATTGCGCTCAAGAAATAGTTAACAAACAGAAACTTTTTGAAAGAGATGTAAAACATCACTTCTTGAATGAAAATATCACCACCAGATTTTTATTATTTCAAATAGATAACGAGATAACTGTTGAGGAAATACGTGAAGAAATTGAAGAAGAAAATAATGTCAAGGTGCAATATGTTAAGAGATTTCTAAGAAACCAAGGTGGAAGAATGGTTCCTACAGGGACAGTTATGATCACTATATATGGACATAATTTACCGGAGTATATTAAATTGTTTTACGTAAGACACAAAATCAAGATGTTCATAGACAGACCCCGAAGATGTAATCTATGTCAAAGCTATACTCACGGTACAAATAAATGTCCAACTAACGAGAAAAAATGTAAAAGATGCGGAAAAAACCACCTGGAACTCACTTGTAACGAGACTGAAGCCAAATGCCCAAATTGCGGAAAAGATCATGAAGCGGATGACGCAAAATGTGAAATAAGAATAAAAGAGCAAGAGATACTAACCTATAAAAGCGAAAAGCACGTAACATTGGCTGAAGCCAGGAGACAATTTAACGCAAAAGAAGTTAAAACTTATGCTGCTAAAGTCAAACAGCATTCAGAACAAATAAATGTCGAGAGTTATTTGCAAAAAATGGCCAGTTTAATTGATTTAAAATTTCAGCAATTAACAGAGTACCTTGTACAGCTGTTCACGGGTATTAATTTGAGTCAACAAGAAGAAGCTAACAAAAATAATGTAGTAGATGATAAGGAGAAAAACATCACTGGAAAAAAAAAGTATAATAACACAACACAGATCTCATAGCAGAATTGTGCAACACTATTAGAGGAAAAAAAATAAAACTCAGTAAGAGTAATAACGAAGCATCTCAGAATGTAGAAAATCCAGAAGTTTCGGATATGATAACGGACACTGAAAGTAATTCATAATTTTTGGACTGTGATATAAGGGATGGCTTGTTTTTTGGTGTTTGTGATATTGTTTTTGATTTTTGAACTGTGATGTATCGAATTCGTCACTTTGCTGCTGAAGTTGGGGTAAGTGTTTTGTATTGTGTATTAGTCTGTTTGTTATTGCAGTTTGTTGTTTTATTTTTGTTTTTCTGTTTGTATGGAACATTTTTTGATACAATGGAATATTCGAGGTTTTAAATTCAATCTTCCCTGGCTTCGTATGAGTATGTTTCGTAATAGTTTGATTTGGGCGTTTCAAGAGACGTTCCTCAATCAAAAGTCTACAATTTTTTTAAAAAACAGAAATGTTTTTCGGGAGGATAGAGGGAGTGGTTCTTTGAATAATGGAGGAGGTCTGTTATTGGCGGTTCATAATAAAATCCCTGTTAAAATTTTAAAGCTTCCCAGAATTGATCATGGTCATGAATTTCAGGCGATTCAAATTTGGTATAAGAAACGATGGATTACCATTATCAATATATATGCCCCTAAAGGTTTTACTGCTGTTAATTGGCTAGAAAACATCAAACATTTAATTGGTAATTACTATTTTATTATAGGAGATTTTAACATTAATTTCTTAAACTGGCATAACAATCCAAAAAAACAGAAAATGGATAATTTAATAAACTGGATCAATAGTAATGATGTTGTATTAATGAACACCGGTCAGGCTACTAGGTTTAATGTTGGGGGGGATTGCTCTCTTTTAGATTTATCTATAGTTTCGGGAAATTTGGCTTGCTCTTTTGCTTTTGAGGTGGTTTCGGATCCGATGGGTTCAGATCACTACCCAGTTTGTTTTAAGGAGTTACATCGTGGGGGAATCGGGAGGGGTGATTTCTGGAGTCATATAAATTGGGAAGGGGTGGGACTAGATGTAAATAATTTTAATTGTCAGATTTATGAGAATGGTTTTGATTTATGGACTAAAGAGGTTACCAATGTTATCGGAGGACGTACGGATTTGGTTCCTGTTAATAGGGGGACTCTTCCTCCGTGGTGGAGTGTCGTTACTCGGAGGTTGTTAGCACTTAAAAGGTATTATCATCGGAAGGCGGTTCGGCTTTGTCAAGTTGATTTGTGGTGCAAATTCAAAAAATATAATGCTAAACTTAAAAAGCAAATAAAGAAGGATAATAAATCCTTTTGGGATACTATGGCTAGGGAGGCTGGTAGGGGGCCAAAAATTTATAAAATTATTAAAAGTTTTAATAGAGATCACATTGTTGAAGAAAACATTGATTTTAATTTCCCAAACTGTCCGCCAGATGCTTCTTCTCAAGCTAACTCGCTTGCTGTTGTATTTCAGAACTCGTATGTGAGGGAGGGCATTCCCATTGATTTTTCTGGGGAGGATGGGATAGATTTAAAGTTTAATTTGGATCAATTACAAGATATTTTAAAGAAAAGCAAATCTACTACTCCGGGAGCTGATGGGATAAAAATGAATTTTTACAAAAAGTTAAATTTACGGGTGTTGAATCAGATTCTTGATATGTACAATCAGATTTTGATAACAAAAACTATACCGGAAATTTGGAAAGAGGTCATAATGCTTCCGATTAAAAAACCTGGGAAAAATAAAAATGATATTAATGGATATAGACCAATAGCTCTTACTGTCACTAGCAAAAAAATTTTTGAAAAATTAATTCTAAATATATTACTTAGTTGGAGTATTGAGAATAATATCTTCCATCCTAATCATTATGGCTTTATTCCATTTAGAGATTGTGAAGCTGCTTCTTATAAAATTTTCAGAGATATTAAGAAGGCCAGGCAATCTAAGATGAAGGGGTACTTCATAGCTTTAGATATCAAAGGTGCCTACGATAATGTGTGGTGGGATGGATTGTTGTTTAAATTGAAAAAGTTAGGTTTGGGGGCTGATCTATGTATTATAATTCGGAATCTGATACAGGAATTGAGGATTCGGGTTAAATGGAGGGGATGTTTTTCTAGGTTTTTTAACTATCATAGGGGTCTTCTGCAGGGTAGCCCGTTGTCCCCGTTTCTTTTTGCTATTTATTTAGCTGATATTTTCGAAATATTCGATTCTGTGATTCAGTGCGTAATATATGCTGATGATATTTTCTTATACGGTTTTCATGATGATATTCATTGGTTAAAAAGGGTTTTACAGGACAATATTTTAAGAGTTATTACTTGGCTTCGGGCGTGGAATCTTGAAGTCAACCCTAGCAAATGCCAAATCATGAAAATTGGAAAGTGGAATGAAATTGAAGATGATAAGTTTATGATACGGGGGCAAGAAGTCGGGTTTTTGGACAAAATTAAAATTTTAGGAGTGTATTTTAATAAACAAGGTAATTTAAAAGATCATATAGTACTGTTAAAAGAAAAAACAAGTAAAAGACTGAACACGTTCAAAGCGATTGCTGGCATTAGTTGGGGGACTGAAACAAAATACTTAATACAAATATCTAAGAGTATCATTGGCTCAGTTTTAGATGGTAACCCGAGAATATTGATGCACTGCACTAAAAAAGAAAGTAGTCAGGTTCAAGTTATTCAAAATATGGGACTCAGGTGGGCTACTGGATTATCCAAATGGTGCCCTATTCCAATTTTATTAAAAGAGAGCAGGGTATGGAGGAATGAATTACGTAGGGAGTTTCTAGCGATTAAACGGACGATATCGGAATACAAACATAAAGAGTACACTGATATCCTGTCTAAAGACTTATTGTACAAAGAAATTAATAGGCTCAATAGTTATAATACTAATGTCAATGAAATGGTGATATATAAGTGGGGAAATAAACTGGACAAAGGGGTTCAAATATTCATCAATACATGGGCATTTCAAAATATAGATTTCCCTGATGAGGTCATTAAGAATTCTTTTCATCACTTTTTTCAAACTTATAAGAACAAGGCTATTTTTATTGGGACTGATGCTTCAAAGGATAATCATTTCACGTCTATAAGTATGGTGAACCATCACACTGGGAGTCGTTTGGCTTTTCGCATCCCTACTATAAATTCGATTTTTACTGCCGAAGCCATGGCTTTACTGGTGGCTATAAAATATTATACCAGGGACAGGGGTAATTACTTTTATTTCACTGATGCTAAAAGTGTTCTAGTGGCTTTAAAAAATATACATCGTAAATCGGCTGCTATAATTACCTGCTTGAGGGATGAAATTAATAACAAAAAGTTAGAAAACTATGATATTACTTTTATTTGGGTTCCGGGACATAAAGGGATAGAAATTAGTGAAATCGCGGATAACCTTGCTAGGAATGGGCCTTACAGTAATATTTGGATCCCTTGGATATCTCCTGAAGATTGGATAATGGAGGTTAAACATAATAAATTAAAAGAGATGGATTGGGAGTGGGAACAATATCAAAAGAACAATAGTAGGCGTTGTTGGAATTATGTTGATATAGGTTATCCTCACCACAACTTAATCAGGAAGTATGGCGTAGTGTTTACCAGATTTTTAACCAAAACGGTGTTTACTCTGGATCGGAAAAAAAAATTTCTCAAAGGGGGTGATGCGAATTGTAATCTTTGTAAAGAGGAAGATCAAACTGAGGACATTTAGTAATCCGATGTAAAAAATTCACGGATCCTCGTTTGAGATTGTATAAAAAATTTCATATTTCGGGAAATGCGTCATATACGGATATTTTTGAGATAGCTGGAAGAAATGGGGGAGAATATCTCATGTGGCTTTCTAAATTCCTGGATGAAATATACATGCATTGCCCTAGGTGGGTCGGAAATGTTTAGGCTGGTGCTCGGTCAAGGAAGGAGATGTGCGTTTGGTGCGGTTTCTTTAGAGGGCAGAAGTGTTGCGTTTGTGAGTTAGTCTGTACTTTCGTTTATGTGTGAATGTCGGAGCAAGGAGGTTGGATTTGGGTTTTTCTGTGTTTTTCTGCTTGTGGTGTTGGAAGGAGTTAATTTTGCGAATTTCTGTATAGATATCTGTATGGTGATTAAGTTTGATTTTAGAGATTTTGGTATTTTAAGAAGCTTAGCGGAGTAAGACAGCTATACAGAAATGTAAAGCTGCTCACCGGGCCAATATCTTGGTCAATACAACAACAACAAATTCTTGTCTGGCCAAGTTGTTTGGTGTACAAATCGTTCAGGGTATAATTTGGTATGTCTTGTTGTTTGGTGCACAAGACTTCCTAACGTATAATCTGGTTTGTCTATATGTGTATCTGCATGTTAATTTTATTTTTAGTTGTTTACAAATCATTGCATAGTCCAACAAATTTATTTACTAATTATTTTCTCTCTTCTTCTCTTACAGTAATTAATATTTATAATTATTTATTGCTATCACCATATTAGTATAATATACTTAATCTTATGCAGTGCGCGTTGTATCCAGATGTTATCCTGCAAGATAGTGCACATATGTTGATCTTTTTATCTTATGCAGTCCGCGTTGTATCCAAACGTTATCGTGCAAGATAGTGCACATATGTTGATCTTTTTACATTCATTATTATCAGGGATTATAATCCGGGGATGCCGGTGTTTTTTTAATTCCGAAGATCCCGGGATTGTCTTTTTTTATGGAATAATATTTAGCGTAAATTAAAAAAGATATTTACAAACTGCGATTCACTCAATTTGGTGGTGTTTTTTTTTGTGGCATAATATTCAGCGTAAATTAAAAAAGATATTTATAAACTTTCGCATTTGGGGGGGAGGGGGGAATTAATTTTCATGAAGTTTATATAGGATTGAAAAAGAATATATACCTCAACTATTTTTTACATATAATTGTAAGCTCTTTTCTTTTACAGTGGAAATCTTTTAACTTTTAAACAGATGTAACATACACTGCTATTAGTCAGGAAAAATGAAATTGTTTGTTTATTTCGATTTTGCTGTTTGTGTAGAAATTATCTTCACTTCATAGGTCATTTTTGAATTAGATTTTACTGATAAGTGTTTTTTTAGTTTTCTGGCAACTTATTTACTGTTTCATGCATATATTTATTTTTCAATATTTATTTAAGTTATCGAATATTAGCTGAGCTCTTCAGTGTTGCAAGGGCCCATGATGAATGATGCTTAAAATTAGACTGGTCAGTCGTAGGTATAAAATAAAAAATTCATCCACTGAACCAAAAACTCAAACTCTCTGAAAAATGTCGATCAGTATTAGAAAAAACTACTCTTTTTGGACAGTCGGTCAGAAATAAAATAACAAAACTTCCCAATCTATTAAAAAAAAAAAAAAAAAAAATTGCCAAATTCGCCAATCAGTTGCGAGTAAAAGTAAGAAAAATCTGCTAATCAATAGCAGAAAAAAATCCGGTGCAAATGCAGTTTACTCTCCTTCTTGGCGCGATTTTCAAAAATCACCAAATAGGCACGTTTTTGCGTCTTGTCTCCCGGAACATGCTGTTTTGCTCCGGATTAAATGAAAATGCAGGGTTGCCATAATGAAACATTTATCGCTAAAAATAAAAAGTCGCCTTGGCGAAGGAGAGTAAACTGCATTTCACCCAAAATTCCTATGAATTCCAATCAGTCACAGAAAAAAGCTGCAAAATTTGCTAATCATTCACGGGTATCACAAAACTAGTTAAAAGGTCATCGAAAAAAAATAAAAAAATTCATCAGTCGTGGAAGTAGCCTTGTGATTTTTTGCACTCTGTCCCAAAAAAGTGACAAAATTTGCCAATCAGTAAAAAAAAAAACCGTTTCAAAATTACCTATCAGTTGCAGGTAAGAAATCATGGGTTTAAAAAAAGAAAAAAAAAATATGGATCAGTCTTGGGAGGGGGCGGGAATTGCCCACGATTTTTGCCAATTGAACCTAAGCTAAAATTTCCCAACATTTGCCAATTAGTTGAAGGAAAATATTGCAAAATTGGTCTAAATGCATATATCTTTCAACTGTCACTGTACTCTTTTGTGGTTTCGCAGTGCTTTACATTTTGTACTTCTTTTCACAAATCCTCCTGAAGCCAGGGTTAACTTTTTACCAATAAAGGCTGTTTTTTATTGGTAAAAACCTAGGCGAAAAAGTGGTAAAAACCTAACAATATACAATGAATTCTTAATCCTTAAACTACATTTTAATACTATGGATAAAAATTCTATTTTCACGCAATTTGTGTAATATATATATATATATATACTTGTATATAAACCCAGTCAAAAATGACAAAATTTTAAAATATATATATGTAAGAAAAAATTTTGTTTGCTATGTTGAGTAGTCTTTGCTCATAGAAATAAATATAATTATCAGAAAAAACTATATTTATGTGAATTGTTTACATGTGCCGCTTCTCCTTCTCTGTCAAACACAAGTGCCCAGAAATTCACTGCATCAATCAAAAAAAGTATATTTCTTTGCTTCTTCTTCAATATTATGTTATTTTTATTATATTTTAGGTTGTATTTAAGAAGTTTGTTTAGTGACGAGTTTTAAACTTTTGGATTGTTTGAATCAATAATTAATACTACATCAGATATGTTGAAATTTAGTAATCATGCACACATTTTTAAAATGCAAAATAATTTTAAATTTAAAGTGATTAGTTATTACAAACAAGGTTAGTAAGCTTCTTCCCAATGGAAAGATCTATGACAAAAACCACAAAACCTGCCAGAACTGATGGAAGTAATAACCAGCGGTAGAATTGATTTTAAAAAAAAGTCACTGTTCCTGAGAACCAGTAAGAATGAGAGTTTTCTAGTCAACAGACATTATTACTGGCCCGCTACATAAAATTCTATTTAATACCTTTAACTCTTTGAGTTATGTCCTCACCCTCCTCTTACAATATAAACTAAACTTTTTTGCAATTGTCCAAAAATTTCAGCATAATTAATTGTAAAATTATAATTTGCTAAAAATTGAATAAACAGTACATAAACAAAAGCTATAAAATTATTAATTAGATATTTTATTTACGATTATTTATTTCAATTAATTGTAAAGTTTAATGCAATTATTATTTAATAAAATAAAATTGTGTGGTTTGTGTTTGGTTACGGTTTTCTCAAGGACAGCAAAGTTAATATTTATCTGTCAAAAAAAGGGGAGAAGTTATTGATCCTACACACCATTAAATTTTTCAAATTAGTGGTCTGATTGAATTTTTTGTGGTTTCGGACTACCAAGAATTTCGAACACTGGTAATAACTATCTATACCTGAAATACTAATTCCCCACTCCACCCCTTATGAAAGCAGCACCTGATACCGTATTTTCAGGTGTATAGCCCGCACCCCTAAATCGAGCAGTGCAGTAAAAAAAGTTTGTGTCTAACCCGCAGATATGCATCGGTGTATAGTCCACAGGCTATACACCATTTAATGAACGTATATTTTGCCCAGGGTTCGAAATTAGAAGCCATTAGTCATAATTTTTAGCACAAATTTACCAAATTTTTTTGTGATGCATAATATCTACAGTAATTGGGCTAAAAAATTATGATTATCAGAACCGTAGTTTTTAGAAGAAACGCCACGGTGTTTATGTGTTTTAAGATAAAATTTCAAGCGATGCGGCATTTACATACATTTTATTTATTTTTTTTTTTTTCTCGAAAATTAAACAAATCGGTGATAAATTAAAAAATTTGGACATAAAATGTATACGTATCTTAGGTCATTGGTTCCCAAAAGGATCGAATCCTTGGAATCGATCTGAAATGCACCAACTCCGAAAAAGAACGATTTCTCGGACTGTATCTGAAATGAAATGACTCCGGAAAAGTTTGATTCCTAGAACTCGCTCTGAAGTGAAACGACTCTGTAAAGGAACGATTCCTCGGAATCATTTCAGAAAAGACTGACTGCTCTGAATCGTTCTAAAATGACATAAATCACACACTTTTTTTAAAATTCTTTGCAACAGGGTAAGGTACCATCTCCGAAAAGGAACGATTCCTCGGACTCTATCTGAAATGAAACGACTCTGTAAAGGAACGATTCCTCGGAATCGTTTCGAAAAAGAACTACTGCTCTAAATCGTTCTGAAATGATATAAATCATGCACTTTTTTTTTTTGTTGTTGTTCTTTGCAACAGGGTCGGTAGATTATTTTTTAAAAAATAAACTAAAAATGATCTTAAATTCAGAATTGTCGAGATTGGAAGGGTTCCGGATTTTGGATTTTATACTCTACAAATACAATGGCTATTATTCATCTATCAGTGCAATGCATGACGATAGTTGCGACATGTCTTCCAAATCCAGAAATAACTGTATTTAAGCAGTAAAAAAAGCCTTTACAAACATGGGAGAACGCTCTAAATTTCGCGGCATAGCGAAAAAAATTTACAAATTCCGATGTTTTTTTTTTTTTCAAATTATTTAAGGTTTAAAAATTGTAGAAAAAATATCATGATTTCCAATTTTTTAAAAAAATCTTTGTATAAGCCGCAGCGGCTTTTTGGAAGGTTTTTTTCTTGTATAAGCCGCGGACTATACACCTGAAAATACAGTAATTTAAAGAAAAAAACATGTTTGTATAAAATATAATTTATTTCTTATTAGCTGTTTTTCGTGAACAATGCTCATTTCTTTCTATCAACAATATTAAAATACATTTACTTTGCAGGAAAAATGCTTGAAAGTGATAATCTCTTCATGATATCTCTTCCTAATATCTCTTTCCCTGAAATGAATGCAGTACCTTTGACTTGCTGGCAAGATATTTGCTTGTCAAAAATATGGATTCCTGGTCGTTTGTTAACAAATAGACAAAAACCTTTAAACACTCGGGTAAGAATTTTTTTTTTTTTTTTTTTTTTTTTTTTACAGCTATTTCTTAAACAAGTTATATTTAAATTCATTTTTTTTTTCTAGTGTTCTTTTTAAATATCTGTTAGTTTTTTGTTTTTTCTGAAGAAATTTGTGTTTAAAAGTGAAAATATTCATACTTCCAAGTAAATCAACAGTTTTAAAAATAAAATTAGTAAGTAAACCCTGATAAATTTTTAAATCAATTTATTTTCAGTGATATTGCTAGATTTTTATTCTTGAGTTCCTATGACCCAAATATTTCCAAAATCTTGGTCTTTATACAGGGTGATTATAATTAAAGTTAGGATTTCAAAAATTGATAATTTTAAAACTACAGGTCGGAATGACTTGATATTTTAGCAGAACAATTGTGAGGCAATGAAATTTTGTTTGGCAAAGGAAAAAAATAATTCTGATACATGCTGGCAGGTGGCGCCATCAAGGTTCATATTGTCTGAAGAGATGCAAATTGCTAATATGTGAAATGTGCGCCACAGTCATAGCTGTTATAAAAATGCTAAGCATCAACTCTTTGCCTGAATTGTTCATCATAATTCTGATTATAAAAGTTCAAGCTTTGCTCTTGAGTCTTTTTTATAGGAAAGATTTTTGTGCCCTTGCAGGTATTAGGAAGTTTCGGGCATTAATCCATAAAAAAGGTCCAATGAAAAAAATATTTGTGAAATTTGCAGAGACCAGTTCGTTTGACGTTAACTGGTGGTAGAGGAAGGAAACCAGTTTCATTTGTGGCAGTGGAAAATATGGCTGCAGTATTACAAGAACAGTCTAACAGTGATGTTGGAATCAGCTCTTCCAATTAGTAGCGGAAAAAGGGGGTGGGTGTATCGAATAAATTATGCCTTAATCATCATTAAGGTGTTTATTCCATGAAGTTCTTTTTTGTCTTTTCTTTTCTTTGTCATTATCACATTTGTTGTTGCAAATGTGTTTTTTTTATTATAAATTTTTAGTAAATGCCTGAAATCTATTTTTTCCTTTTGGCTAATAATATTCCTGTGTTTAACGAATATATTTTTGATCATTCCCCAGACAGTGCTATCTATCGACATATTTTGGAACTATTTTTTTTCCTTGGCCAAACAAAATTCCATTGCTTTATGATTGTTCTGCTAAAATATCTAGTCATTCTGACTAGTAGTTTTAAAGTTATCGATTTTTGAAATTGTAACTTTAATTATGATCACCCGATATTTTAATAATAATACAATTCAAATATGTAGTTAAAGCAGTCTTTAGGCTTTACAGGAGTTTTACAGGAATGAAAGCCTGTGCTGTGTGGCAGCACAGGCTTTCATTCCTGTAAAGCTCTCATGCCAGCGGGAAAAAAAGAATTCTTTATTTATTAAAGAAATATTGAAGTTGTTAATATTTCTATTTGTTTACTTAAAAGTTTAAATAATTAACATTAGCCAGTGTCGTAGTCGAGGACAGGATCCTGGGTTTAGACAGGTTTTCTTTATTAACATATTCCATTTTTGCAGTATTTTCTAAAGATGTTAACGTATTCACTATTTGGTACATCCCTGAAGAGTATAAATGTGTTACAGTAAAATCTGTGAAGATGATCTATCTCAAAGGGGAAAAATTAAAGATTTAATGAAAACAACACTACATGTATGATTGCCAAAACTTGAAACCTACGATAATAGAACCTTTTCCAGCTGGGATTTCTTCTTGACAAGTTTTCTGTGAACACAAATCCTCTCCTAAATGGAAACATTTCATGGTCATAACAGAAGGATAACTAATTATAGAATTATACCTGCTAAGATAAAAAATGCCTTACAAAGATTTTTTTAATAATATCTAATGATTCTTTTTACTCAGATTTTACTATAACTAGAATAAGCCTGCTTGTAAAAAGAAAGTGTTCCTTCTTCTTCCAGCAAAAGTAATAAAAGTGTCAATCAGCCTTTCTTTTACAATTGTTTTAGTTATCAATAAAAGAGTAGTCTCAGCAATGGAAAGAGGTGCAGATTAAATTAATTCATCACAGGGTTGTTTGGTTTAAACCAAGTTGGTTTAAACCGTGGTTAAAACCATGGTTTAAACCAAGTGGTTTTTTTTAAAAAAACCATGCTGTTTTTTTTTCACCTGTTTTTTTTTATTCTTTTACCAAATGTTTTATTTTACACATTATTGAAAAATGCAAAATCCAAATTATGAAGAAGCTACAAGCAAAGCTGTAAAAAAATGAATTAATAAGTTTCTAAAAGGACAAAAAATTTTAATCAACTCAACTTTTC
Organism: Maratus speculifer; assembly: GCA_964019185.1. Lineage (NCBI taxonomy): Eukaryota > Metazoa > Arthropoda > Arachnida > Araneae > Salticidae > Maratus > Maratus speculifer. The sequence continues at coordinate 90,070,339 of OZ025296.1, forward strand.
TTGTAAGCTGTAAATCTATGTGGCAGAATAACTATTTTTTCTAAAATTAGCTGGTTAGAAAAAACTAATCAGTTTTCTTTCTTTTTAAGGCCTATATATATATATATATATATAGCCATTATTTGTAAAACATATATATAGCCAGAAGGGCAGACTCGAGTTAAAAATGCACTTTTATTATTTAAATTGCAGCAATTAGTTAAGATTTACTAAGGATTTCATCATTTCAGAAATTCTTTTTGTTATGTATGCTATTGAATAATTAATTGGCAATGAACTTTTTATTTGCTCTGTGATTAGTGATTTTAACAAGCCTTTGTTTTTCTTGCTTTCTTACATTGGGATTGGGTTTTTTTGCATTATAATTTTATTCTTTTGCCAGCTAGGTTGGCACAGTTCAAACCAATTGGTTTTTTAGAACCAATCTAATATATTTTCTCATTTTTGTAATTTAAGTGTTTCAAATTATTGGATGAAAGTAATTTCTATTTTTAAGTCTTATCTCAATAATCACCATAAGACATAGTGAGTCTAGTCAAGGTCATGTTAGTATACAAGTAGAATGCATATTTCATGCACTGATGAACATATCTGAAACTCTACAGAAAACACTTAAATCATGTAAATTTAGCAAAAGTAAAATAGATGAAAAATATGCAATATTTTGATTTAAAAAATATTTTCCTTTGAGAAACGCAGATGTACAGATAATGACATAAATGATCTTTAAAATTTCAGTCAAGCTCCAAAAGAAATTTTTCTTGATTGGAGGGATTATTTTTTAAGAATAAAAAAAAACTCAAGATATGAAGTCGAATAAGAAGACATTGAAAAATTAGGCGTTTACATTTAACTAAAATATGCAAAAGATATATTTAAATCTTCTATTGCATAGCCAAACCCATTACTTAGATCAGTTAAGAAAATTGGCAGAAAGGGGAGAAGGGGGGGGGGGGGGGCAAGACAAGGTTTGATTGAGACGTAATAGAAAAAAAACTCATAAAAATGCCTAAAAAATGTAATTTTTAGTTTAGATGTTTAAAAATACTAAGTGTTATAATAGAGCATGCAGTCCGATGTCTGTTTAAATTCTTTGGTAGATGACAACATTTATAAAGCTACTGTATATTTTAACATCAGTGTTTTTCAATAGTATAAAAAGCTGTTAAATAGATATTTTTGTTTATTTAACAGTCATCTTTTAACTGGTAGTTTTAGAAAACACAATGCTTGAAGTGTGTAAAGACTCTACTGCTAAATTCAAATCCTTCCAAAAATTCTTTATAAAAAGCTTTATTTTTCAATAAAAGATAATTAACTCATGCAGTCTTCTAACAAAAAAATCAGACATCACATATAACAAGTATTTCAAATTAATTATTTTGATTAACCATTTGAAAATAATATATATGAAGTTTTATATATGAATCTATATCATATATTTATTTATAGTGCTAGTAATCAAAAGATTGTTCATTAAGATTTTCAGGGTATCAATGTTTCATTATGTAGCATATTTTATTTATGAAATATAAGACACAGCTTTTTCTAAAAATGTTTAGATTTTAAAGAATTTCAATTTTCCAAATAATTGATTATACATTAAATAATTACATTGATTAGAAATTTTACCTTTAAATAATTTTACCTTTAGGTAATTTTACCTTTAAATCAAATTATTACTTATATATTCAAAAATGTTTACTTTTGTTCATAAATTTGCATGTATATGTAACAGGAAAACCTATTAAAAAAAACCCGGGTTAAACCAAAAAAACCTGGTTTAAACCAAAAAAAAAACATGGTTCTTGGTTTAAAAAAAAAAAAAAAAAAAAAAAAAAGAAAAAAAAAAAAAAAAACGGTTTTTTACCAACCCTGATTCATCAGGAACATTTCTGGCTGATTTGAGTCCTACAGTAACTAGACATGAAAAGCACCACCTAACCGGAATGAAGACTGATTAAATTCTAATTAATATCCATCCTCTATTCTTTTTATATTTGTGTTCTATGTTATTTTAAAGACATAAAATTAAATATTAAATCATTACTATTTTGTTTTTAGGAAAATCAAGGAATCTTTCATACCTTGGAAAAGAGAGGTCATGCAAAACAAATTGAAAGTTTTTCAGTATATTATTCAGATTCAGATAATGAGAGTGAAGAAGATATTTTTGAAAGTGATTCTGATGATGCCTTCGATTTTGACAGCATTAGTAGTGAGACCATGAAAACAAATGATAATACACAAAAACCCATTGGAAAAATTGAAAATTGTTCCGAGCTAAAGTCTTTTCCAGCAAAATCTAATGTATCATTGATTGAAATTTTAAATTCTACTAAAGAAGTAGATATTAATGATTTTGAATTTACGAAACAACCTAAATATACAAATAATCAAGAAGAAACATTACTGCCAAAAACAAAAAGTAAAAATGCTAAAAAGAAAAATAAAGTTGTAAATTCAGTAACTTTAGATAAATTTTTAGAAGATTATACAGAAGAAGATAAACAAGATGCCTATGCCAATGATTATTTGCAAAAAGTGTTAAAGTCCAAAAATACAGTCTGTAATGAAGATAAAATCCAATTAAGAAATAATATTGAATTTCCAGATTTAAAAATGAAAGAAATAGAATTTATGCATAATGTAAAATCAGCTACAGAAAAACTGAATATCACCACACCAGCAGTTGCTGAAATTTTAACTGAACTAGATAAAGAAAATACCACTACTTATGCTAAAACAGTGGCACCTGTGCCAGAAACTTCTATTGGAAGAATTGTTATTGAAAACATTCCATCAGAAATGTCTCACGAAGACATATTGTTATTTTTATGCGGTTATGGAGAAGTTAAAGATTTTAATCTAGAGCAGCATGGAGATTTTTTTAAAGCTTTTGTTGAGTGAGTATTAATTTAATTTATTTTTCATTTTTAATGTATTTTCTTAGATAATGATTAACTTAAAGCCTATTGATTTGCTATTTCAAAGATAAAACTTAAAAGATTTGTATTCATACATTCAGATTGACGTAACTCGAAATTTTAGTAATGATTTTTGAAAGATAAAAAAAATTTCATTATTGTATTTCTGTTTGCTTAGCACATATAAAATCAAATGTATGCTTAATGCATTGATTGATTCTTTAGAAATACAAATTTATATTTTCTATGGATTTTATTTTATATTAGGCATTGAAGAAACAGGCAAAACCATTTTGGTTCCATGCTGCAATTTCTCTAATTTGTAGATTTCTACTATCTTTGTGAGAAATTGACAGAAATTTTGCCTCTTGTAAAATTAAGTGCAGCAATTTAGGAAGATAACCAAGCCAAATGTATTCTAGTTGCATTTTTCCTTAATAACAGGCCTCAGAGCGAGTCTCTAAACTCTCTTTTCTCGCTAATTTTTTGCATTTGTCTCTTTGCAAAAATGGGAAAAAACCTATTTGTCTTTAATGTGTGATAAAATCTGCATGCTAATAAAAATATTAATGGTATAAACAATTAAATTTAACAGTGTACTATTTAATATTTTAATTTAATTTGCTAATTAATTAATATTAAATATTTTAAATCTTTAAAAAATAGGTGGAATTCAGTCTTACTTAGGAATTTAAGAACAAAATAAAAAATTACATACCTAATTTTTTTAATCTTAAGTCAGGGATATGTTTAGGAAAATTTTAAATCCTTTAAAAGGACCCTTCATAAAATAATTTATCTTAAAACAAGACCCTTCACAAAATTCTTTAACCTCAAACCGAACCCTTCATAAAATTATTTGTCTCTCAAATAGATATTTCATCTTCAAATTGAACTTTTCACTAATTTAGTCATTTAAAAATAAAATCTGGCCTGAAAATAAACAATTGAACTCATCAAAAAATATATTATTTAACTTCTCTATATGTGAAGGGTAGAACCTGAAACCTGAAAACACTGATAATTTAAAATTCATAAAACTATGTCTAAAATTTTCACAAAGACAAGAAAAACTTCCCAATTTAACAAAAGCAGGACCCCGTGAGAAAAGTCTAGACAGACCCCTGTAAGTAAAGGATTTTATCAGTCATTAATATATATATATATAAAATTATCAAAAGATTTTATAAAATTTTGTTATTTTTGTTTTATGCCATGAGACTTAAGAAATGTAAATATTTAAGTCTTTGGTACTATTTTATAACTATATATCTGATGAAACTAGTTTGTTAAAGATAAAATAAGTAAATTAAATTAAAAATTATATATTGAAAAAACTTATGTCTTATTAGGAAACTAGATTTTTTTCTGTACCTTTTACACTCCAAGAAAGGAACAAAATGTTAAATTATTTAGATACTTTCAGTAAGTAGCCTGTTGTCACTTTATCTTTTTGTACTATATTCCCCTTCCCCCCACCATAGCAGAAGCAGATGCTTGTCATGTATGGCAAAATCTTTTGAAAAATGAAGAGTTAAAACTACATTTTTCAAAACTAAAAAAGAGATTTGAACAAGTAAAGGTTAAAATTCAATATTTGTATTAGTAGCCAGTGGCCAGTAGATGCTAAATGTTTAGTAGCCACTATTGTCAAGTTAGTGGCCACTAATTACTTACTATCAGGGATGGCACTGAGAAGAAAATATTGTGTAAAGGAAAAAATTACATTTTTCACAATATTTATGTTTAGTTTTTGTGGATTACATTGTATTGGATACTACATTGACATATTTCTTATGTTAAGGGGTCACAGTGCCTTGAAATTAGTCAAAATATCGATTTTCTTTTTTTAATATTAACTGAAAGCTTCACCAATTGTGAATGTTTTGACACCTCATTTTTACCTACACAACAATTATATTGTCATTGTGAGATATTGTAAATAATGTTAAGAAATCCATCACAATGATCAATATAAATAAAAGCTTTAAAAACTGATTTTCCTCTGTTTATATTTTTATATTTTGCTTGTTTGAAAAATACTAAAGATTTTTTTGCTAATTGAGATAGTTTGTTTTTTAACTTGTTATTCGTGTGTATTTAATATTTTTGTATATGGATTTAACATTTAAGTTTATAGTTATTTTTTAAAAAAACATTTAAATTGAGTTTGCTGAATTTCTTTCATTTTTTTTTATATACACAAGAATAAAATTACATTACACAGTATATTACATATACACATATATTACAGTATTATTTAAAATTGAAGAGATGGTTTCAAAAGGTACTGGTGTCCCCTTAAAATGATTTATAGCATTTTCTATAATAAATACACTGCATTTTCATAGTTGGATATGTGTAAAGGAATAGCTACCCGGCTACCTATTAATATGTACAATTTCATACTACACTAACATTATTTTGCCCAAGTATAGAATTTGGTTTCTTGGAATTCTAATCAGAATATTAAATAGTTAACAACTATTTTATATGTACAAAAAACCATAACTTTGTTCAAACTTATTTTTTCCCCCATCACCGATTATGAAAAATTTTTTTTTTTTTTTTCAACCTCTAGATGAATTTAATATTTTCCACTATTGGTCAATGGATTTTGCAATCTTTTGAAGAAATTTGCATTTTTTTAACGAAATTTATCATATCTTAATGATTTTTTGACAATATTTATTGTTTTTTTTTTTTGCAATTTTGTTGTTTAAGCGGAATTAGCAGTTTTTTCGCATTTTTTTGAAGAGATCTGCCGTTTTTTCATGATCTCCTAACGAAATCCGCCTTTATTTCACGATCTTTTGATGAAATCTACCATTTTTTTCGCGATCTTTTGCCGTTTTTCGTGATCTTATGGAGAAGTTTTGCCGTTTTTCTGCGATTTTTCGGATAAGTTTGACGTTTTTTCGCGATTTTTTGAATAAGTTTTAAAGGTTTTTTCACGATCTTACGGAGAAATTTGCCATTTTTTAGCAATTTTTTGGAAAAGTATGACTTTTTCTGTGATTTTTTTGGAGAAAATTGCCGTTTTTTCGCGATTTTTTGGAGAAGTTTTATCGTTTTTCGCAATCTTACGGAGAAATTTGTCTTTTTTTTTTTGGAAGACTTTTTTGCGATATCTTGATGAATTTTGCCGTACTTTCATGATTTCTTCACGAAATTTACTTTTTTCCGCGATTTTGTATCGAAATTTCTCGAAATACTTTGTTTAAAGATCGCGTTTTTCCGCGATCCTTTGACAAAATTAGCGATTGTTCTTCGAATGATTGGCGAAATTGGTTATTTTTGGCGACCATTTGTCGAAATTCACGATGGATTTTATGTCCTAATTTTCGGATTTATGTCCGATTTTTCTTTTTAATTTTCAGAAATGATTGATCGCCAAAATGCCGATCAGATGCATAACATAAAGTCGCCAATTTTTTTCATTTAGTCGCCCTGTGGCCGGTGGCGACCGCGAGTTTTAACCTTTATGAACAAGCAATTTTGCCATGTCATCTGATAGTGTATTTGTTACATCATAAGTACAGAGGTGAACTTCTAAATTATGAACAAAAAGAAAGCTGTAAAGCATGGTTATCTAAAATCAATCCTGATTTTATGTCATATTATTAACTAGCAGGCTATGCCCGCTGCGCTGGTCAATATTTAAAAATCAACCGTGGATGAAATGAACTGGGGAATTTAAATTTGTATTTTAAATAATTTGGACCTCCAGCAGCACCTTGCTCATTGCTGAAAACGATTTAGACACCATTGCGATATTAAATTATCTTAAACATTGCACAAAAACCAGCTATTTAGAAGTAACTATTTTAGTTTATTACTAACAGTGCACATTTGGAAGCAAAATGTGACCATTATGGCAACAGGATTTAAAATTTTCCTTTATCTGAAGAAATATTAATTATTACAGTCGTTACCATGGTACAACTTCTGAAAAATTTCTTCATAACTTTTCATTATGTGAAGCCAGGAACCCAAAGCTACTCCCACCTAAAAAGTTTATATATATAAATTAAATTTTGTCCGTGCGATAAAAGGCACAATTATGCAAGAATCATCTTCAAACTCGTCAAGTACATTGAGATGGTTAATATCTCAGTGGGAATTGCAAATGAGCAAAATCGGCCCAAGGGGGGTGGTAATTGGGAAGAGTTCAAAAATTTGAAAACCAACTTAACATGGCTTTGACAAAACCAACCAGCTCTTACAAAACAGTGGCACGAAAAAAAAAATAAACATTTTTCGTTATAGCAAGTTGCCAACGATTAAAAAAAAAAACCACACATTAAAATTCTCACTACAACAATTACTTTATTATTGCAAAATTTCCTCCTGAAAAATGAAAACAAAATTATTTGCTCTTTCGTAAGCATTTTCTATTTAGTTATTTAAGATAAAATTATGTAAATTAGTATAATTTGGTGAACGATTTGGCAAAATTGGTTGACGTGATAATCAAGTAGTAGCCAATTTACATTTTTCATATTTCACAAAAGATTCCTACACAGACATCATATACGCAACAGGTTTAACATGATTTTCTTGCAACTACAATTTGGCAAAATCCTCGTTTTAGAATACCAAAGAAATTTATATATATCTTATTTTCTATCATTTTAAACAGCAATTAACAATAAATAAAAAAGTAACTGTAGAACAAAACAAAAAAATGTCATTTCAAAAAAGAAAATGAAAGTAAATAAACAACTTATCATCAGATAAACAACTATAGATATTTTAGCATATGAAACAAATGCCATTTTGGCGCCAGTGAGATACCTCGATGAGTATATGACCAAATCTGTGACAAAATTTCCATATTTGAAAAAAACTTTAATCGGTATTTATACTGCATTTTCCCTACTTATGTATAGCGAAAAAACTTTGGTATGCACCACATTGGCGCAATTTTTTTTCTGGTGCCAATTTTTAGAACTTGGTTTTTAATTACCAATTTCATTAATATTTTTTAAATATTTTGTATTATTTGAAAAAAAATAAATAAAAATGTTTATATTATTTTAAAAAACAAAATGAAAGTTAATAAATAGTTTATTAATAAATAAACAATCATAGTCGGTTTACCATGTAAGGCATAAAATCGCCATTTTGTAGCAATCGTGCGAATGTGGTGCGTATAACTTTAAAAAAGTTGCAAATAAATTATTTTACAGTTTGGATGAGGAAGACATTTATACTAAAATTTAAACACTGTACGCAATTTTTTTTTTTTTTTTTTTTTTTTTTTTTTCTTCTATAACTGCTATTTTTATATTTGCAATTAAACATAAAAAATAGCCTAAAAATGCTCTCATACATTTAAAGAGGGTGAGAGAATTTAGTAATTGTGAACATCGCTCCGGCTTATGCCTTCTTGGTATAAAATCGCATTGTTTAATGACAAAAGTAAATTCAAACGCCCAAATAAACAAATAACATACAATTAACAAATAAAACCATTTTTAAAAGTAATTCTGCTATTTTGTCCTGTAAGACACATAATGGTAGAATTAGATTTTAAAAATATTTTTTTAAGAAACAGAAAAATGTTATTTACGTTTAAATATTTAAAATATATTTTTGTTAGCCTGCGCGAAAGAGAATAGCGAAATATTGATTGAAGAAATATTGAAGAGGAAATGGTCAATTAAAAAAGACTTGTAAATTTTATTCAGCGGGAATTTTTTATTTCAAAATGCTGAATTTATCTTTAGTAATCATGCATAATTGCATAAATTTACTTTGAATTGCAAAATTTTTCCTTCAGTACTACTTGGTTATACCGTCGACCAGTTTCGCCAAATTATACAAATCGCCAAACTATTAGCCAGATTACATAGATTAGCATAAATTTTCATTTAAATAACGAAAAACAAATTACAGAGCATATATAAAAGTAGAAATAAAATGTTGAATTAAAAATCACTTGATGACATAATTAAATTTATATTATGCTTACTGTCAAGTGAATGTGACATTGACGATCATCCATTATTGACATTTAATCTTGGAATTTGGTGGTAGATTTTTAATCGATAGGGTAATCTTTCCTTCTTCAATTTTTAAATTTTAAAACTGAAATATTTCCTGTAAGTGGAATTGACGAAATGGCGCAAGAAAAATTAAATTAACAATAAAAACATTTGTAAAAAGAAATAAAAGAGTTATACTCTTATCTATATAATTTACGATTGAATATTAAAATATACTCTAAAAATTATCTTCACTTGGGAAAAAAAACAGCATTATTTCGACCATTAAGAACCTAGTAGTGCATTTTCGGCTTAAAAACACATTCTTTGGAGAAAAAAAGCAAGATGAAAATGGTATAGAAACGAATAGTAACTCGCAACTTACAGTGTCTTTTACAATCAGATCTGTTTGTTTTTCTGCTGTAAGTTATATTATATGGAAATTTGATAAAAAAAGAAAGAAAGAAAATAATAAGAAGGGAAATAACTATCATTCAAAATTCATTTAATCAATTTCTGAAATTCATGTTTTTATTCTAACGCCAGGGATAAGTCGCCAAATGTTGAACCAATTATTATATTTTGCGTTAATTTATTTTTAAGCATTACAAATATTTTTTTCATTTTCAAGATAAATATATTTTTTTAAATATTACGCCTCATTTAAGTGGTCTTTCTTTACTTTTATTAACATTATCAGTAGTCATTTTCTGCTATTATTTGCAAGATATTTGTAATATTTCTAACAGATATAGCCATTTTAATTCTTTTAGCAATTATAATTTTCACCAAAAACAGCTACTGGCAACCCTTTTGTCAAAAATAACCGAAAAATAAGAAATTTACTACGAAAAATCAGAGTTATCCCTGTAAATTTGAATCATAAACCTTCGAAAAAATATTTCTTATCAAATGATACAATCGGCAAAAAAATCCATCGGGTAGTTTTTGAAAACACTCGTTTGGAAGTTTCTGAATTTCTGCTTTATAATATATATGATAGTTTTTCGCGTGGAAGTTTTCTATTAAAAATTCATTGCCGCTGAAAAATTATTATTCCAATTTTTTATTTTCTTGGCAACAGGAAAGGAAAATGGTTAAATTTTATCTGAAAAATGCCTATTGATTTTGTATGAAAAATAATTAAATTTTGAATTATTAAGGAAAATATTTGAATAAAATAAATAAAAATTACCCTATTATTTAATCCGGACTTCTAACTTTACGTCTGCGAAATTTCAAAGCAATCGTTTCAGTAGTTACGGCGTGAAAGCGGAACAAACAAACAAACTCAGTTTCCGATTTATAATATTAGTAAGGATTTCGAGCTAAAAGAAAAACCCTTTCCTAGCTCATATTTAGCAGAAGAAGTGATTAATAGTGTCAATGACTGTAATTGGTGGAGAAATATTGAATAAGCTTGTGCGATTTGAAAAAACTTCTGTTCTTTAATAGCATACCTTTAACTATGTCCAGCAAGTAGTGCTGCTATTGAAAGATTTTTGTTCAAATTTTTCATTTGTGCAAACTAAGATTCGAAATAAGCTATCAACACATACTTTTTCAAGACTTGTTTACTGCTATGCCATACTATTGTCCGTCCAAGATAAGAAAAACTCTGAGACCGGTTTCGGCTTGGCCTTGTTGCCAGGGTAACTGGTCAGTCGACTTCTTTTTAGGGGAGTCCGGCGTTTTCATTTCTCGCCAATTCCTCCCCATTCAATCTGACATTTGGAGAATTATCGCAGTCTTTCCTGTTCTTCCACAGACACAGAGACCGGTTTTACCTTCAGCGCTTTTGCTATTAATAAAATGCTAGGTCTGATTCACAAATTGATTTAGAATCGAAATCTGTTTTTCATTTTTTATATAAATAAATTATTAGTCACTGAGCCATAAGCGATTTTTGTCACATGACAGCTGGTTCTTCTCCATTTTCTCGCTATTATGCCCGAAAATTCTATTAAAAATGCAAACTTTCGGCGTTTATTTTTTATATTAATATTATTTAACATTCATTTTAATCTTTATTTTCCTAGTTTGCTCTGTGTATATATTTAACAATTAGCTTGATTAAATATTTTAAAATAGAAATTTAATTACATTTTGTAAAAAAAAAACTTACAAAATGTTCCTAATGATAGTAATCAACCCAAGGCATGTAAAAACCTGCTCAAAGAAAAGCACAAATAAAAATACATACACTTATTTCAAAGATTTATAAAATGAGTGCATGCTTCTTTGTAAAATTAAAGGAAAACTGAAAATAAATATATATAATGCAAATAAAATATAAACGCTCTCTGTATTAATTTAAAAAATGGATAAAAATGAATAAGAACTTTTATTTAAAAATTATAAAATGGATAAAAAAAGAACTTTTATTTAAAAATTTTAAAAATGGATAAAAAAAAAGAACTTTTATTTAAAAATTATAAAAATGGATAAAAAAAAGAACTTTTATTTAAAATTTTTAAAAATGGATAAAAAAAAAAGGGACTTTTATTTAAAAATTATAAGAATGGATTAAAAAAAGGAACTTTTATTTAAAAATTATAAAAATGGATAAAAAAAAGGAACTTATATTAAATTTATAAAAATGGATAAAAAAGAGAACTTTTATTTAAAAATTATAAAAATGGATAAAAAAGGGAACTTTTATTTAAAAATTATAAAAATGGATAAAAAAAAAAGAACTTTTATTTTAAAATTATAAAAATAGATAAAAAAGGGAACTTTTATTTGAAAACTATAAAAATGAATAAAAAAAAGAATATTTAAAAATTACAAAAATGTATAAAGAAAGGAGCTTTTATTTAAAAATTATAAAAATGGATAAAAAAAAAGGAACTTGTATTTAAAAATTATAAAAATGGATTAAAAAAAGAATTTTTATTTAAAAATTACAAAAATGGATAAAAAAAAAAAAAAAAAAAAAAAAAAAAAAATTTAAATTACAAAAATTGATTAAAAAAAAAAAAAAGATCTTTTATTTAAAAATTATAAAAATGGATAAAAAAAAAAAAGGGAACTTTTATTTAAAAATTATAAAAATGGATAAAAAAAAGAACTTTTATTTAAAAATTATAAAAATAGATGGAAAAAAAAAAAACTTTTATTTAAAAAATATAATTCATATCGTGATTGAGAGGAAAGTCAAATTTCTAAGAAAGAATAATCTATTCAGTAGTTTGTATTTAATAATTTGAAATATTTTCCTTCATTTAAAAATCTCAAAATGAACCCGAAAACGGCATCTCTCCTTTTCCATGAAATCTGATGAATTTTTTAACGTATTCTTTTTTTTTTTTTTTTCACTTTTTCTCCTAAATTTCATCTAACAAATTTCCTATATTATAACTGAGTTCTGAAAACGTTTTTATCCCAAGTGAAGGCGGATGCTTTCGATGAGATAAGATAGGAAGAAGAAAAGAAAAGAAAGAAGGGGGAATCTTTAAAGCTGCTGCCAATGTGGCAACCCCGCTCTTACCGGTGAATTTCCCCTTCCCTACCTACAAGATTTGGAACCTTTGAAACCAGCAACCCCATTGAGGGTTTTTCTTACCCGAGCCAGACAATAATACAGCAAAATTTAGGTTGTGAGGAAGATATTGCTGAAAAATTTGAAATTTAATAGTTTTCTGCTTTAAATATAATTTTATATTAAATTAATTTTAGGTTAATATAATTGTTTCTTCGAATTTATAACATATATAAATTATAAACATAAATGCTTTACTCAGTCTCAACAGTTACTATAATGTGAATTATTAATAATTGTATAAACATGAATAAATGAAGTTTCGATTTATTTATATAAAATTGGTATTTTTTTCATTTATAATCTTGTTATAAAAGTTAGTATTCTTTCATAAAGTGCATAATTATACTTATTTAACTTGAAAGTTAAAATAAATTTAGAATAATATTGATTTTTTAATTAAGTATGCAGTTTTTTTTTTTTTTTTCGTGAAATATTTTTTCTCTTTCTGGGAAAAAAAATTAAATGGACAACCTATTGCCACCTTTTTGGCAAAAACCTATTTTTGCCAGGACGGTTTTTACCAGGTTTTTTCTGCAGTTTTTTCCACCTTCGGCAAAAACTCGCCAACCCTGGTCAGAACACGGCGGAAAAAACATGGATTATGTCAATCTGTTGTAGGATGAAACCACGAAATTCCGAGTAACTATCGTAAAACTTAGTCACGGAAAAAAATCCACAAAATTTGTCGCTCATTTACATGGAAAAAATTTTTTAATTTCGTCATTGTATCATGGGAAAAAAGTTACAAAATTAGCATACAGTTTGTGGGCAAGAATCGCAAAACATTTCTGTCGGAATTGAAAAGAAAGTTAATTTGGTCAATCTGTGACAAAATAAAAACGTGAAATTTGATAATAATTCGAAGGCGGGGGGGATCATAACCTTCGTCATTCGGTTACGGGAAAAATATGACGATTTTGTCATTTTCGCAAGAAAAGTAACGTGTATAACCCGTCAGTCGATGACAGAAACATAATGCAAAATTTGTCAGTCGATCTTGTGAAAAATAATTCAGAAATTTGTCTGTGGATTACAGGAAAAAATCTCAAAATTGTTCGTTCGGTCGTTATATATAGGGTCACTTTTTCGACAAACGGCAGATTTCCGCATTTTTGTAATTTTTAAGAATCTGCGATTCTCATCAAAGATCACGGTGGGAACTGCGATTTAAAATCAATTGATCATGGGGAAAAAGACCGTTTTCATTAAACAAGCGTAAAATCAAGCCAAAAATTTCTTTAGACGATCCCGAAATAAAACTGCAGTTTTTGCTAAATTATCCCCAAGTAAAATCACAATTATTTCCAAACAATCCCGAAATAAAATCGCGATTTTCACCAAATGATTGCCAAAAAAAATCCGGGATTTTCGTCAAATGATCCCGAAATAAAACCGCGCTATTCGCCTAATAATCATAAAATCAAAAAGATATATTCTTCAAATGATCGCGAAGTAAAACAACGATTTCCTTCAAACGATTGCGAAATAAAACAGTAATTTTCATCAAGCGATCCTGAAATGAAATAATTTTCACGAAACAAAACCGCGATTTTTGCCAAACGATCGTGAAATAAAACCCAGATATTTGCCAAACGATCTTAAAATAAAGCCTATATTTTCATCAAATCATACCGAAATAGAACTGCAATCTTCGTCAAATGATCGCTAAATAAAGCAGCGGTTTTTGTCAAATGATCCTAAAATAAAACTGCAGTTTCCACCAAACGATCCTGAAATAAAACCGTGGATTTTGTCAAACGATCACAAAACAACCTGCAAAAATTTGCTACTAGCTAGTAGAATAAGATAATAAAGTTCACCAACCCATTGTAGAAAAAATTACGAATTTTATCAATCGGCGACTTAAAAGAAAAAAATCCCTTTATTAATCATTCGCGGAAAATAAATCATGAATTTCGTCAATTAGTCTTACAAAAAACAAAAATACTCATTAATCGGGTGTGTGAATAATACCACAAATTTCGTCGTAAAAAGGCAGCAATTAATCGCGAGTTTCCTTACACGATTGCAAAATAAATTCTCGAGTTATGTCAAACAATCATAAAAAAAATCACGAACTTGACAAACGATCTCTGAAAAAAAATCGCGAATTTTTTAGCGATCGCAGAAAAATTATAAATTTTGACAAAGGATCGAGAAGAAAAAATCAAATTTGGACTCAGGAGTGATTCTTGTCCGTAAATTCTGTAAATTAAAGGCTTCCCTTCCAAAAATTTTTTAATTGGGCTATCAGTTCTGCATAATTGCCAACTAGTACTGTTATGCACGCGGAGAAATGCAAATTTCGTGAAAGGATCGCCAATATTTCGTGGAAAAACGACTATTTCGTCAATGTTTTTGTCAATATACTTTGTAAAAAGATCACTGAAAAATGTGAATTTCCTGTGCGGATCGCGGAAAAACGACAATTTTAATAAATATCGCAGATAAAACGCTGATTTCATCTGAAGACCACAGGAAAACGTCGGTTTTGTCTAAAGATTGCAGATATAACACCTATTTCATTAAAAGATCACGGAAAAAAATGCCAATTTTGTTAAAAGATTGCGGAAAAAATGCTGTTTTCGATAGAAGATAGTTTAAAACTATTTTTTCAAAAGATCAATGAAAAAAAGGTCGATTTCATCAAAAGATCACAGAAAAAAGACCAATTTCCTCAAAAGATCGCTGTCATGAATTACCAAAGGTAATTTATAGTTAATTAAAAAAATAAGTAGCAGAGGGTAACGCTAATGGAGCGTAAATGGAGCTGAAATAGTGTGCCCAAGATTTCAAAGTGATACTAATCTTTTAAAATTCAATTTAACTTTAAATAAATTAAAAATGTTATTTCTGTAAAATAATAACAAACAAATGTAAAAACCAAACTTAACTTTATTAACAGAAAAACAAAAATAAAATAAAAATATAAAAATATATCCATAGATACGTGACATCAGCTAACATAGCCATACACCCACTTCATATACAGAAGTACCTTTGGGCCATGAGGTCATAACTTTAACACATAGAATAATTATCCCTCAATTACATATCAACATATTTATATGGATATCGTTCTGGAGGTCTTACGGAAAAAATTTTTCAAAGTCTATTAAATGCATCAGTTTAAATAAAAATTAAATTACATTAAACTATTATAATTCAAAACTATTTTTAAAAGGCGGTTTAGTTTTCAAATTTACTCTAATAAAAGTTGTAGTTGATCTAACAGATTTTAAATTCCTCTCATTTATAACTGCCCAACATTCCCATCAATATCTCCGAATAAAGTCTATCTCCCCCAACTCATCTGGTAACCCATTGTCTGTATTCGGTCGCGGATATCCGACATTTGAAATACAAGACATGAATAACCAAGATAAAATATATCACTCAGGGTGCTTAATGCAGACTGTTGCAATGAGCCCTATGATATAAATCAAATAGAATTAACATAACCTTGGACCAGAACCCTGAGTCTCAATAGTTAATCAACAATATCTAAAAGATCTTTTGAGAGAGAAAGACAACCTCAAAAAAACCAATAGGTCATACGGCAAAACAGAGAGGAATCCTAATCAACTATCTATTAAAAACATTTAAAGGAAAACTAACATATCCAAACAAAGTTTAAATATGCCTAACTCACAAAAGAAATATATTAAATAATTAGTAACATATTTTAAAAAAATAAGAAAACAAGTCTGAACTGCATATGGCCACTATAAACCGGCTTCCAATAAAATATTCATTTTCATCTGTCAAGTAGTAAATATATCCATCTCACCTCACTCTTAAATAAACAGACTAACATCCTTTATCAGCTGTACCACTTGCAATCACATAATGAAGAACTAAACTCATAATGTCAAAATCATAACAACACAAGAGATAATAGACACAAGAGACACAAGCAAGAGAGCAAACCACAACTGACTGAGCTATAAAGGTTAAAATTCAATATTTGTATTAGTAGCCAGTGGCCAGTAGAGGCTGAATGTTTAGTAGCCACTATTGTCAAGTTAGTGGCCACTAATTACTATCAGGGATGCCACTGAGAAGTAATTATCGTGTAAAGGAAAAATTTATGACATTTTTCACAACATTTATGCTTAGATTTTGTGAATTACATTGTATTGGATATTGCATTGACATATTTCTTATGTTAAGGGATCACAGTGCCTAGAAATTGGTCAAAATATAGATTTTCTTTTTTTAATATTAACTGAAAGCTTCTCTAATTGTGAATGTTTCGACACCTCATTTTTAGCAACACGACAATTATATTATCATTGTAAGTTATGTTAATAAAAAAAGCACACACAATGACCCATATAAATAAAAGCTTTAAACTGATTTTTATATTTTGCTTGTTTGAAAAATACCAAGGCTTTTTTTTCTTCCTAATTATTATAGAGGTTTTTTTTTTTTTTTTTACTTGTTTTCTGTGGTGTATTTAATATTTTTGTATATGGATTTAACATTCAAGTTTATATTTATTAAAAAAAAAAAAAAAAAAAAAAAAAAAAAAAAAAAATTGAGTTTGTTGAATTGTTTCAAAGGACTGGTGTTCCTTTAAAATGTTTTATGGCATTTTCTATAATAAATACACTGTATTTTTAGCTTTTTTTTTCTTTTTATGGAATTTGCAGTTCTTTTGCAATTTTTTGAAGAGATCTGCAGTTTTTTCGCGATCTTTTGACGAGATCTGCCCCCTTTTTGTTGTGTGTGTGTGATTTTTGAAGAAGTTTTGACGTTTTTTCACGATCTTTTGGAGAAGTTTTGCCGTTCTTTCACGATCTATCGGAGAAGTTTGCCTTTTTTCCGTGATCTGTTGGAGAGTTTGCCGTTTTTTCGCGATCTTTTGGAGAAATTTGTCGTTTTTTCGCGATTTTTGAACGAAATTTGCTGTTTATTAGCGATTTTTTGACAAAACTGCCATTTTCCGCATTTTTTGACAGAATTTGCCGTTTTCCGCAATTTTTTTTTTTTTTTTTTTGAAGAGAACTGCCTTTTATTCGCGATCTTTTGACAAAATCTGCCGGTTTTTTTCGCGATCTTTTGCCGGTTTTTCGGGATATTTTAATGAAATTTGTCATTTTTGCGTTATTTTGATGAAATTTGCTGCATTTTCATCATTTCTTGATGAAATTTACTTTTTTTCGCAATTTTTTACCAAAATTTGTCGAAATCCTTTGAATAAATTTGCGTTTTCCCGCGATTCTTTGATGAAATTAGCGATTGTTCTTCGAACGATTGGCGAAATTGGTTATTTTCGGCGACCATTTGCCGAAATTCGCAATGTATTTTATGTCTTAATTTTCAGATTTATGACCGATTTTTTTACCGGAAATGATTGATCGCCATTTTGGCGATCAGATGCATACCATAAAGTCGCCAATTTTTTACATTTAGTCGCCCTGTGGCCGGTGGCGACCGTGAATTTTAACCTTTACTGAGCTATAAATAGATCGTTCTACAAGGGGAAACGCCTTCCTGCTTACGCAAGCTTATCATCCCGCACATATCGTGTTACGTCATCCTGAAACATCTGGAAAGTGTTTCTGATATGCCAACCACTGAAGGAAAAATGCAAATGAGATAGACTACTTACGTCATTGTCCATGACATCATCCCTTATTCAGTAGATAGCCTTATAGATAACGAATTCGATATGTGTTTAGAATAATCGATAACAAAAAATAAACAATCACAGCATTTAACATCGATTGAAATTAGAAATACATTAACAGAAAGATAAGAATGAGGAGAGACAAAATACTTACGTATACTAATAAATAAAAAGTAAATAAAAAATACTTATTTTGAATGGTCTTTTTAGTTAAATAGGATTGTCATAAAGATAAATATATAGGAATAAAAGGATATTTTTAAATATACTTTTATACAAACAATTATAAAGGCTTAAGTTATTTTAGTAGAAAGTTATTGTAAGAGATTTAATGGATTGGAATTTGATTTTTCTATTAGAAAAATAAATATTAAATTTAAAGCAAATCCTTTTTAAAGTATAAGAAGTATCTAAATATAACAAAGTATAAATATAATTAAAAAGGCTATAAATTGTTAGAAAGGTAATGGTTGAAATTGAGTGATAAGACCTCACAAAAGGGATGTCAAGGAAATCTCATTTTCCTGACAATCGCGGGATTAAAATGCCGTTTTCGAGAAAAGATCGCGTAAAAATGCACATTTTGTTTAAAGATCATCGAAAAAACGCAGATTTCATATTAAAAAACACAGGAAAACGACTATTTTGTCAAAAAATCGTGGAAAAACCGCAGATTTTGACAAAAGATCGCAATAAATCGCTGATTTTGCTAAAATATCGCAGATAAATCGCTGATTTCATCTGATGGTCACGGGAAAATGCCGATTTCACCTGGAGATCGCGGATCCCCCCTCACAACATGCAGAATCCCCCTTCCCCCCGATTTCCGAAAATGCGATGTGAATTCCAGAAAAAAAAATTCACTTAGAATCAATCCTTGTTTTGACTGATAAAAGAAAAAAATAGTGCAAATTTCAGTAAACGATCACCATGAAAATCACAACATTCGGCAAATGATCGCGGAAGAAAATCGCAATTTCCACCAAACAATAAAAAAAAAAACCGAAAATTTCGTCTTATGATCCTGAAATAAAATCACTATTTTCTTCTATCGATCGCTAAAAAAATCCTGCGAAAGGTTTTTACTAGCTCGTAGAATAAAATAGTAAAGTTTATCAATCGATTGCAGAAAATTAATGAATTTTGTCAATCGATGACTTAAAAAATTTTCATTGTGAAGCTATGAAATCATGAAGTTCGTCAATTGGTAGCAGAAAAAACAGGAAATTTCGTCAATCAGCTATGTGAAAAAATATCACAAATTTTGCTGTACAAAGACAGCAATTAATCATGAGTTCCGTGACACAATTGCGAAATAAATTCTCGAAGTATGTCAAACAATTTCGGAAAAAAATTGCGAATATTGATAAACGATCTCGGAAAAAAAATTCGAACTTCGGCAAACTATCTCGAAAAATTGTGTATTTCTGTAAGCGATCACAAAATAGCAAATTTCGGTTAACGATCGCGAAAAAAATCCCATATTTTGGCAAATCACTGTTTGTCAAAATTTGTGATTTTTTCCGCGATCGTTTATCGAAACACTGTCAACGATAATTTTTTTGGGGCTATTGTTTGTTTGCGAAAATTCACAATTTTTTGCGTTAATTTGACAAAATTCGTGATTATTTTTTCCGCGATCATTTGCCGAAATTCATGATTTTTCGGCGATCGTTTGCCGAAATTTACGATTTTTTGGCAATATTTTGCAGAAATTCACAATTTTTTGGCGATCGTTTGTGAAATTCGGAATTCTTTCATGTTTCTTTGCTGAAATTCGTTTTACCCGCGATCGCAGAAAAAAATCGCGAATTTCGACTGATTGGGTCGAAAAAAATCGCGAATTTCGGGAAATGATTGCAAAAAGTATTACCAACTTTGTCAAATATACTCAGAAAATATTGCAAATTTCTACAAACAATGGACCAAAAAAAGTGCGAGTTTTGCAAAATGATCGACGAAAAAAATCTCAAATTTTATAGGAAAAAAATTGCAAATGTTGACAAACAATCACAGAAAAAAAATCGTGTACTTCAGTAAGGAATAGTATGCCAATGAAATTTGTCCTGAAATAACGGAAAAAGTTTGTGTTGAAATATATTTTGGCATCAGTACAGCCCCTGATTTCACTTTTTCACCATGACCATTTGATGAGTTTCGCGATTTTTTCCTAAGATAATTTGACAAATTTTGCCATTTTATATTGCAACCGATTATTGCACAACATTTTAATGTAACCCATTGACTGTATTCTTCAATTTTTTTTATGGCTTTGTTCTACGAAAATCGTTATTTTCTTGCAACCAGTTGATAAATTTCACTATTTATAACTTCTGTGATCCTTCGACAAAATTAACGATTATTTGTTTTGATCCCTCTTTTGAATTTCGCAATTATTTAATGAATTTGCTATTCATTTCTCCTTCCGAGACCCATTTGATGAATTTTACAATATTTAATACAAGACTCATTTGACTAATTTCGTAATTTTTATTCCAAGGTCATTTGATGAATCTCGAGAATTTTTTTTTTCCGAGGTCACGTGACAAATTCTGTGACTTGTTTTTTGAGACAATTTGATGAATTTCATTATATTTCCCAGAAGAAAATTTGATGAATTTCATGGCTTTGTCACCGTGATCATTTGGTGAACTTTGAGATTTTTCTTCCATGATGAATTGTCAAGATTTGGGATATTTTTCTGCAACCAATTAAGGAATTCACAATTTGTTCAAAACAAACAGAAATGCATTCTGCGGATGGTGTTAAATCTTACAGTACTTGTCTGTATGTAAAACATTTAAATGAAGCGGGAAAAAAATGTTTTTAGTTGGTCTCTTTTTAGTCTCTTTTTTTACATTTTAGTCTCTTTTTGTCTCTTTTTCTTGTGATTTAGTCTCTTTTCTCTCTTTTTCAAGCGTGACTCAGTCCTAGGCCTGTAATAAAGACAATGTCTAGTTATAGATTTTTACTGCGGCAGTTTAGCAATAAAGCACCCACAAAATATCACTCTTAAAAAAAAAAGAAGTCAGTTTATATTATTTGTGTAGGAATACAGACACACATATGTTAACCACACAAAGAGTGTGGATAGCATATTATTTTCAACACAATCTAACTGACTGGTAAAGTAATCATACGAATTGAATATTTCCAACTGAGCGAAAAATTGACCGAGCTAGGAATCGAACCCAGATACTTGGCTTACAAAGCCAATGCTTTACCTGTTAAGCTACCTGGGCGATAGCCAGCTGGGATTTTTTCGCTCAGATAAGAGATTTATCTTGTGTAAATTTTAAATCTTGTGTAATCATAAAATTTCTATAATTTATCTCAAAAGGACATACATAAATATAAATAAATGATAGAACTTCAAATCCTCATTTAATTACTTAACCGACGACAGGTATGGGGAAACCAGTGCTTTAACCCCCGACTAATCTCGGGTAACTGGTGAAGTGGTTAAAAATGTTTATAACACCAAATCTAAATTACAATTCTATTTCTAAAACTGTTCAATTTTTATTGTAGAATCGACTTAATGTGTGATATTGACTGGATTGTTGAGTGCTTGAATGGAACAGAACCATTTGGAGGTATGCTTGTATATTTGTGTATTTCATTTTTATTTACTTATTTATGAACTAGAAAAGTTATATTATTTGGCCTTTTAAAATGTATCATATTTTTTTTCCAATAAAGAAATTGTCTAACAATAAATTTCTCAGCCTCTCATCCACAATTTTGAAACAAGTTTCTTGCAGTACTATAAATCAAGTATTTGTTTTTCTTACCATTTGGGAAATAGTTGTTTCTGTAGGTCGAGAATAGACATATCTGAAATCTTGTGATGTTCAGATTTTATTTTTTTCCAATTAGTCCATGTTTAATGTCCAGAAACAAAATACTTCTGTTGCCACAATGACAAAAAGAGTATAAAAAAATTTAGAGAAAAATAAATAATAATAATAACAATAGCTCAGAAGTAAAGGTACAACTTTCCAACAAATTGCATACGCACATTCTCCCCCTCCCCCTTGTACAAGGGTGTAAAAATTTTAAATGTGCGATGTTTAGAAGTTTAAAAATTCACAGTACCAAAAATTGTAAAACTGGAATTTCTTTAAAATTGGTTTATGCTCGGTCCAGGAATATTAATGTTTAATCCATAACATATGTAATATATAACTCTGTTATTAGCCATGTTTTGATCATCATAAAAACGATGTTTAATAATTTTTTTAGGCATAGAATTTTTTTATGTCTAAAATTTTAGTCTTTGAAAATATCATTTTCCAAATGGTTGTTGTAATTTGTTAAATTATATGTATATTAGGGTGGTCCTTAAAAGTTGGTAAATAAATTTTTTCATGATTTACACCGGGACACCCTGCCATTTTGTTCTAGTCATTAAAAAAAAAATTACAGCATTTTTTTCAAATTTTTTAGCATTATTTTAGGGGCTGCTACCGCTATTTAAAGTTTAGACTTATTCAAAAATATTGAAGAAAAATACATAATTATTCTTACTAACAACTAAATATATTTTTATTAAATATTTCAGTAAATTCTACAGCAACCACATTGTTATATACATTTAAAGAAGAAGAAAAAAGGTATCATTATTATAAAATGCTTACATTTACCTTTTTTAAAACATCAATGTATATTTTAAAGTCTGGATATCTGCTTCGAAACTGCTTGACTAACAACAAAAAGTACTGTTTTTGTTCATCTTTTGTATGAAGTTTATTGTATTCCTCAATAAGTGTTACCCCACGTTCTGCCATATTATTAATAACTTTGACTGAAGCCACAAAAGTCTCACAAGTTTTATAAGAATCATTTTTATTCCAATTTGTTACATCTGTTTCAAAAAAGTCTGAAGGTAATTCCATAATTTTTAAAAACCTCAGAGTATTACTTGTTACAAAATTTTGCAAGTTCTTTTTGAGGATGTCATCAAGATCAACCCGTGCACATTTCAATGGTTTCTCATTTTTCACATTTTTCAAAGCACATACACCATTTTTCTTTTAATTACAAATGAAACATTGTCATTGAAAAATGCAAAATCAACTAGTTCTTCTGACAAGTACCACAAAATGTCCTAGGAATTTTTTCATAGCACACAAAGAAATGTCTTTATTTACATTTTCGTACTCTTTCATGTTTTTAAGGAGCATTAAATCATTTCTAGGCGCAGAATAAGCAGATGGTGCCTGATACCAACTGTGAATGTAGATGTTTATCATAAACAAGCAAATTTAACGAACTCCAGGTTCTTCATGCTTAGAGAGTTAGAACTGATCTCTAAATAAATAAATCTTGAGCATGTATATGGCCTTTGCCATCCATCGTGCTCGATGCAAGAAACCAGGGGCTCTAAAATAAACCCCTCTTTCAGGTATTCCTCCTTGGAAAATGATGTCAAGCTCTAACAGTTATCTGTAATTGTCCCTTGGTTGAAAATCATTAAGTTGATTTTGTGCAAACTCTATGATTTTGCCCCCCATTTTTCTCTAGACTTTCTATCACCCGCCCTGGAAGGCTCCAGCACGCACTGGGGGGGTTGGGGGCGATATGCTCCTGTTGGAAACCTATGCTTTAACCCCTTTGCAATGAGAATTTTTTACGAAATTTTTAATGATTTGTCACCGCTTTTTAAAAACAGAAAGTTGTGCCTTATTAAATCAAAGATCCACTTGCTCTGATTACATAAGGCAAATTTTACTGGTGGGTGATAAACGCAGATACTTAAGCTTTTTTGTGGCATGTATGGGTGATTCTCAAAATAGGAGACAATTTATGTCTTTCGGCATACAAAAAAAATTGAGAGGTTTTCTGTCATGTTTTTATATTTAGATATGTTTGTCTTAATATTACTCATTATTTGCACTCAAGAATTACTCACTTTTTAGTTAAAAACACCTTAAAATAACAGAATAAATGTTTAAAATGTCATTAGCATGGATGTCCACAGCAGCTGTGCCTTGTTTATACTAGCTTTTTCAAGAGTTAATATCATGTTTATAAAATAAAACAAATGTTATTCTTTCTTTAAATTAATCAAGAAAAGGATTTATCCAATAAATTTCCTTTTAAAAATAAAATTATAGTATATAAAAAAAGAATTAAAGTTTGTCCTCCATATTCCATTTTCAAAACAAGGTCATACTATAACAGCTGGTTATTAATCAAAATTTCATTTTCACATATAACAATAGTTAGAAAATATAAAGTTTCTCCATGGCAACAAGTAGACATTTTATCCCAGCCTGAAAATAGAAGCATGTACTGTATTTTAAGAATAGAAGTTGAATATTAGGGGCGTACATCAATTGCATGTCATTAGAATGGATAATAATTTTCATGTTTATTTTATAATTAAAATTTTTATTTTACTTATTTGCATAGGATTTTTGTGTTTTAAAAAGCCCCAGAAAATACTATTACATTGTGATTATATTATGGCTCATAATCTTATTTAAATTAAAATTTGTCATTAGCATGGACAAATATCAGTGTCATTAGCATGGTTTTTCTGTCCAATGCTAAAGAATCCTATGTGCATAAATGTAACCATTGCTTATATTGTATCTTTTATAAAGTTTAATTTTACATATAAATTTAGGTATTACATTTATTATCCCTAAAATATGCATTAAATCTGTCAGAAAATCATTAAGACAGCTTCTTACATTGTTAGTGTCAGAATGTTGCTCATGTAAACAAAGTTTGGTAATGTTTTTATTCTCCTTATATGTATATGTGTAAAAATGGAAACCATTTGCTGAAAAGGAAGCCTAATAATATAGAAAAAAATATTTAAACAGGAAGAAAATAAAAATTTCTTAATATATTTATTCCATGCAATTTGTTTTGTCATTAGCATGGCTCAAAAAATACTAATTATTTTTTTAAGTTAATTTTTAAGTATTTAGCTCTGTTGACTACATGTAAAGTATACCTAATACTACATTAACAACACCTATTTTTTTTTTTTCAGAAATTTTGCTAACAGTAATTTTTTTAAGATTTCACTTTTGAAATTGTCCCCTATTTTGAGAATCACCCGTATACGTGTCCCTCGTGCCCAAGTGGTTAAAGGAATATAAAACTTTATTTCTCATAAAAAAAGAATTCCTAACAAATTTACAATAATTAAACTGTTTCATCCATATTTTATATAGTAAAATACTAAATCATGTGACTGTCATCAACAGTTCTGAGCTGACATTTTTCACCCCCCCCCCTTTTTTTTTTTTTTTTTTTTTTTTGATCAGACAGCCATTTAGTTGCTTTAATGTTAGTCAGGTGCAGGTAATAAGTCACCAAATATTGTTCTGTTGCTATGATTTCATCAATATTATAGTCCAAGTCATGTGACTGTCATAAATAAACATGGGCTGATCCTATCACTTTTCATATGCAAGGTTTACATTTTTATTTAAAAAAAATTTAAATCCTTTTTTTTTTTTTTTTTCTTCAATAAAACTACATAAAAGCAGCTGCGATTGCAGCAATGAATCTCACCAATAGTATTTTTTAACTCACCAGTTAACATCTTTATTATTGACATGATAAATTAAAACAATGCTTTGAAGTTGGGGGGGGGAACAGTGACAAGAGCAATATTTGGCAATTTACCTGTGTTGCTATGCTAACACAAAGATACAGAGTTCTTGATTTCTCGATCAGAATCTTCCCATTTAGTGAAAGGTTGAGTAAGTAAGTTCAATTACAAATAAAAGTGACTTGATACATTGCTTAACATGCATTTAAGGGAGACCAAACTGGTCACCAAGGGTTGCTAGCGTTAAAATAATTAAACTAAAGAAACATTTTTCTTCTTCTTTGTATAATTTAAAGAATAATTAAGAAAATGAAATGCATGATACCAGATACTTATATAGTATTGTAATATCAGTTTTAGTTTGAAGATATTAATATTTCTTTAATACTCTGCACCTGAAAATGGACCTTGGAAATAGTCATAATCTACAATCATCAATGTTAAATATATATATTTATATAGGATAGTCTTATTGGGATGCTATGACACAAAAAATGTTTCCTCTGTGAGGTGAAAAAGAACAAAATATTAGATCTTATTTTTTAAATTGGGATTAAGGATATGGTTTGGAACCACCACAAGCATAAATATTTATATGAATAGTTAAATATATTGATTTAAAAACAAGGGGGATATTCAGAAAATTTGAAATTTTTTAAAAGTCTAATTGTAATTTTTAATCCTATAATTAATATGTATGTTTCAGGTAGCTTTCATTACAAAAAGTAAAAAGCTATCTATTGTAGTCGTCCGGAGGAAAGCACTTCCGGAAAATTTTGGTATATTTTCTCTGATCATCACCCCCCAGACCCCAAAACCACCCTCTGTTCAAATTTTGACATATATATCTGACCTTGCTATAATTATCATATTTATGAACCGATTTGAATTAAACTTGATATGTACATAGTAAATACTAATGTCTCGACAGAGTTTGTCGTTCAGCATCATTTGTCATCTTGTTTAAAATGGTGACCATTTAATTAAAGCAAAAAAATCAAAAGCTGGAAGATATTTTTCTTTTATGTGTTTGACCTTGATACAAAGATTCCAGATCATTTCTTATTTCGTCTATATCTTAAAAAATGACTGAATTATAGCACTTTAAATTTCTAGTTTAGCTCACATTTTGAAATGTTCTGATTTTTGTTACATAACACGTGGATGTAAATTGGTGTGTACATAGTAAACACCGATGCCTAGATCAAATTCATTGGCCAGTTCCACCTGCCATCTTATTTCAAATTAGCATCGCTTTAAAGTTTTTTAAAAATTTAAAATTAGGTACAAAAAAGTGAAAAATTGAAAAAGATTTTTCTTTTATGTATTTCATTTTGATACAAAGATTCCAGAGCATTTTTTTTTCTGTCTACATCTTAAAAAATAGCTGAATTATAGTACTTTGAATTTCTAGTGTGGCTGACATTTTGAATTCATTTGATTTTCGTCACATGATAATACGCATCTTTATGAACCGATTTGGATGTAACCAGTACATACCAATGCCTTGACCAAATTCATTGGCCAGTTCAATCTGCCATCTTGTTTCAAAATAGCAAAATATTAAATTTAAAATTAGGTAAACAAAAATAAACTGAAAGAGATTTTTCTTTGTGTGTTTGACCTTGATACAAAGGTTCTAGAGCATTTTTTATTTCATTTACATCTTTAAAAAATGGCTGAGTTATTGCACTTTTAATTTCTAGTGTAACTGACATTTTGAAATGGTTTCAAGTTTGTCATGCGATAATACACATATTTTATAAACCGATTTGGATATAACTCAGTATATATACATAGGACGTACTGATATCTTGACTGAGTTCATTGGCCAACTTCATCTGCCATCTTGTTTAAAAATAGCGGCCATTTAAGTTTAACAAAAAACTTTTAAATGTATAATGTTGAATCAAAAAAAAAATATATATATAAAAATTGTAAAAAAGATCTCAATACATGATGATGTGTTTAATCTTAATACGTGAATTTCGGAACACTTTTTGTTTTGTTTTTATCTTAAAAATTGGCTGAGATATTGCAGTTTGAATTTCTAATGTGGTGACATTTTTAAAAATCAATTTGCCTACGACAGCACTCATATATACCAACTGATTTCAAAGTGAGTGTGCATATGCACATGAATTAAGATTTTGACCGAGCTCATTGGTTTGTTTTACCCATCATGTTGTTGTAAAATGACAGGCACTTCATGATATCATGGAATTTGGCAATGTTATAAATCCTCTAAAATAAAATCAGCTTGAATAAAAGATAACTAATTTCTAAAAATTCTCATTAATATTCAATATTGACAAAAACTAGTATTAAATCTTATATAATCGGATTCCACTAATTTTGAGCTTTGTATGTTTGAATAATATAACTTAATTTAAAATAAATAAGATATATGAAAGCTATCTCTTTCTTCTGGTACTAGCTGGAAGGACTTTTTATATTTTTAATCTGTAATTATTTTGTTTGCTAATTTGTTGTAAAATTGTTATTACATTAAAAAACTAATATTTCTCTTTTTAGCTTCTTCCAGATTACTGAAGTGCTATAAGCAATAATTTGAACTAAAAATATGTTATGGACTACTACAATATTGTATGGAAAATCCAAACGATGTATGAACTAGCTATTTTTAGGACTATGAATTTTATTTATTCTAATTGAATCATTTTAATGTCATTCATTTTAAAATATTTGTAATATTTATTACATTATTGATTTATTGCCTTTTAATGAATTTGAATAAATCTTAAATTATTTTTTTTTTTTGAAGACTATTTATTTTATTCTTTTACATAGAAACAATTCTAGTTAATTGGATTTAATCTTAGTCAAATTCACTTATAATAAAGATGCCCAGAAGCAGAATTTTCTGTGTTAGTCTGCAGCATATTAAAATTTGCCTGTGACCCAAGAGTGCTAGACTAAGCCTACTAAAATAATATTCCATAAAATAAGAAAAAATTGCTTTTATGAAGAAGATACAGTAAAACCTCCATAAACCACCTCTAGTTAATGGACAGTTTTCAAATCCCCAGTCCCAAAACTTTAATTTTTGTATGTTTAACCTCTGAATAACGGACATTCCGAATAGCGAACAGTAATTTTGGCAAAAAAGAATAAAAAATTATTTTTTAACGAGGAAAAAAAATTAAAATCTTCTAAATTTGTCAGGGCAATGTATCACAAATTTTGTGATCACAGATAAATGTGAGGATGGGTTGGAGAAAATCCCCTCTCCCCCCTACATTTATCCCCTAGATAGTCCCCCCCCCCCCCACCCTCGGATGATTGGAGATTGTATGCTTTTAAGAAGCAGAAAAATATAATAAACAATTCTACATTTTTTTTTTTTTTTAAGAAATAAATGATTTAAAAGGATTAAAACTACTGACAGTGTTAAAACTTCACATTGAAAAACAAATTACATGTAATCGCAAGTAAAAGCATACTTTTGTAACTTTTTTTTTAAGAATGCAATAAGCAAAGGATAAATGTATGCACAATTTTATTTCGGTTTTATTGCTTTAAAAATTATTTTAATTTCTGGTTTAATCATATAATAGAGGTTTTAGGACATTTTAAAATAGACTAATGAAACATTAAGCATTTATTAGCAATTTTTCTATCGCTGAAATTTTCTCAATAGCGGAACCTCCGAATAGCGGACAATTTCTGCGCTCCCAATATGTCCATTATTTAGAGGTTTTACTGTACAATAAAATTATGAAACAAATACCATAAATCTAGAAACTTAAAGTAAATGTCAGCTTCTTTTTAAAGCCTAATCTTTCTTTTTAAGTTGGTGGATTAATCTACAGTGCCCGCTGATCATAACAGCACCATTTATTAGGCAATTAACACCAAAAACTAATTAGTAGCAACTTGTGTCAATGTCCAACTAAATACAAAGTTAGATTAAAATTCATGCACTTGTTCTTGAGATAGAGGTATTGTGAAAATTATAAAAAATGCAGCATAGCAGTACCACCTATTAAGCAATTTCAACCAAAAGGTAATAGTACACCAATATTTATTAAAGTATACTTGAATCTGAAGTTTGGTGAAAATTCATGCAATAGTTCTTGAGATAAAACTATTATATAAATTGTAAAAAATGCAGCATAACA
The DNA here is from genome assembly GCA_964019185.1 of Maratus speculifer. NCBI lineage: Eukaryota > Metazoa > Arthropoda > Arachnida > Araneae > Salticidae > Maratus > Maratus speculifer. The sequence continues at coordinate 90,100,153 of OZ025296.1, forward strand.
GTGCTACCTGTTGGGTGATTTATATCCAAACATAATCGGCATTTCACAAGGTCTAAGTCAATCTGAAGTTTGGTGGAAATTCATGTATTAATTCTTGAGATAGAAGAGCTATGAAAATTGTGAAGAATGCACTGTGAAGTTGAATTGTGAAGAAGCTATTGTGAAATTATAATAAATGCAACATAGCAGCACCACCCGTTGGTGATTTACATCAAAATGAAATAGCAGCAATTTATATCAAGGAATAACAGAATCTGAAATTTGATGAAAATCTGTGCATCAGTTCTTGAAGTAGAGGGGATTTAAATAAAAAAAAATAGTTTGTAAAAATAAATAGTTGGAGAATGGGCAACAGAAAGAAGTATAATTTTTGAGGGAAGGATGGGAGGAGAATTTAATTAATAAGTGATAATTAACCTTTCTAAAGATTTACAAATAGCCCAAGAGAAATTTAAATGAAACTGTTTAAAAGACTAAATTTTGTATGCTTGATAAGGTAGGAGGAAGAGTAAAACTGTAGAGGTATTGTGAAAATTATAAAAAATGCAGCATAGCAGTACCACCTATTAAGCAATTTCGACCAAAAGGTAATAGTACACCAATATTTATTAAAGTATACTTGAATCTGAAGTTTGGTGAAAATTCATGCAATAGTTCTTGAGATAAAACTATTATATAAATTGTAAAAAATGCAGCATAACAGTGCTACCTGTTGGGTGATTTATATCCAAACATAATCGGCATTTCACAAGGTCTAAGTCAATCTGAAGTTTGGTGGAAATTCATGTATTAATTCTTGAGATAGAAAAGCTATGAAAATTGTGAAGAATGCACTGTGAAGTTGAATTGTGAAGAAGCTATTGTGAAATTATAATAAATGCAACATAGCAGCACCACCCGTTGGTGATTTACATCAAAATGAAATAGCAGCAATTTATATCAAGGAATAACAGAATCTGAAATTTGATGAAAATCTGTGCATCAGTTCTTGAAGTAGAGGGGATTTAAATAAAAAAAAAATAGTTTGTAAAAATAAATAGTTGGAGAATGGGCAACAGAAAGAAGTATAATTTTTGAGGGAAGGATGGGAGGAGAATTTAATTAATAAGTGATAATTAACCTTTCTAAAGATTTATAAATAGCCCAAAAGAAATTTAAATGAAACTGTTTAAAAGACTAAATTTTGTATGCTTGATAAGGTAGGAGGAAGAGTAAAACTGTATTAAAAATTATTTCTTGTTACAATAAAGTAACAGATAAAGTGGAATTTTTTTTTTAAACAACAATGATTTTTAAGTTTTTCAACTTTATAAATTAGAAAAAAAGAATTTTAAAGACTTTCAATTCTATTTGCTCTTTAAGTGTGTTGCGATCGAGAAATCTTCAGATTGATTATTTATTGTTACAATAGTATGAGAAATATATATATATATAAATTACACAGCATTAAAGAGTTTTTTGATTTTTAGTGCTCTTTGGTAGAGAAAAAGGGAAGACAAAATTTTGAGAGGGAGTTAAATTTCAATGAAATGAATTGTTGATGAAATTTGATTACTTACCATACAGTAGAATAGTAGTAACAAACTGTAGAAAAAATTTAAAAAATATTTCTAAAGATTTTAAATTTTGGTATAGTGGAAGCTAAGGAGGGGGATTAAGCTTTTTATTTAAATCAGAAATTAAAAAAAATGCAGATGAGTTTCAAGCCTGATTAAGAAATTATACAAGAGCAAAATAAAGCATTTTTTGCAGATTTCAAATGAGATTAAGTACTTTTAAGCACAAAAATCCCTTTTGAAAAATGCAAGCACTTTTAAGAGCTTTCAAGGACTATATGAACCCTGTTTTAACAGAAATCCACTTGTAGAAGCTTCAAATGTATAAATTTAAAATTATAGCTCATTCCAACAAATTATTTAAGAAGTTAAAAATAAAATAAAAATGTTCTTTACATCAGTAAAATGTCAATTATTATAGAATATCTAAATATTGTGTAAAAAGCAATAATTAAGTAGCAATAGTTAAAGGAAATAAATGCTTTTCCTTTTATAAGTGATCTGGGAGCCAGTTGCATATTAAATTTTTACACAAATGAATTTTGCTTTTAGATCCGCAAAGTTTTAAGTTTTTTTTTTTTTTTTTTTTTTTTTTTTTTTTCCCCTTAAAAATTTTACAAAGAAACATTTGAAGTTAAAATTTTATTATTAGTTTTTTCAAATAGACTCCCTTGAATCTGCACAGCTTAGTACCAGGAGTTGTGTGGATTTTAGAATTTTGCAGATTTCTGGTTACTGCTTTATTTACACTTTTTAAACAGTAATTTGAGTGTAATAATGCAATCAAAATTATAACGAATGCTTGCAATATAATAAAATATAAAAATTATTAAATAAATTAATAAACTAAAAGGATAAAAAAATGTAATTTTAGAAATTATTAAAATTAAAGGTACAGGTCAAGCAAATAATTAACAATCTAATTAAATATGCATAATAAAGATAAAATACATATTTCTAGAAATACTCAATGAAAGTTTAATCATAAAAGTACTTTATTAATTCCCATCAAAAGCATAAAGTAAAGATTTATTTCTGCATTCAGAAACTCTTAACCAAAAAATGTATTTATTAAAAAGATTAAGATCATCAGTCAGTGATATCTGCAGTATCTTGATTTTTTTTTTTTTTTTTAATAAATTTATGCTTCCTTTTTGGAAAACCACAAGTTGAGTCATATCATGAATTACATTAAAATACACAAAAAATGACATATTACTTAAAAATTCTGTAATTTTGCTGTTACATTGGAATTGAAAGCTTCATTATTACCACATCTGTGAGGATTTGAGGGATTCTACTATAAAAACATTTCATTGCATTACAATACCAATAGATAACCACTTCAGTTTTTTATGTAATATTTTTTTTTTCTGTTTTTTTAGAAAATAATCCTCTGCTTTTCTTAGTATCTATACTTTATTGAAAAAAAAAAGCAGATGGAACATTGGGTCGAACTAAGATCCTTTTTAGAGAACTGGAATTCCATTTCCTTTCACCTTTAGACCACTTAACCATTTCAACAATCTTCGTTGTCCCTCTGAAATGAAACTAGATTAAAACTTATTTTCAATTTTGTTTAGTGACAGAAAAACACTCTTGAGTGTTCAATGTGCATGGTCAGATCAACTGAAATTAGTCTTAAAGAATCTGCTTTACATTTTAAATATAAAGATGGTGTCTTACACATCTAGGTATGTATTAAATATATACAATAAAACTCCAGATATGTCTGTGTTAATAATGTGATGAGCAAGTACAGTCCTCCCCACTTAATCGGGTAATGGATAGTCGAATACCCCGCTTATTCCAATAGAACTCTCAGGAAACGAATTTATCGTCATTGGATCTATGTTATTTTTCCCCGCTTAAACCGAATAAATTTTGTGAACCTCCTCGCTTATTCGAATACCATCTGGGTGACCTATGTTTGAAAACAGGCACGAAAAACACATTTTATCTTGAATTTTTCTTCACCTTTTGTCATTTTCGGCTCATTTACACTGAAGACAAATTATCAGTTCTTCCTGCAACGATTTCGGCCGACAAGTGTGTAATGGACAGGTCAAATAATTTCCCCTCCTTTTACTGCAAATAAGTAAAATAAGTTGGCCAATATGGATTATTTTTGCGTTTTGTAAATTTAATCGCATTTCTGTTAGGAAAAAGGCATTGCTATGAATTTTAAATGGAAAGCTTTAAATCTTTCTGAAAAACTACAATTTTTGAAGCATTAAATAAGAAAACAGAAGTCCAAGTCGCAGACGTAAGTTTCAAATATAAACACAATGCCAAAAAAAAATTCAAAAAGTTTGTTTGTATTTATGTCGGCCAATTATCTACACTGTGGGATATAGGTTAAGTGGTGGGGTGCCTCTGTGGGGGTCTTTCTAAGGGAACCTAACCCATAATTACGCAAGGAAATCTAAGGTTCAAAGCAAAACCACGAAAAACTCCAAACGATCGTGAATGGGTTCGATCCCAGCATTTACCGTTTACCAAAAAAATTTCCAAAAAGAAGAAAGATAAATGGAAATTGGGGTTGAAAGAAGGAACATAATCGCAGTTTTCATAACATTGATCAATATGCGCTGGATAGATTTTAGAGAACTGGAATTCAATTTCCTTTCACCTTTAGACCACTTAACCATCACAACAATCTTCGTTGTCCCTCTGAAATGAAACTAGATTAAAACTTATTTTCAATTTTGTTTAGTGACAGAAAAATATAAATAAAAACACAATGTTTCAAATATAAACACAATGCCAAAAAAAATTCAAAAAGTTTGTTTTTATTTATGTCGGCCAATTATCTACACTGTGGGGTATAGGTTAAGAGGTGGGGTGCCTCCGTGGGGTCTTTCTAAAAGAACTTAACCCGTAATCACGCAAGGAAATTTAAGGTTCGAAGCAAAACTCCGAACGATGGTGAATGAGTTCGATGCCAGCACTTACCATCTACCAAAAATAATTCCAAAAAGAAGAAAGATAAATGGAAATTGGTATTAAAAGAGGGAACATAATCGCAGTTTTCATAACATTGATCAATATGCGTTGGAATGGGTTTAGCGAAAAAAGCAAAATTTTCATTAATAAATGTTTTTATGATTATGCAGAAAGCGTATGCTGACGCACAAAAACATTTCCACTTTTTTTTTGTGCGTAATTCCAGTAAACGCGAAAATTTCACGTAAACAAACCATATTAAACGACGCCTTTAAACTTATATAAATAACATAAATTACAAGTAGCAAAATTTTAACCAAATTCCAATGAACTAGATTAAGTATAATGTAAAACATACAGTTATGTGAACTGATATTAAATTGTTACGTACTTACTTTATATTAGTATTTGTATTTATTTTAATAATTTACGTTATTATATTAATGATTTTATTGTGCTATTAATTAATTATGCTGTAGATGGTTGTTTTATCTTTTTATTACGCATTAAACATTACATTTCTGTGTGCCCCGTTTAATCAAATACCCCTCTTAATCGAATATTTTTTTCTGGAACCATCAGTATTCGTTTAAACGGGGACAACTGTAGTATAATGGCCTGAGAGTCAGCCATTTTTTACAACTTACCCTAATTTATTCCTTTTCAAAATGAATATAATTTATCAAAAAGGATTTATAATTTCTAAAAAATATTCTTTATTTGTACATTAAAAATGTATTTTATTATGCATATTATTGATAAAAATTAAGTACTTACTGGCTATCTAAACAAAATCACTCACCAGAGTGAAAGTAAACAAAAATTGTTACTTAATAATTTTCATGGCAAAACCAATAAAACAAGTAGACATTTTTTTCAACTAAATCATGGAAAAAGATTTAAAAGTATATTAGGAAGTGTCTTTATAAAAATTATGATATACACAAGGCTCATGCTCTCCAGATACTGAAATTTGATGTAATAATATAAAACATATTGAAGTAAAAATTTTCTACAAACAGAAGCCTATATACAACAAAAAATCTTTCTTTTTTTAAGAGGAGGGGACATTATAGGCAGGGTTGTTTGATTTAAATCACATGATTTTTTTTTTATTGATATTTACAGGGAAATAAAATCAAATTCATCATTTATGTTATAAGGAAAGTTATCACTTATGTGAGATTAAAACTTGTCCTTTAATAACGTTATATAAAACTTTTATAAATTCAAAATGCTATTATTTTATGAAAGTAAATTAGCAAAATTTAATACAGTAATAATATTTTTAATAGTTTTAAAAATATTATCCATCTATACAGCCTTTCCAAAAAAAATAAATACAGTAGACTCCTTCAAATCCACAAAGCTTGGGACCAGCGGTTGTGTGGATTTTAGAATTTTGTGGATTTCTGGTCATTGATGTGTTTACATTTTTGAAACATTAATTTGATTGGTAGTTAAGCATTGTAATCAATGCGTATAATAAATTGAAACCTTAAAATAATTAAGTAAAATATTTAAATAAATAAATAGTTAAAAAGCAAGTTATTATTACAAAAAAATTAAGTAAAATAAATTTTCAGAAAAATATTAAAATAAATATTAAAGATGTAATACTAAATATAAATAATGATGAGGAAAAATCAATTTTTTTTATAAAGAAAAACATTTGCCTTTGTTAATAAACAAAAAAAAGTTTGATTAATTAAAAAATATTCATATTATGCAGCAAAAATGATCCTGCCCCTCGAATTAAAAACACTACCAAATGGTCGTTGAAAGGTACACTATGCTGCAACTACTATATGATAATGATTATTTCGATTAAATATCGATCATCATAATTAATAAACTGGGATGTAGATCACAAATTAGTTTTGTATCTAGCAGGGATACGAAAATAGTAATATAACTATTAAAATAATAATTTTATATAGCAAGAATTACACTGTCACGCGAATTGCAAACACTACCAAACGGCCATTGAAAGTTATATTATACTGCAACTACAATACGATGATGATTAATTTTATTAAATATCGATCCACGTACATTTAAGAAACGTATTATTTAACACTGGAGAATTTAAATTGAAAGACATTAAAAAAAGGGAAGGAGTTGAAAAGGATTTAAAAATATATATAAAATTAAAGAATTATTTGTATTGCGTTAACCGCCATCTTAAATTTCATTGTTTACATCTGAAAAAATGTGCGGATTTCTGGCGTTTGCGAATTTTACAAACGCAGATTTAAGGGAGTCTACTGTACTGACAAATGCTCTCTCATTTTAAAATTATCACTTCATTTTTGCAAGTTAGATGCTTAAACTATAGTTAAATCTATCTAACATAAAAGCATTTAATATAAAAGTGATTTCAGTGGAGAGTTATTACTTCCTTTGAAATAGATTACACTCATGGGTTTCTTTTATGTTTAATTGCTTAGATCTGCAAATTACCATATCTCATACATTAGTGACTGAAGTATTAATCTACTTATATATATAAAATACAAACAAAAATTTTGGGTTTTCCGCCTACTCCCCCAGTTCTACTGAAGGGATTTCATGTAACTTGTACCATTAAATAGGTATTATTCCAAGGAAGGTTTTTGTACATAGTACATCATTCTAGGTCGATTAATTAAAAAATTATGACGAAAAATTCATTTATTTTGGACATTAGGGTTACCATTTGGCATATATTTTTCATTTGGCGCAGCATATTAAACTATCTTTGTTGAAGAATTGAAATGTTTATATTAATAAAAAATGAAAAAAATACAAACATCCCTAAAAATAAAATAAAATAAACTATTGCTGATTTTATTTAAAATACAAATTAGAAAAAAAATCTTTTTGGAATAATATAAAAAAAAAAAAAAAAAAAAAGAAAAATTAAATAAGGGGGCAATCTTTATACAGCTTTAAGCAAATATTCATTGTCAAAGACGATCGGCTGAATCAATATCTGGTAATTTATCACCATTTGGCCAATATATTTGGCTCCGGAATAACAACAAAAATACCTTAAATTAAAATTAAATAAAACATAAATGACGCCATTTTTTAAACAGAAAGTTTTTTAGAATGTCAGGGTTAATTACAAGAACTGCTATATGCATTTTTTTAAATTACTTACATCATTGAATAGGTTTGCTACATATTCATAATATAGCAATACATCTTTTTTTCTTTTTAACAAATTGAGTTTTTTTTTTTCCTTCTTTCTTTTTGGTCGCAAAGACTGTTTTTCTAAATGTTTATCAGCTGTGCAACTACTTATTTTGTTGTTGATTAAATAATATAAAAGGCTGTATTAATTAGGGAGAAAAATATGAACCGAAAGAAAACATGTTAGTAATTTTATTTAAACAAATATACTACAATAATACAGTAAAACCCCGATAATTCGGATTAACTGGGACCAGACCCAATCCGGATTATCGAAAATCCAAATTATCCAGAGAATTAGAAAAAAATGAAATAAAACAAAACATACTTACAAAAAATCACCTTTATGTTAAGCTTATTGAATATTTACAGACAGTAAAAATGTTAAATTTGCTTAATTCTTCCGATAAGATTTCAGAAAAAGTTTTTTTTTATTTGGAATATGACGATGAACAAGTTAATGTTATGAAAATTAGCCAATCGCTTTTCAAACTTGAAAAAAAAAATGACCAAACTGATCCTGATTAATGGGGTCCGAATTTGCAGGGTTCTACTGTAATAACAATAAAGGAAGCTTACGATTATTCATATGAAGATTTATAGGAATAGATGTCATATACGCATACATACGTTAAATAGATATTATTCCAAGGAAGGTTTTCGTACATAGTACATCATTCTAGGTCGATTAGTTAAAACATTATGATGAAAAATTCATTTATTTTGGACATTAGGGTTACCATTTGGCATATATTTTTCATTTGGTGCAGCATATTAAACTATCTTTGTTGAAGAACTGAAATGTTTATATTAATTAAAAATGAAAAAAATTGCCACCAAAATAGTATTATTTACCTGACATGGTAACGTGGATATTGTTGTTAATTTATTATTAATAAATTGTTTATTTATTTTTATTTTCATTTTTAACAGAATACAAATATAATGTTTATGTTATAAAAATGTATGTTTAGAAAAAAATAAAAAATAATTTTTTCTGACACCTTGAAAGAGCTGAGAAGATGCTAAAATGGAATTTTGCCCCTATCTTGGGTTCCTTCGCCAATCGTGTCAACCAGAATGGGATACGGAACTCTTCTTTTATTCTTTAGTACTTTTAATGAAATGTACGAAAACAGTGCATTTTAAATGTATGTAATATGACTATTTTACATGTATATATTCTACATGAAATGAGAGAAAGATTTATATTTTAAATGAACTGAATATATTAGGAATGACAAATATATAAAAAACATTTTGCAATTTATTACATAACCTAACTAAAATGTTGCTTTTCGTTGATTTTTTTGTAGTAACCTATATGAAGAATAGTGAAAAAATATATTGGTAGCCAAAAAAGACAGCTACTTGGTCTGTTTACAATGTCAGAAATATTGCTAACATTGAATATGATAATACTACTATTCTGCAAGTCAATAAACCACTAAAATGACAAATTTATGTCGATAAAAGTGCAGATTTACATCTTTATGTCTAGCTGAAACAACTGAATATAAAATCAGCATAGTTGGAAAATATAGTTTTAGTTTGTAACATACTTATTAATTAAAGAGGTAAAATTAAATAATCCATTCTACAGACAATTGGCGTGGTTTGACCTATAATGAACTTTAAAATGGAAGGTTAAATTGATCTGAGGTCTTCCATAATTGAGTTTACAGAAAATTGGTGCAATGTGGAACGTCTTCTTTTTTTATTGGATACATTTTGATAATTTTCCATTATACTGACATCGTGCCAAAGAATATATTAATGGCTATATATTTCAATTCAAACATTCAACAAAATTTTTGTTGCAAACATTATAACTTGCTATTGACTGATTGTGCTTCTCTTTTTAATTGTTATTAAACCGTAAGCATAAAAAACTGTTAAATTTACTATTTTTTGAATCAAAAATGTTTTTTTATTGAATTGTAACTTACATTTTTCCCCAATTCAAATATAAAAATGTTTACTGCAGTGCTAAGAAACAGTTACAGTTTCATGCTTTCAGTTTTGATACAGTAAAGGAAAAAATATTTAGTACTACTTGGTTATTCCTTCGACCGAAAAACTATCGCCAAACTATGGGATTAAATGCCAATAATGGATGATTGTGAATGTCACACTCAGTGACATTTAAACACGATACACATGTTTAAAACGTCAACGGGTGATTTTTAATTCCTCTTTGTATTTGCATATTTATTAATGTATTACAAATTTATTTAATCTTGTTATTTAAACTCAAAATTATGTCAACATGTGTAGTTTAGTTATTAGTTTGGCGATTTTTATAAATTGCCAAAAGGGGTTGATGGAATAACCAAATAGTACTAAATATTTTATAGTAAATGTTTATTTGTTCTTTTATTTTCTATATATTCTTTGTTTGATAAAATAGTACTCAAAACTATGCAATTTTGAAAATCTATATTTTAAAAGTGATTACTTTCGCACAAATAATGTTAAATAGTTTAAAGCGTTTCATTTGGCACAAACTTTTATGATTAGCAACAATGGAGTGATATAATGTAAATATAAAGAGTTTTTAAACAGCGGCATGTATAATATCATTTATAGCCGTGACATGGATTAATACACAATAAAGCAGCTGGTAAACAGCTTGAAGCAGCAGAGATGTCATATACGCACCACATTGGGGCGATTTTTTCTGATGACAATGTCATTCATGCATCTGGTACTTAATTGGCAGTGTTATTATTTTGCTTGGTATGGTAACCCAATGTTGTTGTTTAGTTATTTATAAATTGCTTATATACTTTTATTTTCTTTTTTAAAATTATATAAATTGTTTTGTTCTATAGTTATTAATTAAACTTTATTTTATCAGTCCCTTTTTAAAAATTATATGTAACTAGTATTTGAAAACGAGTTTTTGCCAAATTGGCCCCCGAAAAAATTGCGTCAATGTGACGCGTATATGACATCTTAGCCCTTGAACCTAGCACTGAGACAGTAAAATATCTTTTGTTTAAGTAATTTAAAAATTAAGATCAGGAAAATTCTATAATCCAAATATATATCCAATTAGTTCTGTTTAGCGAGATTACTTTGGTACAAATTAAATACAGCAGTTGTAACCGTAATCGTAAATCACATTCATGCATTGAAACCTTTTTTAATTTGCGTCATTTTGATGCAATTACAGCATTTATTCAGCAGAGATAACTAAGAATAACATTCTGTTTCATTAATTTTAATGATCAATATTGTTATGCCGTGAAATCTATTAACTCCAAAGTAAATTCAGAAGATCAGTCTGCCGGGCCAAATGGGCTCACTATCGGTCGATTCTCGAAGTGATAGATCCAAAGAACCCCTTTGGCCCACACTTCGACTGGATCCGACGCAGGTCTACGGGCTGCCTCAAGCTCAGTTCAATAGTCGATCGTGGAGGAGACAAAACCGCAGACTTTTCCTCTACAATAGAAGAACTTTTAAATTACACTTCCCTGTAGAAAGAAGGGAAGATTCCCGTCCTGTTCAGTTCGAGACAGAGGACTTGATGCACAAACTCGGTGACGACGACCCAGAATTCACTCTAAAGGAGATCGAAGGAGTGTTCAGGTCCCTGAACAAGAGAAAAGCACCAGGAATTGATGGATTACCTCTCGAGATTGTTCAATTACTCTGCAGGACGAACAAGTCCCTCTTTCATGGACTACTGAATCGATGCCTACGAGAGGGAGTCTTCCCAGAATCATGGAAGACGGCAGAACTTGTCCTCTTTAATAAGTGCGGCAAGGACTGGTCGGCTGCCAACTCGTATAGACCCATATGCTTGTTGTCTGCATGGAGCAAAGTTTTAGACAGGATGGCAACTAACAGGTTAGTTTACCAAGCCAGACACTCAGGCTACCTTCACAGTAGCCAATTCGGCTTTGTTCCAGGTGTAGGCACAGAGAATGCACTCCATGAGGTGCACACGACAGTGGAAGACTGTCATAGGAGAGGAAATGAATGTTGTCTAGTGATGCTTGACATTAGGGGAGCCTTTAACAGTCTATGGTGGCTGTCGATCTTTGATGCGTTTGGAAGCATGGGGTGCCCACGAAACCTTTTCCTACTGGTGAAGAGTTTTCTGTCCGAGAGGAAGGTACTTTACCAACCAAACATTTCTTCAATGGTGCATGAATACAATGTGGGTTGTCCGCAAGGCTTGAACTCTGGACCTTTCTTTTGGAATCTGGTCACAAATTTACTCCTTGAATTGGATTTGGGGACGTTTGCGCAGTTGATTGCGTACACAGACAACTTCGCATTACTAATGAAGCTCCACACGCATATCAATGTGGTAGGAGGGCCGAGCAGGCACTAAACAGAATAGCTGGTTGGGCGGAGTCGCACAGGCTCGCTTTCTCTCCTGAAAAAACTACATCTATTTACTTCCGCTTAATGAGACAGTGGTACAGCAGAGGAATCCCTCTACTGCTCCACGTATATGTTTCTTGGAACGATACGTACAGTCTGCGCAGTCGGCCTGATACCTTGGTGCCGTGGTTAATGCAAAACTCAATGGAATGGCACATGTTGCATACATTAAAGAGACGATTGTGAATTACACTAAATCATTATGCTACCTCAGTCAGAGGGACTGGGGCTTGAGTGGGGGTGTCTTGAAGAGACTTTATTAGCTGGGAATAGAGAGGATAGCAACTTATGCATGCAGTTTCTGGTGGACTGGTACACAACGCATGAGGGAGAAACTGGTCTCGGCTCAGAGACTGGCCCTTCTATCAATAACCAGGTGCTTTCGTACCACTAGTATGGGGGCCATTCAAATCCTGGCTGGGTGCCTTCCACTGGATCTGAAATGTGAGAAAGAACATCGTCTCGCACGCATCTTCCGTTTAGATTGTGATTTGGACTATGGTCCGATCCACTTTAGTGCAGATGAAGTTGAAAGAAAAGTAGACCGATTAAAATACCACCCAGCAAGGGCCCCAGCCATTGACTGGAAGGAAGCTTCTCCTCAAAGTGAGGAAATGGACCACGGGGCATCAGTGTTCACTGGTGGGTCCAAAACCGAATCAGGTGTAGGTTCGGGATTCGCAATCTTTGAAGAGGGAGCCCTGGTGGCGGAAAGGTCATTCAGCCTTCCGCCGTACACAACAGTCTTTCAGGCAGAACTAACAGCTATAATTAAGGCAATCGAGCTAAGTGGCTCCATGTATGACAGCTTCTCAATTAACACAGATTCAATGTCGTCATTTTACGCGCTTTCCCTGGCAAATCCTAAGAATCCACTTGTAGTTCCAAATATACGAGCTGAGGGAGGGTCTGGAAATTAAGTGGTTCTGGATTAAGGCACATGTTGGAGACCGTGGTAACAAAGCTGCGGATAGGCTAGCGAAAGCAGGAGCCGAGCTTGATGTTACTGATATCCACGTTAGTCTTCCACCGAGTGTTATAAAACACTACGTAAACCAGGAATTTTTAAGGACCTGGCAAAACCGGTGGGAAGACGGGAGCCTGGGCAGGAGAGTCTTTGAAATCATTCTGCGAGTTTCAGAAAGACGCGCTTGGACCTCTCCATTAATTAACTCGGTAGTAACGGGACATGGTCCTTTTCCAGCATACTACCAACGTTTCCGGATTAAGCCCTTGTCTTGTTCGTGCCCATTCTGTCCATCCCCAAGTTCGGCATCCAGCCGTCACATCCTGGTGGAGTGTGTAGGAACTCAGCCATTGAGGGATCGTCATTGTCCGAGACTCACGATCAACTTGGTGCGGAACTACTTCAAGGTTCCAAAGCTCAGGAAGGCTCTTGAGGGTCTCTTGAAGGAGGTAGAACCTCACCTTTGGTAGGTCTACCTATCCCCCACGTGGATGGATTTCAAAGGGGAAAGTCGTTCCGGTGGGAATGATCTGTGCTCGCAGGAACGGTTTATGTGTTGGCAAAAGAGGGCAAGTACCTTTGTAAATAGTGTACATATTTTCATTCTTCTTCTTCATTCTTATTATAATAATAATTCCTTATAGTCTAACATGCATACTGGTGTGGTGACACCATATTAATCTTGATGTAAAACCGCTCCCGTGCGGTTCCACCCATATCAACTGTTCTCTGTATAGCTGTATTAATTGTCTGAGCGAAGCGAAGTCTTTATACTCAGAGATACGTAACAATATTAAAATTCAAAAAAATTCTTTCGTCAAGCAAATCTCAAAAAGTACTTGTCGGATTTTGATTCTGTTTGTACCAATAGGTACCTATGGAGGTAATCTGGTGAATGCACCACCTACGAAAAATTAGTTCCAAATAATTTAAAAGTTATAGTAAAAAAACTGATAAAAAAGCACAATTTATTTGCATACATCACAGAAACTTTGTGTGCGTCATTTTTCACCAGCTTGATATTTTCATAGACAACCGAACCAAAACACATGGAGTAAATAGTAATTGCTTGAGCCAAGCAAAGGCTAATACACAGCGCAGTATTACTTTCTGGACATATACAGCTACGAAACTATATTAAAAGTCAAACAAAATATTTTTGTGAAGCAAATCTCAAAAAATACTTGTCGGATTTCGATTTTGTTTGTACCAAAAGGTACCTATGAAGATAACCTGATGAATGCACCTACTACGAAAAATTAATTCCAAATAGTTTTAAAATTATATAAAAAAAACTGATAAAAAGCTATTTGTAACGTCGCGGAAATTTAAAGTACGTCATTTCTATCAGTAGAAGATATTCATAAAGTTTAGAGCACATGCAGCAGAAATATTGTGCACGTTAACTTTATTCAAAAGAAAATCTCTTTTTTCTATTAGAAAAAAAAATAAACTTTTTTTTATGAAAAGCTATTTTAGCACTAAATTTTTAACTTCTGACATAATTTAATAGTAAGTTTGTGATTTTCTTTATTTGATTTCTTTTTTTTTTCTGATTGCACAGTTTTAAATCTACACACATTAAAAAAACTGCTACTATTTGCAAAAAAGAAAAAAAAAAGATGCTATTAGCGAGATTGGCGACCGGCTAACATAGAAATAACAAAATATGTGGTTACATACGCTTTACCGGGCCATGAGACAGATCGCCAAAAGTGGTTGTCTGTTGTGCATTTTGTTTATCGTTCCCAGTGATATTTAAAATAGTAATTTAACTAATATAACTTTTTAAAAAAGTAAATGTCAAATAAATAAATATAATAAAGGTACTTCTAGGCTATCCCGTCGACCAAAAAATTATTGCCAAATTATAAGATTAAATGCCAATAATGGATGATCGTGAATGTCACATTCAATGACATTAAATGCGATTCACGTGTTTAAAATGTTATTAAGTGATTTTTATTTCGACTTTTTATTAATATTTTTATTAATATTCTACTAATTATTTGTTTTTTCGTTATTTAAAATAAAAATTATGTCAATGTGTATAACTTCACTATTAGTTTGGCGATTTGTATAATTTGGCGAAATTGGTCGACGGGATAACCTAGAAGTACCATAATAAATAAATTTAAAAACTGTAAAACATTATAAATAAATAAACTGTAATAAGTAAATAAATTACATCATGTATTATTTTCTTATGCTGTTAGTGCGTATGATATGCAATAATGTTGTTAAAAAATAATGGTTAGCAGAATTAATGTATTTGGCACCATGTTTGGCGCAGTTGTATCTGACATGACCCGGATAGTATGTAACTACGATACTACTTAATTATCCCGTCGACCATTTTCGCCAAATAATAGAAATCCCAAAATATTTGACAAATTGTACAAACTCAAGTAATTTTTTTAAATAACGAAAGAAAAATTAAATTAGTAAAACATTAATAAAATAAACATAAAAAATCTAATTGTCTGAGCGTAGCGAAGTCTTATACTCAGAGTACGTAACGATATTAAAAGTAAAAAAAATTCTTTCGTCAAGCAAATCTCAAAAAGTACTTGTCGGATTTAGATTCTGTTTGTACCAGAAGGTACCTATAAAAGTAATCTGGTGAATGCACCTACTTTTAAAAATTAATTCCAAATAGTTTAAAAGTTATATTAAAAAAACTGATAAAAAAGCACAATTTATTTGCATACGTCACAGAAATTTGGTGTGCGTGATTTTCACCGGCTGATTATTTTCGTAGATAACCGAATCAGTACATGGAGTAAATAGAAATCATTTACGCACTCAGAAATATTGAATGCAATGAAACGTTTTAAAATTTAATCATGCAGGAAAATAAAACTGTTATTTTTTTATATTAAAAAAAAAAGTCATAAAAACTTTGATTTTGAGATTTTGTGATAATCTCTTAATAACATTTTTTGATCGCTAAAAGAATGTTTTATACATTTCGTGTGTGAAAATTAGAAACAATTATGTTTTTAAATAAAAAATTTTTCTTATGACATCATTTTCCCTTTTTATTTATTTTTATTGCATGTTTTCTTTTAACTTATATCTTGTTTGTGGGTGGAAGTCAATTCTGGTCACTAATTTTTCGGCACGGATACCACAATATCGCCTAATAATACCTAATACTGATACCTAATTGCGCATCAGATTTGGCGCAATTTTTTTCAAAGCCCATTTGGCAAAAACTCCATTTTCAAATAACGCTTACATACACATTTTTACATTATTTTCTATTTTCAAAAAGAACTTACAGTAAATAAAATAACAATAATAATTATAAAAAGAAATATTTTATTAGGATGAGCGAAGCGAATCCTCTACTAGGCCACTCAAATTACACTTTGTCGTACACTTTACAAAAAAACTATTCAATATTTTAACTTCAAATTAAACACAAAAATAAATTATGATCTGTAGATTTGCACAATATAATTTTTTTACAGTAAAACGTTAAAAAAATTTATTATTTTAATTAATTTATTTTACATGCATTTCCAATACGGACGCATTTTAGCAAATAAATAAAAAATGAAATGCGTATATTTTCAGAAAAAAATATAAATCTTGGAGTAAGTAATTATAGATAGAATCATGATTAATTTAATAAATAAAATATGTTTTCATTATTGAGCAAAATCGTTTGCACAGATGACACTAACATTTAAAAAAAAAAATGGAATTGTGGATTTTTTTTCTTTTTTGTAAAGTGGCAACAAAAGAATAGTAAACAAATAAAATTAATTGTTAAATTTGTTATATAAATGAAAAATTAAAAGAATTAAAGCGTGAAGTTGTTGGCTCGATTCAAGCTCTTTATAAATGTACTAAAGCAAAGTTGGCCGATTCAGAAACGACAAATTGACTTTAACCATTTCTTACTTTATCATGTGGATCTAAAATAATGTTACGCTCTTATTTGTGGACCGAAAAAGGTTTAGTGAACGGAACTTTAGACTTTGTCGCACGTAATAAAGAAAATCACAAGCCACCAGACCAGATATAGCAAATAATCATGGATAAATTTGAATATTACAATAATTTAACTTATAAGAATTGGTGCGTACCAATTCCCCCAAAAATTAAATTCTGGAAAAATGGAAGCATAAATTGCTCAAGGAAAGAATTTCTTCTGCAGTTAGCTTTTGCTGGTACAATTCATAAATCCCAAGGTTTAACATTAGATGAAGCAGTTGTAGATATTGAGGATATATAGACACTAGTTGGCTTAAAAACGTGCGTAACGTTGTCGAGAGTGAAAATCATTCAAAATTAAGCATTCAATAGAAATTTTCCTTACGAAAAATTCTACAATATCAAAAATTCTGATACGCTAACATGTATAAAAACGAAGAAATTAGGAAAAAAAGTTTTACAGTTAAAAATTCATAGTATCAACAAGAGCAGATTTCAAGTGTTTTTCCAGAAAATAGGATTTTGACGAAGTAACATTCTTCAAGCTCTCTTCAAATATATTATTCTAAAATAGCTATCAAAGAGTATTTGATGTTAATTACAAAGATTGGAAACATGCATATTTCAAACAACTTTAAAAAACACCAGTGGTTACTGGAAACTGTAAAAACATCTTTAAAAGAGCTTTTAGTTGAAAATTTAAAAATATTTTGTAAAAGTTTGCTTCGAAAACATTTTATTATGCCAGTCTTACATCATAAATAAAAAATTAAAATGCGCCAAAACAAAAAATAACGTTTTTGTTTAATAAAGATGCAAACATAATATTAAAAAATATTTTTACTTTCAAATATCTGTTTTATAAAATAATGCTTCGCGAATCCAAACAAAGCATGGCTTTTGCTAGTATAATTAAAAAAAGGAAATGAAAGTAAATAAACATTTTATGAGTAAGTAAACAAATAATTAATAAATAAAGCCGGGTTACCATCTCAGGTAAAATAATGCCATTTTGACGCCAATTATGTACCCTGGTGCATATGTGACATCTTTTCCCATTTTTCATCCATTTCCTGTTGGCATACAACTTTGAAATTTGGAATATGTATGCATACATGGGAGCAATACTGGAATTAGACATTGATTTTTTTTTTTTTTTATTCGATCCAAAAAGGGGCAACGGGGGCTATTTTTTAAAGAATTATACAATTTATACTGCATAAAGGAGCCACTTACCTATATATTTTATATACAAGAAGAAGCAAGTGGTATCTAAAAACAATTATAGTATACATAAATAAAATACTTGAGATAATATACTAAAGCTATAATCACCGGGTTTGGCGAGATTTTTTATGCCAATTAGGCGAAAACATCGTTTTGATTACCAGACACATATAGCATGCTATAATAACACGTTATTTATTTATTTCAAAATGAAAAAAAAGGAATAAACGAAACATTTTCTGTTATTAAAAAAAAAAAAAAAAAAAAAAAAAAAGAAGAAAGAAAGAAATTACAATCAATTAATGATAATATTTTTAGAACAAACAATTTATTGTAACATTTATGTGGGAAATGTCATTATTATTTCTTTATTATCATTCATTTCTTTATCATTGTTGTACGTAATTTAACTATATAACTGTAACTTATTTTTCATTGTTTCAATTTATACTCTTATGTATCTGGCAACGGTCGGGGAGAAAAGAACGTCACGTGACATAACGAAAAAAGCGGGCAGTTGGTTTTTCGGCTCTGATGGGAGAGCTGTGTTAAGGCCCCTGTCCTTGCTCGAGGAAACGCTCACGAGCTAATGCTATTCCTATGGGGAAGCATTTTTTAATAACTCTTTCGCATTTTGACATTTTTGAATAATTTTTTTTGCATTAGATAGCTGAGGTGCATGCTGACAGTGCACCTTTTTTACTTTTTCAATTTTAGTTGCAGATATAGTTTTTAAAAGTACTTTCAGTTTCGAAACCGGTTTTGAAAGTGAAACTAACTTTGTAAAAAATATCTGCAACCAAAATCGAAAAAGTAAAAAAGGTGCGCTGTCGGCATGCACCTCAGCTATCCAATGCAAAAAAAATTATTCAAAAATGTCAAAATGCGAAAGAGCTATTAGAAAAATGCTTCCCCATAGGAATAGCATTAGCTCGCGAGCGTTTCCTTGAGCGAGGACAGGGGCCTTAATGTGAGGATGTAACCCTTTTTATGTTCTTAAAAATGTTTTGTGTTCCGAACGACATGCAGAAGCCGCGTGTTATGAGTATGCAATCTTGTAGTTACTGTATCTTCTTTTTTATTGTGTGTGTGCGTTTTTTTTTTTTATTAAATGTGTTCGTCTTAACAAAGGACTGTGAGTAATTATTCATTATCCCTAGACACCAATGCCGACCCACATTTATATGATAACCAATATGTTAGGCAACTGAACGTCATTTTGGCACCAATTAGGTACCTCGGTGTGTATAGGGCATATATGTGCCATATTTATTTGTAAAACTGAGCATGAACGTTTACCAAGTGTGTTTTCATAGTCGCTTATAACTTTTTGCAACATAGCGCACCTTTCAAAGCTAAAACTACACAAAGGAAAAAAAAATCAATATTTGCAGTATTTTTTTTTTTTTTTTTTTTAATGTAATGCACATTTTGTATGCTCGCTAATCAGACCTCGTTTTTTTTGCTTTAAAAGATGATATTTCATACGACGTCTTTTTTGGATTCGTCGTTTTTGCATATTTGATAGTATGCGTCTACTCGTTTTGTAACTTTTTTTTGTAACTTTCTTCTTTATTAATAGCGACATTTGGATTTCCTATTTAAATAAGAATTCTTCTAAATACAAAGAATTTTGTTAAAATAAATAAATAAATGAAATGCGGGCATCTATTGCTCAAAGCACATAATTTTTCCTATTGAGTTAATAAAAATCAGTAAAAACATAATTTTTATGATAATAGAAAGGTGACTTATGTAATAACAGAGTCATATATTATGTACGTTATGGATTAAGTATGAATATTTCTCCACCATTTATAAATAATAATAATAAATTAAAATGTGGATAGAACAAAATCCAAATTTGACTGAAAACAACAACCATTTTCTGAATGCTTTAAAAAAATGGCCAATGAAAAGTGATATTTCAAAAGTATTATGAAATTAGTTAAAAACCATTTATTTTAAACTAAATCAATAAAAGATTTATATCTTTAATGAAGTAAATGGGATTTGAAAAATTATTGGAAATTTATCACCATAGATGTATCAATATTACAATCAGTTACCTTGTATGCAAAATGGAACAATTAGCTTCGAACAATTACCCGAAAAATGGTCGTTGCTTTTTTTAAGGTTAAAAAGTAGATTACGAAATATTCCTATACAGAGATGCCAAGCCCCCACTTATTGCATAGCAGAATTTTCTTATAGGAAAAGTTATTTTTTAAATCCGCAGAATGTTCCAATTTAATAAGACATTTTCTGTATTAAAATACCGGTATCCAAAATGCCGGAGACTTGGCAACTTTGCCTCTAACATTTTAATTAACCACGGTACCCTTTTTAATCGGATTCAAATTTAGTGAAGACAACGTTTTTTGGCTAAAAGCAGCTTTTTTCGACATGTGTAACTACGATACAATTCCTTGATGCTGATATAAAATGTTTTGACTTATGCTATTATTGCTTCTTCTTATTTATTTATTTGAATTTTAAATAAGATGATTCAAAATCATGTTTTTTAAATGTACGGAAAAAATGCATTTCGAGAAAGGGCGAAAAGAACAATATTTGGCGATTTATTACCTGCGTTTGGCTAAGTGTCTTACTACCTTGTATTTAATACTCTTCACAATACTTCGCTGTTATACGAACTTAGGCGCTTTTATAAAAAGTTTGACGTAATTCGGGCTTAAGAAAGTGAGTTTTTTACTGAATAATACAAATAAATGAAAAATGAATACTAAGAAATACCAATAAAAGAAAAATGAAGCATTATATTGATCTATGTATATTTAAAAATGCATCTGCTAGCACTAATTAGATATTTATGTTTATATAATAGGAGATAAATAGCTGTTGATTCTGCATTTCTATGCTATAAAGCATTAACATTTGTGTGTTTTTCGTTATCATTGGGAGTACCTAGCCGATTTAAAAAATAATTTGGGCAAAAAATGTTGGTAACCATCTTTGCTGCAAAATATACTATATTTTGCGTAGGAACAATAATCACCATCAATGCACGAGTAAAAAAAGTTATAAAATTGAGAATTCTTTGATGTTAATGTGACTAAACATTTAATTTTTTTTTTTTTTTTTTTGTGGCAACTTTTAAGATATAATATTCTCGTTATGAACGATTTCTAAAACATTCGACAATTTAATTTCACAAATTAAACATTTTTTTTTTTCTAGAAAAAGTTTTAAACCCAATTTATTGAGAATATTGACATTTCTAGGTTACTGTTAGGGTCAGAAACTATAGCTTTGGCATCACAGTAGCTTATAAGATGTAAGTGCTTGTTTAGGACAAATTTTTAAAAAAGGATTCCTTAACTCTTATCGACAACCTCATTGCATCCGTGGAAAACAGATATTCAACATTATAAACTATTCGGACAGATTTCACACCATATAAAATACACTCCATTCTCTTCAAACATAATAGTTTATGTTATTTATAGTTTCTCAAATCGGTACGAAGTTTCTGCTTATGCTCATGACATCATTTCAAAGAGTTATATTTCCAATATAGGAAAATTTGGTGTTTTATTTTCTGTATTACTTTTAACATTTTGCATATTTCCAACTTTATATCCATGCATGGTTTGCTTTTCTTTTATAAAAATAGTATATGCAACAAGATTTTGTAATTCTATGATTCAATATGCTTATTTTCATCATATTTTATCACAATGAACGGCCAATTAAAGATAGCATCTCATTTTCTTTACTTATCGCAAGTTATTAAATGTGTATTCTGAGCAATATCGCTCAGACTAATCCCTCTGAGGGAAGTCCTAGTAAAGGTTGTTTTGAAATTTGTGTGTGATGTTTTATTGTCAGGAAACATAGTCCACATTGAGGGTGGGGTCGACGGGGTTTGGCAGGCCTTCTTGCACATGAGACTTATATCATCTTTATACCTAGGAGCACGAGCGGCAGTGGAGTTGAATGTGCCAAGTGGAGGTAACAAATAACATCACGCAGGGCCAGACTTCAGTCTCCCCGTAGAAGTCCTACTTTGACTATGAGTAGGTAGGGACTTCACAAGCTGAGGTTGATTTGCTTCAACTCTGTGAGACCTAACGTCGTTAGGCTTTCTAGGGGAGGTAGCGACCCCTTGTTGCAGAGATCCAGATGTTTGTGGATCACCTCTCACGGTCCGAGGCCTTCTGCAAATGTGCACACCTGATAGATGGCTAAAGTGGGACTCATAGAGCGCCGTGGCGGCCCTGACCAGAGTACGGTGTGATGACCAGTATTGGCCACGTACACCTACCCATTGCTTTACTTCTACATTATACATAAAATGAAAATCAGCATTATGTTCCGGTAGTTGTTAACCTGAGTCCTGCTAAAAACATTTTCATGCATTTTTTTTTTCTTTTAAGCATTTAGCATTTTTTTTTTATCATTTTATGTACTTATTTATTGAATTATGGATCAATGTTCTATGGTCAGAAGAATTAATTTGAATTTATTAGTCATTTAAAAAAAACTACTAGATGTATTTTGATAAAACTTGCATTGTAAGTCAGATAATCTTTTAGGGAGGGTTTTAGTATATTGCATATTACTCTACAATGCTGAGTTATAGTGTTAGTTATTTTAAAGTAAATTTCTATGATCAAGTAAACCTGATTATGAAAGATTAGTCTTAATAAGAATTACTAATAGACGGATTCTGATGAGACTTACATTGTTAGATAAATTTTCAAGGGTAGTTTTTGGATATTGCATTGGGTTATGTCATTTATTAACAAAAACTACTGTAAAAAAAAATCAGCGATTCGTCTGGAAAAGTGGACCAGCATAGCGGACGACGCCTGCTAGTTAAATAATATAATCTATAAATGGACTAATTATAGCATGATATTTTTTTTTACTGTTTGTCCAGAAATTACAGAATTCAAATTTCATATTTTTTCTAGAATTGAAAATACGTTAATAATTACGACTAATCCATTTTTACTTTCTTTTCCTAGAATATTTAAATTACTACAATTGAAAATATAAAAAATATTATTGTACCTTATTCATGTTTCTGTTCAGTATTTATGTGTCCTGTTTTTGTAAAGTTTTTCCAATTTCATCTTTCTTCTATAACTGAAAATATGTTAATAGTTTCGACTAATCCATTTTTCCTTTCTTTTCCTAGAATTCATAAATTACTGCAATTGAAAATATAAAAAATATTATTATACTGTAATTCATGGGTCAGTCCAGTATTTATGTGTCCTGTTTTTGTAAAGTTTTTTAAATAAATAAATTTAAAAAAAAATCTTTCACTCTTTTATGAACTTGAATTTATTATACATAAATTTTTGTTTATGTTTTTAACACTATTGTTTATTTATATACATAAAAAATGTATGTAATAGGTGTTTTTGGTGACTTTAACTGCTTTTGTTATTAGTTTGTGGAAGTTTAATTTTGGAGATAGAAAACCAGCGGTGATTAGAGGTCTGCACGGGCCCGGGCCTGGCGGAGTCGTTTCAAATTTTGTAACGGGCCGGCAGATTTAAAATAGTTTTTTCAATGGGTCGGGCCGGCAAAAAAATTGAACGAGCCTTACAGGCCGGGCCGATAAAAAAAATTTTGGGCCTGCCAGCCCATTTGCAAGATTTGAGCAGATACAATAAAATATGAGCTATTTTCAACGAAATGGTTTTAACGAGAATAAGTATAAATGTGCATCACGAGCCATACTACTTTGACAGCATTAGTATAAAAATGTACAATGTAGAGATCGGCATCGGACAGTTACATTGTGTGTAACCCGTTTTAATATTTTTTTAGCTGATTCGTATCGGGCCGAGATCAAGCTTGCATTATTTTTCTACTTGTAGACTAACCGGACCGGAACTAGACTTAATTGTTTGCAAGATCTGTAGGGCGGACAATTTGATTTGTAAAATTATTTACAGCGATAAAGAACTTAGCTTAATCTGTGGATATATACTTCTTGATGGTTTTTTAATTAATTTCTCAATAATGCGAGAGTTTGACACATTTTCTGATTAATTTTAATTTGTAAAAGTATAAAAGTGATAAGCCTGACTATTAAAGGGATTTGGAATCGAATAGAGTTTTTCATTTTTGATAAATAAAATACTTGTGTAACCTTGTTGAGATATATAATAGTTTCTCAAATGATTGCAGGTTTTTCTACCTTCCCATGCTATCACTTCCGGAAATTCTATTCAAAACGCTAACTATGAGAGTATTTTATTTACATGCAGTATTCTTAAATTGCTTGTATCCAAAAATGGATAACCCTATTCGATTATATAGTTTCTGAATAAAGATACATGCTAAACTTATAGAGGTCTGCTCGGGCTGGCGGAATGGTCCTAAGATTTTTTACGGGCCGGCAGAATTAGAATCATTTTTGCAATGGGCCGGGCCGATAAAAAAATTTAACGGACCTACTGGCCCGTTATAAACGATAAAATATCAACTATTTTCATTGAATATGGCTTTAACGAGAATAAGTATAAAAGTACGTCATGAGCCGATATTAGTTTGACAACATCAATACAGAAATATAACTTGTATAGTGTAGAGATCGGCATAAGCCAGTTACTTTGTCTGACCCGGGCTGAATATTTTTTAGGATTACTCGTGCTGGGCCAAGATGAGGCTTGCATTGTTTTTCTACATATAGTCGAGCCATGCTGGAACCAGATTTAATTGCTCCCAAGGTGTATAGGGACTTATGTTAACGCAACCTTTGGAACCCACGCATTTTTGGTAGTTCTTAAATTCACTTTTCAAGGGAAAGTGACACATTTTCTGACTAATTTTTAACTGTAAAGGTATAAAATTGAAAACCTGGCTATTGAAGGGATTTGGAATCTAATGGTGTTTTCCATTTTTGGTAAATATGATACTTGTACTTACTTGTTGAGATATAAGATTCTTTCACGTGATTCCATCTCCCTTCCCACGCTGACAATTTCGAAAATTCGAATCAAAATGCTAACTTTGACAATATTTAAATTGCTTGTATCAAAAAAGGATAACGCCATTCGATTACATAGTTTCTGAATAAAAACACCAGCTAATCTTATGCATTTCAGAAAAGAAATGAATTCAGAAATGCATCAGAAAGTAGCTCTTTGGATTTGATAAAATGATATATGATAAATGATCTTTAATAAACTGTTATAGAAATATTATTATAAATCTACTCTTTATTATATAGCTTCAAAGGCTATGTTTTTAACTTTTTTTAAATTTTATTCTTAACCATATTAATTTTTTAATAAATCTTTATTTGAATGTTGAAAGTCCAAGAATCTAAGTAATTATTATGTTGCTATTGTGTATTTTGTGTAAAATATACTGTAAAATCATCCCGTAAATATATATACAGTATTCTTTAAAAAATCTTATTTATATGATAAAAATTTGAATTTTTTTCTAAATAGCAGAAAATGTGTCGGTCCGAGCGGGGCTAGGGCCAAACTTTTGAGTTTTACACCGAGCAAAGCCGAGACTTGGAAATTTCGGCCCGTGCAGACCTCTAGTTTAAGCATGGGTTTTTCATATGTATATATATGTCATAATGCATACCTATATATAATTATAAATATGCAAATATTTAGTGTTTTGATATCGATATATCAGAAGAGAATAATTCTAACTTAATAAATGCTGTAATAATATAAATTTGTTTAATTTGCCAAAAATAAAATAAATAAATAAATAAATATATATATATATACATATATATAACACTTCGCTCTATTACAAGTATTAAAAATTCATACTTGAAAAATAAATTTAATAATAATAACGTAATTTTCTGTAATATTTTTTATAAGTATATTTATCACTACTTTTTATTTAAGGAGTTAATTGCAAAAATATATTTTTCTCCACTTAAACTTTATCTCCACTTATTCCCACTATATCCCTACTTATATTACCACCTATACTACGGAACCTTCTGATATATTTTCTGATTCATTTGTGAACACAAAAATGTGACATTTTCATGCCTAGTTATTGAAGCAATTTTTAATCAAATGTTATTACTCTTTTTTCGATAAGATAATCATATTTTGAGTTATAAATAATTACTGTTTCAAGACATCAAGAAGTTTTTTCCATGCTGTCGTCTCTGGAAACTGAATTTTGAAACTTCCTGACAGCACATTATGAAAAATCTTCTTCCTTTACCGAAACGTTAAAAAAAAGTAAATGAATAATTAAATTCGATGACATAGTTTCTGAATAAATATACCTACTAATTTCATGTGTTTGTGAATAAAAATGAATGAAAAATATATCAAAAAGTAGCCGATTTGAGAGCAACCTTAATAATTTAAATCCATACAAATTTAAGGCTTAAGAACAGACTTCAAGAACAAACTTTTTACCAGATTCAAAATAGTATATTTATAATTTCTGATTCGAAATGAAATTTTTTAAAAACTTCCCTAATCTTATTATTAATTCTTTCTTTAATCAAAGACAGATTAAAACATCAGTAAACCAATACTTAATTTGTGTTATACAAAATGTTTTATTTTCTATACAACAATAATAACAATAATAATGATAACCGCGATCTATATGTTAAATGTCACTGTTAAAAGCATTTTAATATATAAGAAACAAATATGCTCTATGATGCTCCTAAATAAAAGAAAGAAAGACAAACATATTTAAACATGTGAACAAACACAAAGTAAAATTTATATAATCATATTATCAGTAATCGTAACTCAGCAAAAACATCCCATAGCAAATGTTGATGACTTAATTAGTTATTTGTTACACTACACAAATAAAATGTTTTTAAATACTTTCATCTCAATTTAGCACAAAAGGGGGGAAATATACACATGTTCAGAAATATATAGATATATATATAAATAGCTAATTTATGTTTTAATTCTTCCTTCAATCGAACAGAGATTTAAAAAAAATTAAACAAACATTTACTTTATCTGATACAAAAAAAAAAAAATTGTTAAATGTGTTAATGTGTTAAATTGACCTATTTTAGATATTTTAATTTTTAACAAACACAATTATATTTCAAGCTTATTCCTTAGCAAAAGAAACAAATAAAGACAGACATATTTAAATATATGAAAAAAAAAAAAAAAAAAAGGAATATTTGTAATCATAAGCAAAAGTTCAATAATCATAATCCAGCAAAAATATTGCAATTCAAATTTTTAAAAATGTTGAAAACTTACTTGATTATTGATTTTATCGCACAAAGAAAAAAAATTAAACACTTTCCTCTCAAGTTTATGTATATATATATTTCAAAGGAAAATTTTCTATATAGAGTAAGCAGAAAGAGGAAATGCTGATAAATGTTTTAACAAACTTAAGAGATTCTTGTTTTAGGAAAATATTTCTCTGCAGGTAAAACTGCATATGCTGAAATCTTTCAGTGATTATGGATTTTTATAAATTAGCATTAAAAATAAAGATGCGTCAATTACATCCGGGTCCAATCTTGAACGTCTTTCATTCATTAAAAATCCTGCAGAACTGAAGTTTCTTTCACAACTGGCACTGGTTGCTGGTATAGAAAGAATTTTCTTCGCAATTTTTGATAAATTAACCAAGCGTGACTGGTGTTTTTTCCACCAAATATTTAGTTCTTTTGTGTATGCGGGCGCTTTCAATTTGAAGTAAATATCCAGTTCGTTATCACAATCATCTTTTTCTGATTCATCTTCCCATTCCATAAATTTACTTTCCGTTTTCCGTTTTTTAGAAATTTGCTCAACATTTTGAATTGAAGAATCTGAAACTTCATTTCTTTCATCATTCATTTCTTGAAGCATTTTCTTTATCAATTCAATTGTTCATTCTTTTTCATCCTCATCCAGCATTCTAAGCTGACACAAAGAAGGACAAAGAAATGTCGCCAACTTATGTTCATCCTTTAATATAAATTTTTCTTTTAAGAAATCATTGCATCTAGATTTAATATCTTTCATAAAATCTTCATCTTCAGCTTTTAATTCAGAGTGGGCTAACAGTTTTTTATACCACAGCAACACAAAGGGGAGTGTAATTTCTTTTTCTTTTTCCAAAGCCATAGATGCGTCTCTAAAAGAGAGTAGAAATTCAATAAGGTGGGGTAAGACATTTACATCAATTGAATCTAAACAATTTCCTTCTTGTCTTTCGGAAAGCACATCAGAAATTTCCGAAAAGTTCTCATAAATGGATTCGAGCATCAGTAATTTAGAATTCCAGCAACTTTCTGTTTCTTGATGGACAGATTTTGAAAGACGGTTCACTAAGCCACTTTGTTTTAAATATGTCACTAAAGATTTTGCACCAATTAAAGTTTCAAACACTGCACTGTTATTTTCTCTTAGTTAATCCATATGGAAAAGATTACGCAGCACTGTGTTTATAATGTGTGCCATACAATCTAATCGATTATATGGTTGAAGGGCATTCACAATGTTAGAACCTCGATCTGTGACAAATGTCATTTTTTCTAAGGCATCAGTACTGAATCCTAATTTTGTAAAACGGTTTATAATCTCCTTTCTAATATTGAATCCAGTTTTGCTTTCATCTGGAAAGATACAGGTGAAAAGGAGCTTAGAAATAAAATTCCACTCTTCATCAAAATAATGGAGAGTTACAGCAGTGAATGATCTTTTTCTAAAATCGTCTGTCCACATGTCTGTACTGGCAGAACAAAATCCTTTTTTAATTTTCTCATTTAAATATGGGATACTTTCACGTCTCAGTTTTTCAGTTGTTTCTACAGTATTCCTTGATACCGTCGTAGGATGAGGCAAAATATCTGAAACATTAATAACACCTCGCTTTGCACCAATATTTATGAGGGTCTGGGCAAAATGTATAAAACCTTCGCCACTTACAATATCAAACGGTCTAAGGTCTTTTGAACACATCTTAATTGCCGCTTGTAAGACAATTTGTTTCTCATTTTTGTCAATGGATGGCATCTGAGGTTTAAAAAACTCTGTCACTTTCGAAGAAGGTTATTGCAGCGAAGAAGGAATTGCAGTTATGTCTTCGTAAATGGGAAGTGCCAGATTTCGCAGAGTTGTAGGAAAAAAAATTATAACATTTTTGGCACTGTACATGTCCAACATTTTTTTCCGTCTCTGCATTTACTATAAGTTTGAAATTTTCCCAGATATCACTTTTACCAGATGCATCTGACAAAATCAACTCGCCACTTGCGAGTTTTTCTTTCAATTCTTTATCACTTAAAGAAATCGACATATTATTAAGATTACATACAGTTTCAGCGAATGCTCATGGAAGTCAATTCGTTAATCGGAGCAGAATTATATGCGTACAGATTAATTAGAGAATTAGACAGCTACGCGTTAAAACAAAGTCTTATAGAGTTGGTTCCCGAAGACAGAAAAATACTCGAAACCAAAATCTCAAATGAAATAAACAATTATAATGTGATCTGGGAATGGCTGGAAAACATGTGCTATGTATTTTTCTTATAAACAACCGATGAAAATTCCTTGTCTTGATGTTTACTATAACGCCCTATTGCCTTTCTACAAACATCTCCTGGCTTAGTATTTCATTATTTATGAGGAGGAGAAATTAAGTGATCGTAGTTTATAGTACTCAAAATGTCGAGGTCGGTGAAAATACGATATTTTGAGCCCATTTATTTTACAGAAAACGCCATTAATCTTTAATCTGTTACTTCAAGCTGCAACCTTATTTGAAATGTACAGCAGAATATTTGTGTAAATATGTGTGTTTGCAAATGTATATATACATCGATTTAAAAATTACATCAAATTTCTAAATGGCTCTTTTCAATAAAAATTGTTTTCAACTTAAAAATGAAAGTTTTTGATGCAGATGATCAAAATACAATACAGACAAGATACAATGTTTTCCATTTATTAAGTTATCTTTATATTTATTTTGTATTATATTATAATTATTTCTATTACCAACATCCCTTTTTGTAATCGCATTAGAGATATCTGCAAGGATCTGTGATTGGCCCGAAACTTATCTACCTGGCCCAGAAAAAAATAAAAAAATCAGAAATGTATTAGGAAGTAGAACTTTAGGATTTGGAATCTATAATAAAATGATCTAGAAATAATTTCATAAATCTACTTTTATTATACATCTACAAAAGTTGCAATGTTTTTAACTTTTTTTTTCTTTTATTCTAAACCATATTAATTTCTTAATTAATCTTTATTTGAACGTTGAAAGTCTAAGAATCTAAGTAATCATTAATGTTGTTAATGTGTATTTCAAGTAAAATATACGATAACATCATTCCATAGATATGTATGCAGTATTCTAAAAAAAAATCTTAATTACATGAGAAAAATCTGAATTTTTTAGAAATGGTAAAAACTGTGATGGGCCAGAACGGGCCGGGCCTGATTTCACTTATTTCTATACAAGCCGGGCCTAGAAAGGAAAAATATAAACGAAGTTTTGAATCTTACAACGGGCCGGGCCTAAATAATTTTCCTACAGGCCGGGCCTGAAAATTCCGGCCCGTGCAGACCTCTAGGGGTGATTCTCGTCCGAAAATTCCGAAAATATACATCCTCCTCCGAAAATTTGAAATTGGGTTATCAGTTCCGCATAGTTGCCAACTTGTACGGTTTTACGCGCCAAAAAAACAATTGCGCAGAAATGCAAATTTCGTGATAGGATCGCCGAAATAGCATACATTTCGTCAATATTTCGTGAAAAAACGACGATTTCGTCAATGTTTTTTAAACGAACTTTGTCAAAAGATCGATGAAAAACGCGAATTTCCTGTGTGGATCGCGGAAAAAACGGCAATTTCACCAAATATCGCAGATAAAACGCTGATTTCTTCTGAAGACGGCGGAAAAACGCTGATTTCATCTAAAGATTGCGGATATAACGCCGATTTCGTTAAAAGATCGCGGAAAAAAACGCCGCTTTCGATAAAAGATCGCTTAAAAATATTGTCAAAAGAATATTTGAAAAAATACGCCGATTTCATCAAAAGATCACGGAAAAAACGCCGATTTCGTCAAAAGATCGCGGGAATAAAACGCCGTTTTCGAGAAAAAATCGCGTAAAAAAGCACATTTGGTCTAAAGATCGTCGAAAAAACGCCGATTTCACTTTAAAAAAACATGGGAAAAAGCTGATTTCGTCAAAAGATCGCGGAAAAACCGCCGATTTTGGCAAAAGATCGCAATAAATCGCCGATTTTCTAAAATATTGCTGATTTCGTCCGAAGATAGCGGGAAAACGCCGATGTTGTCCGAAGATCGCTGGGGGGGGGGGGACTCACGACCCCCCCCCTCCCGCTCCCCGCCGATTTCCGAAAATGCTATGCGAATTTCCGAAAAAAAAAATTCATCCAGAATCACCCCTGTAGAAAACTTAGGGAAGGTTTTACTTTTAGGACAAAGAATTTTATGAAGATTTTTTTAAAATAAAAATTTAATTGAAGGGTCCTTTTTTAATATTCAAAAAAATGTGAAATGATCCAAATTTTTTCTAAACAGATACCTGTTATTTCTAAGCTAAGCAGTCATACCTATTGTCAAGTAAGCATGATTGATTGCTGAAACTGTTATAATACTGACAAATGATAGTTTTAGGCTTTCAGTTATATGCTATGTGCAAACTGCTTTATCAATCATTAGATTAATATAGTGAAAATCACAAGCTAAAAGGATAATGCCTTTTACAAAGATAAGTACAATTACAGAGCGGTTTTGGATTAGTTGACACTTAAGAAAAATGGCTAGCTGGTAGAAAGAAAGATCCAATGTACCTTTATTTTACAGAAAAGAAAACTATTTTTAGAAAAGTTCTAATAGCAATATGCAAATAGAATAGTGATGAAATGATGAAGATTGAGACAAGAATGTAAAAACACAAGGAAAATTGCAGTCTACATGATAAAGATATCTTAATGCATCTGAATCAGTTGAAATGCACATATACATTTAGCATTCTTTACTGCATTTATTATGTGTTTATATGTTATATATTGTTGGAACTAGAAATTTATACACAGAATGTGCATAGATGTATGTATAACAATTTAAATTTAATGGTAGACTAATAAAAATTTAAGTTTTAAATGAATCTTAAATTTGCAACAATCTTACTTAAAATATCTTGAATTCTTATGTAGGAAATGTAATGAAATTAAAAGAAATGTGTAACTTTATGGAGAAAAAGAAATGTGTAACTTTATGGAGAAAAATAAATTAATACATGTATGTATGTAAGTAAATACCCAAATAATATTAATAAAAAAATTGATTTAAATCAAAGAAATTCATTTTTTTTTTAAACAATCTCAATTCTTATCAACCTTGATTATTGATGTATCCAAATGTTTAATGAGAAAAATTAAATATCTTAAAATGGAATCTATCTATGACAGAAACCTGTATAAAATAAAAAAATATTTAGATCAGCATAATAGAAATAGACTTTGTTTGTGTGTTCAAAAAAGTGTGATGATTGATATAAATTTAGAAACAATGTTAAAAATGCCAGAATGTGTAAACTTTGAGCTGATTAGTTTTGATAGCATTAGTGTACTATCCTCAATGCACTGAAACATTATATTGAGCCAAGTACCATCTTAATAATTATTTAATGATGGATATTTGCATAAAATCAAAAATGATTATATATTAGATAGCACAGAAATGATTATTTTTTTAACAGCATAGAATCTGACTTTGTACCTCTAACAATCTAATTAAGTAAGTTAAAAACCTGTTAAGATAGAAACTGCTATAATGAAAACCTACATAAAATGAAATATTACTATTGGCAGCATAAAACTTGATTTCCTTTTTCTCTCTAACAGCTTAATGTAGCAATATTACACTGTTTATGAAACTTGTCTACAAGAAACATTCATAAACCAAATATATTATATATATCAAGGTATCCACTGTCCAACAATTTACCGAATAAAAGTTAAACTTGTTAAGAATTCACTTCACTTACTGAAAAAGATCCGGATGATAATTTTAAGTCTATGGGGACGAGTTTTTCAAATATCTTGCTCAAATTTTAATATTTTCACTTTTTTTCCCCCTTTTTGTATAGGATAGCTGAGCTGTCCACATATTGCCTATTGCACGATTTATAACTGGGCTAGTTTTTACTTTTTTGGTAAGATTGTTTAAATATTATGATAGTTTCAATTTCAGAACCTGGTTCTGAAAGTTATTTTATTTTTATTTATTTATTTTTTTAATCTGAAATCAAAAAAGTAAAACTAGTCCAGTTGTAGATCATCCTTAGCTATCCTATCCAAAAAAAATCATGTGAAAATATGAGCAAGATATTTGAAAATAATGTCCCCAAAGACTTAACATTATCATCTGGGTCTTTCTCAGTGAATCGAGTGGCCTCTTAAGAAGGAATCTACCTCTTGCGGAAACTTACATAAATTGAAATACTCTATTTTTGCACTGTGCTTATTTTAAAAGCTTATTTTTAAATAGATTTTTGTTTAAAAAATTGGGACGGACAAAAGAAGTGCAGATTTATGCAGCTGAAGGCAATGGAGTTCAAAAACTGTCCATCTAGACAGACAAAGCTCAGATAGTTTATGATAATCAGTATAGACCCAAATTTTTTGTGTGTCTGCATGTGAGGAAGTTAATTATTTCCTTTGAATCTGGATATGACTTCTTACATAATATTATTTTAAAAATGAAAAAGATTCATATTGCTATTAACCAAAAAAGTAACAATTACTAATTTGTTTTTCTATACAATGATAAACATAATATATATTTTGCTGTTCAAATATATTAAATTACAAATATTTTCATCTTTTTTATCTTTAGTGATAATCAGCGCATAATTTAATTAATTTTTTATGAAAAGTTTTACAAAGTGTAGCATTTTATATCACTTTTATCAAATGTCCTGAAAAATACGTTTTCACACATTGCCAAACAAGCAAACTAGCTGGAATATATATATACATAGATAGATAAATTTTTTAAGGGTATAAGGTGGAATGAATTTCTTTTATTTTGCCTTAGATTAACTTTATGCCTATGAATTCACTGTGTAAGATTGAAATCTTACACAGAGACTGCATTAGAAAGAGTTCATACAGGGCTCCCAACACATTTTAATCCTCAAAAAGGGGGAAAAGGGACCATTTTTATTTTAAAATGGTACTTTTGGGGGACCAATCTTATTAAAAATTGAAACCAAATAAGGATCATATGTGTGTAAAAATATAGCACAAATTTTCATAAATAAGAAAGTAAATTTTTAAAATTACCCCAGAAAATGTGTTTGATGGTTATCTTTATATGATTTCATTAAACAATGTACACAATTTTATCTAAGCACATTTAAATATCCTACTGAAAAAGTAAATAAAGCATTCAATATTTCAGAATTCAACTTGATAATTCTCATTACAGGTAAAAAATAATAGTGATCAGTTAAAAAAAAAAGTAAGTGTTTAAGTATGATCACAGATCACTCAGAGGGTTTTATTTAAATTTTTTTTTCAAAACATTCTAACCTTTAATTAATAAACCAAAATTGTTAATAATTAAATTTGTTAAAAATTGATAATTGTTTATAATGATTAAATCCTTACATAGGATGACACAAAGCAGTGTGAATGGAGGTAGAGAGAGTGAAGAATAACATTATTCATAACCTGGCTTTTCATTTAAGATATTATATGACATATTTTAGATTAAATTTTTTGAGAATTTATTTCAATAGCGTTCCCTGGCGACAGAAAGGGATGAAAAGATGATAACCGTTGGAATATGCTGAGCAGATTGTTTTTTCTTAATTTTTTAGAAAATTTATGGAGTGGTAATGAACACAATTAAACATTAAATCATCTGCTAAAGGTGAAAAAATGAGTTGAGACGGTGGGAAATGGGTGCTTAGGCTAAGAGTTTTAAAAGGATGTGTGAAAAAAAAAATTTCTGATTCCCTACCCCCACACACATGCACATGAAGAAATGCCCCTAATTGTCTACAGTCAAAATAGACCCTAGCAGATGTTGGGCTTGATGAGATACCTCCTTCGGTCAACCTTCAAATGAGATTGAATCTTGCTGTAGTTTAATTAGTGGTTGAGTTAGAAAATTGCTTAGAATACTTAAATTAGAGCCTGGAGAAGTAAAAAAGAAACTTGGAAATTCAGTCCCACTGCCTCTACACACACTACTTAAAATTTTTGGTGTGTTATAAAAAAATATCTGAGATTTTAAAATCGATAATTTTATTACTTTTCTTAATTTCTTTCTTTCTTTTTTTCATTCGGCTAAAATTAATTTTTGGATTACTGCTAACTACTATTCATAAATAAAAGGGGCCAATAAGTTCATTTTATATAGCCTATAATAACAAATCAGACATAAAATAATGATAATTAGTGGAGAAACGCTTAGATTTAAATAACATGTCATACAAAAGCATTTTTTTGTCTTTTTAAAAAGTGATATTTGAATAAAATAAAATTTTAATTTTTACGAAGATTACACATTTAGAATTAGTGTAAAAAAATAGGCATACATGCTCAAGTTTAAAATCTATAAATGAAGTACATGTAAATATTATGTACCCCCAGGAACAGTCCTTATGAAACTAATCGAATATGGTAATTCCGAAACTTTCTTCTACCTCATACATGTTAATACTTCAAAATTCGCTATCACAATCTCAAAATTAAATTGCAACTTATGCCCATCATGAGAATTCTAAAGATATGAAATTTTGTATATTAGTTCTTCAAATATGACTATCGCTAAACTTATGCAAATCTCACAAAATGCAGTTTAGGAGCACCATCTATTGAAAGATTAACATCAAAACTTAATCAGTAACAACTTGTGTCAATGTCTAACTGAATCCTAAGTTAGACAAAAATTTGTGCATTAAATCAGATAGATCTGCAGAAATACTTAAAAAAAAAAAAAAAAAAAAAAAAAATGCATGATAGCAGCACTACCTTTTAATGAATTTACATCAAAATGTAAAAAATGTCAATTCATCTTAAGGACTAACTGAATCTAAAGTTTGATGGAATTCCGTGCATTAATTCAGGATATAGAACTATTGCGGAAATCGCAACAAATGCAGATTAACAATGCCACTTGTTGAGCAATTTATACCAAAATATAAAAATTCATGTCAAGGACTAACTGAATCTGAAGTTTGATAAAAATCTGTGCATTGATTCTAGAGATTGAACTATTGCAGAAATCATGAAAAATGCTGCATAGAAACGCCACATGTTGAGCGATTCACACCAAAAACTAATCAACACCAATTTATAGTGGCGGTCAAAAGTTTCCAGCCAGTATAAAATTTTTCATTATTTTGAAAGCATACCCATATAAAGAGGAATCTCAATGTGATACTCATATATTTTATTGACATAATAGTTAGGAACTTATTTATGGAACAACAAATGAATATCAATAAATACAACTGACAAAATTAATTGCAAAGAAAAACGCATGCTTTCAAAAGTTATTGGCCATCTTGGAAAGTTTGGAAAAAAATTGTGTTATAATAGGAAATCACTGATCAATTAGATTTACAATTAGTATGTTGTCATACCTTTAGAAAAATGTACCAAGGCGCAAGCGACTTGGCATCGATTCAATGAATAGTTGAAAATCATCTGTGGTACAGTTTCCCACTTATCTTGAAATTTATGAGGAAAATTCCAGCCATGCTGAATTGGAGTTTTATTAAAATTAATTTTTAAATTATTAAAATTAATTTCAAACATGTTTCTAAAGTTCATTCCAAAGATTTTCTATAGCAGTGGTTCCCAAACTTTCTTGGTATGCAACCCACCTTTCAGTGAAAAAAAAATTTGTGACCCACCTTTCGGTAAAAAAAATTTCACGACCCACTTTTCGGTAAAAAAAAAATTTTGCGAACAACCCACAACAGAGTTGCATATCAGTATAACAATTTTTGTAGGATCTCTATACGCTCGGTTATCATATCCTAAAAAAAAAAAAAAAAAAAAAAAAGCAAACTTTTGTACGGAAAATACATCATAAATAATCAGTAATCTCAATGTTGGTAAGAGAATAATAATTTAAACAATGCACAAACTACAAAGATAATTAAAAATATATTTAATTACTATGGAAACATAACTTTATAATCAATGAGATTTCTGATACTAGTGTTTACCAATGTGGGAACATATATTAATATGTAGTTTGTCTTCGTACTTATCTTTCAATTTATCCTGTTGAAATTGTTATACCTTTTAAACAGATGAAATAACAGCAGGGTTCATACAGAACTTGGAAGAAAAAATCCAAGGAGTACATAAAAAATCCAAGGAGTCCAAAAAAATTTAAGGATTTGTCACTTTTATTGTTATTTATGTGGTATGCACTTGCACAGCCCCAATTCCACAGAGATCCCGCGAGTTACCCACCATGAGAGGGAGGGGGGGGGGGGGGGGTATCCGCGATTTTCAGACAAAATCAGCGATTTATCTGTGATATTTTACTGAGATCTTTTGTCCAAATCGGCAATTTTTCTAAGATCTTTTGACGAAATCGGCAGTTTTTCCTTGTTTTTTTTTTTTTATGAAATCAACATTTTTTTGACGATTTTTAGACAAAATTTGCATTTTTACACGATCTTTTCTGGAAAATGGCATCTTATACCCACGATCTTTTGACGAAATCGGCGTTTTTTCCGTGATCTTTTGATATATTTTTTTTTTTTTTTAATGAACTTTTAACTAAATATTTGTAAGCGATCTTTTATTGAAAACAGCGTTTTTCCCTGCGATCTTTTAACGAAATTAGCGTTTTTATCTGCGATATTTGGTAAAATTGCCGTTTTAACCGTGATCCGCTCAGGAAATTCGCGTTTTTCAACGATCTTTTGACAAAGTTCGTGGACAAAAACATTGACGAAATCGTTGTTTTTCCACGAAATATTGACGAAATGTGCACTTTTTCGGCAATGCTTTCACGAAATTTGCATGTCTCCGCGATTGTTTTTTTGCGTGGAAAACCGTACAAGTTGGCAACTATGCGAAACTGATAACCCAATTTCAAATTTTCGGACGAGAATCACCCTCTAAATCCACCGTTATCAGCAAAATTGAGCATGATAAATCGTATTATGTTGAAGAAATCCAAGTTGTATATCTAGCTGTGAAGGAATTAAACAGTGTAATCACTTTTTGAAATTAGAAGCTTAGAGGTGAATCTGGATTATTCTTTTCACTTTTCTTTCCCTTATGGCCATGAAAACTAAATCACTTTGGTGGCTATTAATATGATCCCAACCAGTCACTGCTGTGCTTCTGATGAATGATGTGCATACAGGATTTATCGTGCGCTTTACAATCGCATTTTATTTTATTTATTTTATTTATTTATTTTTTTTTTTTTTCGGAGCAATATTGTTTGCGTGCAAAACCGCCGCTTAACTTGAAAAATCCTGGGTCCCCGGGAATTCTAAAATTCTGGGTCCTTTTTTATCAAAAGCGGCTTCCCACTAATAAGTCATTTTAGATGCAAAAATTGAACTTGTTCATTTGCAAATGAAAAATAAAATGCATTAATCATTGTTTTAATAATAAATAAATAATTAAAACCAATAATTTTTGTTTAAACTATTAAGAGAAATTATCTTTACTTGTTT
Organism: Maratus speculifer; assembly: GCA_964019185.1. Classification (NCBI taxonomy): domain Eukaryota; kingdom Metazoa; phylum Arthropoda; class Arachnida; order Araneae; family Salticidae; genus Maratus; species Maratus speculifer. The sequence continues at coordinate 90,139,051 of OZ025296.1, forward strand.
AAAAATAAATGTGCAAGATACAAATTTAACTATAAAATATTGAACATTTGAATGTAGAAGATAACAAGTATCACTATTGTTTGCATTTCTTTTTTTTAAAAAAGGGACAAGACTGATTTATTGAAAAAGACATTTTTGCTGTAAAAAAGAATACTTTTGTTGAGGAGTAAGCTGATGAAACTTTTTGTTTAATGAATGGGTGTTTTTCTGTGTCACATTTACTCAGAAAGACTTGGAGAAGTCAGAAACAGATTGTGAAGCAGGAAAATCTGTTTTTGAAGCAGAAAAAAAAAAAAAATTGAAGCAAAAAAATTAGTTTTTGGAACAGAATAATTCACTTCCAGCATTAACTTTTTTTTTTTTTTTTTCCATGCCTGTTTGACAAAATTTGAGTTTTTTCACGATCTTCTGACGAAATTTGCCGTTTTCCGTGATTTTTAGGCGAAATTTATCGTTTTTTCGTGATTTTTTGAGGAAATCTACCCTTTTTCGAGATTTTGTGACGAAATTAGCCATTTTTTCGCGAATCTTTTGAATAAATCTATCTTTTTTTGAGATTTTTTGACGAAATCTATCGTTTAATCGCGATTTTTTGACGAAATCGTCGCTTTATCGCGATTTTTTTTACAAAATCTGTCGTTTTTTTCGCAACTTTTTGTGAAAATTTGCTATTTTTTCGTGATTTGTGACAAAATTAGCCACTTTTTGCGATTTTTTTTACGAAATTTGCCATTTCTTCGAAAATTTTGACGAAACCTGTCGTTTTAGCGAATTTTTTTGACAAATTATGCCGTATTTTCTGAATTTTTCGACAAAATTTGCAGTTTTATCGCGATTTTTTGACGAAATCTGTTGTTTTTCTCGAATACTTTGACAAATTTTGCCGTTTTATCGCGATTTTTACATGAAATTTGTCGTTTTTTTGCGATTTTTTGAGGAAATCTGCCGTTTTTTCGAAATTTTATGAGGAAATTAGCCATTTTTTGTGAATTCTTTGACGAAATTTATCGAAAAACAGTCGTTATTTTGCAATTTTTTTTTAACGAAATTACGCGTTTTACGGGACGCGTAAGAGCTATTTTTCTGCGTCCCGTCGCCGATTTTTTGCGTATTTTACGCACTATAGCGCGTCCGCGGCATACCCGACCGCAATACAATTTAAGGAGTTTTTAAGGAGTATTTTGTTTATCTAAGTAGTTCTAAGTACTACTTGGGAACGTTTTCATTTCTAAGTAGTTTCTAAGGAGTCCAAGGAGTATGTGCGAACCCTGTAACAGATCTAATTTTAATGACAAACCTTGATTGTTCCGCGATGCACGAAAACAACTGCCACGGCCCACCAGTGGGTCGCAACTTGTAGATTGGGAACCGCTGTTTTATAGTATTTAGATTGGGTGCTAGGGTTAGCCATTTAAAAAGTGAAATATTTTTGTGTGAAAGCCATTGCTTGACAAGCTTTCATGTATGTTTTGGTGTCTTATTATACTAAAACTAATAATTGTGACCAAAATTTTGCCTCCAATAAGGCAGCAAATTATCTTGCAAAATATCCTTATATATTGCATCATTCATCTTGCCTCGGATTTTAACAGATGGACTGGCATCTTTTCCATAAAATGCTCCTCATAATGTAACGTATCTTCCACCATGCTTAATTGTAAGAATAACACATCTCGAATCATGTCTTTTGTTGTTAAGTCATCAGGCATACTGCTTGCCAAGGCCCGTTATTGAAGACTGGTCAAGCAGTAGCTTAATATAGTAAATTTCGTGTTCTGCAATTTTTTAATTTTTAAGAATTTTAATGAGATTCTTAAAATTTGCCTGTATTCCGAGGTGATTTTTTAACATTTAGATTCATGAAAGTATTTCAGTTACAATGCTTTTTTATACCCATTATAATGCCTTTTTTGCATCCACTTTAATAAATTTTGTCATCTCGGATTTTTAAACTTTTAGTGATTATCAAAGTTTTTTTTTTAATTTTGCGGTGATTTTTTTCAAACACAGAAAAGGAGACTTGGGAGACCAAAATATAAAAAAGTGAATCTGTTTTTAAAAAGGGGACTTTTGTGGGAAAAGGGGGACCATTTGGGAGCCCTGCATTATGCTTATCTGTTTCCACTGTTATTTCTACTTTATTCAAAAGCTAATTTTTAACACATTGTAAATTATAAGAAAATATAAAAGTCATTCATTATTAGAACTACCAACATGTACATGTTACATTAATGATTATTTTTAGAATTATTAAGGTTTCTTCCACATAAAATTAGAGCCATAATTATGTTTTGTACCTGAAAATTTAATAATCTCAAATTACTGATAAAACTATTAGAAAATCAAATTATTAAAAATTGCACTTTTTATTAAAAGAACTTAAAGAAGTTGGCATCTTTGCACTATCAAATATGTCAGCAACGAATAAAGGAAATTTAATGGATTTTTATTTCATATTTAAAGTTCATTTTTCAAAATAAAACTTGATAATGCATTTCCTCCAAAAGTAAGTATTTTGTGAATTGTTTTTCACAAATGCTCACTTAAAATTATTTGACAAATTTTATTTTCGAAATGAAAAAGAAAAGACCTCTTTAATTGTTACATTTCTTTTTTTTTTTTTTTCATATTTATTCTGTTTTTCTAAAGTTATCTCATAAGCATAAAATGATAAAACAACTCTTATTTTAGCTCAATACAAGAATGAGAACTAATTAACAGCAGAACTGAAACTTGTTTGTAATTGCATACACACATTCAAGAGAGAAAAAAAAAATATGCACATTTTAAATTTATAAGCATTCAATATTTTATTTCTAATTTTCTATAATAAACATATTTTTTTTTTTTATTGTATAATAATTCATTGATAGACAAACAGAACAGAAATAAACAAATGCTGTACATTTATTTGTACTTGTTTACATTTAATTTTTTATAATCACAGTTAAAACTACAGCAAATACCCTCTTAATCAACCACAACAGAGTAAACAATGAAATGATCTATTAAATAAACAGTATGAAATACAGTAAAAAAATCACAGACATTTACTTCTAATTTGATTGAGAATGTTTATTACATCACTAATGCACTGTTATTTCAAATTCCATTTTAGTTCGGCCAGGCAATCTTTTTAATTTATTAAATTACAATAGCTAAAAAGAAGATCTATAAAGCTTATATAATATAACAAGATTGTTTAACAATCAGTTAAACAATCTGATTATTCAATAAAAGCTGACAAAGAAGACATGTTGTAATAGATAATTTGAATTCTTTTCTCAAGTGAGCCCCAATTTGTATTAATTAAGAGGAAGTATATTACAAATATTTAAATACAAATTCACAATAAATAAAATACCAATCACTTTTAAAAGTGGAATTTGTCCAAAGATATACAATGTAAATTGAATTTATATTATTAAAAAGTAATTTTGATATTATTGATTAAAGAATACCATGATGAATTAAGATGAGTTTATTTTTCTAGTAAGAAGCAGTTTTATTCTTCCTTTATAGCAAAATTTAGAAGAAAAAAAAAATATGAAAGAATATTCACCTTCAAAACATAATAAATTATAAATGATACATCTTTTAAAAGCAATTTTTAGAATATTGTACTTTAAGGGAGAAATGCTGTGGCCTTTACGAGCTTGAAAGTTAATTTTTTTTCAAGTGCGCGCATTTACGATTATTTATTTCGAGTGCATGAAATTGATTTAAAATAAAAAAAAAAAAAAATAATAAAATATTTAAAACCTGATTTAAATATTTTAAATAAAATTATAGACATCTTACATTATTAAAAAAGAGGCTCCGTACACAGCCCAGAAAACTTTAAATAAAATTAGATCCATATGACTGTGTCAACAAAAGTAGTGTTTTTCATGGGTGCGGTGTTTCTTCCATAAAATATGGTACTATTTTTCATTGGACAGTTTAAAATATGTTTAAGCCAATTTAACTCTAGATCTTGCAGAATGCATAATACTTACATGATAGAGTGGTTAAACTGTTACATGTGGGTATAATATGAAAGTGTGTATAAAATTTTAAATCTATTTCAACTTGGTAAAATAAGAAACATCCTGAAAATTTCACATTTGAAAAGCTCCGATTTACAATACATTTTTCAGAACATATAAAATCATTAAAGGTTCCTTTTTGAGTGCACAAGTATTGCTTTGTTTTACAAACTTCCCATTATTTCTCCTGAGTTGAACTGCTGTCAGAAATTATGCCAGCTACTTGTAAATGTTCTTCTGGATGTGAAATTAGATGTGCATTGCATTCTTTTACAAAAAGCTATTGTACACAAAAAAAGGTTGTTAGATTATTAAATAACATACATGCAATTTTACATAAGAAATATATAAAATTCTGAAAAGATATTTCGTTGATATCAAATTGTATACATGTGAGGTTTTTTTTTTTTTTTTTTTTTTTTTTTTTACAATACAGTAGTCTTTCACAAATCTGCACATATTTTATGGATGTAAACAATGGAACATTCAGTTCAGATATAGGGAGAAAATTTGACCTTTTTTAGTTTTATATCAATTAAATACATATTTTAATTTGTAATTTTTGTTAATATGACTGAATTCATGATTGAAGAACAAATTTATTTTTGAAAAAATTCAAGATATTGCTGATATCACTGGTAATCACAATCTTACCAAATATATTTATGTATTAATCAAGCTTCTTTGGTTATTAAGTCTGACTAAACCTGAAATAAAACTTCCTTATTTTATGATTTTGATGTAAATTAGTAATGTACCTTTATGAGGCAAGTTTCATTGAATAATTTAGGAAAAGTACGTTTTATCTTTAAAATGAATATTTAATCATACATGATTGATTATTAACTCGACCTTTGTTTTTAATATTTTAAACATTTTTAAAATTAATTAAATTTTAATTATTTTAGTTTATTACTCATTTTAATATTTTATTATATTATAAGCATTCATTATAGATTTAATTGCATTATTAATTACATTCAAATTATTGTTTAAAAAAATGTAGACACAGCAGTGACCAGAAATCTGCAAAATTTTCTAAAATCTGCATAACCTCTGGTCTTAAACTGTGCGGATTTGGGGAAGTTTACTTACTTCAGATGTGACAAATATTTAAAACAGAAAGTTTTAATACATTATATATAAATATTATAGCAATAAATTTTGCTAGAAAGTTTTATAAAGTCATTCAATTTTTTTTCTGGTAACAAAGAAGCACAGTTGGTACAAATACATGTAAATTATTATGTATTTGCTGACATACAGAATTCGATAAATGCTGTTTATTAAGTTGTTAAATACACATTATTTGGCATAAAATGTGCCTTATGAACAATCTTTTTTAAAACTTATGGATGGGTTATTCTCTTACAAGTAAAAATTAACATTATTAGGAACTTACTAAGAAATACAATTGAAGATTTTTGAACTGAAATCTATCTTAGTAATGAGAAATATTCACAAAAAAATTAATAAAAATGGAAATACTCACAGTTCAACTGATGGGATGAAAGTACACTGTCAAATAGTATTTAAACTATAGTAATATTACCTTAATCACTTAATCAGTGACAGGTATAGAGAAACAATGCTTTTATCCTCGAATTTATCTTGGGGCAAACAGTGAAGTGGTTAAAGAAAACAGCCAAGAACACCGAAGAGACAACTTCCCCTGTTCATGATGAATAGCCCCAAAATGTCTAATTTTAACAAATATAATGACATATCATTTATAAGGCTTGAATATACAGATCAAAAGCTATCAACAAATAAAGTTGAATAATTTCACATGCATGTTTGTTGCAAATAAAAGATGAAAATCTGAACTTTGGAGGATCATTTGAATATTTGTTTTGGAGCATTGGATTATTCCTTCTCCTGGTCTAACTTCTCTAGATTCCTTTTATTAGGGATACATCTTGTTTACAATACCTTTGGTCACTTCAGAAATCCTGGAAACACCAGGAGAGAAATAAAATTCTTCCTAAGTGTATGGTGTTCTACAAAAGGTGGAAATTTACTGATAAGCATCACAAAACTGTTAATCTGAATTCTTTAGTAAGCATCCTTTTTATACCTATATATTATTTAGTAGTGAATAACTCAACCTTTTTACTGATAATTTCTATCCAGACACCATATACTATACCAGGCATCAAATAAAATAAATTAATGCTATTAGATATTATTATTAAATTAATCATATATTATTAAAAAAAAAAAAAACAATATAGTAACAATGAGTGTAACTGAAATAAAATACTTTGATTTTTGATTACATTCACTACAGAATGCACTGATGAATAAATAACTATTACCAAATCTTTCCTACATTGACCTTACCCAATCAGAATAATTTGCAAAGTTGCTTCCCTCAACTTCCACTATGTATATATAGATGTTTTTTGTTCAACAATCATTAGGTTTTGTTAGTTTGTTTGTTTTTAATAAAGTAATAATATCAGTAGAGTTTAATTAAACATAATGAGAACAATATACATTAAAGAATAATTTCAAAAATTTAGAAACTGTATATATCAATGCTAAATCAAGGTTTGTTTTGGATTTTACATGTACAAACAAGCAATGTTTGTTTTAAAATGTACCACTCACATGTACGTTGTTCTCTACATTAAGAAACTTTCTTTTATGTTTATTTCTTTTCAATTAATTGCTTTCTTGCTGCACATCAATATTTCTGTTTATAAGTATTTTATTTTTCTGAGGAATCATGATAAATTTGATGTACTTCTCAAAACTTACTAAGCTACCACCAGTGTTCTCGCTGACATTTGACAAACATTAGTAATTTGGCTAATTAAAAATAAAAAACGTTCGCCAAATGAAAAAAGTATTAGCAAAATAGATTCGCCATGTAACAAAAAAAATCTTTAATCCTTTAATGTCTCCCTCCCTTTTTAATATGTTCTAAAATAACCCAAGTTTTTATAACTGTGATAGCGATTGTTATTAATCTAATTTCAGCTATCCGCTACAAATATAAAAAATATGTATACATTAAATATATATGCATATGTATGAAAAACGAAAAAGGAAAAAAGAAAAGGCAAAAATTGAGCACTAGCAATTTGGCGAATCTAATTGCTTGTTTACTCGCCAAATGAAGAATTTAGTCGCAATTTGGCGCATTGGCGAGCGACAGCGAGAACACTGGCTACCACTAACTCTTTGTGATTTTTTTTTTCTTCTGGAGGAAAGCTCATTACTAAATATTATTACTCATTAAGCTGAAATAACTAAACTGAAACCTCTCCAAGAAGATACACTTCACTGGTTTAAAACCACTACTCCAAAAATCTTTCATAAAACGAACTTTCTTAAAATTTAGTTCAGTTTTGAGTTAGATTTTATTGTACATTATATAAAGCTAATATATGAATCACATTGGTGTCCAAAAATAAAGAATCAAAAGCAAAATGCCAATATTTTGCTAGGAAAGAGTTTAACTATTTGTCAGAGGATAAGAAACTATGAATAAATCAAATTAAACCTTACATAAATTAGCAAAACATCATCTTTGTAATGAAATTCGAAATGGAAATACTATATTCTTCAATGCTATATTCTAAATGCTATATTCTTATTGTGCTATATAAATTTCCGATTTTTAATTATTTTTCATGTGTATTATTATGTAGTTTACATAAATTTTATATAAATATTTTTGATTGGATGAATAATTAATTCAAAATTTCTTCATTTATATCAATAATTGAGGCTTTGATAGAAAGTAGTAAATCTAAAATTCTCTGACAAGTTCAAATATTTAAAAATCTCTCGGACTTTTTGCCTGAATTTTGGAATTTCCTGTCTTTCTCATGCTTTCTCTGAGAAGTAGGAACCCCGTTTGAATGATCCCTAATCGTAAAACTATGGAAAAGCAGAATAATGTTGCTAAATGACTATAATCTATCAAAAAATCTTTTGAGTATTTCAAATTTAATTCAGTCTTTTTATGCTTTTCGTTTTGGAAATAGTACAATAATAACATTTTAATAATTACATAAAAAAGAAAGAAAAAGAAAAGATGCCAAAAATGTTTTAATTTCAATCAACTCACCTATCATAACTTTTTATTCTTTTTAAGCTCTCTAAGGGCATGCTTAGCAGCTGTGCATTTTGCAATTCTTTTGTTTCTTCCAACACCAACAAATTGGCCTTTACCAAACACATCCACTCTAACTCTGACTTTTCCACTTACAGTCATTTCTGCCCGCCTGAATAATAATAATTTTAAAACAAAACAGAAAATAAATTTAAATTAACACTTGGCAAGTTTTAATAATTTAAATTTTCTTATGATTATCATTTAAACAAAAGAATATATACAATGGAATAATCTGTTTTGAATCAATTTAATAATAAAGGATAAAGTGTATAAATTACACAATTTAAATGCAGAGAAGTGTCAGATAATCTAAAATCCAAGAAAACACAGCTGATAATAGTAATGCAAACTAAAACTTACAACATGAAACATAACAAGAAAGAAAAACCATGCGTTAAACATAGATTATAAAACACTTTCCAACACTTCCTGAAATCTTTAACAAAACTTTGTTATTTAGGGAAATAAGATGTTACTGTCTATAGTCAAATATGTATTCTAATATTTTTGAACAGCTCTATATTTGATCTGTCAGTTGATGCATATACTATATAATGAGGAAATTTAGTTTAGATAGAAAATGTTTAGCAGATTGAAATTTCTCTTTCAGCAATTTATACTAATAGATGGAAACATACTTGAATACTTTTATTCAGCTCTGTACTTTACCTAGTATCTTTATTACATGCCAGTATTTAACTAAAATTTATTTTAAATGCAAACAGGGATTCCAAAAAACATTTTTTTACAAAATGTCTGTCTGTTCATGAGTGTGTGTTCGTATGTTGCCATTACAACACCAAAAAATGTATTAAGATATGTATAAAATCGAATCAAATTTTTTTGTGTATATTTTTGGCTGTGGTAAGCAGGTCCTCCTACAATTTTGAAATATTATGCTAAAAGGGGACACTGTAATAGCGATTTTTGTGCCATTTTCAATATTGTATCATTGAAAAGTGTATGAAGTTATGCATAGAATTGACCAATTTTTTTGTGTAAGTGTTTGGCTATGGTTAATTGGTCCTACCTGAATTTGAAATAAATCTGCCGGAAGGGGACTCTGCAATAGCGATTTTTGTGCCAGTTTCAATATTGTACCACCGAAAAGTGTATGAAGTTATACATAGAATTGAAACAAATTTTTTGTGTAAGTGTTTGGATATGACTAGAAAATTAAAAATTTGCCAGAAGGGGGCATTGTAATAACAATTTTTGATCCATTTTCGATACTGTAGCAACAAAAATGTATGAAGTTATGCATAAAATTGAACCAAATATTTTGTGTAAGTGTTTGGCTTTCGTCAGTAGACTTACTCTGAATCGGAAAAAATCTGTCAGAAGGGGTCGCTATAATTGCAATGTCTGTGTCATTTCCATTATTGTACCATCATCTATGATGTTATGCATAGATGGTTGGTTGGGGTTTTATGGATATATACTCCCCCTTAATTCTCTTCCTCCCAAAAGTCATCAGATTGATATCTATCTGTTTATTGGTTAGAGTTTTCTCTTTCTTTGTAAAGTGTACTGAAATTAAGACGTAATTAAAAAAAAGGAAAATTTTCTTTCATTTGGATCAAACACATTAAATAAGAACGCTCGCTTTTTTATTATGGCTTCGAAAAGAAAGAATTTATCATTTGCTAAAAAAAAAAGAACTGATCAAAAAATTTAAAATTTCTAATCTTTCTAAAATTGCATTTCCCAAAGTAAATTCGATACCTTGGATGACAAACATTTTAGCAGCTAAATTTTACTCCCCAAATGTTTGTATCTGTGATGAAGAAAACATCAGCGCTTGTTACATTATGAAAAAATTTTGGATAAGGAACCTATGATTTAAAAAATTGTGCAGAGAAGTTGATGATTTTGACAGGACGTCTTTAAACGAATGGAAAGATGCAATGTTACGGGACATTCTTGAAAGATATGAATCTGTCAACATCTTTAATGCCGATGAATGCAATTTTTTTATAGGATTTTGCCAGACAGAACTCTTTGTTTTAAAGGGGAAAAATGTGTAGGGGGAAAGAAAAATAAAGAATGCTTAACTGCTTTGATAGCTACAAATATGGATAGATCGGAGAAAATTATTCCTGTGGTAAATGGAAAATTTCTTAAGCCTCACTGTATGAAAATTTGCAAATCTTTGCCTCTAGTTTATGATGCAAATTCAAAAGCATGGATGGTAGAGGACATCTGAGAAAAACACTTAGGAGGTGGGATCGAATTTTTTCAAAACAGAACAGGAAAGTTGCATTAATTGCTGACAATTGCCGTGCTCACTCCACTACTGATGACTTGAAATCAATTGAACCTGTTTTCTTGACTCCTAATAGCATGTGTGTATCGCAGCCTTAAGATCAAGGTATCATCCAGAATTTCAAGACTATTTATAGAAAGCTTCTTCTGCGAGATCTGTCTGTGTACTAATGTGCCTTATGGATTTTAATGGTTGTTTGAACAAACTAGAGTAAGAAACCTCGACAGATGGTGTTCTAGATTCAACAATTTTGTGGGCTTTTGGATAAGAAAGATTTTGAGTAATTTAAACAGTATTGATCTTTTTTTCCCAAACCCAGTTTGGACAAGAGCAGGAATAAGCTGTATGGTTGCTTTTGCAATTAACACAGCGTTCAGCTTTTTCACATGTTTTACCACCATGGCCAACTCCAGCACAACGTGCACAGGTAGCAGTGCCACGACAGGTAGTATTTGTAAGTCCATAGCATTGGCATTTGAAACATCTGAGAGGGTTAGTAATGTATGGTGGGACAGGGCAACTTAGGTAGGTAGCTTTTATTCTAGTAGGTAGATTAGCACTATTGAAAGTCAGAATGATGTGTTTTGTGGGAAGCACTTTTTCATTCAGATAAATTGTTATCCGGCTTACATCTATGACATTTTGTTTTTTTAAATTTTCAAAGAATTCTTCTTTTTTTAAAAATAAAAGTTCTGGCTCAGATATTACACCTGAAGAGATCTCAGCAAGTAAATCCCCAAATTGCAATTTCTTTAGAGTATGACCATCCCCCAAAATAAACTGGAATGTTTTAGCAATAACAAATGATAAAGTTTTTTTTTTTTTTTTTTTTTTTTTTTTTTTGAAAGAACTATCTGATTGGCTATCAAAGCATTTAATGATAAAAAAACATGCAAATGAAGGTCTCTGTACTTTTTGTTGCTCTCCACTTGGGAGAGATTTAGAAGGAAATAAAGTTTTTCCATCCATAATTGAAAAAATACAATTCAGACCCCAGCCACACCATCCACTACCGAACCAAACAAGGGGATCAAGCAAATTCATGAAACAGTGCTAACCAGGGCCCATATGGTCCCAAGACAAGCCTATGACAGTCTCCACCCCTAACAAGATGACTAGTAGTTGCTCGATCACTTGATCCCTTAGCCAGTGACAATAATCAGCTGACCAGCCGATTGATGCATACAGGACCAATATGTACTTCCCATCCACCTGAAGCAGAAGCCAAAGCAGTGTGTTGGTTTTCCTCAACTGCCAGGATCCCCTTTTCCAGGGATACAGGTTGCCACACATGGCAAACACATGGTGGTTTACAATTCTCCATGAGTCAACATACAGGATGATATTGGCTCATACAGAATTGTCCTCAAGTCCAAAGAGGAAACCAGATGAGAGTGAAACAAAGATGAAAGGAAGACATGAGAAGTAAAAGGAAAATGAAAAGAGAAAGATCATGCAGGTGCCTGGGGTTGTGAAGCTATGAATACCTAAAGAAGGTATCCCCCTGGGGGATGTTATGCACTGAACTGAACTAAATTTTTTATGTATGATTATTTTGGGGTATGGCAAGAAGATCCTCCCTGAATTTGAAAAAAACATTTGCCTATCAATTTGCCATCAGCTCATGCAGAGATGGTATTATAGTATGGATCTGTAATTTAAAGTATGTTGACAGGTTCTTTTTAAAAATGCATTCGCTAGTTATAGGCTATGATCGCTTAAGACAATAAATGCTCTTTAAGAAAAATTATTTATTTGCAGTAAACTTCAAAATTTAAGGGTTTCATACAGAAAAGTTAGGGATGGTGCCTGAACGCATTTTTTAAGAAAACAGTCTTCACATGACTGAGTTCATGAAGCGAGAGGGAGGCAATTGATTCCTCACTGAAAAATTCGCACATTGGCATCACACGATTGGCGACATTAAGCATATGAAAAATGACTGATATCATCTCCGCAAAATTGTCTGTTACGCTTAAACAATAAAAGGATTTTGAATTTTATAGCAGGGCAACTAGAAAACAGCAGTCCTAAAAAATACGCCAAAAAGGAATCCGACTGCCAATTCGTACGTTAGGAGCATATTTTGGGAAAATGTTCTCAAAAGACATAACAACCATTATCTACATGAAAAGACTCTTATGCAACGAATAAGTTAGACTTAAAATTACGCAGAGAGGAAAATGAACTTTCACTGACCGCAAACACATTCGATCTTTATTCTTTTTTTATTTGTTTCCAGCAAGGGTGAAATACGCATCTTAATGAATTCTCTTTATCTGACAACCGTTTTTCAGTAATAATGCAGATGCTAGATGTTTTTCTTTCTTTTCTTTTGAACGGAAAGTTATTGTGGGATCGAAAATAAGCGTTAAGATAAAATAGCTATATAATTAAAGATTAGTTTTAACTGTAATTTAGAAAAATGTAAAATTTAAGAATACTATATGTGATTCTACATCACATATATCACCCCTATCACAGGCGAAAAAAAAAAAAAAATTTTAATGTACATGGAGGGAGAGAAATCAATTTTCATATGCTCTTACAAGTAATCATGTGTAAAATGTTCATGAAAACAAACTAAATATTTACTAAATAAAGTAAACAGCATTTGAACTCCTCTTTAAGTAGGCAACCATCCCAAATAAAAGTATATATATCATGATATAATATATTGGTACCATAAATTTTGTCACACAAATGACATCATATATTGTTTCTATTTAGAAACAGCTGCAGCTTCATTAATAAAATTTGTGATCACTCTTCAATTCGTCTTATTTAGACGATGACCTGTATCAGAAATGTGCACATACAAAATAAAAATACATTAAGCCTAAATAAACAGGTCACTTACCAGCTGGCTATAAGTTTCAATATGTTTTCAATAATAAACATTAAATATATATTGATCAATATTATAATAAAATAAAATAAGATACTCGAGTAATATAATGCAACAAAAGACATGATATAACACACAGATAAACAAAAATAATGTAAATAATTAAGACTCCAGAAATAATGCCCATAATAATGATCGAAAGTATGGGTTTTAAGCTTCTTTCTTTTTTTAAAGATTTTTTTTATCTCTCAACATGAATATTAAACAAATGTATATTTATGAGATAGATATAAGGTAAAGAAGACAATAATAAAAGCTGTAGAAAATCAGGATATAAAAAAAATACCTCAAACACTGTCATAAGCCATTTAATTCCATGTGACAACTGTATTCCCTTGTCTTAATGTAAATGTAGTTTAAATAAAACTGTGATTTAATAAGCCTTTACTTGTGTAAAAAAAATTGAGTTATTCCATCATGTAATCTTTTAAGTGTAAAAATGTATGAGAAAAATGAAATTTTAAGTGAATTGTACAACAGGTAATACTGAAGAGAAAAATTGTGTGTGTGTGTGTGAACTCAGCCTCAATTAATATGTGCTAAAGAATTAACTGGTATAAACCAGGAGAAGGATGCATGTATGTAATAAGAAAAATGAAAACCTGTGCATTACCTATAAGAAAATTCGTGAACAATAAATAAATATATATTCACGTGAAATGTCTTGGACCACAAGGAATGCCATTGATGAGGGAAAAATAAGAAAGGTGAAATCCCACAAAATTGTTATCCACAGACCACAAGCTCATCCGCGTAGCATGCCGCAAAAGTAACATTGTAAAACCTTTGTAAAATAAAACACCATTGTAAATACCATTGCCGAATGCCAAGCAACGCTCTCGCGATTGTGTAGAAAAACAAATTAAGATTTTTTTTTTTTTTTTTTTTTTTTTGCTCTTTAAGAAAAATTATTTATTTGCAGTAAACTTCAAAATTTAAGGGTTTCATACAGAAAAGTTAGGGATGGTGCCTGAACGCATTTTTTAAGAAAACAGTCTTCAAATGACTGAGTTCATGAAGCGAGAGGGAGGCAATTGATTCCTCACTGAAAAATTCGCACATTGGCATCACACGATTGGCGACATTAAGCATATGAAAAATGACTGATATCATCTCCGCAAAATTGTCTGTTACGCTTAAACAATAAAAGGATTTTGAATTTTATAGCAGGGCAACTAGAAAACAGCAGTCCTAAAAAATACGCCAAAAAGGAATCCGACTGCCAATTCGTACGTTAGGAGCATATTTTGGGAAAATGTTCTCAAAAGACATAACAACCATTATCTACATGAAAAGACTCTTATGCAACGAATAAGTTAGACTTAAAATTACGCAGAGAGGAAAATGAACTTTCACTGACCGCAAACACATTCGATCTTTATTCTTTTTTTATTTGTTTCCAGCAAGGGTGAAATACGCATCTTAATGAATTCTCTTTATCTGACAACCGTTTTTCAGTAATAATGCAGATGCTAGATGTTTTTCTTTCTTTTCTTTTGAACGGAAAGTTATTGTGGGATCGAAAATAAGCGTTAAGATAAAATAGCTATATAATTAAAGATTAGTTTTAACTGTAATTTAGAAAAATGTAAAATTTAAGAATACTATATGTGATTCTACATCACAGGTATTTCATGTCCTTCAAATCAAGCTATTTGTAAATGACTGATGACAACAGAATAAGGGAAAACTATTAATTGCAATAAATATCATGATCCACATTAGCTTGTTTTTATTCCAATTAATTGACTGAAGCAGCAATTTAAGATGAAAATCAAAGTCGGTATAGTACTGAATTAATAATATTAAAGTATTAACATGTGTAACGAATTTTTGAAATATCAAAATGTACATGTGAGATAGAAGAAAGTTTTGGGAATGGCTTGGTAACTTAAATTTATCCATTCACAGATTAGATTTTTTTTTTTTCCTGCAAGTTATGTTTATGTTAAATAAGGTCATTATTATTATTGTTCTGAATTGGTTTAAGACCTGTTATATAATTGTAGCTAGATTTAATTATACAGTAACTTACGCTAGCAATTTGATTCATGATTAGCAATTTAAGTCAAAATTAACATAAGTCAAAAGGTACATTTAGAAGAGCAAAAAAGGATAAGTAATAAAAATTCACCAAAAGCAAATGAGCATATTCTATTATATTTACAGATTCTTACATACATTTAATATTAGCAAAAACATGTTTTTGCAATACAAGAATTTGGAATAAATCAGTCAGTTGGAAGCTTACAATTCAATTGGTCCTCTATGTGCCCTATTTATATCTTTGAGTATGCAATTAAAAAAAAAAAAATTTCAAGGAAGTTTGAACCAATTTTTTTTTCCTTTTTTCTTTTTAGAAGCTTTCTGTAACAGCCTGGCAAGTCTTCTAAACTATTTCTAGTCGTTGTTGCACTTTCCACCTCTGAGTCAATATTTTCAAGAATGGTTAATACAGCTTCAATAAGGTATAGTCCTGCAGTTGATTTTACAACTGTCACAATCTCTCTCCCCCCTCCCTCCTTCCCAGGCTTAAAATATTCTGTTATTCCTTTGACAGCACTGTTTTCTTAATTCAAGAAGTTTGCCGATGGTATGCTTTCAACAATATCTTCAGCATCCATCTCTAAGTTGAGTTCTCTTCTATCTTCAAAGATTCCATTCACATATAACAGAGCAAAAATTACCTAACCAAATCATTTGAAATTTAAAATGTTGCATAATTTTGTTGTGTCATTAAAAATTTTATTTTAGTTTAATTACAGGGACAATCAAAAATATTCCATTAAATTACAGGCAATGGGAAAAATAATTACAAATGAATTTTAATGATGTTACACTTTTTCGAACATAATAAAATTTATATGCATCTATGACATATGTACTAAAATATACATCCTGTACAATCTGTGGTGTAAAAAAGATTTGTTATTAATTTACAGGACCACACAAAAGTATTCCATTGCATAATGGTATAGGAAGGAACATTGTTTGGTGTATATTTTAATTATATCAAACTATTTCACATTTTATGAAATTGATATAGGTTGCTGAACTTTACTAGAAGTTACTTCCTGTATAATAGAAAGCAGATATTATTTACAGGGACATACAAAAGATTTCAGTAACTATACTGTATTCGAAGTATTTCATATTGTTACACCAAGATCTGAATGTTTTTAAAACTTTGTTATATTGCACACACACTGCATTTTCATGCTGTACATGAAATTTTTGATTTCTTTTCAGTGTTAGAAGTAGAAAGTGCAGAAATTACATATTAACAGAGAAAGTTTAAATAACAAACAAAGTGATTTTCCTTAAAATGAATATAACATTTAAATAATTGATTTTTTTTTCAGATGAATAAATATACAGCAAAAGAAAATTATTTATCTTGTTTTAAATCAATGGAAATTCAAAATCTAATAATAATAATAATAAAAATAATAATAAAACTCAATGAAGCAAATATTGGTAGAAGCTTTAAAGATTTTCTAAAATATCTTTAAAATAAATATAACATTTTAATAAATAATTAATATTAAATAAGATGTATTATGGTCCCAAGAATTTTCAGAAATGCGACAAAATGGGAATGACAAAATAAAATTATTTTAATTTTGACCAGTAAAAATCTAAAACAAGATTTAAGAGAAGGAAAAAATAAATAATAATGTAGGAAATGATGGTGGAGGCTTTAAATAGACTTATTAAAATATTACATTAATTTATTCTAACTAATTACATGCATGAGTGATCAAGCTATATTTTTAATAAACATATTTTTGAAGCTTACTCTCTGATTTATGAATTTTTACTAGCATGCTATTTCTATTCCTAATTCTAAAAACCATGGAGGTAAAAAACATAACGCTTTACAGAAGAGTTATTTAAAACTGGTACATAACAGAAGCTAAAAATTGAATAATATTTATCAGTACAGAAATCCTTTTTTCAGTACTCCAATTAAATATTAAACATGTTAATACTCCACTACATCTATATTATACTTTACCTGAAAAAAAACAATATTAATATGTTATTAAGCGACTATAAAATACAGAATTAGAGTGGCAGTTAAAACAGAGATGTGTGATAAGAAAAAAGACATGTGTTGTTGCTTCTTTTGTAAAATAATTATGGCATTATTTAACAGATCCTATTGATAATAAGTATGTGAAGGGGTTTTTTTCCCTGTTAGAGCATTTTGTGAATATGTAATTTAAAAATTAATTACATTCACATTAGGAATACAGATAAAAATGTACTATAGCTATAAAATAACTGACAACATTATTTTCCATGTAACAATTATTAATTAGGATATTTTTTTCTTGGGGGGGGGGGGGGGGTTAAAAAGATTTTTTGACACACAACACAGTTCTTCATAGATATATACATATATATTTTTTAAATCTTTCTCTTTTAAAAGAAAGGTTCTCAAAGAACAAAGAATAAATTTATAAAAATAAATGACTATGATCTCAATTAGAGAAAATGATATGAATATATCTTCCTTATCCTGATATTTATTAACAATTATACTTTACAAGAAAAATTTCCAAAATAAAAGTCCAATTTTAATCCACATACAAATAAATAAATTCATTAAAGATACATACTCAAATTTTGCTGTTTGAGGCTCTAGTTCTAAAAGTTCTCGGATGGGTGATTTGGGAACATGATTACTGAAATACTCTGTAAATAAATATATACATACATTTAATAATCATTTTTTAAGATACATTTTAACGCGAGAGTAGTCATATTTATTTTAAGAACTTTATTTGTTGCACTTGGTCTTTTTGTCACTGGCTCCTCACATACAGAAAATGTAAAATAAGAAGCATTTATCACTTAATATTTGAATGTTATATTTCAATGAAATTATAAATCTCAATTTATTTTTATTATACATTTTATTGATGAAATTTGGAACAATGGAAAAAAAGTAAAAATAAACTGACATTAGGGATTGTTCTGTAGATTTTTTCAGAAATTTCAACTTTGCTTGTAAAAATGTAACTAAAGAAAAACAGAGATGTGTTATTATTATATTTGTATGGAGATATGAGTTAAGAGAAAATAATTCATACAGTGGCAAAAAAGACCAACAAGCGACTACTGTCGGGTTAACATAACATTTTTAACATAACAAAACAAAAAGCTACAACTAAAAACTACTTTACAAAAAAAAAATACCACATCTGCCAACCTTTGAAAATGAAAAATCGTAGCCAAACCACATTTGCCAACCTTTAAAATTGAAAAATCGTAGTCAACAAAATTCAGATTAAGCTTGAAGTTGCTTAGTTGTTTTTTTTTTTTTTTTTTTTTTTTTTTTGTGTGTGTGTGTATATTTCATTGCCAATTTTTGACATTCATAAAAAGAATAAGATTTTAGTCTTTTAGCTCAATATAGTTTTTTCTTTTTTTCCTCTAAAAATTTTATTATGATTTTAAAGTTTTTTCTTGTTTTGTAGTTTTTTTTTTTTTTTTTTTTTTTTTTTTTTTTTTTTTTTTTTACATTTTTAAAAGGTCTAATTTTTTAGCCCAACACAGTAAATTTTGACGAAATTCATGATTTTTTTCCCTTGGGATCATTTTACAATATCCACATTTTTTCCCCACAGTGATAAATCATGTTTTTCTAAGATTCTTTGTTGAAATCCATACTTTGCACCACAAATTTTTGATGATTTTAGAAATTTATATTATGATCCTTTAATTAATTTTGCATTCTTTTACCAACGTCTGTTGACAAAATTTTTACTTCTTTTTCGCAAGCTTTCAATTAAAATTTACTAATTTTTCAATAAAATTTGAGTGGTTTTTTTAACCCACTTTTTTGACGATATCCACATTTTTTTTTTTTTTTTTTTAAATGTGATATTTTTCTGAAATATGTGCTTTTTATCGTGACCCTTTGACAATATTGATTTTTTATGTACTCATTTATCAAAATTCGTGATTGTGTATTGCAACAAATCAACAAAATTCATAATAGTTTCACACAACAATTCGCAAGATGTCCTTTTAGGACTAATTATCAAAATTCTCTACTTACCTCTGCAACTTTTTGACGACAATATTTTTCTCTCGAAAGTTTACCAAAATTCGGAATTTTTTTTCACAATTTTTTTCTGAACTCTAAACAAAAGTAGCACTTTTATTTAGAGACCAATTGAAGATATGATGTCCTCTTGTGGCTTTCTTGCCAACATCGAAATCAATGTTTCATGTCCTTATGCAATCTTATGAGTGTTCTGCATCAATAATTATTTTAAAATCTATCTATGAAATTGTTTCTGCTTTTAGTTTAGAAGCAATTCTTTTTTCTTTGATGATATGACACCATTCTTTTACAAATTCCATGCATCTGCAGATATTTGCAAGGACAATTGAGTCATCGTGCCAATGACGTTATGTAGTTTCTGATTGGTTGGTTTGTATGATTGCATGCTTCACTGTTACAGAATTGATTAGATGGTATATAGATTGGCCATGGGGAAGGCGAGATGTCTGAGATCCTTTTTACTTGATAATGCCTGGGTGTCCAAAGCAATGACTTTTATTGAATGATTCACTGTCATTCATCCACTTTGTACAAGTACTAATAACAATATGCCCCGACCAATCCATGAAGTGTTCAATTTTTAAGTTGCTCGTTCTGAATCGTCCGGTAACTGAATTCTGCCCTGTATCAAAGTAACTTAGATCAGCAGACTTTACTCTTACAAGCAGATGTAAATGCAAAAATAATTCTTGAAACTCCCTATCAGTATTCAAATACCATTCTCATCGGATTATGTACCTTCTATGCAATTAGGCAAAAAGTTCATTGCAAAATATGATGTTTTATCTGTTGAGTCTATCTAATTCTTACCAAATTTAATTTCTATAACATAAATGTAATAATAAAAAAAGCTGAATTGGCAACAACCATTTTCTAATATACGCCTGTATGTATACCCTAATGCTGCTACCATTCTATATATTATGTAGATAACTTTTTTTTTTTTTTTGGGGGGTGGGGGGGGTGGGGGGGTAAATAAACTCCTTTGTAGGAACCCATTCTTTTAAAGGTAGGCTAACTAGGCTAATTGCCATCATGTTGGATACATTAAAAGTAATTAGTCAATTTCTTTTCTCTTTCTATGTTATGTTTATCATTGAAAATCCATTGTTTTCTATTTCTACTGAACTTGTTCACACAATTTGTTGCAACAATTGTTCGGACAATATTTTTAGCCTTTTGTATATTTTTAAAATTAGAACCACGGAGTGGGTTAATCTGACCCAAATCGATGTTTAATTTCTCGTCATGTAAAAATTTCCTTTTCTGACTTTTAATATTTTAAGGTAAAAAACAACTTTTCATATTTAATAGCGAATTACATAATTAATTTTTCAGTTATAACTACATATATCTAGAACTGCAGAATGGGTCAGTCTGACCCGTAATAAATTCTTTCGCATAAATGACAATGTAGAGATGCATTTTTTCGGAAGTAATGAGAAAGTGTATCTGTCTAACTTTTAACCACTTAACCGGCAATGGGTATGGGGAAACAGTGCTTTTACCCCCGACTTATCTTGGGGCAGACGATGAAATGGTTAATTCCTCTAATAGGTACAATTGAAAGGGATATTGAAAAATTTCAATCAAGATCTTATATTATTGATGTGAAGAATGCATGGTTGCAGTGAGAATTTACAATAAATATTTAGGAGCATGATTGATGTTGCTATTATTTTGCATTTATTAAAAGTATAGATAAGATTTTCAATGTCTTAATATTTCTATTAAAGAAGCTTTGGAATGTTAGCAATAATTATCTGAAAATGATTGAGGATGAATATTTATTTGTAAATGAAGAAAATAAAATTCTAATAATGAAAATGAAACTGACAACGAATCTGCTTATACTCTTAGCATTGTTGGACATTTCACTACAATATAGATGAAAGTTATCAATTCTGAATGAGATTTAGTGATATTTATCACATACAAAATCGGATGTAAAAAAGAAGAATTTGAATTTTATTCTTATAAAAATCTGAAAAATAAATAAGCAATAACTTGTGCATTCATGCCGAGAAATAAAGAAGATAAGAGAACTGCAAGACTAACTATATAAAAGGGCCTAACATAAGCATAGGTGAGCATTTCTTTCTTTCAAAATCTGTGAGTAGGTTTACTCAATATAATGTCTACCAAAACCAGATAAATTCAGTATCGTATCACGTTCTAGTTTCTTGCCAATGTTGATAGAAGACTGGCCTTACAGAAAGTGTAAATGCCTAAGACGAGGTATACAAGTCTCTGTAAAAATGTCAAAATCAGAATTGCATGCGGCTATTCTTCTAACACAATTAGACATCAGCGTGACTGTTTACCAAGAAGAAAAGGGTAAAAATGTTTTGTTGCTTAGTAATCTACATCTAACTGTTGAAATTTTAGATATTTCTTAAAAATAAAAAATACACTTGTTTCCTACAATGCAACTAAACTCAGTGTAGCTTTGTGATTTACCAAATGACAGGAAGTCTGCATATGTCTAGCCTGTTTCTTATAGAGGGCTGGAAAATGCAGTTTGTAATATTTTGTATTTTGCTACTATCAATGTTTGGGTTTTACACAAGTTTGTAACTGGAAAATTAGCTAGTATACGTCTATTTGTATATGTTTATCATCTATTAGTTTATAAGTTTATCATCTATTCAAGGCTTAGTTGAAGACGTACAATAACAGTTTGTTGTTTCTCAGCCCAAAAAAGAAAAAAATATCTTGTCATTTGGACAAGAAGAAACACTAAAAGCGATGAAAAATGTAAACAAAGTATAAAAGATTTTATTACAATTAAAACTAAAGATATTTTTTCAAAATTTAATGTACCCACACGTTTCTGGTATATGTGCAAAATGTTTAACCATATTTTTCAAGCAATGCATAAATAAATAAGATAAATCAAGATAGCATAGATAAATCAATAAAACTAGTAAATAACTTGTAATTTTTAAATTTTCTAAAATTATTCTTAGATCTTATATCTAAACTTATTTCAATGAGATAATCTATTTTTTATTAATGTTTATTAGGCCCAAGTTTATTTATGGTTAAAATATATGTTCAATATAAATTCAATATGTTTTCATCATACATAATTAAATATAATTTTGAACAGGGCTGGCAAGTTTCAGCCAGTAAGTGGCAAAAACTGGCAGAAACTAAGAAGTAATACTAATAAGACCTTTAACCTGCAATGATTCATAATTCATACATGTATTTAATACATAAAGATTTTAGTTAAAAAATAAGCTAGCATAAAAGTTAACACTGCATTAAATGAGATTTGAATCTTGCATTTGTGAGTTTAAATGATATTTCCATCATTATATAAAGCTAAGTAAATTTTATGAGCAGCTGCAATAGAACAATCATGTTTTTTACTTTATGCTTTATCCAAATTATTATTTGTTATTTATCATGAATAAGATGTTGAATAATTGAATACTACTAAAAAGGTCTCAGATTAGATCTTGAAATGAGTTTATGCCAGTTGTTGAAAACGCAGCCCTGATTTTGAATAATAGCATTTTTTAAAATGTAGGTAAATTCTGCTGACTTTATGTGTAAAATATAATGTAAATACTAAAAAATATTGATTATTATAAGAAAATATAATTTTTAACTGACCAAATGAAGTATACGGGCATATTTATATGTCCTTTTACATCTCGGTCAAATTGACCATCTCCGCGGTTCTAGGTACACCGAAAGTTCCGCGGTTCTAGTGTTAAAGACTCTGTAATATTAGGAAAATATTTAAAATGTATTAAAAAATGCCTTAATAATTATTAATATTAATTATAAGTGTTTTTAAATATAAATAATAGTTCTAAATCTGCTTTCCATATAAATATTATTTCTCCAATATTCAAGTAATCTAATAAGGAAAAAACTATAGCTTATTCCTATATTCAAACTGACTAGAATTTGGTTTTAAATGTTCAAAATTTAGAAGGTTCTCAATTTATTATTATTTTTTTATGTTGTTCTGAAAAACATGTTCCTAAGCTCACAAAATATTTATGATCTTCTTCTTATTTGATATGTTTTCAAGTTTCTGATATAAAAACATACTTCTCATCTATCTTTTGTATGTGTTTTTTCTTCAAAAGCATTCAGAACATTTTAATAAATTTTACCATAAGTTTTCATTCTTTATGATGCTTTTTGTTTGCAGTGCTTTTGAAAGTCAATTTCATTTAAAATATACAGTGTGCATTGAGGCAATATCAGTTATGAATTATGTAGGATGTCACTTTGTATGAATGAACAAGAACTAATTCCTAAATTATTAAATTTAGACAACTTGTAATTTCAAAAATACTTCAAATCTTGTTCTTCATCCCTGACACTTAGAAACTGTTTTTATTTTAGAAAAATGCAATGGAATTTAAATTTTTATGCAATTTCTTGCTCCCATTGTTACAAAAAATGTTATCAATCCTATGCATATATTTTTGAATGAAGAAACTAAAGTATTTTTTACTCAAATACAAGTAGTTATGTAGTGCTGAATAAGCATAAATATATCATATAATTAGAGCTGATATAGACACACGATTGTAATTTCAAAATTCTTCAAATTTCCAGAATTTCAGTTTAAATTTTTTGTTCGTTTGATTTTCCCCTTTAAAAGTTAAATTTGCTTCTGACAGAAGTGATGACACATTTTTTTTTTTTTTTTTTGGTGGGGGGGTGGGGAGAGGAATGAAACAAATGACAACATGTTACAGTATTCATAAAACACTGTTGTACATGCAGATGAGATTTTCACTTTTGATATGTCATTCTAACAACCAGTTCACTGAACTCAACATAAATTAACAACAGGTTCTACAAAAGCAGTACGAACTGGTTGAATCCTGCCATTGTATAGAACCCACATAATTACTTCATAATATAATTTTCAACTATTAAAAAGTAGAAAACCTAACCCTGTAGTCTGCAAAATATATCAGCAAATTATAATTTGGAAATCATTGATTTAAAATAAGTTAAAATGCTAAAAGCACTACTCTATAGCCCACAATTACTCTATACCAGAGCTGTCCAACGCGGCGCCCGCGGGCGCCATGGCGCCCTTTGAAGCTTTTCTTGGCGCCCTTTTGAAGGTTTCCTGTCATTTGCATTTTTAAAAAACAAAACTCCATTTTAAAGGATGCTTTATTTAATCAACAATATTTCCTTGAAATATTTTTAAAACCTTCAAAAAAGAAAACGTACTTTACATTGTTATTGTGTTTATTCTTTATTTTATTATTATTCCTTATAAAACATTTTATGAAAATTATGATGATGAGAATTTATAAAAATTGGCAATAACTTTTTAAATATATACAGAAATAAAACGTAGAAAAATAAGCATCCTACCATCATACATGGAAATTCAACTATTTTATTATTGTTGTATTGTTTCAACGGCCCATATTGTTTTATTAGACGAGAAAAATGGTACCATTTTCTCCTCAGACCACTGAAATGTTAAGCAATTTCACCCATTTTGTTTTTAAAAAATCCATAAAATTGTTCGAAAGGATTTCCATCAATTGAAGCTCTTTCATGCTATCTCTTTGGAACTATCCATGGATTGGTCACTATATCATGCCTAATATGTTCCTGTACTTTTTATACTGACAAATTTGCGTTACCAAAATAAATCCAGAAATATTTTTGCGTTTTAAAAGAAACCCAACAATAACTCTGATTGTCATTTTGTTTTAATTATAACTAAGATTTAAATATTTAGCTCCTTCCACTTTTCAAAATTTACTACTATTTAAAAATTTTTTTACATCTATCTTTAGATTCGTAGGATCCTTATGTTTTCTATTGCTAGATGTATTTGCACTTGTGTTCGGACCTACTATTGTGAGATAATTTTTTTGCATGCTTTAAGTCATGTTCATAATGGCGCCCTCCGTTGTTCAGTGAGGGCTGTGATGCGCCCCTGCTTAGAAAAAGGTTGGACAGGCCTGCTCTATACTATATGCAGTATATATTAAGGAAAAGAAATATTTTTCCATAATTCCATCCAATAATTTGCTTAGATTAAGCAATGGACTTTAAATAGCTAGCTAGAAATTTCATCAGAAATGTTAAGAGAAGCAAAATTTTGTTTAAAAAGAGGAGGTATACTCACCAATCTCAGGTTTCATCATTGAATAATAAACTCTCCACACAGTATCCAAAGACATATTGCTATCTAGATATATAGCACCTGCAACTGATTCAAAAATATCACCAAGAGCTTTAGGAACTTCAACATCTTCCATTTCTTCACACTCTTCTTCTTCCAAATAATATGCTTGCTATAAACAAAGAGCTATGTTGTAACAATATATTGTAACAATAAAGGTAGATGTTTGTTTGTCTGTGTGTGTCTGAAAAGGCCACTGCATGCAAGGCTATAAATATTTGGCAGGAATGTAACAATGTGCTTTAAATTATGCACCTCCAAAGCCAGTTTTTGGATTTTTTTGATAATTAAAAAACACAATGAATATTACAAAATGGAGATCCCGTTGCTGATTTTGCCTGTGCTTGCTTAGGCATTCTTCAGTTCATCAAGAAGATGGAAAAAAAAGCTATAATTTTTTTTACATTTTTAAATCGCAATTGTCGACATCAGGTCTTTTTTAGAATTTAAAAAAAAAAAAAGAAAAATTTGCAGTATTTTTCATTTAAAATAAATATGAACATTTACTACTTATTTATTTATTTATTTATTTTCTAGAACTTGATTTTAATAGAATTATTTATTATTTGAAAAAAATGTATATAATAAAGATAAGCATTAAGTGTTTATAAAAAAAAAGTTTCCAAGGTTTTTTAATGTTTTTAAGTTTTGCTTAATTTGGTCATGTATGTAAAGAGGGAAACAATTTTACACTCACTTTAAGCTATAGAATTATAAAAAATTTTTTAAATATGGGTATGTTTGAGATAACAATCCAACATTTTAATATCTTTAGAATTTAATTATTAATTAATTAATTTTAAATCCTTTTTTAGTTAGAGCCTTAATTTTCCATTGATATAGTTTTTGTTATTCTTAATTATTTTTTAGAATAATTAATGTTTCCGCTTACTTATGCATTCTTTTACAGTAGCTGTTATGCATACACATATTTTTTAATTCTTTATTAGAAAGATAAACTTTCTGGAAAAATTTAAGTAAAAAAAACTAGTTTTTTTTTTCCCAGAAAAAATTGAAAAAGTTAGAAATTTTTTTTGCAAATGTTTCTCCGAAATAAATTATTTTTTCTTAGAAAATATTAAATAATAAACTTTTTATTTAATTTAACTGCATTAAAAAAACAGGGGGGGGGGGGGAAGCAAGGTCTGCTTTTAAAAGTTTAGACTTTCAGTCTCAAAATGTTCATAGTAGCATTTACGCTTTATTTAATACTGTCATGTCTCTGTTGAAATGATTTTTCAGTTACAAATGTTTAGTTACTAATTGTACTAATGTAAAAACCTCAGTCAGTATCTCTGCAATTTGAAATCAAATGTATTATCCATCCCATTCACATTGTATTGATTTTAAAATATGTAAATGATGCTAGAATATTAAAAGAATTTGTAATTTTTATCATTTATTGAAAAAACAAAAAAAAGTTATAATACTAAAGTAATTTGAATAAAATCATTAACAACTTAATAAAAAATAAAGTAAAATGATAAAATTGGTATGCTCTGTACATTGATGTGTTAATTTAAGTTAATACAGTAGAACCCCGATAATTCGGATTAATTGGGACCAGACCCAATCCGGATTATCGAAAATCCAGATTATCCGGAGAATGAGAAAAAATGAAATAAAATATACTTACAGAATATCACCTATATATTAAACATGCTGAATATTTACAGACAGTAAAAATGTTTATTTTGTAATTATAAAATCTTTTGCTGTGCCAGTTTTATATTTTCTTTTGCAGCCCGCACGGTTACGCATCCGCTTGAGCATAGTTAGTTTGTTGGATGTAGTGTGTTGATGTTCTACCTGATGTTCAAAATAAACCGTTAATTATTATAAATGATTTGTTGCTTCATTATGGCTAATAACTTTTGGTTGATCATCATTGAGATGATATCAACATCTCAACAACCATAATTTTTTTTTAACATGCTCACAGAATCTTCAGATGTAATTTCCCTTTCATTCTCGCCTATATTCCCTTCTGTTTCAAGCCTGCTTGTTATTGAAGAAATCACAATTTGTGGAACATAAGATCTTCCACGACTTTCGGAGATTACTGTCAGCAACCTGCTTGCAGACTTTAAGTGATGCATTGTCGTTTCTTTGAAAAGTAACATCAAAGAGTTTTAATGAAAAAGATTAAGGTATTCTTCTGAATATATTTCAGATAAGACTTTTTTATTCAGAATACGAAAATGAAATGAATTAATGTTATCGAAATTTTGCCGATCGTTTCTCAAATTTGAAAAAAAAAATCTGACCAGATTGATCCGGATTATGTGGAGATCCGGATTAACGGGGTCCGGATTTGTGGGGTTCTACTGTATAAAGAATAGCTTATACAACAGAATAGTAATTAATAATAAAAAAGCAAGTACAGTATACTCCAGGACATAATGCATTTCAATGTATACACAAGTATAAAATTTAAGACAAATTTTTTCTAAGGACATATCCTCCACTATATCGCCCTCCCCCCTTTTTTTTAATTGAAATGTAGTTTTCATGAGATATATTAAAAACATTGAATATAGCTAATGTTTTTCATGTAATCTGATAATAAACATTACTTTATAACAAAAATAGCATGTTCATTAATGAGAAATTAGAACTCATTAATACTCGTCTTTTTTCTGAAAGTTTAATCGTTCATTTTTATAATCAGCACATATCCCTATACATTTCATATATATTTTTTTTTAAATCAAAAATGCATGTTATATGTTAGTATGCACAGTACGTTATCAGTAACTTAACTATAAAAGTCAAATAAAAATTTTATAGTCATTCAATTGTGTAAATAAATGTACACATTAAATACTATGATTTGCATTGTCACTTTGATAATCCATTAACTATATACATAAAAATAATCATAAATGAATAATAAAAATAAATAAAAGATTGTAAAAAATAATACATAGTGCACTAATATTGAGGAAAGAAAAACTCACCAAATAATCTTCAAGACCTGAGTTGTTTTCTTTTAAGAGTACAAATTTGTTGATAACATTGAAAAGTCCAGGTGAGATAGCTTTGAAAAATTTATGAAAGTCATATTTTACAGCTAAAGATGCAAAAAAAGTATTATTTACTAAAGCAGAACGCAAGTCTGTCAACGTTCCAGGGGAATGCTTTTTAGGATCTTCATATAAATGCCTAGTAATTAAATAATCTAAAACAGCATCTCCTAAGAATTCTAACCTTTGATAGCAATCACTTAAGGTGTTATAATAATATGATGCATGAGTAAATGCTTGTAATAAATATGATTTATCATTGAAGCTATAACCAATCTTTTCTTCAAAAGCTGAATATCCAGCAAGGAGACGTTCTAATTTTTGACTAGATTTTGGATCATTAGTTAAAATTGGAGATGGTGGAGGAATTAAATAACCATATTTTCCCTCACTATGCAACTTATTTTCATTTTTATTTAAAGGTAGAACTCTAAGCCCAAGCCAAGACATAAATAATAAAGCACCTCTGGAACCACAAGACACTAGATAGGCACCAATTAAAGCTTCAACACAATCAGCAATGCTTTTATCTGGTATACTATGTTGTGTAAGTAGATTATAAGGTACCAAGGAATATGGATTCGTTGAATCTAATGGCACATTGTCAGTTTTAATATAGCTATTTGTTTCAGATCTTTGTATTATACACTGTCGAATTTCATCTTCAGTCATCTGAGTTAAATCATTCAAATTTCCCAAATTCCAGCATCCAGATGGCAAACCTGACTCAATCAGTGCTTCTTCTAAACCTCTTGGGACAATGTAATTTGGAGGAAGCCAATTATCATATGGCTCAAATTTAGAAGCCACCATTAATTCTCCTAAACCTTTTCTTTTGCCAAGTTTATAAAGATTAAAATTGCTTATTTGTTTGCTTCTGAGGTATGACAATTTACCTTCATGTATATTAGGATACATGCAAAAGAGGTAAACAGTAATTGCATATTTTAAAAAAGAATCACCAACAGTCTCTAAGCGTTCTAAATTAATACCATCATTTGCATTGGACATGGTAAGTGCTTGAAGAATAATGCTAGGACTAGGACCTGGATGAACAGATAAGTCTGGACTATCATCAAATTTTACTCTATGCATATTATCATCATATAACTGATGATGATCTCGGTTTGGCAACAATTCACCAAATGCTAATACTGGTTCTTCAGCAGATGTACTGGAAACAGATTTATCACAGGATACAATATTATCTAAATCTTGTTCAGATTCAGTATTACATGAAAATGAATGTGTTAAAGAGTATTCATTTTTTGTAATATTGCTTAACATTTCATCATACTCTGCAACTTCTGAACTCTCATTTTCTTCTGGATAAAGGAAACAGATTTCCTTTTTCTTAGATTCTTTAAGTTCTTTTACTGATAATGTAAAATCTCTGCTTTCATCTTCATCACTTTCAGAAGCCATATTTGAGCACTCTTCCTTTAAAATAGGACATGTTAGCCAGCTATCTTCACATATTTCTTCACATGTTTTGGATAATTTAATGGAATTATCTTTATTCATTTCAATAGCAGGAACTGATTTAGAGAAAGTTATAGCATCTAAATCATCACTTGCAATAGATTCATCATCCATACTGTCCCATAAATCATCTCTGCATGATGCTAGATCTAATGATAAACTTTCCATGTTAATAACACCTGGAGCTGATATATAGCCTAATCCAGGAAAATTAATAAGTTGAAAACTATTTTCTTCTTCTTCAGTATCCCATTCTGAATCCCAGCCAGACCCTTCAAAATTGCTAGGAGAGCCATAGCGAATGCGAGAAACAGGCTGAGTATCTTCATCTTCAGGAATATTTTGCCAAATAGGGTATGAATTCGGAGGTTCTGATGTGTTACTGTTACCAAATGAAACAGGAAAACTTTTTGAGTTAAAAAATGGATTTCCACTTCCAAAATTTATATCCATGAGTTCTTGCTCCAGTAATTCATCATCGTCCGGAATGTTTAATTTACTTGGATCAAACACATCAATTTCAAAATCCATTACTCCATTGTTGGGTTCACTGAAAAATTTGTTTGATTCAAAATTAGTATAAGTTTCATCAATGACACTCATAGTTTTCATGGAGCTAACATAACCATTTTTCAAATTTTCTTTTTTTGTATTGCTATTTGAATTGTTTACAAAATCTTGAGTGCTTTCTTTGTTTTCTTTTGAAGAATTTTGAGCAACTAATATATCAGCAAGTGTCCAACCAAAGTCCAAAGCTGGCCACTGAAAGTCATCTGGCAATTGTTTCACACCAATTGATATACTACTAGCTACCAATAATCGCAATTGTTCAGCAAGAAGTAAAGAATTTAAACGATATAAAATACAAGGTAAACACACAGCTTTTCTCCATAAATATGCTGGAAAAGGATGAACAGTACATAACTCTGGAATTAAAATTTGTTTCTGTTGAAGATTTTCTCTCTTGGTCTTTTTTGTTTGTTCACTACTAGTAGGTAAAGTAACACCCTTCCGATTTACATATCTCGGTGTTAAAAGATTAAGGCGCGCTGATGTATGATCAACATCTAATAAAGGCTGATTATGATTCATAATAGTAATATTATATTTCTTTTTATAGTAAGTCTCAAATGTCTCATACTCTAGATCAGGAAAATCACTCTTTGGAGTTAAACTTATACAAATTTCAGCGACATAGAAGAATTGGGGTTTATCAAGATTCCGATACCAAGGCATCACTACTGCATCTTGATAATCTTCTGTGACAAATTTGAATTTTTTTCTTTCTTCTTCAGATATTTTACCAGGTTTTCCATCTCGTTGTTCAAATATCACATCAGCAAAATTCCAATCAATTACGTACTCTCCTTCATTATCTGGAAAAGAAACACAATAGTATACAAAATTTTCACAGATGAAAAAAGAAATAGCCACTAAATTCGTGAAATTAAAATGTTTTATAGTATTTTGAAAAGCTCTAAAGTACTCTTAAGCTTTTCATAAAAAGCAATATCAAATAGAAATTTGTAAGATTATAGAAATCATTATATTAGAAGTTATGATAGTAATTGGTCATCGTATTTGATATAAAAATAATACTGACAGAATACATAAATATTTACAGTTATACAAATGCAATTACCAGTGATAAAATAAAGACACTATTACAATCAATCAAAACAATATTTATAAGAATGAGGTCATTATAATGGGTGACTAATATTAAATCTGTATTTTATTGAAAGAAAATAAATAAAATACCAAACAATATATATATATATATATATACAGTCGAACCTCTATATAACGAAACTCCATACATCGAATTTCTCCATATAACGAATTTTTAGTAAGAACGGTCCCCTTTTCGCATGATTACATTAAAAAAAGACTCTATATAGCGAAAAATCTATCTCCATATAACGAATTTTTTCATAAATTGGTCTTAATTTATTCAGTTTTAAAAAAGCTTCGAAATCATATGGAATCAATTTTCCATCACTTATTTTTGATTTATCGTTCAGTAGAGAGTTTTTTTTTTTTATAAATATTACTTCTCTCCTTATTCTTTAAATCTAACAAGTTCATCCCACCTCCCACACACCTTTCAACATCCTTCTCAAAACACAGTCAATTGAATTGTTACACATATAAGAGAGGAATCAATGAGAGCACATAAGAGAGACCTTCAAATGGAGGAAAATATCAACTACAATTTTTCATTCCTTGCTAAAATTTGAGAATTTTTTTTGAGAGCGTAACAATTGTAATTTTAAAATCAAAACAACAAAAAATTACAGATTTCTTCCTCTGAAATTTATGTAAGTCTTCCTCATTTGATTTTCATTAAGCTTTCAAATAAATGTCTTTTCTCTTTTTTGAAACTGCTTAAATAAGTAAGAAATAAAATGTTAGGTTAATATATACTTTTAAACATTTCAAATTCTTAATTAAAAAGATCAAAAATAATATTTGTTCAAAATTCACACATTAAATACTATTTTTAACATCATACTCTATACATTGAATTTCTCTATATAACGAATTTTTTACTGGAACGATGGATTTCGTTATATAGAGGCTCGACTGTATATAATATATATTATTACCTTTAGTAACAGGAACAACATAAAAAGAAGCTTCAGAATCTGATGGTCTATACAGCATAGGATATTTTTCAAGCCTCAAAACATCAGAAAATGTATATCTATGAAAAAATGCTAAATTCTCAATCTGATATTCAGATAGATAAAAATTAGATAAAGCAGGTTTCACACTAACAGTTACTTCTCCAGATCGTGTAAATACAGGAAAACTGCATATCTAGAAAAATAAAACATGTATGAATAATAATAACAAAAACTAATCAATATAAATTGTGAATCAGTTCAACAGCATAAATAACAGGTTATGGAACTCTAATAAATGCTGGATACATAATTACACTAGATTAATTTTAACACAATTATTCAAATCAGTAAATTATTAATATGAGTTGTAATTTAAGAGCAAATAATTGTAAATGCAAGCTGTTGTAATTTACTCAGTTGAACTAATTAATTATAGAAACTCAGCTCCAGCTTAACTGCAAATATTACACTTTTGTGAATACAATAACGTTTAAAATATTCGGTGCATTGACACAAAAAATGAGCTGAACATACGTAGTGCCAAAATCTCAGCAGGTATTGAAAATAAAAAATATTCTTCAACTCTAATTCTCTAAAATATTGATTTCAATATTCCCACAGAGATAACATTGTGATTGTTTAAATCTATATAAGTCTAAACCCATCAAATTCAACGAATAAAAATATTTCAATGACTGAATTTATAAAAAAGAAATATCTCAAAAGTAATTACATTTAATCAATCTTATATTAGCTGGCTTAACTCTGAAAACAAATATCCTATTTAACTAAAGTTTATTCTCAACTTTTCAACTTATTGAAAAATTAAATGTTATTCCAATACAACATGCAATTGAGATAACAAATTTTGAATTTATGAATTGAAACTTTGATTATTAGTATTACAAATGAAAAATCAACATGAAAAGGGTGATACTATGATACAATTATAATTTTTGTTTTCAACTAATTCTAAAAATAACATTGTCTTCATCGTCACAAAATTTACATGCAAACTTTACATATTCATAATTTTAAAAATATTCTAATGTGCAACAGACAATTAATAAATATATTCCAAATCTTGATGCCACGTTTCCCGTTAAAATTTTTCATGCAATCATTTGCACTCATGACGAGATGTTCTAAACCAAGTGCTCATGAAAAACAGACGAATGATTTATGAATTGTCAACTACTGAATTACTGTTAACTGAATTGTTAACTTTTCAAACACATTTGTAATAAGATATTTAGTTTTATTAAATTCCTGTCTGATAAACAGAGAGACTTTGGGACAACACATAATTAATCATGCATGTGAGTAAAAAAGTGAGAGCCACAATTACCCTAGTCACAATTTTACTTCATTTCTGAGCTATTGTAAAGAACAAAAACATACTGTGCATCAAAATTATGATAATTTTGACATTGCATTTACAGATGAGCAGGAAATAACTTCATTTATAAACCGAACAGCTTTTGTAAGCAAGAGTTATAAATTGCCCTAAATGTACTTTTATTGTTGAGAAAGCCGGATCTAGAAAAAGTATGCTAATCAAAGAAATTTGTAAAAGAATTACTGAACAGTTAGGACCAGAAGCTATCATGGTTTTGGCTCCAACAAGTGCTGTTCCAATTAATGTTGAGGATAAGACAATTTACTCACCTCTAAAATTACCAACATGTTTTAAATCACTCTTTGATTTAGGAAGTGAACTAGCAAGAAATCTACACTTCAGTATGGATCAAGTATCATTTCTGATTATCGATGAAATTTTCAATGGTCGGATATTGCCTGATGGCTGTTCTTGAGCAAAAATGTTGAGAAGGTAAACCAGTTAGCAATGAGGCTTTTGGGGGTTTATTTGTTATCTTTTAGCAGATATTAGGCAGCTACAGTCTATAAGGGACACACCTTTGTATAAGAGATCTTCTATAAAAGATATTTTGGTTTTATGTAAACAAACAGTACATAGCACTTTAATGTTTTACCTTAACAAAGTCAATGAGACAAAGCATAGATCGACAACAACAGTTTCGAAAGATTCTTGATTCGCTTTTGGTGAGAGAAGTTACATGCGACCAATATTCATCCTTTATGCAATGATGTAAAGCTATATGCTTTCAAGTTTCCTTGAAAGATTTCAAGATGCCATATGCCTTTTCTCCACAAACAAGCAAGCTGAACAACATAATCAAGAAATACTGCATAAATCAAAATTGAAAGTGGCAAGAATATCAGCAGACCACAACAATCAAATAGCAAGATGGAGTGAAGATGATCATGCATTTTGGACTTAAGGCAAAACTTTTCTTAGCAATTGGATGCAGAGTTATGCTAGCTATTAATCTGTGGACAGATGGAGGATTGGGCCCAGAATTTTAGACTTCAAGTAATGCCTCAAGCTGTAATGTTAATTTTGATGATTATCATGGACCATTCCTAACTGAAAGGCTTTCCCTGCGATAATACACAAATCCCAGGGTTCAACTTTGTCAAAAATTGTTGTAGACATTGGTCCAAAGGAGTTGTCACTTAAAGCAACTAATTCATCATAAGACGTTCTCATAATAATACCTTTCACAAAGGAAAGGCTCGATCAAATTAAAAGAATGGAGGCTTGAATAAAAATTTGAAAATGAAGTATAACTGCTGTTATTACAAAAAATTTTCATATTATAAAATAGTAAATATAGAAATATTTTATATTTTAGAAAATGATCTTTTAAATTTATGCCACTCAATGCTCCAACATTTCAGCCTAACAGATGCTTGTATATCAGACTAAATTCTATGATCAATAAGGTTAGCTGAGATGAATTAGGCCCTCCAGATTCATCAAGGATAACTAACTCAGTTGGCACAGCATGTCAGCTTCAGCCAAGACATCCTAAGTACGAAAACCTGGTTCAGACATTTTTTGTCTAGTTGAAAACTCATAACAAACAGATTGGTGCTAATCACATTCTAAGATGATGATTAGTGGCAGATTAAGTAAGGGATGATTACATTCCCCCCCCCCCTCTCAGAGACTATAAATAAATAAACATACTTCTTTAAATTATGAAATTGACTGAACAAGACAGAATATCAAAACATAAATAATCAAATTGCAGAGTGATAAATAAATTATTCTTTATTACTTTCACTCATCAAAAAATACTCACAGGAGGAATGGGTTTGCATGTTAATATTCCAAACCCTCTAACTGTATCAGAAGGGTCATGAATTTTTCTCCCTCGAGTATTTTGTTCTTCTGGAATAGGGCAAGTCAATTTCATACTGAAGACATATAAGAAACAAGGCAAGGAAGGCACTGGTAAGCTATTTTTGAGAGCATCTGCAACCTAAAAGAAGATTGGCATTATAAACAATGGAAAGTTAAGAATTTATTACTTTATGCATTTATTTAATATAGCAGAACTGAAACAAAAAGGATCAATAACAAATTAATAATGCAACAATTGATTTGAAAAATTTTTAGAGACGATGCTATCATTAAAACCCATTTATATTCAGTATTCAAACAGATTATATTAGAGAAAGTTACTGTCACTTTCTTTTTCCATTTTTTTAATTATATTTTATTTAATAATAAAAAAAAATTATATCATTATTATTACAGATCTTGAATGTTAACTTTTTAAACAAGCAAATCTAAAGAAAAAAAAAAAAAAAAAAAAAAAAAAAAAAACGCAAGATAACTGTCATACTGTGGTTGGTGCCATGTCAAACTATCCAATATGACAGAAGTGTTGTGAGTAGGCTACTTTTTGAAATTTAGATTTCTTGACTGGCAGTACTTTTCTGAAATAGGGAAATTCCCCTTGTTTTCAATTTAATTAATATGTCACATAATAAGGCAAATTTTACTACTTCAAGAAAATGGTGCCAATCAAGAAATCAGTAGCAGCCCACTGGCAACACTGTTTTCATATTGGATAATTTGACATGGTACTGATGATATATTAATAAAAATAAAACATGCGTGTGCAAATGCACAGAACGATATTCATAATTAAATTATCTTTAAATTTTATCTTTGAAAAGCATAAGAACTGCTTTTTATTATTACATACTTTTAGTACTGTTATTGTTGTCAATTTAAGAATTTTGAGCACACTTTCGCAGTAAAATCACATTTACTGCTATTTTTAACAGATTTAATGTATTTATTTTGTCACATAGATTAACAAATTTATTCATTATTGTTGTGTCATAATAAATATAATGCAACATTTCCCATTTTAAATAATTAAAATGTTAATAATTAATAATTTATCCCAACTCAATTTATTATAATTAATCTTCAAAACTTCTATCCGAGATCTTGACTTTATCTTTCAAGAAATAAAATAAATATTTACAACAAAATCTTCTATTTAAATCAAATTCCTATCATTCATTGATAATTATTAAAGTAAAAAATAACAATATTCCCTTTTAATAATCTGTAAATTTCATTTTTTTTTTTCAAAACATTGTGATGTAAAATAAATAGCATTTATTCTCTAAATACAGTCATATCCTGTAACAGCGACCTTTGTATATAATAAACGAAAGTTTTGCCCATCCTGTTCGCCTATTGTTAATGCTAATTTATTCTTTACTAGAGAATATCTGAAACTTTCAGAATTGGCTGTAAGGAACATATTTTACATTTAACCATGCTGAATAGTATCTATATATACATATAGATATTTATAAATACAATTTATGTATCAGATTGCTAAGAAATTTAGCTACCTTTGTTATGTATTAAAAATATGTATATATATAAAATAACAATAAAAAAAATAGTTCAAAATGAATATTTCATTCAAAATGAAAAGATGCCAAAATATAAAATATCAAAATAGACTTACATTCATAATTACTTGTGAAATGGAGTAGAATATTTTGAATGCCAATATAAAACCATTAATTTATTGAACTTCAAATTTAGTTCTTCAATTTAATAATTTATCATCATCCTTTAAATATTTTTTTTCCCCTTGTGGTGGTTACTCGATAACCCCCCATATGTTTAGTATAATTCAATTTTATTAGCCATTTTATTTCATATCACCTTCCTTTTTATTAATGTTCTCAATTTAAATTTTATTTCGGTTTCGTGTATTTTCATTTCGTCGCCTGTAATGTTTTCTTTCTTACTTAGCTTTCGAATGTTCCAAGCCGGTAAAATCCTGTTCGAAATCATTCCTTCCGGTTTTGGAGATCATTCGAGAACATTCTCGCTTGTTCTTTGGGTGGAACTTCCGTTTATTCGGACACACCCCTAGCCTATCAAATTCGTTTCCACAGGTGACGTATTTTAAGTCATTCAGCACAGGGCCACCTGCTTTGGCCTCCCCTCTTTAGGTGTTTATCAATTCTCTTTTTAATAAATTCATATTTCTCCATACTTTGCATCGTAACTTGGCTTATTTTGTCACCTCCCCCTCTTTCGCTCGCTGCCAAATTGGCGTATTTTGGGATTCCAGTAACCTTTTCTCTTTTTCCCCTGGGCTCTCGGCCACCTGCGTGAGTTGCGCTGTTAGACACCTGCCGTAATGGATGCGGTCGGATGATTGGAAGTTTTGGGTGGAATTTTTCGGGGCATGTGTGCGTGCGCCCCTCCAGACCGTTGTATACGGGCAACATTTCAGGCTGCTATGATCATGACATGGTTTCAGGAAAGGTTGATTTTTTAAGGCCGCCAGGAGCAAGGCCCCTTCAAAGGCATCCCGAAATTATTGTGTAAATAAGGGCACACCATGGATCTTCTGTTCGTTGATCTCGTGTTAGCTTTATAACTAAAGAAGGATGTCGTCATGTGTCTTCTAAATATTTATTTTATTTTTATCATCTCATCATTAATAATTTTCTTCAACTGCTTTTTGTGCTCAAGTTTCTTCAATAATCTTTTCATGTGATCTCCGTACTCTGAAAAGCATGCAGAGGTGAAGATTTTCTTTCGTGATTTGAAGAATGTTCTTTCAAGAAGTGATCTTACATATTTACATAACGTATTGACTTTATAATTTCTTTCGTCATTTTAATTTGCTATTTGGCCCATCTTCATACAAATAAATTTGAATATTCACGGGGCGTTCCATCGAAAATATTGGTGCATATCTATATAAAATTCTCGTCTGATAATATATACATATTTAAAACATACATATATTTAAGTGATGTTTCTTTTTGAAGAAAATGATGTTATTTTCCTTTTGTGTGTTATGAGAAATTTTTCAAGTTCATACTGTCAAGATATATCAAAAAAAAAAATGTGTTATGATGAAGAATGTTGGTTGTGTTTGGAATATATCAATTTAAAAATATATCTTCATTTGTAAAGTTTTTACTATAAAACAAATGTTTAATTTTTATGAGAAACAAAAATGTTTTCTATAAAGAAGATATTCGATTTTTTTCATGAAAGAAATACAAGTATTTCATAAATAAATAAATATTAATCTTCAACCAATTTGTGTATTAATTCCTGTATATGTGTCTGGATTTACTACTCATCATCTGCCAAGGACTTCACAGGTAACTTTACCTTTTCTTCAAATTTATATTTTATAATTTTGTATTTAGTTTATCATCTTCAAGATTAAAAGAATATTTTTATTATTTTAAGTGAAGTAAGGATGG
The DNA here is from genome assembly GCA_964019185.1 of Maratus speculifer. NCBI lineage: Eukaryota > Metazoa > Arthropoda > Arachnida > Araneae > Salticidae > Maratus > Maratus speculifer. The sequence continues at coordinate 90,178,434 of OZ025296.1, forward strand.
TCACTTTTGGGTCGTTTGCTGGCCTCCATTCTTCGTAATGTACCAGTCACTATCACGATCATTTTTTTGGCCTAGTTGTGGGTAGAAACAAATAAAAAGTGTTTCTCCTCCCATCTCTTCTTCTCACCCACAAACCAAACACAACATTTCTTATTTTCTTTGGTGCACTGACCAAAGCGTGTCCAACATTCCATGACCATCCATTTTTCCTTTGCCACCATCGTATTTTTGTTATATTTGTACATATTGTCGTCATTATCTTCAGTTAATTCTTCATTATTTTTCAAGTTATTTTCTTCATACATTAATATTATTAATTATATTTTATTGAGAGTGGTGCAGTAATTAATTGCAACATATTGATTCTATATTGAAATAATATTTTTCTGGAGCAGTGCATGATATATATATAGCATAATTTTTCCATATATATTTTTTCTTGTCTTGCTATATTTTGCAACTAATATATATATGCATTATTTAACGGAGGTACTGGTAAAAATTATTGTTCATGCTAAGATAAATTATTCTTCTTGTCATACATATAATAATTTATGTTTTGAGCCATATTATATATAAATATTTACATAAAATATTTAGGTCTTATATTCTTCATATGATACTAATATGTTAGTATATATTTTTCTTCTTTTTTTTTAATATATAAAAATGGTTTATGACGTATATGAAAGTCATCAATATTTTAAATAACGGGTCAATTTATATATATATTATTCATCACAAGACCAGTCAATAACCAAATTTATCATGTCATATATTGAGCTCTTATATTAAATTTTTCATCATGCCTCCAAAAGCCAAACTAAATATTGCAATCCAACCTTTCGACGGTAACCCTCAGACTGTAGAATTTTTCTTCGATCAATTATCTGACTTACAGGAACTAAATAACTTTACAGACAAGGAACTTTTTGTTCTCTTTAAATCAAAACTTGAGGGCACCGCCTTACTCTTCTTTCTTGAAACTCAGTCACAGCTCAAGAACTCTAATTTTAGTGAAATTCGAAAGGCATTTATAGACTATTTCTTACCCACAAAAAAATCTGTTTCTCTAAAATCTTTACAGAACTTGACCTTAGATTCAAATGAATCAGTTAAAAATTTTGCTTTTCGGTTGGATAAACAACTTCGACTTGCTTATCCAAAATTGGATCTTTCTGCTCTTAATTCATTAAAGTTTACTCATTTTCTTGAGGCTTTGCCTAAACAAATCAAACGTAAAATCTTAGAAGAAAATATTACGTCCTTCGAATTAGCTCTTGAACGAGCAACTTTTCTTCAAAATATATATGACTCTCCCCCTAAAAAATCTTATGAGAATTTTAATCAAGCCTATTGTATCGATTCTGAAAATGTCCACGATAATTCTAGTAATACTCTTCATAAAACTCCTATAAAGCATACGAAGGATAAAATTAATCACAATTCTCAAACCAACTACTCTCCTTTACAAACTCAAAAGGACAGTTCTCATACTTCTCGTAATTTTCAAAGAAGACCTAGGACATTTTCGCCTTCTCCACCGAGACAAGAGGCTACAAATAAACGTAACAATAATTTTCATCAACGTAATTTTTACCGGAATCGTCCTTATCAACCCACCTTTGATAAGTTTTCTCACAAAAAAAATTCTACATCCTTTTATCACAGACAAGATGTTGTGCAGTGTGCGTTCTGTGGGAAATTTAATCATCGTATGGACTCATGCTACAAATTCAAAAACATTATTAGTAATTCTAATCAAAACTCTTCAACTCAAATTTCGTCTCACCCTTACAGAAAGAAAGGCCACACCTCTTCTTCTTCTGAAAATAACAACAATGTTTATCATTTAAACAAATAAGGGAGACTGGTTCTACTGACCGCCTTCTCTCCCGTAATTCTCATTCAGGGTCAGTACACTTTGACAACAACAACAAACATCAACAATTGGACAAACGCTCGTCAGTCACTTTAGTGTCATCCACAGCTGTCCAAACTTCTCCTATGACATCTAAATTTAACAAATCTTCTTCTTCATATAATTCTTTGCCTTCCAAACAAAATTTTCAAATCAACGATGACATACAAGAAAATCATGTCATATGCAGTTCTTTTAACAACTCTTATGTTCTTCCATGCATCCTAATAAATGTTCAACATAATGAAATCTCCACATTAATAGATACTGGATCAAGTTTATCTCTCTTGGATGAAGAATGCTTTAATAGCATTAAATCCAGGCTTCATTACAAATTTTTATCCAGGAATGTATCCGTGTCAACCATAAATTCTAAGGTTTTCTTCAAAGGATGCATAGAGATAGCATTTAAAATTGATAAATATTTTTTTCATCATGTATTTTACCTTACAAAAATTCAAAATGTTCACTTTCAAGCCATACTTGGCTTTGAGTTTATTAACAAGCATTCTATTACTATTTCTCCAAGTTTTAAGTCTATCCTAATTAAGGACAAACACATTCCTTTTCAAAGTTATAATGAATCTCCTACTTGCTATTTTATGAATTCTGAATATAATTATGTGAATTCAAATGTACCATATTCTCTCGATGCACAGAAAATGCCTTATTATGAAGAATCTATGTCAAATAATCTAACGAGTGATACTTACATTGATAATACTTGTGCAAGGTATGATAATTCAAATTTACAGTTGTCCAACAATTATACAACCTATCCTTATAATTATAATGTTCAAAATAATGGTTTGTGTACAAATAATATGGCTCATTCTGCTATGAATTTTCATAATCCTTATATTGATGGTAATTTTACTTATTTTCCTAATTATTTTCCAACTGATTATGGTAATATGGTGAATTATGTGTCTAATAATGATAATAATATTCCTAGCAAGAATTTCTCATCTGAGAATACTAATGATGATAGCTATGTTGGTGAAAAGCAAACTCATTTAAATTATGGTAATAAGGTCTTGGTGAATTCCAACATGGTACAATTACTTAATAGAGAATTAATACCTCCTAATTCGTTTGTTTATTTACATGTTAAGTATCTCAATCCTCCATCTGAATATTTTGTTTTCAAACCCAATTTAAAAAATAAAGGTCTTGTGTTACATCAATCATTGCACTCAAAATCTTCAATTCAAAATGATTTATTTTTGGTTGTATGTCAGAATATATCAAAGCTCGATATTCATTTAAATAAAAATTCAATTATTGGTGAATGTATCAATGTAGATGAGAAAGATATTGAGGAATACTCTTTTGACTTAGAATTTGAAAACGAATACTGTAATTTAATTTTGCCATCTGAAGAGATTAAAAGAAAACGTATTCAAGAATTATCTCCAAATGACTTTGATCTTAAACATTTACCTCCTCATGAAAGGGAAGCTTTAACAAAATTATTATGTAGTAAAGCGCTTGCCTTTTCGAAATCTCTTGACACTTTAGGTCATACTGACCTGGTCAATCCTCAGTTTACCATGTTAAATTCTCATCCAGTAAAAACATTACCTTTTCCTGTACCACAAGCACTCGAGCAAGAAGCTCTTGACCAAATTAATCAAATGTTGAACGCTGGTATTATTGAGAGATCAAATTCATCTTGGGCGTGTCCCATGCTTCTTGTTAAAAAGAAGAGAACTGATATGTCTAAGCCTCAAAAGTATCGTTTGGCTCTTGATTTAAGATTGTTAAATTCGATTATAATCCCATCATCATATCCTCTTCCTAGAATTCAAAATCTATTGGTGCAGTTGTCAAAATTTAAATATTATACCACTCTTGACTTACCCTCTGCATATTGGCAAATTGCTGTACCTAAAGATATGCAAGATAAACTTAGTTTTACTACTCCATGGGGAATTTTTACCTATTTACGTCTAGTATTTGGCCTGAAGACAGCCGCCAGCACTTTCCAACAATTAATCGACTCTGTTATTCAATTATCTCAAATTGATTCCTGTTATGCATATCAAGACGATATTGTAGTGGGTGCTAATTCATTTGAAGAAATGTCCATGAAGCTCACAAAGCTATTAGACACTCTCATTGCTAATAACATTACTCTGTCTCCTGAAAAATGTGCATTCATGCAAACAAGCATTAACTTTTTGGGTTTCCAACTCACAGATCATAAAATTCTTCCTATTACAAGTAATATTTTAAAAATCACTTCTTTTCCTACGCCTAAAACCAAGAGGCAAACGAAAAGTTTTATCGGTTTGTGTTCATTTTATAGATCAATTATACCTAATTTTTCTAAATTGATTACTCCTCTCATTGAAGTCACCAAACCTAAAAATAAGTTTTCTTGGAAATCTGAACAAGAAAATGCATTTAAAAAATTACAAGACATTTTCTTCCAGAAACCTATGCTTAATCTCCCAAACTGGAATGAAACGTTCTATGTTAATACAGATGCATCAAAGACAGCAATTTCAGCTGTTCTTATGCAAAAATTTGATGGTGAACTTAAACCCATCTCCTATTATTCCAAAACTCTATCTCAATCAGAAAGGCACTACCCTGCCATCAAACTGGAACTCTATGCCATTTACAAAGGCATAACTGCTTTTAAATACTATATTTTTGGTCGACCCTTTATTCTATTGTCTGATGCAAAGACACTTAATAATTATAAAAAAGCTACATCACCTGCTGATATTACTACTCGTTGGATGTTAGAACTGTCAGAATATTCGTACACATTCCAGCATGTACCAGGCAAAGAGAATGTGTTAGCAGATTTTCTGAGTAGAACACCTCACATTCCTACTGAAGATCTCAATAATAATCCAGATCTTATTACTTCACAAGAACCTTTACCTATTGTTGATAATCAAAATGATTTACTTAATGACATTCCTCACTTTCCATGTGGTTTAGTTGACAAAATACACCACACATGTCATCTTCTGAGTGATTCTTCACCTCCTAATAATGATAATAATCAAGATCCATTATTAGAAATTCTTGATCACACCATCTTCTCTGAACAACAAAAGGACCCAAAAATTAAACAAATTTATGAAGATCTTAAAAATAACAAAAAATCTAAAAGTTTAAATGGCTACTATATTAATCCAAGTAATGAGTTACTTTGCTATAATGGTCATTTCTCTTCAGAAGATATCGAGCTACACAAAGCTGTTTTACCTGTGTCACTTAGAGCAAAAGCCTTAAGAATTGCTCATATTACTCATACTGGAATTCATAAAACCATTGTTAATTTAAAGAAAAGATTTACCTGGAAAACCCTTGTTTCTGATACCATTAATTATGTCAACTCTTGTGAAATTTGTTTAGTAAATAAGAATCATAAAAAAAACACTGCTCCATACCTACCTGCACCACTCCCAACTGCTCCCAATCAAAAGGTCTCTATGGATTTACTCGGCCCATTGAGAAATCGTCAATATGTGTTGACCATGATAGACCATTTCTCTCGTCATTTAGAATTATATGCCTTGAATAATATCAGTGCTGAGTCAGTTACAAAAGCCTTATTGCATTATATTTCCACTCATGGAAAACCCGAATTAACTCTCACTGATCATGGCTCTCAATTTACGAGTGATATGTTTTCATATTTTAACAAAAAGCTAGGCATTAAATTGGAGCATAGTTCTGTAGCCCATCCCCAAGCTAACGGTTTAAGCGAACGAGTCAATTCTCAAATAAAATCGTCTGTGAACACAATGGCTTCACAAGGATGTGATATACCAACTGCTCTAAAAATTCACCAATCCATATATAATGCTACACCTCATCCAGCTACAAAATTCTCTCCAAATCTTCTTCATTTTGGAAGAGAGATAAACGACATTTATTCCAATTATAAAACTCAAGTTTCATGGAAAATTCTCAATACTGCATATGAAATTCATAAATTGATGGATGTTATTGAAAAAATATACTATCAAGCTTACAAGAATAACGAATCATCTAGACAAAAGGTGTACCAAAAATCCAGAGAAAAATTAAAGTTTTCCAACATCAATGTTAATGACATTGTTTACGTAAAATTTCCCAATGTGTTTAACAAGAAAATACAAGGCCCATATGTGGTGAAGAAAATAATTTCTCCTGTGCTCATTCAAATTCAAGATTCCAATAATAGTCATGCTTCCCCTATGTTGATTCACACTAATCGAATCTTGAAGCTTCAAAAGAGAAATGAAGCACTGCAACATCCTTCAGTTTCTTCTGAAAATGCATCACATGATCAATCAGCTGTTGATAATGCATCCTCCACTCCTGTCAGACAACACTCTTCTATTCAAGTTTCAAATCATGATGCTGCATGTAGCACATCTCCTACAATTCTTTCTTCTTCTAAGTGTCAACAAACATCTTCTTGTTCAAGTAAATCAGTACTGTCACAAGCTCCTCCTGATAGCACTCATACTGGTGTTAAAAACAAGTCCACTCAATATAAAAATTATGATCTTCGCCCACGCAATCATAAACTGTATAAGAAATAGACTAACTTTCTTTTTCCTTTTTCAGGATGACTATTGCTTTGTAGTATAATCAGTCTAAGCTAGCCAGACTGATACTCCAGTAAGAAGAATCACTATGTAATTTTTTTTTTCTTTTCTCCAAGCTGCAGGCAGCTGTTGTTATTTTTTTTCTTCATTATTTAAGTCTTCTTCTCCCTGATACAATTCAGCAGTCATCCTCTTGATGTATGTATGATTTTCAATAGTTTTATTATTTACTGTATCTATCTATAAGTCATAATTATTACAATACATACATATAATCTCATGTATGCTATACTCTACTACTGTTAAATCTTATAAAGTCTTTAATTACAATAGTTGATGCAAAAAATGGAGAAAGAATTCGTCTTTTTATATTCTTGTTATAATATTATGTCATCATTTAAAGTGATTTTTGACAAATGTTTTATTCTAATAAGAAAGGTGAAATTGTAATTGATATAAGGTAAACATAAAGATGAGTACTCATCAAATTATTTTCTCTATTGTGACTTCTCTTTACAATGCATGCATGCTTTAACATTTAACCTCTTTTGATAAAAAAAAAAAAAAAAAAAAAGAAAAGAAAGTGCATGATAAACTTATATATACTAATATTGCTTCTCTTCTTGGTGAAATATAGAAAGTGAATGACTCACCATAAGTAGTACATAATATTTTTTTGTATACTTTTGTGTGTTTATACTTTGGATCCAAAGATGTTGAATGAGTCATTATATATATTTATATAAAGCAAATTCTTGATTTATGACAAATGCAAAAGTGATCACTTACTTAATTTTTTTTTAAAAAATGTTTGAAAATTACAAGTAAATATGTTCTAGATATCTTCTATATAAAATTTTGACATAATTGATTTTTCTTTGTAAGTTGACATTATCAAGTCATATATAAGATTGACATGTTCATATAAGTTCCTTCCTTTTTCAGAATATTAAACATCTTATGTTTTATGTTTATTTTGAATGAAGTATAGTATTAAAGGTATTTATGCAATTATTGTCAATTTATATTGAAAATGTTCAAGAATATTCCTTTATGAGAGTGTAAAGATTCTCTCTTTGAAAGTTATTATATTCATTTTGAAGATATTTTTATTGAAAAATAATATCATGCTTTTGTTGCCATTCTTTTTGCAACTTATTATTTTATTTTTTTTGCGAAAATGTGTTATTGAATAATACTAAAGTTATTCATTTAAGATTTATTGAAAGCTTAAAAGGCTATGTGGTGATATAAGTAAATATTTTTTTATGAGAGCCTATCTAATCTCTCTGCACCATTTATATATATATTTTTTATTGTTCAATTTTCAACTTACAAATTCATTCAAGTTATCATGTGTTATTTGAAACCATATATTTTATATATAGTTATTGTATGATGCATATACAGTTACAATATGTTTCATTTTGTTGACAACTAAGAATATAGATATACATATTATTGTATAATCAAATATTTTGACATATGCTAAAGCATTCTACTGTTATAGTGCATTTTGCACAGCCTAACAAGAGACTCGTCAAAGTTAAGGACTGTTGTTTTGCACATAGACTTTAAATTTTTTTTTAATATATGATAGATACTTCTGGAAGAAATTTTGTATACCTTCCACTTTAACATATAAGGATTACTATCATAACAATAAGTATTTTTCTTTTAGTATTTGAACATCATGTAAAACAGTTATTTATATTCCTATAACTATTTCTGATACATTTATTTTGTGTAATTATTTAGTATATTTGTACATGTGTTAGAAAATATTGTCTCGATGAAAATTGTCATTTTTGTCATCTCACCAATATTTTCTTTTGGGGGACCCTGGGTAATATGTGGTGGTTACTCGATAACCCCCCATATGTTTAGTATAATTCAATTTTATTAGCCATTTTATTTCATATCACCTTCCTTTTTATTAATGTTCTCAATTTAAATTTTATTTCGGTTTCGTGTATTTTCATTTCGTCGCCTGTAATGTTTTCTTTCTTACTTAGCTTTCGAATGTTCCAAGCCGGTAAAATCCTGTTCGAAATCATTCCTTCCGGTTTTGGAGATCGTTCGAGAACATTCTCGCTTGTTCTTTGGGTGGAACTTCCGTTTATTCGGACACACCCCTAGCCTATCAAATTCGTTTCCACAGGTGACGTATTTTAAGTCATTCAGCACAGGGCCACCTGCTTTGGCCTCCCCTCTTTAGGTGTTTATCAATTCTCTTTTTAATAAATTCATATTTCTCCATACTTTGCATCGTAACTTGGCTTATTTTGTCACCTCCCCCTCTTTCGCTCGCTGCCAAATTGGCGTATTTTGGGATTCCAGTAACCTTTTCTCTTTTTCCCCTGGGCTCTCGGCCACCTGCGTGAGTTGCGCTGTTAGACACCTGCCGTAATGGATGCGGTCGGATGATTGGAAGTTTTGGGTGGAATTTTTCGGGGCATGTGTGCGTGCGCCCCTCCAGACCGTTGTATACGGGCAACATTTCAGGCTGCTATGATCATGACATGGTTTCAGGAAAGGTTGATTTTTTAAGGCCGCCAGGAGCAAGGCCCTTTCAAAGGCATCCTGAAATTATTGTGTAAATAAGGGCACACCATGGATCTTCTGTTCGTTGATCTCGTGTTAGCTTTATAACTAAAGAAGGATGTCGTCATGTGTCTTCTAAATATTTATTTTATTTTTATCATCTCATCATTAATAATTTTCTTCAACTGCTTTTTGTGCTCAAGTTTCTTCAATAATCTTTTCATGTGATCTCCGTACTCTGAAAAGCATGCAGAGGTGAAGATTTTCTTTCGTGAGTTGAAGAATGTTCTTTCAAGAAGTGATCTTACATATTTACATAACGTATTGACTTTATAATTTCTTTCGTCATTTTAATTTGCTATTTGGCCCATCTTCATACAAATAAATTTGAATATTCACGGGGCGTTCCATCGAAAATATTGGTGCATATCTATATAAAATTCTCGTCTGATAATATATACATATTTAAAACATACATATATTTAAGTGATGTTTCTTTTTGAAGAAAATGATGTTATTTTCCTTTTGTGTGTTATGAGAAATTTTTCAAGTTCATACTGTCAAGATATATCAAAAAAAAAATGTGTTATGATGAAGAATGTTGGTTGTGTTTGGAATATATCAATTTAAAAATATATCTTCATTTGTAAAGTTTTTACTATAAAACAAATGTTTAATTTTTATGAGAAACAAAAATGTTTTCTATAAAGAAGATATTCGATTTTTTTCATGAAAGAAATACAAGTATTTCATAAATAAATAAATATTAATCTTCAACCAATTTGTGTATTAATTCCTGTATATGTGTCTGGATTTACTACTCATCATCTGCCAAGGACTTCACAGGTAACTTTACCTTTTCTTCAAATTTATATTTTATAATTTTGTATTTAGTTTATCATCTTCAAGATTAAAAGAATATTTTTATTATTTTAAGTGAAGTAAGGATGGTCACTTTTGGGTCGTTTGCTGGCCTCCATTCTTCGTAATGTACCAGTCACTATCACGATCATTTTTTTGGCCTAGTTGTGGGTAGAAACAAATAAAAAGTGTTTCTCCTCCCATCTCTTCTTCTCACCCACAAACCAAACACAACACCCCTTACAAACTTTTTGTAGAATAAACAAATACATCTACAGGTAAATTAAGAATAACAGAACAAAAAGTATTGAATTATTTTGGAAAAGAAAAGTTTACATGCATTAATTGTTTACCCTTTTAAAATAATAAAGCCTTCTCTTAGTTGTACCAGGTCGAGCAGGGCCTTTTCTTGTATCTTCCTCCTTTTTAATATCCTCAAAATCATCAATAAGATCTTCTGACTTGACAGCTTCCTTGCCAGTAGGTAACAAATTGTCATCTAATTCCCCTAAAATAAAAATCATGTGTATAAGGATAAATTACTTTTTTTTTTTTTTTTAAATAAACTACATTTGAAAATTAATTTTTTGGGAATTAAAATAACTAATATAGAAAAAACAAAGAAAAAAAATAATGAGACGAAACATATAATTGAAAATAAGAAAAGAAATATATATATGCATTTTAATCAACAAACATTTTATTAAGATGATAGCATAAATAATTAGCAATACAAATTTGTTCTCCATATATTCACAATTGTTTTACGTTTGATTTTACCCAATCAATAAGAGCAAATTCAAAAAATTCAACAGTAAATTTTGCAACTTGTTAACTTGTTATAATGCATTAAAAATAGATAATTATATCAAAAAGGAAACTGTAAAATGAAACTGATATTTGAAAATGATCTTTCCATAATATTATACCATTAATTTTAGTTCTTAAAATTTGACTAGTTTACACTTAACATGAATTCTGGCATTTTTGTAGCAGCTTAGGAAGGATTGAATACAACAAGTTATTATATTGCTTTCAGCAACATATTTGCAAAAAATGGATTTATTTTATTTTATTTTTTTATTTATTTATTTTAAGAATAACTAAATCAGGGAAAATTACATCATAAAGACTGCAGCAAGGTATCTGTTTCCCTAAAATTTTCCCTAAAACCTAATTGTCTTTAGATCAGTCTGACAATAATTTGAGAAAAATCACGAACATATTTTTTCCAAATTAATAATAATAATAATAATAATAATAATAAATTTGTATCATTAAACAAATGTTTCTACTTTGTACAATGAATTCTGCAATTGGAGGCTTTCAATAGCAGCAACAATAAATAAAAAATGATACATCACTTTTACTATTTTGAATTCCTTCAAAATCCTTAAGATATTCATATAGAAAATTGATGATAGTTTTGTCACATATATTCAAAGGGATTGCTATTGATGATTACATCCAATAAATCATGGAAAGTAGAGTAAATTTTATAAAATATAAAAAATCAATAGATGAGGGTTATAAATGAATTTTTAGAAGTTTCTCTTCTTTTAACTCAGCCAACTATTGATGGTAAAATAAATAATGGTAACACGAATGGGATTTATAAAACATACCTGCCAACATGTCAATTTTGAAATCCTTACAATTTTTACGATGTATTCTTACATGTGTAAAAATGAATAATACATGCATATGCCATGGAAAAAGCAAAGTAATATAATTTCATAACAATGTATTCTATGCTACATTTATATATATTTTGCCAAAATAAAAACATGAGATTGCACAAGAAAATGTTTTTGCAGTTTCATACTTTGGGAACATGTTTCCGAAAAACTGTCCTGAATGATCTGCTATAGGTAGGGGAGATTAACAGCAAATTTTCTAAAAGGTTGCATTAGATGAGGAAGTGGGAAGACTATCCCTACAGGCATTAATTATGCATTTTTCTGGGTATCTTTGACGAAATGAACATTTTTCCCACAATCCTTTGACGAAATGGTCATTTTTTTCTGTGATCTTTTGAAGAAATTGGCATTTTTCTCGTGATCTTTTAACGAAATCGGCGGTGTTTTTCCCGCAATCCTTTAACAAAATCCGCTTTTTTCTGCCACTCCTTCACGAAATTTGTGAAGGAGTGACTTTTCATGGTATCGGCGTTTTATATGCGATTTCTTGACAAAATCGACGTTCTATCCGCGATATTTTGGCAAAATTGGTGTTTCATTCGCAATCTTTTGACAAAATTGGCGTTTTATCCGCAATCTTTACACAAAATCGGTGTTTTATCGACGATCTTTTGACAAAATTGGCATTTTATCCACGATCTTTTGACAAAATTGGTGTTTAATCCGCAATCTATCCTCGAAATTATCATTTTCTCCGCAATTTTTTGACGAAATCGGCGTTTTATTCGTAATCTTTAGGCGAAATCGGCATTTTCTTTTCAACGATCTTTTGACAAAATTTCTATTTCTGAACGATCTTTACACGAAAACGTCGTTTTCCCCGCGATCTTAAGACGGAATCACAGTTTTCCTGCGGTTTTCAGCGTCTTTATCTGCGATCTTTTGGCAAAATCGGTGTTTTTTCCGTGAAATTTAGACAAAATTGACGTTTTTCACAGAAAAATTGACGAAATATGTGCATTTATGGCGATCCTCTCACGAAATTCGATAGTTTTTTCTGTGAGCAAATCCGTACAATTGTACTGGTCATCCGTACAACCGTACAATTGGAACAAAATCCGTACATTGTACGGCCAAACTGTACAAGTTGGCAACTATGGTAAAAGCATTTTGTAACTGAGGTAAATACAAAAGAGAATTATAATAAATTCTTAAGGAAAGATGGGGAGGATATCTATCTGCAAATCATATTTCATGGTTTTTCTATAATTTATATGCAAATTAGTTTAATAGTGGTAAGACCAAAATCAGAGAGTTGAATTAATTGTCACTCTACTCCATTTCAATGGTGAATTCAATCAGGAAATTTTTGAAAAAAAAAAAAAGAAAGAGAGAGAGAGAATTGTATATTAAGAAACAGAAAAATTTACTCTAATTTTTGTAAGACCATGATAATAATTTAAAAAATTCAGTAAACTAGTACTTTTTTGGGGTTTTTATTTCAGACAAGGTGATTCAAAGATTTTTTTTTTCTATCATTAGGGGGATCTACTCTAGACAGGCTACACTTATCAACCCCCGTTGGGTCACCACAACGTCTAAAATCACTCTAATTTTATTGGCTTTCAAACCATTGTAAAAAATTGAATTAAATATATATACATATATATATATTAAATGGCGAGCTCCCTGTTGTCAGGTTTCTATTCATTTTCCTTTAATTGGGGAATTTTAAGGCCTAATCAGCTGCTGTTAAACATCTACTGACTATTTACAGGTTTGATTAAACAAGATCAGTTAACTCCTTCTGGAATGGAGTAAGTATGCTTGAAATAGTTAACTTACATCAGAATTCATAAATAAATTTATTAGAAAATATGAACTTGCCTATTTTCAAGTATGCTATAAAAGAAAAATTTTAATTAGATATTCTGGGTGCCAATAAAGTAAAAATTGGGTGTCCTTATTTAAGGACACCGCCTGCGAAAGGATTAAACAATGAAATACACAGAGTACTTGCCAGGGTTGGCAAATTTTTGACAGTGTGCAGTTTTATCAAGTTTAAACCATGGTTTAAACTGTCATGTCAAAAACCTCTTGTCGAAACCCCCGTCAGAAACCTTAAATGCTACACTGATCTTTAAAATTTCACATTAAATATCTGTTGCACATATGCAACATTAGATGTAATATTAAAAATTCACTATTACTGTATTGTATATTATCATTTCCAGGAAAAAAAAAAAAATCTTTCATATATCTGAAAATTTGGCCTGCCTCCAAACTTGCTCAACTATCAATGCTTCTGCTATCAAGCCCTGCTAGCTCAGCATCAATTGAGAAAATATTTTCTAACTTTGGCTTCATACATTCTAAACTCAGAAATCGATTGGTTATAAATGAATGTGCTAAATTGGTTATGTGCTATAGGATGCTGCAAAATATAATTGATCCAGATTATTAACTGTACAAAATCATTTTCTTCTGTTTGAACATTCTAAAAACAAAAATGTTTTATTTCAATTAAAATAATTTAACTTTTTTGTAATTACTAAATTACAGTAATTAATATTAAATAAAAAATTACTTAAATCATTAAGAATGCAATGTTTCCCTCCTGTAGGGATGGGCATTATTTATCGTATTAGGATAAATAACAGTGTTACTACGCTGGAACCTAATATTGCATTAATATGTTACTGAAAACAGGGTTCATACAGAGTTGGGAAGAAAAAATCCAAGGAGTACATAAAAAATCCAAGGAGTCCAAAAAATTTTAAGGACTTGGCACTTTTGTGGTTATTTATGTGGCATGCACTTCCACAGCCCCAATTTCGCAGGGATTCCGCGAGTTACTACCCCCCCCCCCCCCGCGAGAGGGGAGGTGGGTTATCCGCAATCTTCAGACAAAATCAGCGATTTATGTTCACTATTTTAGTAAAATCGGCGAATTATTGCGATCTTTTGCCGAAATCGGAGTTTTCCCGTGTTTCTTTTTATGAAATCGAGTTTTTTTCAACAAAATTTGCATTTTTACACGATTTTTTCTCGAAAACGGCGTTTTATCCCCGCAATCTTTTGACAAAATCGGCGTTTTTTTCATGATCTTTTGATGAAATCGGCATTTTCCCGTGTTTCTTTTTTATGAAATCGACGTTTTTTTTTTTCAACAAAATTTGCATTTTTACACGATTTTTTCTCGAAAACAGCGTTTTATCCCCGCAATCTTTTGACAAAATCGGCGTTTTTTCCACGATCTTTTGATGAAATCGGCATTTTTTTTTTCAATGAATTTTTGACAAAATATTTGTAAGCGATCTGTTATCGAAAACGACATTTTTTCTCACGATCTTTGAACAAAAACGACGTTTTTTCCCTCGATCTTTTAACGAAATCGGCATTATATCCGCAATCTTTAGACTAAATTGACTTTTTCCAACAGTCTTCAGGCGAAATTGGCGTTTTATCTGCGATATTAACCGCGATTCGCACAGGAAATTCGCGTTTTTCAGCGATCTTTTGACAAGGCTCGTTGACAAAAACATTGAAAGAATTTCCACAAAATATTGACGAAATGTGTGCTTTATCAGAGATCCTTCCACGAAATTTGCATCTATCCGCAATGGTTTTATCTGTGCGCAAAACCGTATAAGTAGGCAACTATGCAGAACTGATAACCCAGTTTCAAATTTTTGGAAATTTCGGACGAGAATCACTCCTGAATCCACCGTTATCAGCAAAATTGAGGATGATGAATCGTATTATGAAGAAGAAATCAAAGTTGTATATCTAACTGTGAAGGAATTAAACAGTGTAATCACCTTTTGAAATTAGAAGCTTAGAGGTGTGTCTGGATTATTCTTTTCTTTTCCTTAGGCCGTGAAAAGTAAATCACTTTGGTGGCTATTAGTATGATCCCAAAAAATCACTGTTGTGCTTCTGATGAATGATGTGCATAAAGGGTTTACCGTGCATTTTACAATCGCATTTTTTTTTCTTTTCCGGGAACAATATCACTTGCGTGCAAAACCGCAATACAATTTAAGGAGTTTCTAAGGAGTATTTTGTTTATCTAAGTAGTTCTAAGTACTACTTGGGAACGTTTTCATTTCTAAGTAGTTTCTAAGGAGTCCAAGGAGTCTGTGCGAACCCTGTGAAAAGTCCCTGTTAAATAAATAACACATGGTTCTTAATGACAGCATCTTTCTTCACTTGTTTTAATCAAGATTTCATTTTTTGTACCTCTAAAGAGAATAATATTCATTAAAAACGTCCTTAATCGTTTCTTTTGAGATGTTTGCCGAACAATGTTGAATTCAGACACTTTTCTCAAGAGGGATTTCTGTGTTCTGAAAGAGAAACATTATAGAGTTCCGGGAGGTAGGGGAGCATTGATTTTTCTGACCATTGAAAACCCAAAATCTCGAATCTTCCGAGGAAACATCTCATTGCTCACCGGCACCCCCCTCCCCCGGACCATCCCCTGAATTCAACACTAGCACCCAGCATGACTATCTTCACCCCTAGTTATGACCTGCTCTGTTAGATATGTGATGCTAATTTTTTTGCAGTTCATCAATCACTATGACTAGTAGTGAATACATGCATGAATAGTAATAACTTACACCGTTAATTAAATACTTTTTCTGCTTGGTGCCTCATGATAGGTCACCATCGTAATACACTTTCTCCTATTTTAATAGCACAAAATAATACAGCCCAATATCTAGAGCACAAAACACAGAAATTTTTAGATTAGGAAAATATTTGAAAATTTATTAGAAAAACCTCATGCTTGAAGTGTTTTCCTCGATAAACAATATATTATAATCAATATATAAATATATTATATATAACACATAGATTAATGATTCAAAAATAATTAAATTCTGTTTAAAACATCCCAAAACATGTAGAACGATTAAAAGTCGGAAGTCTAAAATCATAAATCATTGCATGATCATTTTCATGAATCATTTCTCTTTAGTAAAAATATGAAGGAAAAATGAAGGTGCCCGGACAGCCCCCCCCCCTGCTTGCGCAGACCCATTCACAGTTATTTAAAAAATTTGCGTCCTTCCCTTATTAAAACACCCTTAAAAACCCTTATTAAAAAAATCTCACAATTATACACTGTAAGATAAAAACCTGTCTAAAACGGAATTTAAAACTGTTTTATGGCTTCCGTTTTAGAAGGTTTTACTATATAAAATAAGATATTGTTTGTATCCAGCAAGTACAGCCCGGAAAGCCCCCCCCCCTGCTTGCGCAGACCCATTCACAATTATTTAAAAAATTTGCGTCCCCCCTCCTTGTTAAAACACCCTTAAAAACCCTTATTAAAAAAATCTCACAATTATACACTCTAAGATAAAAACCTGTCTAAAAGGGAATTATAAAAACTGTTTTATAGGCTTCCGTTTTAGAAGGTTTTCCTATATAAAATAAGATATTGTTTGTATCCAGCAAGTACAGCCCGGACAGCCCCCCCCCCCTGCTTGCGCAGACCCATTCACAATTATTTAAAAAATTTGTATCCCCCCCCTTATTAAAACACCCTTAAAAACCCTTATTAAAAAAAATCTCACAATTATACACTCTAAGATAAAAAACTGTCTAAAACGGAATTTAAAACTTTTATAGGCTTCCGTTTTAGAAGGTTTTACTATATAAAATAAGATATTGTTTGTATCCAGCAAGTACAGTCCGGACAGCCCTCCCCCCCTGCTTGCGCAGACCCATTCACAATTATTTAAAAAATTTGTGTGTCCCCCCTTATTAAAACACCCTTAAAAACCCTTATTAAAAAAATCTCACAATTATACACTCTAAGATAAAAACTTGTCTAAAACGGAATTTAAAACTGTTTTATAGGCTTCCGTTTTAGAAGGTTTTACTATATAAAATAAGATATTGTTTGTATCCAGCAAGTTCAGGTTAAAAATTCTGGGCACCCACCCGTTCAAAAGGCTGGTTACGCCTATGCAACCACAGAAGAAATAACTCCTTAATATTCGCTAATTCAATCTGTTAGATTTTTCACCAGTTTTTCAATTCAGTTCTGTTATGTAGTTCTTTTCTGTTAAATTTTCCACCCGTTTTTCAATAAATGTAGTTTTTTACATTACAAAAGAACATTTTATCGCTTCGTAACTGTTGTTTATTTTCAAACGTTTTGTTACAAACTTTTTGACAACCTTGAAAAGTGCTGAGTAATACACATTATCTGAGGATCGTTTTGTTATCGTTAACAACTTTTGATTTAAAGTTTCGTTTCCTGTTTGGTTTTTATTCGCGGTTTTTGAAGAAAGAGGATAAATAAAAAATGATTTAGTCTCTTTTTTAGCTCACAGGCTATCATAGCCCGAGAGCTTATGTGCCTGTCCGTTCTGTATGTACGTTCGTATGTAATGCGATAACTCATGATAAAAATATCGATCCACTTGAAATTTTGTTTATAGATATATCCTGATAAGGCGCTTCCCTGATTAGTTTTTGGAGTTCATTCGATATATATAAGAGGGGGAACGGGGGGCTCATGCCCCTCCCCTTAATTGATATAAAGGAGATTTTCATGAAGAATTCACCCCCCAGACATACACCTTTAAATTTCGCCTATTTAGTTCTCTACCATTTTTAACATGACACCCCCCCCCTTTCGGTGACTCACCAAATTTTGCTCATTTCTTCACTTCATTTCAATCTTTAAAAGGCTATAACTTTGCTTCTATGGGAGCTAAAGTGGAGAAAAAAATTCTAGCATAGCTAACTTTTACTCGCCATTCTTTTTGCTATTTCAATTTTCCGGTTTTTCCCTATAGGACCATTTTTTGAGAGGGGGGCAGAGGGGGGCGTTTCTCATTTTTTGATGTAATATGTCTATCGAAAGCTTATGCTTCATACATTACAAATCTAGCATAAAAAAATTACTCCCATTATTCTGGGTCACGTTACAGACCCATAATGGGTTGAAATTTAAATTTCTCAAACTTCTTCGAGGTTTTTTGCCTAATCGGTATCAGAAAAAATATGTGCCAACCTGATGTGTGTATGACATCTGCACCATATAAATATTATTCAGTTTTTTTTATTGCAATTTTTTTATGTAAAACAATATGCATTATTTTCCATGCACAATTGCGCATTAAATGAAAATTGTAATGTAATTTTTGTAGTAGTACTTTATAATAATGAATAAAAAAAACACATTATTTAAAAGTATTTCCTGCACAATAAAATGTTTCCTGACGATTACAAAAAAATATGTCCTGACAATTCAAAAAATAAAAACGTAATTTTTCAAGTTTTCACTTCTGTCGGCACTCCAAAAATGCCACTTTTTTTAGGTGGTGGTGGTGGTGGTGGTGGGGGGGGGGGGGGGGTGAAAATTTTGAGGAAATAAGTCTTATTTTTTATTTATGTATGGATCCATGTAAAAAAGTATGAGGTAGTGAACTTTGGAACCATTTTAATACAGCTCATATTCCAAATATTAAAATAATTGAGAAAAATTATTAAAAAATTATTTTCAATTTAATCACTTTTATACTAAGTAAATGCAATTAAATTTCTTATAAATTGAATCTGGAATGTTTAGATAAGATTTTAATATTTACAAAATATAAAATACAGTACAATATATTAGGTTTACAGCTTTCTGAAAGACATAAAAATAGTAGGATAAAATTTAGATGAGTTCAAAGTATTCGAATATTTTATTTTGCGCAACAATATTACCTTATTAATATGAAGTAAATGGTAGTTAATTTTTTGTAGCATCCTCTTTTGCTTTCATAATAGCGTACAATCGATCTTGCATACTATACATATCTTCTATTAAGAAACTGGTAAAAAAAACTGAGTCTGGAAAAAATTTCATTCTCTACCATCTGGCCTATCTCATAAGTTTCTTTGTAATATCAGTTAATATTTGTTTTATGTTTTGCAGCCACTCTAGTAGTGGCAGCACGCGTTGACTTGCTATACGAAAATTCAGTAATGCATTTCATCTCAGATTTTAAAACATCAACAGTGCTGATTGAGAAAACGCGGTATACGGAAAATGGATTTTTGAAAAATTCGTTTTCCTCTGTATGTTAAAGAAAGTTTTCTTGTACTTTCTAATTTTCCTGTTTTTCGTATTTCATATAGGATACATTATTTTATATTCAAAAATATATGTGCCTATAGATATTTTCTTAAATGCTGTTGCCCCACCAGTGGCTGAGAGATTCTGCCCTCAAAACTGGTAGACGGCAGGCAATGGATTAGAACAAAACCCAATCACGGTCGTCAGCCCAATCATTTGGAGTTTTCCATGGTTTTCTTTGAACTTTGGATTTTCTTACATAAATACGGGTTGGGTTCCCTTAGAAAGACCCCCCCCCCCCACGGAGGGCACCCCCTTATGGCCCATATCCCATGTGTTGTCCGTTTGGAAGCATATTTAGCAATTGTTTATAAATTGTTTATTGTGTCCTGTTACAAAAATAACAGGATGTTGGAACCTGTTACCAGCGCTACTGTGGAATGATGGAACCTGTTAACCAAAAATAACTATATTTCCCATCTCTACCCTCCTACTCTTAAAATGTTTTAAAGCGTATTGCATGTTTTTGACAATTTAAGCCAGTTTTTGATGGTTTAAACCAATTTTTGACAGTTTAAATCAGTTTTTGACACTCGTCATGTCAAAAACCAGTTTCTGACGTCAAAAACCCAACCCTGGTCCTTGCCTCCTGGTGTTTTTTTAACCATGGTATAAGACAATTTTTTAAGTAAGACATTTTATATGTATTGTTTAAAGGTGAAGTAATTTTCACTATTTTTTTTTTCTTTGTTTAATTATTTGTATGAAAATACTTTTGTTGTTTGAAAGGAAATATTATTTGTGCCGTCTTAGAATTCACAGCAATAGTTAAAATGAAACCTGTTTTTCAAATGTGAAGTAAATCTATCGTCTAAATGTATATATTTTTTATTTTAACTGTTTTGGAATATTTCTTGGTTTTAAATTAAAAATATGATGTAATTTATTTTACTTGCTACTTTTAATGAACATTAATGAATTTATTTATTATTTAAAAGTTTTAAAACTGTAATGTTTAAAAAGTAAATACTTTTTAAACAGTTTATAAAACCTTTTAAATGTACAGATGTGTAATAATCAACCTTTTTTTTCACCATCTCAAGAGCATTACAAAAATATGAAAAAGGCTATGAAAATATAAGATTACAATTATACAAGATTACAAATACATGCATATGAAAATTTCAAAAAGGTTTAAAAAATACAGAATTTCAAAAGTTCAATAAAAATTAAAGTATTCTTTAAATTCAAAAACAACCATCTGATCAATGTCAGATTATATAAGACTGTTGGCAAGGCATTGATCAGAGTGAATAATACTGTGATAGTATTATAACTTCCTAATAAAACTTTAAATATCAAAAATTCTTTTGTGAAATTTCAACAATGGTTCTTTAATTTGTGGTTTGGTAAAACTGTCAGCCAAGTTAAATTTACTAGCAACATACTTAACGCTAAATACTTTATCATATACTGAATTTCTAAGAAAGTGATATTTAATGTGAATGCACTTAATTTTCAGATTTTCAAAAGGGGAATTAGAAAAAGCTATTGCAGTTTGATTATCACAGAATAGTGTACAATCTCTTAATTTTAAGTTAAGTACTTCATTTTGCAAAACATTTTTCATCCTGATTAACTCTTTAGCAGCTTCAGTTAAACTAATGTATTCAGCCTCCATAGTTGAAAGGTATGTATTTCTGTTTGAACGTCCTCCAAGATATCATCGGTGCCATGTCAAAGTATCCAATGTAAAAATAGTGGATTACTTTTTTAAAATTCAAATTTCTTGATCAATACCACTCTTTTGAAATAGTAAAATTAGTCTTTTTAACCTTAAAGACATTTTATTTAGTTAGAAAACAAGGGTAATTTTAACATTTTAAAAGAGTGGTGGAAATCAATAAATTTGTTTTTGTAAAAAGTAACCCTCTATTTTCACATTGGATAGTTGACATGGTACCGACGATATGGTCGTTTCATCCAGAAACAAAATGTAACTGCCTATGGAGACACAGTCATCTATTGGTTGCAAAATCTGAATCTAATTAACAAGAGAGATTTAACTGACCAATTTTGGATAATTCAAGTTTATAATGTTTAGTATATTTTAGATAACTTAACAATTTTAATAAGCTATTCCAGTGAGTAATTCCAGAATTTGATTGAAACTGAGATAACTAATTAACTACATACATAATATAAGGTATTGTCCTCCCAGCTATAAAAGATAAACAACCAATAAGATTTCTATAAGGAAACCTGGACATATTTTCAATATCTACCTTAATGGAAGGTGAATCTTGTTTTGGCAATACCAAGTCCTTTGGAATAGGTAAAGAGCTCACTGAAATTTTAACTTTGAAAACATTTCACATGGTTTCACATTATAAGAAGTCTGGTGACTAAAAAGGCGATTTCCTGTCTTTTCAAACTCTATGCTCAAGAGCTTTCTGGCTGAACTCAAGATTTTAAGGTTAAAATGATTTTTCAGCAAATCTATCCCAAAATCTAAATCATCTTTAATTTTACCAATAAAAATCAATGTTAACAACATAAAAGATAATGATCAATCTGGTTTGAAACATGTACACACAGTTACACCAATCGAGTTTGTAAAAATATAATTTAGATAAAACATCACCCATTTAAAAAAAAACATTGTAACTTTGATGAAAACCATAAATGGCTTTACTTAACCCCCTGACTGCCCAGCCAAAGGGTAATATTGTAATGTTGTTTTCTCTGTAATTTATTAAAAATATAAAAAAAAGATGTTTTTTCCAACCTGATGGAAAATACGTTATTAGTATCGGTGTATAATCTTTGATAGCATCAATCCTAACTTAATTTTTCAGAACTGGGTTTTATTTGTGGAATTACACTAATTTAAATATTGCTTATGTTGCAGTGAAACCTGCAGCTTAGTGTGTGAAAAAACCAGCCGGCGGCAGTCAGGAGGTTAACTAACAAACTTTATTTTTCTTTTTAGCAAAATTATCAGGTTGGTGTATGTAAACAATTTCATCCAGATTTCCATAAAGATAAGTAGTTTTAACTTTTAATAACTTCTAATTATCAGAAAATATAATTCTTTTAATAATGATTGCACTAGCAGGGGTGACCGAGCTAAACTCGGTCAAAATTAACTTTGTGTTCTACTCGATATAGTATTTTTACTGCATCATTCACTCTGTATTATTACTGTAAAACATGTTATTTATAATAGCATTATTTACAAAAACAATTAATAAGGAAACTATGCTTGTATGCGCATGTTCATAAATTTTACGTTATTTTAAAATCTACAACGAAAGGACATCGATCCAAATCACTTTTTTAGCTCGACTCTGATTGGTTTTCACCTGCATCTCGAAACCTATTAAAAATGTATAAAAAATTTCTTCACATTCTGAAAGACAATATTTTTTGCCAGATACAGCCAAATTAGGAGACATTCTTTCATTTGGCGCCAAATACGTGTTTTGGCTTTTGTAATCTTAATAATCAATTTTTCGGCCAAATGTTGCCAATATTGTGTCAAATATCACCAACTAATTGTTTGTTGCCATATTCTCGTGACTCTGACTCGTATTACCCAAAATGACACACTAATCAAATTTGATCAAGCATGTGACTTAGCTCAATGATCTTCAGATAATCAAAAACAGTCGAATATAAAATTGAATCAAAATCATTTAAGCCATTTCTTAGGTGAAATTAGCTTGACAGCATTCAGCAATGAAGCGAAGTGACCCACTAATATAATTTTGTTTAGCATGCGACTCAGCCCAATAGTCTTCTCATGACAAAAGACTTTGCATTACAAAATTTAGGTAAAACTGATTGAGTCATTATATATAATTAAAATGACCCTAACCCATTATGACCCAAAATTACTCACTAATTGAATTTTTACGAGCATATGTCCTATTCCAATGGTTTTCTTTTGCCCGAAAACAATATAATACAAAGTATATTCAAAATGGTGAGAGCCATTATCTACATAAAATTAACACGACCCATCATGACCCACAAATGACCCTTATAATCGAAATCTCACGAACATGGGACCTAGCTCATTAGTTTTTGCGTGTCAAAAAACGTTAAATACAAAATTTAGATAAAATCGATTGAGTCGTTTTTTAAATATAATTAATTTGACCCTTACATATTATGACCCAAAATGACCCACTAATATAATTTTCTCCAACATCTGATCTAACCCAATGCTTTTCTTGTACCCGAAAACGATAGAATACAAAATTTAGTCAAAATTGCGCGAAACGTTGTCAAGATAAAATTAGAATGAGCCAAAAGTGGCCCACCAATCGAAATTTCTCGAACATGTGACCTACCCCAATGATTTTCTCATGCCAAAAATATGTTGTATACAAAATTTCGTTAAAATCGACCCACCCATTCTTTAGATATAGCTAGACCTTGACCCATTAAGACCCACAAATGACCCTTATAATCGAAAGCTCTCGAATATGTGACTTAGTCCATTAGTTTTCTCGTTTCTAAAAATTGTTACATACAGAATTTCGTTAAAATTGATCCTGCCGTTCTTTAATTATACATAGCTTGACACAGAACCTTTATGGTCCAAAATGACCTATTAATCGAAATTTTTCGAACATGTAACCTAGTCCAATGATTTTATCGTGCCAAAAAAATGTTGCATACAAAATTTCATTAAAATCGATCCACCTGTTCTTTAGATATAGTTTGACCATGACCCATTATGACCCATCATGACCCACAAATGACCCTCATAGTCGAAATCTCTCAAACATGTGATTTAGCCCATTAGTTTTCTCATGTCAAAAAACTGTCACATACAAAATTTCGTTATAATCCATCACGCCATTCTTTTAATATAAATAGCTTGACCCGGACTCTTAATGACCCAAAATGACCCATTAATCGAAATTTTTCGAACATGTAACCTAGTCCAATGATTTTATCGTGCCAAAAAAATGTTGCATACAAAATTTCGTTAAAATCGATCCACCTGTTCTTTAGATATAGGTTGACCATGACCCATTATGACCCACAAATGACCCTCATAGTCGAAATCTCTCAAACATGTGATTTAGCCCATTAGTTTTCTCATGTCAAAAAACTGTTACATACAAAATTTCGTTATAATCCATCACGCCGTTCTTTAAATATAAATAGCTTGACCCAGACTCTTAATGACCCAATATGACCCATTGAAATTTTTTCTCGAACATGTAACCTAGCCCAATGTTTTTCTTGTGCCCGAAAACCATAGAATGCAATTTTTAGTCAAAATTGCATGAGAAAATCGCTAGATAAAAATAGCATGACCCACAATGACCCCAAGAATGACCCACTTACCGAATTTTCTCGAACATGTTACCTAACCCAATGGTCTTCTTGTAATCCAAAACGATACAATATAAAATTTGGTCAAAATCGTTAGAGCCGTTTTTTAGATAAAAATGGTTTGACCCATAATGACCCCAAAATGACCCACTAATCGAAATTTTTCGAACATGTGACCCAGCTCAATAGTTTTCTCGTGCCAAAAAACGATTGGATACAAAATTGCCTTAAAATCCATCCAGCCGTTCTCTAGATATAAATAGCTTGATCCTGACCCATTGTGACCCAAAATGACCCAGTAATCGAATTTTCCCGAACATGGGACCTAGCCCAATGGTCTTCTCGTGCCCGAAAATGGTAAAATCCAAATTTTTGCGAAAATCGTTAGAGCCGTTTTTGAGATAAAATTTACACACACACACACACAATTTTTGCTCGCATTATAGTATAAGATTAATATGAGAGGGGTGGTGGGTAATTTCAGCCATAAAGTAAAAATTGTGCTAATGATAAAGTTACCATTTTTTTAACAATACTGATGCATTCTTTTAAAATGCAAGATATAGAATTTATAATTGGTAGCACAAGTAAAAAAATATTTTACATAGTTCAGTACATTTAAAAGTATGTTTCCCAAAACATAGTCTTCAGTTACACCTATTTTTTAACAATAACATTGCATTCTTTTCTTGGTCTTGATGGGAATTATTTTAAATCTGTTTATGATTAACTTCAGATTTTCTGGCACATGTGTAGCAAGCCAGGCTTCCAGTGCTCTAAACAGAGAGGAGCTATGCCAAAGATTTGTTCAACAAGAAGATTGTTTGGAATCCACTGCCAAGCATTCCAGTGTATGATGCAGAAATCAGTGGGTACCAACCTAAAGATTTTGAAAAATATACAAGTTTGAATTGAGAATTTTAATGGCTAGTGATGTGCATGTAGCATTCCCAGTACATGTTGCCAAGAGCAGTAGGGACCCGTTCAGAGATCTATTTTAAAAGATTAGTCTTTTTGAAAATTTCAATATGAATTGTTTTAATAGCAGTTTATTTATTTTATTACATAGCAGATTATTTAGGAATATCTATAGGCTTTGGAAATGCTGGACAGATCAACTAGTATTACAAAAAATTCTCCAAGATAAAATAGACAGTCATAATCAATAAATTAGCACATATCCATTACACAATCCTATATTCATTGCAGTTTTTTACGAAGAAATTTTTCATTAGAAAAACAAATTTCTTATTTTTATCCTTCTTAAAATTATGAATTCCCACAATTTATAATAAAATGGATTACCGTATTTTCGGGCGTATGCGCCGCACACACCGTAAGCGCCTCACCTCTGAAAATGTATTAAAATAAGACAAATATTCATCAGAAACACCGCACCGCCGTATGCGCCGCACTTACGAAAATACATCAAAATGTTAAAAATTGTGTTATATTCAGTGTTTTTTCGCGTTTTTTTAACATTTGTAATATAAATCCAATTTTAAATTTAGTATATTTTTTATGATAAAATTAAATTTGAATTCGTGCAGCCTTTTTTTCGCGATTTTTAATGCGTTTTTTATAGTTTGTAACGAGGTTTGCTGGGTTTTATCGCGATATTTGATGAAATTTGCAGGGTTTTATCGCGATGTTTGACGAAATTTGCAGGATTTTAACGTGATATTTGACGATACTTTTTTCGCGATACTTGAAAAACTTTGCGTTTTTTATGGGGATGAATTATGATGAATTGAATGAATCATGAATAACTAATAAATCATGAATTTTGATACTTGATGCAATATTTGAAAAAATTTGCTTTTTTTTTTTTTTTTCAAAAAACGTAAATTCTGTAGAAAAAGCGAAGAAAAAAAGGAGAAATTTGTAAAAATGAAATCTAAAAAATCTCGAGAAAAAAACACACATTTCATCAAAGACTCATGATCCATTCAATTCATTATGATTCATCCCGTTCTCATTCGCCTTTGAGAATGGTATGAATTATGATGAAATGAATGAACCATGAATCTTTGATAAAATGTTCGTTTTTTCGAGATTTTTTTAATAGATTTCATGCTTTTTTTAAAAAAAAAATTTCTCCTTTTTTCTGCGTTTTTTCGCCTGAATTTACGTTTTTTCTCGTTTTTTACCGTTTATTTATAGATATGACATATTTGCGTTTTTTCTAACAATTTTTTTTTGACAATTCATTTTCCGATCTTTTTGGCGATCCTTTGAGAAATTCACGATTTTTCCGCGATCTTTTGACATAATTTGTGTTTTTTAGAGATTTTTATGGATTTTACGATAAAAAATTATAGTTTTTCAAGTGATCCTTTCATGTACATATTCGCGCTTTTCCCGTGAACCTTTGATAAAAGTCGTGTTTTTTTCTCCCGATCCTTTGATAAAATTCTTGCTTTGTCTGCGAATGATTGACAGAAATTAGGCTATCATTTGTCGAAATTCGCGATATTTTTTATGCTTCGCATTGTTTTCTTGATGATTGACTTTTCACAATTTTCAGAAAAATTCCGATCAGAATCACCTCTGTAATGGATATCGCTGCAAGGGAAAAAATATATCATATCCGCCGCCCCGGCAGAAGCGCCGCAGTAAGCATAATTTTAACTTTTAAACTCGTATGTGCCGCGGCGCTTACGCCCGAAAATACGGTATACCCACCAAAACTGTAATTATTTTTTCAAGTGTCCCTATATTCATTGCAGTTTTAGATGAAAAAATTTCTTATTAGAGAAATAAATTTCCTATTTTCATCCTTCTGAAAATTATGCTATTCCAAAATTTATAATAAAATATACGTAGGGTTATGCTCACAAATACTATAGTTATTTTTCAAGAGTTCCTTTATCATTGCAGTTTTAGATGAAATAATTTCACATTAGAAAAATAAATTTCTTATTTTTATCATTCTGAAAATTATGCTGTCTTCCACAATTTATAATAAAATATACATAAAGCTATAATCACAGTATTATAGTTATTTTTCAAGTGTTCTTACATTTATTGCAGTTTTAGATGAAGCAATTTCTCATTTGAAAAATAAATTTCATATTTTTATCATTCTGAAAATTATGCTGTTCCATAACTTATAATAAAATATACATAGGGAAATACTCACAAGTACTACAGTAATTTTTCAAACGTTTCTATATTCATTGCAGTTTTAGATGAAAAATTTTTTCGTTAGAAAAAAATTTCTCATTTTTATCCTTCTGAAAATTATATTGCCCCATAATTTATAATAAAATATACATATGGAAATACAAGTACTACATTAAATTTTTCAAGTGTTCCTATATATATTGCAGTTTTAGATGAAGTAATTTCTCCTCTGAAAAATATATTTCATATTTTTTTCTTTCTGAAAATTATGCTATCTTCCACAATTTATAATAAAATGTACATAGGGTTTACTCACAAGTAATATAGATATTTTTCAAGTGTTCTTATCTTCACTGCACTTAACCCCACCTTATCATCTATCCCATAATCATTAACAGTGAGATAAAAAATTTTTATAGATAATTTATATTTGATTAAAAATGAAATATTATAATTTACCAATGTGCCGTCTCCTTTCATATGCCATCAGTCATCAGCAAAGATTCAAGGCTAATTTTATTGAACTAATAATCAGCCATTTGTATTGGATTGTTGCAAGGCTGACTACTGGTGCTCTTTCCTATAAATTAAAATTTCCCACATTTACATTTCCTTAAAATTTACTGCCATTTATGCTTTATTTATTTTGCCCTTATAAATATGTAAAAAAAAAAAAAAAAAAAAAAAAAAAAAAGGTTTTGTTGTATGATCCTTTAAAAATATTAAAATAGCAGATTTAGAAATTCTTAAAAACATTGAATACCTGCTTTATGTAACTCTTCACATGTTTTCAGTGCCACAGCCATTTTTGCAAGCTGCTTACTTCTCATCCAGGGACCCTTAAAAAAAAAAAAAAAAAAAAGGTTCATTTATAACATGAACATTGATATAGATCCTATATACACTGGTGTCCAAAAGTTAAGCATAATTGATAATTAAATAAGTAATGAAAGAAATATAAATCGAAATGTGGTGAAACTCTAGGTGTGTAAACAAAATAGTACGCGTCATATATTTTCGTGAAGAGTTTTCCCCGAAACCAAACAGGGGACCGTCAACAAATTGAAAAAGAACGAAGATCTTTTGGATAACCCTGTCAAAACTAATATAGCAAAAGCATTCAAACTGCACATTATGATTAAATGGCTTATTGTAATGTACTGTGTTTATTTTTATAAGGATAGCATTTATACTCGTAGAGCAATTAAGGTTTTTATAAAAACAGTCCTAAATTTTTCCAAGTTTTTTGTTTATAATTTGCTGAGTTCTTAATATAAAATAATGTTATTTTCTGAAAATATGACAAACATCATTGCACATTTTACATTTATTGCATACAATACCCTGTCATCAGAATTAAAAAATAATAAAAATTGTATGACAAATGAGCAGGTTTACTAAATGATTTTTTACTGTGCATGCATGAATGAAATTAAAAATTCATTTGCATATTATGTTAGTTAAATGTATAGAGCAACTTTTGTGAAAATCTCAAAAACATAGCTTAAAAATTCTGAAAATTATCGTTGATAGAATGAGATCAAAATCCTTTAGTCCCTAAATGAAGCAAAAAGATGAGGGGCTGTATCCATATTCCATTGTTTAGTGCCTACACAATATTGCACGTACAACTATATTTGGATAAAACCCCTGATTTTTTTGCTTCCTTTTAGGAATAACGGATTTTGAGTTGATTCTATAGACGATCGTTTTCAGAATTTTCAAGCTATGTTTTTGAAACTTTTACAGAAGTTGCTCTATACATTATGCAAATAAAATTTTGATATCGTTGACGCAAGTGCAATGAAAAATTATTTACTGAACCTACTCATTTTTCATACAATTTTTATTATTTTAAAATTCTGATGACAGAGTATTGTGTACAATGATGTTTGTCATATTTTCAGAAAAGAACATTATTATATATTAAGAGCTCTGCAAATTATAAGCAAAAAACTTGAAAAAATCTAGGACTGTTTTTATAAAAATCTTAATTTCTCTACGAGTATACATGCTATCCTTATAAAAATAAACACAAAACATTACAATAAGCCACTTAATCATAATGTGCAGTTTAAATGCTTTTGCTACATTAGTTTTGACAGGGTTATCCAAAAGATCTTCGTTCTTTTTCAATTTGTTGGCGGTCCCCTGTTCGATTTCAGGAAAAACTCTTCGTGGAAATATATGACGCATACTATTTTGTATACACACCTGGAGTTTTACCACATTTCGATTTATATTTCTTTCATTACTTACTTAATTACAATTATGCTTAACTTTTGGACATCAGTGTATATAGGTAATACACATAGAGTCTATGTTAGTATTCATGTTTAAAATTAAAAATATTTATTTATTTAATTACAAATTCAAAATAATACAATATGAAGAGAAGTTCTCTTTAAGAATATGATGCTAAAAAATGGCGTACCCACTAATTCTATATTTGCCTCTAGAATATCTTTTATTTACCCCTTTGATTGTAAATGGATGATTTTGCAGCCCACAATATTGACTCAAAGAGCTCTTGTATTGAGATTTACTTCCTAATTATATGTCTTTGCTGTTAGGATTAAAAATTAGAAGTTGTTAGTCATCAAATGCAACTAAATTATTGCATTTCACAACCACAAAATCTTGCCCAGTCATCAAATTTGATGCCTAGCATTCTTTCATTTTTTGCTTAACAAATGCTTTTATTCATATTTCATATATACCCATCACATACATTTCTTCCTTGCATGCGTCGACAACCTCCAAGTTTAATACATTTTAACCAGAGAGCCCGATTTTAAAAACTAAATATCTTGGTTTCAATTTTTTAAAGCAATTGTTTTAAAATAGTTAAAAAAAATATTAGGTAACAAAATTTAATTTCCGTCTTTTTTTTTCATTTCTTTTTCTTGAATCCAAATATTGTAGTTTAATCAGATTTTGCATTTTAGAGAAATATAATTTTTATTAACACAGGCATAGAGTGCTTAATAGATTCAGCTCCCTTCCCTTCCTGTCCTAAAATAAGGTCTTCATTCTATCGAAAACTCCCCCTCCGTAATGTTAAACCAATGGGCGTTAATTTCAAATTACTTGTTTAAATTTAATTTTTTTTTTTTTTTCTTTTTGCATAGGATAGCTGAGCTTGATCTCTCGTTTGACTATTTTTTACTTTTTTGATTTTGGTTACAGATTTTTTTTCTTAAGGTTCTTTCACTTTCAGAACCAGTTTTGAAACTGAAAGTACCTTTTTAAAAAAAAATCTGCAACCAAAATCGAAAAAATAAAAAACAATTATACTAAAGATCAAACTCAGCTATCCTACGCAAACAACAACAACACAAAAATTAAATATTCAAATTTAAACAAGTAATTCGAAATTAACCTGCCCATTGGTTTAACATTATGCAGCGAACATAACATTTTTCATGCGAGCGAAGACTCCCTTTAAAGTGACTGACTCTTCACTCACTTGAAAACACCAGCTCATTTAAATTTTAGGTAGCTTTCATTTCAAAAACTACCTATTGCAGCCATTCAGGAGAAAGCACTTCTGGAAAATTTTAGTATATTTTCACTCATCATGACCCCCAAACCCCAAAACCACTCTCCATTCAAATGTTGAAATATAGATATATGTTACAGGCCAAACCGGTCTATCCTAACACCCATCGGATAAATTAGTTTTTCCTAGGTCAAACCAGTTTATCCTAACGCCCATCAAATAAACTAGTTTTTCCTAGGCCAAACTAGTCTATCCTAAGGCCCATAGGACAACTCTTATAGGATAAACTAGTTTATCCTGCTGTTTATTGGTCTGAACTAGTTTGTCCTAGGCCAGTCTAGTTTATCCTAGGCCAATTCATTTTAGCGTGATTTTATTGAATACAATGACCGCCTCAGTGGCAACATTCTAGTTTGTCCTAGGCTGATCTAGTTTATCCTAGACCAATGTAATTTTACACAATTTTAGCTGAAAGGAGCCAAAGCCTGAGAAATAATGGGCTCGCAGGTTCTGTATTTATGTATGTGTGCATGTATGTATCCATGTTTGTACATACTTATGTACGTAACGCGATAACTTTTGATAGAAATATCTGATTTGCTTCAAATTTTGGATGTAGTTTCATTCTGATAAGGTACTTTTCTGATTAGTTTTGGGAATTCATTGGATAGGAATAACATGGGGCGAACGGGAGGCTAATCCCCCACCTAATTTAGAGAAATGGATTTTTCATGTAGAAATATCGGTTTTCATTTAAAATTTTAGATATAGGATCATTCTGACAAGGTGCTTTCATGATTAGTTGTGGATGTTTATTGTTTAAGTGTAAAATAAAGGGCAATGTAGGTAATCCCCCCATAATTTAGATAAATGGTTTTGATGCAGAATTTACGGATTTGCGTCAGTTTCGGATGTAGGTTCTTTCTGATAAAGCGATTTCCTGAATAGTTTTGGAAGTTTAATGGTTAAGTATGAAAGAAAAAATGAAGGATTACCATCTTACCTATGAAAAACTAGTTTACCCTATGGGCATTTAGATAAATAAGTTTGGCGTAGGAAAACTAGTTTATCCAATTGACGTTAGGATAAAATAGTTTGGTCTAGGCTTAGCTGATTTGTCTCAAAATCAGGTTTGGCTAGTAAAAAACTTATCTTTCACTAGAATAAGCATAAAAGAATACTCATCACAAGAATACCCCCCCCCCCCCCCAAATTTCAGAGTGATTTGAAAAGTTCTCGAAATGAAAGAGAAAATGAGATTTTTTTTAAAAATAGGTTTTATTTTTCTGAATAATTTCTTTGAAGTTCAATTCACTTCATCCAACAATGTTGTAAAGTCATTCGCCATCTAGAAAGTTCGATTTTTCAAGTCCTCCAAAATAGTCGTTGACAGCTAATTTCACTTCTACACTGTTAAGAATATTGTGAAATATTACCTCTATTTTTAAAGGCTACCTATTTTCTGGTCAATGAGGACGATCTTAAAACGATGTGGAGCATTCACACTCATCAGAAAATAGATAATCTTTAAAAATGGACGCAATTTTTCTCAATATTTTTAATAGTGTACTTTCATGCAAAACTTTCTCAGTCGTAAAATTTTTTAGCCGTTGGAATAAATGGAGATCACAATTAGCCAAATCGAGCGAATAAGGTGCATTTTGTGACAGGTCATATTTCAGTTCCTTCAATTTCCATATATAGAAAGGGCAGCTGATGATACTGTGGGTCAGCAAGAAAAACTTATTTGTTCTTTATGATTTCTATTGTACATGAGTCCAGTAATTTGATTGGTCTATGATTAACAAGTATCTGACACGATTAACCTGCGTTGCCAAGTCGAAACCTGCAATGATCGCTATGACAGAAATGTTTGTTTGTAAACTTTCTTTATTGCTATCACTCTAGCAGCAAACGGTGCATTTTTCAGATGAAAAATTATCATCTTATTCTATAGCATTTTATTCACATTAATTAATCCATATCCATTTAATAATTAACTGCAAATAATGACATAACTAATAGAAACTATGAATGCATTGATTATATGTCATTTGAGATCGCCCCCCTCCAAAACAAGTCTGGATCTGCCACTGGGCAGCCATTTAAATATTTTTTTAAAAATTTTAAATTCAAAATTCAGTACAAAAAAGTTGGAAATTGAAAAATATTTTTCTAATATGTGTTTGACCTTGATACAAAGATTAAAGCATTTTTTGATTTGCCTATATCTTTAAAAATGGCTGAGTTATAGCACTTTGAATTTCTAAAGTGGGTGACATTTTGGAAAATCTATTTGCCTGCAGCAATACTCAGATATATCAACCAATTTTGTAGTAATACTGTAGTAATGTAGTTTACCTCACTGTTTTGTGAAGAATTAAATAAAATAAGTCTGACTTTATTTTTCATTTACTCTTCGAAGAACTGTACTACTCAAATTTCTCAACATCAATTTTTCACCAGATATGCTTTCATTTTCTTAATCCAAGTAATCATGTAACCTTCATTATTGCATGTGAAACTGAGATTTTCACTGTCCTGTTTAATCAACAACCTGGATAATGCAATGCTAGTTATCTTTTGGAAACAAGCGACAAGTATATGTATCTCACAATATGCTCATAATCTTTCATTATTCTTCACAGTAAATTTTGCCTTATTTAATCCCAGCATTTTCCTAATTCAAATAGATAAAAATTTCGGTTTTCAAAAACCGGTGATAAAAAATTAAAAATTCTACAAAAGACACTTGTCTCAAAGGGATTAATCGAGAATCTACTGTATGTTGAAAAAATAAGGTGTAAGTAAATGGCATTGCTTTATCTTTGCATGTCAATGTAAAGTTAAAAAGTGATAAATATCGAGGAATCATGAGGAAGAATTCACAAATTTGTTTTACAAATTAATAAAATAAAATAAATAAGAAAGCAGAAATCTGTTTTTCAGAAAAGGGACATCCTTGTTTACAATGGAACTTGGACATTGAAAGTTAGGGGGAAAATAAAAAAAAATTTAGTCACCATGTGATGATTATGAATCTGCACCTATGCTGGACATGAAATATGAAATACAGTGCATGCAAAAATTATAAGGAAAACAAACAAACAAAATATATTAATTTTTTTGATAAATTTCAAAACATAAAACTTTTCCTTATAATTGAATCATCAAGCTGAAAAGCTAATAAAAAAGTCACCCATGAGTATTTTATTATGAAAATAAAGTAATTGCACAAAAAAAAAAAACACCATTTTTGCCAGTGTAAAAACTTTAAGAACAGCAAAATAAATTCAACAAAGTAACTGAAGAAACAAATAGTTAATGTATTATGTACCCACCTATGAGTTTAATGATTATAAATATTCCATCATTCCTTCACATAATTAATTTTTGGCACAGTTCGGGGTAGATTTTGTACAATTAATCTTCAATTGTAGATCCGAGTTCTGATGCTGAAGAAAATACTTCCATTTATATAAACTCATCTTCTAGATCTCCCCATAAGTTATCAATAGGATTAAAATCAGGATTTCTGAGTGGCCATTGCACAACTTCAATGTTTTTCTTATAGTACTAAAGTTTTTTTTCTCACAACTTGAGTGAATAGGTGCTTTATCTTGCTGTTATATCTGTTTCTTTTTTTTTTTTTTTTTTTTTTTTCTCTGTGAGAAGTGGTGCAACAAACGAAACATTGTCAAAAGGAGTTTATATGTGTGTCTTTGAATTAAATTTTACTGAAAGATATATAAGTGACATCACATCGTTGAATGAAAAACAGCCCATGTTGTAAAGAATCTGAGAACTAACTGAAGTTTTAATAAAACCTCTTTTTCTTTTCTTAAATCAATTTAATTAATTTTCTCCGATGAAAAGAAATTAAGCTTAAATGGTCCTAATGGCTGGAAATATTATTGGGATGATTTAAGAAAAGAAAAAGAGATTTTATTAATACATCAGTTAGGTGGCGGATTCACTGCAAAATGGAATTGCTTTTCACTCAATGACGTGGTGTATATCTTTAAGGAAAATTTAATTCAAAGCGCATATACAAATTCTTTCTGACCATCTTTCACTTGTGGCAAGAAAAAAATTGGATATAACAGTGAGATAATGTGTCTATCCACACAAATTGTGAGAAAAAACTTTAGTTCTATAAGAAAATTATTGAAGTTTTGAAAAGTCTTCTCAGAAAGCCTTTCTTAAATCCTATCATTAACTTATGGTGAGATCTGGCAAGACAAGTTTATACAAACGGAATGCATTTCTCTTCAGAATCAGAACTCAGATCTGCAGTTGAAGATGAATAATACAGAAACAATCCTGAACTGTGCAAAAAATTAATGATGTCAAGAAATGATGGAATATTTGCAATCATTAAACTCATAATACATTAAATATTTGTTTCTTTGGTTAAGGGGCCGCTTCACTCAAATGAAAAGACCCATTTGCTAGTGCTAATCGGGTCTTTTCATTTGAGTGAAGTGGTCCCTTAATATATTGAATTTAGTTTGGTAGCCTTAAAGTTTTTACACAAGCAAAAATAGTGTTTTTTTGCACAATTATTTTTCATAATAAAATATTTACAGTTGAATTTTATTGACTTTTTTTATTAGCTTTACAGCTTGATGATACATATTATAAGAAAGAAAGTTTCATTTGTTTCAAAATTTAACAAGAAAAAATAAATAAATAAAAATAATATTTTTTGCTGTCTTTATAGTTTTTACATGAACTGTACACAAAGATTTGCTAAATAAATTTATGTTTCTAATCTTGTATAGCTTATTTACAAACTTTAAACAAAAATCAATCAAAGAAGCAGAAAATATAGTTTCTAAATTGTAATAAAATATTTAAAACAAACACACACACACACACACAAAAAAAAAAAAAAAAAAAAAAAAATACATATTTAAGGCTATTAGAAGACTGAAAATCAATGTTTATCAGCTAATCCCCTTTAGTAATGATTTTTTTTCTTTTGTTTCTTATGATACAATTTTAGAAGCTACATGCTACTTCAATTAAACAGCAAAAAATATTTATCAATATTAGTCAACTGAAAGAAAGACTGTTTTTGTGGAAAAGCCTCGAAGGTCTAACACATCATTTCCAGTTTTCCAGAATTTGTCAAAATGGTAAAATTACAAACACAATAATAATAATAATAATAAAATTATAAATGCCGGCAAGGTATACACATTTTAACATCTTACTTTCATAGCCTTTTTTACAGGTGAATTAATAGGCAACTTTAAAATACACTGATATAAAACGGATGGTTTAGATGTATCCTCAATGATTTTCCATTTAGGAGTTAATCTTGTAAAAGTATCACTAGGGAGTTTGGCACAATATCTGCAAAATAAAAAAACATTTTTTATATGATTCAGTAATAATTTCAATTTTATTCATCTTAGTGCCATTAAAAAAAATATTCAAAGCTATTTATACTTAAAGAAATTTGAAACTATCTCATTAAAAAAAACTCTATAGGATTTACAAAATCTCTTTTTTATGAACTTTTATTATAATGGAATTACACTATACAGTGAAACATTGTATAAGGGGGGGGGGATACATTGCGGATATTGCTGGACAGTTTATTGTTCTTATTATTGAATTTTCATTTTAGTAAATTTCACTCTAGAAGTATTTGATTAGATCAATGAACTAAAGAAACACCATAGAAAGATTAAGAAAATAACAACACATGTTAACAAAATGTACCAACTAACTCTGTTTCACAATTTTTGAAAATCATATCAAAAATTAATTGAAGAAAGTTTTAAAAAAAACTTTCTTGATTTCATACTTAATAACTTATACAGTGTTAAAAGTAAGTTATAAAAGCAACTAGCAGCCTGAGTGTGTTACGTTGGTTGGTTTCTCTAAAAGAATTTTGAATCAAACAAAATATATCTAACAAAGATGAAACTACACAAAGAAAAAAAAATCATAGCATTAAATTAAATATTTGTAATTTTTGACTTAATATGATTTTATATTACCCAGTTCACAGTCGATGTTGGCAACATAATACAGAAAATAGCTCTAAAATTATTGAAGAATTGCATTTAACTATTTTTTTGTGCAGTAGTGAGATGCATTTTTTAAAAGTTACAGTAAGCAATATTATCAGTAATACAAGGAAACACATAAATGCCTGGCTAAAATGCAAAAAAATCGTTCCAATTATGTACCCAAGAATAACAATATATTCTTCAAATAATGCAAAAAGTAAGATCTTTTACAGTAATAGAAAATCTTTCAAGTTAAAGGACTATAGCTAAATTGCCTAAATGCTAAGTTGTCAACTGTTAAAAAAATTATTTATTAACACTGATTTTAATTTTAAAACAACTAGAACATGAAATTTTCATTATCTGTTTTTCTATTATATAATGCCAAAGATAGAACATGATTCAGAACTACTTATGAGAAGCACTAATCCACAGAAAAATGGGAAAATATATATATACATAGCACAGAACCATTTATCCAGAATGGTTGAGATCAGATGTATTTAGGGATGAAAATGCAAAAAAAGCCTTTTTGCAGAAGCAAAAATCTGATTTTAGAGCAGTAAAACCCATTTTTCAGGGATGAAAGTGCACTAAAGCCATTTTGTAGCAGCTTTGGAGCAGCAAAAATCGAATTTTGGAGCAGTAAAATCTATTTTTGTAGCAGCAAAAATCGAATTTTGGAGCAGTAAAATCTATTTTTGTAGCAGCAAAAATCAGATTTTGTAGCAGTAAATATGAGATTTTGTAGCAGCATAATATAATTTTGTAGCAATAAAATCTGTTTTAGGAGCAGATTGAAACATTATAATGCTAATAAACTCTTAACAATTACAATAATTGCTATCTTGAAAAATATTTTTACATTTGAAAGAATCAATACTCAATTTTACAAAATTTGGAGATTAAATTTCTCTCCACGTTTCAGACCTTTTGATGAAATAAGCGGTTTTTAGCGATCTTTTAACATAATTCACGCTTTTTCATAATCTTTTGACCCTGTTTGTTCATTTTTTAACTAGATTTGTGGGGTTTTTACGACCTTTTTATGTAATTTGCACATTTTCCGAGATCTTATGACGAAATTTACAGATTTTACGATTCTTTTGATGATATTTTCGGGGGGTTTTCACACGATCTTTTAAAGAAATTAATTTTTTTCCCACGATCTTTTGTCCGTATTTTGTTCTTTTCATGACGAAATTAAATATCATTTGACAAAATTTGCATGTTTTTGGGATTTTTTGACGAAATACGCTTGTTTTTCAGAATCCTTTAGTGAAATTTGCATTTTTTTTCGCCATCTTTTACAGAAATGAACGTTTTTTCACAATCTTTTGACTGTGTTTTATTCTCTTTTTTTTATATTAACAATTCTTTAAAAAAACTCACGTTTTTTCACGATCCTTTGATGAAATTCGAGTGTTTTTCGTGATTTTCCGATAAAATTTGCGTGTTTTTCGCGATCTATAGTCGAAATTTGCATTATCTATTGCCGAAATTTTCGTCTTTTTTGCAATCTATTGATGAAATTCGAGTGTTTTTCACGATCTATTGGTGAAATTAGAGTGTTTTACGCGATATATTGATTCTGGGTATTTCTTTTTTCGAAAATTCCCATCGCATTTTCGGAAATCGGCGGGGGTATACCGCGAGTTACCCCCGGGAGGAGGAGGGAGTATCCGTGATCTTCAGACAAAATCGGCGTTTTCCTGCGATCTTCACACGATATCAGCGATATTTTAGCGAAATCGGCGATTTATTGCGATCTTTTGTCGAAATCGGCGTTTTCAGTGTTTTTTTTAATGAAATTGGCGTTTTTTCGACGATCTTTAGACAAAATTTGCATTTTTACGCGATCTTTAATCGAATGGCGTATTATCTCTGCGATCTTTTGACGAAATCGGCGTTTTTTCCGTGATTTTTTGATGAAATTGGCGTTTTTTTCAATGATCTTTTGACAAAATAAATTTAAGCGATCTTTTATCGAAAACGGCGTTTTTTTCCCGCGATCTTTAAGGAAATCGGCGTTATATCCGCAATCTTTAGACGAAATCGACGTTTTCCCGCGGTCTTCAAATGAAATCAGTGTTTCATCTGCGATATTTGGTGAAATTGCCTTTTATTTTTTTTTCGCGATCCGCACAGGGGGGAGGGATTTCGCGAGTTACCCCCCCCCCGGAAGGTTGGGGGGGTTATCCGCGATCTTCAGACAAAATCGACGTTTTCCCGTAATCTTCAGACGAAAACAGCGAT
This sequence comes from Maratus speculifer, assembly GCA_964019185.1. NCBI lineage: Eukaryota > Metazoa > Arthropoda > Arachnida > Araneae > Salticidae > Maratus > Maratus speculifer. The sequence continues at coordinate 90,218,316 of OZ025296.1, forward strand.
TTTTCTGCGATATTTTAGCAAAATCTGCGATTTATTGCGATCTTTTGTCAAATCGCCGGGTTTTTCCGCGATCTTTTGACGAAATCGGCGTTTTTTCGAAGGTTTTCTTTATGAAATCGGCGTTTTTTCGACGATCTTTAGACAAAATTTGCATTTTTAAGCGCTCTTTTTTCGAAAACGGCGTTTTATCCGCGCGATCTTTTGTCGAAATCGGTGTTTTTTCCGTTATCTTTTGATGAAATTGGCGGTTTTTTTTTTCAGTAATCTTTTGACAACATATCTTTAAGCGATCTTTTCCCGAAAATGGCGTTTTTTTCCGCGATCTTTTAAGGAAATTGGCATTATATCCGAAATCTTTAGAGGAAATCGACGTTTTTCTGCGGTCTTCAGACAAAATCAGCGTTTTATCTGCGATATTTGATGAAATAGCCGTTTTTCCGCGATCCGCACTGGAAATTCGCGTTTTTCAGTGATCTTTTGACAAAGTTCGCTGACAAAAACATTGAACAAATAGTCTTTTTTTCATGAAATATTGACGAAATGTGTGCTTTTTCGGCGATTTTTTCACGAAATTTGCATTTTTCCGCGCGCAAAACCGCACAAGTTGGCAATTATTCGGAACTGAACAATTTCAAATTTTCGGAAGAGAATACCTTAAATTTTTGAAAATTTCTGACGAGAATCATCCCTGGAAAATATGTACAATAAATAAGAGGCGAACGCCCATTGGTTGGGAATAAACATATTACGGCAGCTCTAATTCATCCCCCCCCCCTCCCAACACGCGCGCTGCACATGACGTCCTGCTCCGAACTCTGCGATCGGCTGCGATGAAAATGAACGTAGGATGACTGGAGGGGAAAGCAACTTGCGGTCGTTTGCGGAGCCACGATAAAACTCCACAAAAGATCGCGTGTTTTTCGTGACCGATTTCGCATGTTTTTCGCAATTTTCCGGCAAAATTTGCGCGTTTTTCGAGATTTCTTGTAATGTTTCTTTGTTTTTTAAAGAAATTTACAGATTAAAAAAGTTATTTGTTGTTGTTTCCTGGATCGACAAAATCGCGGTAAATTTCATTTTGGCACCAAGTGCCTTTTGGTGCAAGTTTGGCGCAAAATTGAAAAAATAGTTGTTTTGTAGCAGTTTGGCGCAGAAAAGTGGTTTCGGCGCAGGTCTTACATCCCTGCATTTTTAGAACAGCAAAAATTGGATTTTGGAGCAGTAAAAATCTGATGATTTTTCAACGAAATTTGCTTGTTTTTCGTGATTATTCAACAAAATACACATATTTTTTGCGATCTTTTGATGAAATTCTTGGATTTTTTTTTTTTTTTGCAATCTTTTGACCATTTTTTTTTTTTTTTTTTTTTTTTTCCACGAAACTAGCAATTTTTTGATAAAATTCACTTTTTTCTTTGTAATCTTTTAAAAATATTGCGTTTTTTTTTTTTTTTTTTTTTTTTTTTTTTTTTTTTTTGCAATATTTTGGCTCAATTTGCTGTTTTTGCATTACTTTGAATAAATTTAGTTTTTTTTCGAGATTTTTTAATGAAATTTGAATCTTTTTGTGATCTTTTGACAACATTTTGTTCGTTTTTGAAGAAATTAGCACTTTTTTTTTTTTACAAAAATTCATGGTTTTTTTTTTTTTTTTTTTTTTTTTTTTGCAATCTTTAGATGAACATGGCATATTTTTTGTGGCCTTTTGTTAAAATTTGAATGTTTTTCATGATTTTGACAAAATTTATGTGTTTTTTGAGATTTTTGGATGAAGTGCATGTGTTTTTCGTAATCTTTTGATGCAATCTGCATGTTTTCTACAATCTTTATATGAAATCAACATGTTTTCTGCAATCTTTTGATCGGTATTTTTTAAATTTTTTGATGAAATTAGTGATCTTGAAAAGTTAAAAAAGGAATTTTTCTTTGTTTTTCGGATTAAGAAAATGGTGCTAAATTTCATTTTGGTACTAAGCATGTTTTGCACAAATTTAAGAAAAAACTCTATTTCAGCGTAGATATGCACAAAATGCACAGCACTTGAAAACCTGGATGTATTCCGGATAACTGGCTTTTTCAGATAATTTGTTGGGTATTAAAACAACACCCATTAGACAAGTTTTACTGAAATTATGGGTTTGCGTCATTTACACTAATTTAAAATTAATCCTTAGATTACCCAAATTAAGAATCAGAACTAAACAAGATATAATACTTTGAAAAGAGATAATTTATAAAAAGCACTTAAAAAAAAAAAAAATCTGGGTTTTATTTTCTGCATAAAGATGAGAACATCTAAAGTGCAACTAAATATATTTTCTATTTCAAAATCCTAGTTGCTGAAATAAAGTTATATCAGGAATTTTACAATGCTTCAAACAATGCATATGTCAAACTTGCAATGTATGGCAATTTTTTCTACAACAATACTGAAATCAGTCCGGTAGAAATATTATTATGGATAACTGGTTTTTTGATAAATGATTCTATATTATATATATTTTTTGTAGTTTATCACAATTCTTAATTATCTAAGCATCATCAGTTATAACGAGGAATTATTGTACTACTTTATTAATAGGCACATGGAATAACCTTAATGATGCATACAGTATAACAAATTGGCTCCAGAATATTGACTTCCATAGACCATAAGGAACATTTTCAACATGAGAAAATACATAGACACTTGCACATCAGTTACTATCAGGATGAAATATGTTTAGAACAAAATATAGCACCCTTGTTTGACATAATATTTCTGTTTAGTGATTGAATTTTAAAACAAAAATGTTTTTGTCAGTACTGCAAATTAATCCCTGATTTTCTTTATCCTGATTTCCCTTTCCTTTTTTTTTTCCTCCAATTTATAAAAAGTGTAAAGATTGTATTTTATTTTTCGATAACTGTAAAGTGCCACATTTACATTACAAGTAAAAATTCTATGATATGATATAATCTTAAATGACCTGTTGACTAAAGCTATGGCAGATGAAAGAGTAACTCTAGCACAACCATCTTCTTTGATAGGCATATATGGTTCTATTAAATCATCAACATTTTTTTCAAGAACAGGTTCTTCCATGTCTTGATCAGCTTTGTGACACTTTTGAAGCAGCAACTGTAAAGAAAAAAAAAAAAATCTGCAGTTATGTATATATATATTTCTGGTATAGTAGGTTACAACAAAAAATCTAGACAAAAAAATAAAGTACAACAGCAACAATCAACAGCTCATTGAAACTAAATTTAGATGTTTTTTAAATGTACATGAGAGGATAAGAAATAAAACCCTTTAAAAATTAAAAATTTAAATCTCAAGTCCCTTTTTTGTAATTTTAAATTGTATACTCAAAAACACTTTTTACCTTGTAAGTTTGTTTTTTAGCACAATATTTATTACATTTATCATTAAAATCACAGTAGCTTAAGATAAAAAAGTGCTTACATTTTAGATTCCACTTCCCCATCATATGCAGTATAGAATAAATCTTGCAATCAATTTGGAAAAAAAAAAAAAAAAAAAAAAAAAAAAAATAGATGGATTTACACATTTTAGACACTAGAAATTACAAAAAAACATATTTTTAGGAAGAAAAAAAAAGTTGTTGTGTCTGTAAATGTTCTATCTTCCTAACAAATTGAGATAGAAACTTGAAATTTGGTGTGTACTTAATGTATAAGGATGGGAAGAAGCTTATTGAATATCAGTTACCTTGATTACCTGGAACTATTTTTTTTAACTCTCAAAATATTTATACTGAAAAAAGATTCAAAAAAATTGTGAATGTTTTTATTTTGAGGAGTGAATATGACAGATAATAAAAAAACATAAATTTTGCATAAAGAATGAAGTTGATCCGATTATTAGTTGCTGAGATATTTGTAATCATATTTTTCACATTCTTCGATTTTTCATAACCCTCTATTTCATTCAAATTTCAATCTCTATAAATAAAAGGAATATAGAGGATAATTAATTAATTAATTGAAGCACACAAAAAATCGTCTGCTAAGAAAATCTTTTTTCATTTTGAACTCTATAAATAAAAGGAATAAAGCAGAAGAAATATAAAACAGATAATGTATTTATCACAAAAAATCGTCTGCTAAGAAAATCTTTTTTCATTTTGAACTTTTATAAATAAAAGGACAGATAGGCTCTCAAACAGTGAATCGTCGAATATAATTGAAGAACAAATGGAAGAACAAATGGAAGAACAAATGGAAGAACAAATGGAAGAACAGATGGAAGAACAGAAAGAAGAACAGATGGAAGAACAAATGGAAGACCTCTTCATTAACAATAAAAAAAGATATGCAAACGAAACCCCAGAACACCGAGAAGAAATCTAATTAAAACTGACGAGACATGGCACAGAAACGTGAATGTGTGGGGTTGTAGAACTGGCATTCAGATAGTCTTCGGGCTACTGAGGGCGGGCAACCGTCTAGTAATAATAATAATAATAAATGTTTATTTAATTCTCTTTGAGCCGTTTACGATTCTTTTATTTTAAACACATATTTCTCTTTATAAATTTAAAATAAAAGTTACTTTCCTGAAATAACCATGTGTAATAAATAGCAAAAAGTATTAAAAAGTTGTAATATAGTTTAAATCTTATTGTAATACAATATTTTCAAAAACATCTCTAAAAATTCTTCCTTAGCCTCTTTTCATATGAATATGAATTGAATAGTATGCAAAACAACAACATTCGTTATCTTTCAGACAGTGAAATGTTCCTTAAACACTTATTAATCCATTTGGATAGCTAGTGTTAATATTATTAACGTAAAAGTAATTTTTTCTAAAAAGTGAAAAAAAATTCGGACCCGAAAGGATTATACACTGTAAAAAAAAATTCAAGAGGTTACTCAAAATTTCTTAGTAAATTTGTATTCCACAGAATTTTTTAGTAACCATTACAAACTTTTATTTGCAAGTGAAACAAGCATTTCTTTTGTAAACTGAACAAAAGAATTTTTTGTATAACTAACTTAAAACTTTTTAGTATGAGCCACCAAGCAAATTTTAGTAATAGCTAAAAATTATTTTTAATAACCATTACGTGCGCCCGAAGGGCAGGAGCTTCCTTCGAGCTGCACCCAGACTTCTGAAGCGAAAGATTTTCGGCAAAACCGCAATAGATGGCAGCACCAAACATTCCTACCTGCTCCGACAGGATTTTCATAATCGCTTTATTAACGAGACACTACATACATTCGGGGCGTATTTGGCGGTGGCAAGTTTTGAACCCGGGAGCTTTTAGCCTGGAGTCCGTTACTACAGCTCATATTCAAAATATTAGAATAATTACCTTTTTTTTAGAAATTGAAAATATCGTTTGGTAATTTAATGTCTTTTAATGAAAATATGCAAACGATATTTTTATTAAGAACTTATTGTTGATTAAACTTACTTGTTATCTTAAATTTAATATCATTTTTGAAAAGATTAATTGCAAAAAAAAATTATTTTGAAAAGTCAAAATATTAGAATATTTATTCAAGTGGTTCAAAATATTAGAATATTTCACATTAATTCTCCTTTAATTATTACCAATTCTTAACTGGTGGCATCATTGATTAAATTCAGACTATTTTATTTAAAATCAGTATTCTTTTTTGCAGTTTGTTTCTTTTTCGTCTTAAAATGGGCCGTGTGAGTGATATTCCTGAATCTACTAAACTTCGTATGGTTGATTTGTATCGGCACGGTAAAAATCAATGTTTTATAGCGAATTATTTACATTGTTCGCAATCGAGCGTTAGTAAAATACTAACACAATATTCAAAAATTGGAAAATTTCAAAATAATCGCCGAAATGGTGGCCGAAAACCAAAAACATCTGCTAGAGATGACAGGAAACTGAAGAGTATAGTTAAGAAAAACCGTTTTAAAAGTGTGCGATTCTTGCACCGAAAATGGAAAGAAGAAGGAGTTGAAGTTGCTACATCGACAACATTAAGACGTCTCCATAAATTTAAATTTGAATCTCGTGTACCGAAAACAAAACCTCTCATGACTGCAAGACAAAAGCGTATAAGATTGAATTGGTGTAAATCAAGACGTTTATGGAGCAATGAAGATTGGAAAAATATATTATTTAGTGATGAAAGTATGTTTTGTGTTTCATATGGTAATCAAGGTATTCGAGTTTGGAGAATGAAGCAAGAAGCATTTGATAAAGAATGCTTTAAACGTTCCGTAAAATTTGCTGCTAGTGTCATGGTTTGGGGTTGTATGAGTGCAGAAGGACCTGGAAAGTTATGCATCGTCTACGAAAAGGTTAACTCTCTGATATATCAAGAAATTTTAGAATATTACATGATTCCATCATCAGAAGATTTATTTGAAGATGATTTCATCTTTCAACAAGATTTAGCGTCCCCTCATACCTCGGTGTCAACTAAGAATTGGTTCCGCCAACGCAACATTAAGGTACTTCCTTGGCCACCAAATTCACCAGATCTTAATCCCATCGAAAACTTATGGTGTATAATGAAGAAAAAACTTCAAGAAAATCCTCCTTCAAGTAAAACTGAGTTAGTGGCACGTATAAAGTCTATTTGGGCTAATATTGATAGAAATGTTTGTAAACACCTTGTATATAGTATGCAAGATCGATTGTACGCTGTTATGAAAGCTAAAGAGGATGCTACAAAATATTAACTACCATTTACTTCATATTCATAAGGTAATATTGTTGCGTAAAATAAAATATTCTAATATTTTGAACCAATCTAAATTTTATTCTAATATTCTGGTGTGTTTAAGGAAGCTGTATACCTAATTTATTGTGCTGTATTTTATATTTTATAAATGTTAAAATCTTATCTAAACATTCCTGATTTAATTTATAAGAAATTTAATTGCATTTACTTAGTATAAAAAATAAATAAATGACAAATAATTTTTTCTTATTACTTTTTCTCAATTATTCTAATATTTTGAATATGAGCTGTATAATCACAATGCTATTAAGGCCACACCAACTGAGTTTTAGTAAGAGCTATTAAAAATATTAAACTATTAACTCTATTCGTTGCTAACTTTTTTCTAGTTCAAAGATAAATTTTAATTGGAAATGACACACTTAATCAGCTGTTAGTTAATATAATTATCATTTTTGGAATTATAAGGATGCTTCTTTCACGTAATTCGATATTGCTTGATTATCCTGCCAAACAAAAACTATTGCTAAACTGTAAGATAAAATGCCAATAATGGCTTGTCACGTTCACTTAACATTAAAGATGTTAAATGTGGTTGTTACATCATCAAGTGGTTAGTAATTCAGTATTTTATTTGTAGCATTATTAATTTTTTACTAATTTATTTGTTATTTTGTTATTTAAAATAAAAATGATGGCAATTTATATAATTTAGGAATAGTTTGATTTACATAATTTGTCGAAATGAATCAAAGGGATAATCAAGTAGTACCGCAATTCCATAATAGAGCATTACTATGTATTAAAAATATTTAAATATACCTTTAAATTTTATTTTGGAATTGCAATGCATTTTATAAATAGTTTACACATATTTTATTTTCATATTTTAAAATATGCATATAATATGCAGAAGGATATCAATATTGGCAGTATTATAATTAAAAATTAATATGGCCAACAATAAAGTATCACAACAAAAAACATTTCATAGTAGCATACCACTCTCATTACAGAGTCTGGGCACATTTCTTTAAATCAAAAACAGGATTTTCAAGGATAAAAAAAAAGGTAATTAAGGACCTACAAATTGAATAAACTAATGAATTATAAAAAACATTTTAAAATAAAATCTTTCAATTTTGTAAATAGAACTTTTAAACATTCAAATAATTGAGAATGGGAGAGGACAGGGGGGGGGGGGGGAAGATACAGCATGTGGCAGCAGAAATTTAGAAGATAATCACTTATAGTTATTTCAAAATAACATGGGTGGCTTATTTCAAAATAACATAGGTAACACCTGGGAAATAAAAGGAAATTCAATGATAGTAAAATTAGTATACAAGAGAAAAAAGGGGAAAGAAGTAGTATGAGTGTGTGTGGGAGGGGGGGGGAGAATTTAAAATTTTGGAAGGGGGAATTCAGATGATTAAACAAATATATTGCTACCGCAAAGAGTACAATTGAGGCATAAAAGAAAAATGAAATGATTTTAAAGGCTATATTTTATATGATAGAAAAGACAGGGAAGAGGAGAGGATAGAGGCGATTTCGAATGGGGAGGGGGGCAGTAACAGAAAGTTTGAGACAGGAGATGCATACTGCAGATTCTTTTTTCTTTTGCAGAATCTCTTTCATCAAATCTTTATTTTGCTTCATATTATACTTAGCTCCTTATTACTTAATACAAAAAGTTAAGATTAATATTAAATAAAATTTATAAAATGCCTAAAAATGGCTACAGGTTAATGATTGTTGGATTAATTAATGCTTCTATTGTAAAAATATTTTATTTGCAGATTATTTTTTGTCCAAGAAGTATCTGTCACAGACATATGAAGAATTTTCTGCTACTAGAAAAGGGGAGGAGGGGCATGTTAAATGATTATTTCTTTCTATTGCTATAATAAAGTAACAAATAGAAAGTGGAAAATATTAAAAATGTTTCAAGGTTATTAGCTTTGTAAGCAAGGAGAGGGGGAGGGATAAGGAAACCAGAAATTTTATGCAGAGGAAGAAAGGCTTATTAGATAATAAATTTAATGACACTGCTCATTTCTAGAGAACAGTTTTTAATCCTAGAAGACTCGAGTTATATAAGTTCGTGTTTCTTTCTTTAAATAATATTCGATCCACTTGACATTTTTTCTTTTATTTCACACCACACACACATATAGTTGAACAGACACTAACATATACTATTTACATAAAAAAAGATACATATTTTTTACGGGGAAGTAAAATATTCTTCCTCGCATAGAGAATTCGAACAACTTCTACCTTTTTAAACAAAACATTACGCCACAGGTCGCTTTCCCTTCGGCGACTGCACGACGCCTTCGGGTTGCTTCACACGTGATTTGCAACAGCTTGCCCCCCCATGAACCTATGGGGTTCATCATAATACATGTTGCAATACGATACATTAAATCAAATACAAATTTCAAAATATAATAAGAATATACATACTTTAAACACTTTAAGAATTCTGGACATACACTTCAACTAGAATAATAAAAGAAAAGATTACAATGCAAATTTCACTAAAAACAGTCAATTTTCATTGAGTTCCAAATTATAGAGTAATTGCACCGGTCTTCTCAAAACAGATTTTTGAGTTTTTATTTTGCAGGCCCTCACCTTGCCGTCTCTTCCAGGAAAGGTTTCTATAATTTTACCTAAACTCCAGAAATTTCTGGGTAAACTATCGTCTTTTATTAAGACAATATCGTTTATTTTAAATTGGGGAATATTAGTTTTGTTTATACTTTGGTGGGCTGATCTCAAATTTAATAAATACTCTCCCTTCCATCGGGACCAAAACAATCTCATCAATTTTTCTCGATAATTATAAGTTTTAAGCAATTCTTTCCTGGAAGAGAGATTCGAGTCAAGGTGCAGGCGTGCTGGAGGGAGAGACGTTATTCTTCTCCCTATCAAAAAATGTGCTGGGCACAATGGTACGGGGTCCTGGCTTTCATCACTCATGTAAGTGATGGGTCTAGAGTTTATTGTGCCTTCTATTTCAGCTACTATGGTGGACAGTTCGTTGTAAGTTAATGATGTTTTGCCTAGCGTTTTTCGTAGGGCTGTTTTAACACTTCGCACCATTCTTTCGTAAAAGCCACCCCACCAGGCGGCTTTTTCTACTATATATTTCCATTTTATTTTATGAGAAGCAAAAAAATTCTTTCACCTCTGGATGAGCTACTAAGCTCCAAAGTTTTTTAAATTCTAGTTCAGCACGTTTAAATGTATGTGCATTGTCGGAATAAATTACGGAGCATAAACCCCGTCTAGCGATGAACCTTCTAAATGTGAGTAAGAAGGCTTGCGTAGATAAACTGTCTACCAGTTCCAAATGAACATTTCTTGTAACAGCACAGGTAAGAAGTAAAATATATTGTTTATTTTTCTTATCTTTTACAAATAAGGGACCGGCGAAGTCGCATCCTAGAATATTAAATGGTGGAGACTGTTCAATACGATCAGGTGGCAACGGAGCTACTGTCTGGTCTCCTGGATTTGCAGAAAATCGTTTGCAGACAACACATTTTTTGAGTAGATCCTTTATCGTTTTTCTAGCTTTTAGAAGCCAGAACCTTTCTCTGATTTCGACAAGCGTATGTGTCACTGAAGAATGATACACTTTCTCGTGTGCATTCCAAATAATTAACTCAGCTAATTTAGTTTTGGGCGGCAGAATAATCGGATACTTTTCATTTTCTAGCAAGATGTTAGATTTTGAAAGTCGCCCTGAAACACGTAAGATGCCCTCAGCATCCAGAAAAGGATTTAATTTCATTAGATTAGAATCTCTTGGAAGGGGTTTTGCCTTTTCTAAACATTTAATTTCTACAAAGTATTTTTCATTTTGAATTTGTCGTATCCAATAATTTTCCGCTTCCTGGAGTTCTTCCATAGTTAAAGTGTCTCGATTATCTTGTTTATGCCTAGTCAAATTTATGAAACGCAATACATAGGCTGTTATTCTCAACAATTTATTTAAATTAGAATATCTATTAATGTCGATGATTCTTTCACGAGTTATTACCGAGTTCACGACGATTTTATCTCTGGATTCCATTTCAAAGTTAGAAGAAGAATATTTTACGTTATCAAGTTTTGGCCAAAAATTTTTGGATTTACTTAGCCAATCCGGGCCATGCCACCAGTGCTTATTACTGGCTAATTCTCTGGAGGAGAGTCCTCTAGTGAGCATATCAGCTGGATTATCTTTACTGCTGACATGCCTCCATGCACTGGGATCAGAATTTTCTTGTATTTCTGCCACCCTATTCGCAACAAAGGGCTTCCATTTGGCAGCAGAATTTTTGATCCAGTTTAATGTTATTGTGGAGTCCGTCCAGAATACTACTTTTTGAATATTATTGAAAACATTTGTTAGATGGCTAGCTATTCTGGCAGCTATTAATGCACCTAGAAGCTCTAATCTCGGCAAAGTGATTCTTTTTAAAGGGGCCACACGAGCTTTAGAAATTACAAAACAAGTTTTAGAAAAGCCTTCGGAAGTCTGGTATCTGAAATAGCCCACTGCCCCGTAAGATTTTAACGAAGCATCAGAAAAAAGATGAAGTTGAACTTTATCATCTAAAATATTATCTGTGTTAAAATAATACCTGGGTATCTGAATCTTTTCTAACAGTTTTATTTCGCTATACCATTTTCCATATTTTTCTTTAAATTCTTTAGGAAGTGTGTCGTCCCATTCTAAACCGCGTTCCCATAACTCCTGAAGAAGTAAATTAATTCTAATTAAGAATGGCGATATGAATCCGATAGGATCAAATATTTTGGCAGCGCTGTGCAAAACATGTCTTTTGGTGTATTCCAAATTATCACCATCTGACATAAATGCCTTAAAATCTATTGACAGGATGTCGTTTATATTATCCCAATTAAGTCCCAGAATTTTTAATTTTGAATGACTTTCGTCTGTTTCTATAACTGGGCTACCATTCTTCCATAATTCCCTTAATTCTAAAGAATTTGTATTAAACTTTCTCAAGTTCATATTTGCATCCTTAAGTATTGAGACAGCAGAAGCTGATAAATTGAAAGCTTCTTGGACTGTCGGAGCCCCATATGCCAAATCGTCCACATATAAAAAATTATCTAACATATTATAAGCAATGGGATTAATTTCTTTGTACTTTCTAATATGTTTCTTAATTGTCGAAGCCAACACGTACGGGGAGCTCGTGACTCCAAAACAATGTCGGTTAAAATGATATAAAGTCACAGGTTTATCTATGTCACAATCATCAAAGCATAAAAAACACAAATAATTCCTGTCCTCTTTAGACACTTCTATTTGCAAGAATGCTCTAGCAATATCGCCCAAAAAAGCAATTTTATGAGACCTGAAATTTAATATTATGTCAATTAAATTAGGATTTAAATTTTCTCCAGCGAAAAGACAATCATTTAGACTTTTTTCATTATTTCTTTTACTGCTAGCATCATAAACAATTCTTGATTTCGTACTAGAAGAATCTGGTCTAAAAATAATTTGGTGTGGCATTACGTAACCAATAAAGCAATTAGTATCGCACTTTTGAATAATACCTTTACTTAATTGTTCTTTCATAATTTCGTTATATTTCTGAAATAAAGATTTATTACCCCTTAATCTCTTTTCCAGACCCACAAATCTCTGTTTCGCAACTTCGTAATTATTTGATAAACTTTGTTTGTTTATTTTAGAAGACCATAAAAGTGGCGCGATATACCTTTGATTCTCGAAAATTATTTCCCTCTGAAATTGCGTAACCACCTCATATCTTTCGTCGTTTTGAATATCAGTAGGAAAGGATAAAAAATTATCTACATCCCACAATTTTCTTAAATCATTGTCTGTTGATGTACAAATGACCTTAAAACAAGAAGCTCCATTTACATTATTGCTATGCATTCGTCCAATTAAAGTTTTTCCAAATATTGTTGGTTGAATAAATAAATATTTATTGATTTTCTCTATCCCTCCCGTGATTGTCGCAAACATATAATCACATCCCAATAATATTTGTACAGTCTTTTCATTAATAAATCTGTCAGCAAACTCATTTTCATCTAAACGGAATTTATTTATGAGCTGTGAATCAATATGCGATTTTACTTGCGTCGCACTAATTATGTCTGACACGAGTGCCTGAACTGTTATCCTTTTATACGGAGGATGGCGACTAATTATAGTAATATCCACTAAATCATACTCTTGTTCTATGGCGTTACGATTCGCGAAAGTATAAACTAGCAATTTCTCTCTTTTTACTGGTTTTAGTTTTAAAGCAGTTGCTAAATTCTTTGCAATAAATGTGCGCGAAGATGCAGAATCATATAATAACCTTGTACTTAATTTCTTGGAATCACCCATTACCTGTACGCACGCCGTTTGCAAAATTGTCGAATATTTTTCTGGAAAATTTTGAGTTTTAATAACAGATGATACAACCGCTTGATTTTCTTGATTTTGTACAATTTCTGATTTTTTAGTATTCTCAACGGGACTAATTTCAGAGGATTTCTTAGCGGGGCAAAACAAATAATTATGTTGAAAACTCTTGCATAACTCACACAGTTGTATTTTAGCTTTACATAGAGATAATAGGTGGTTCTTATAAAAACATCGGTAACATCTTCCTTCTTTTTTTAACTTATAACGCTTTTGTTCATCTGTCATTTCCTTACATTTTAAACTATTATGATTCGAATTACAGAATACACAAACATTTTTTACGACCGTGTTCAGCGCAACTGAAGTGGGAAAATTACCCTTTGTTCTGGTAGGAGCATTTTTTTCCCATCGAGATTTTTCTGGACTTTTTAAGGAATTTCCTGATATAACAGTTGCCGCTTCCCTTGAATCAATCTCAAATTTTATAAATTTCATTAATTCATTAACATCCCCCGGCTTTTCATTATCCTTTTTCCTTTGAAATTCAATTACCAAATTATGAGGTAATTGCCTTAAAATGATAGGGATTAGTAAATACCCAAAATTGTCCGTAGCTACTCCTATCGCCTGCAAATTTCTAATGCTTATTTCGCATTCATCATACAAATCTCTCAACATTTTCGTATTCGAGCATGACCTGATCGGTTCGATTTCTAATAATTTATTTATAAAACCGCTAATTAAAATTTCCGTTTTACCATATCTTTTTTCTAATAAATCTAGCGAGTGATCGTAATTACTTTCTGTTAGGGCTAATCCAGATACCGTTTTATAGGCTTCACCAGACAAAAATGATTTCAAATATATTAATTTTTCTATTTTTGTCAAATTATCATTAACATCAATAGTATTTTTAAAACTATTGATAAATTCAAGAAATGTATTAGGATCGCCTTTAAAATTCGGAATATTTAATTTTGGTAAATTTACAGTAGGCAATCGTGTACTAACATAAGGAACCGTACTAGCGTTTGACAACGAACTAGCATTTCTCGATTCAACATCATTTTTAAATTTCTTCAAATTTGTTTTTATTTTAAATTTCGTTTCATTAATAGTATCATTATAATCGATACTATTTTGAACTTCCGTTTCTAAATTCGTATCATCCGTGATCAATTCTTCGATTTTCAAATTAATTTCCTTTAATTCTAATTGTTTTTCCTCCAAATTTATCAAAAATTCCGAAAGCTTATCAATATGATCTTTATTTTCAAAATCAATATCTTCAATAAACGACTCGACCTTTGTTATAAATTTAGTTACAGTCGTTTTCATAACTTTACGCTTAGCCTTTAATTTTTCAAGATTCATGCTTAGAAATAAAAATTACAGTACCTTTTTTCTGCCGAGATTTCGAGCTTCTTTTCGGTAATCTTGAAAACACACTTCTGGATCGGGAATCTATGTTTAATCCATATTAGCTTTGATATTAATGTTCCATTTGCCGGGTATCGGCGCCAGTAATGACACTGCTCATTTCTAGAGAACAGTTTTTAATCCTAGAAGACTCGAGTTATATAAGTTCGTGTTTCTTTCTTTAAATAATATTCGATCCACTTGACATTTTTTCTTTTATTTCACACCACACACACATATAGTTGAACAGACACTAACATATACTATTTACATAAAAAAAGATACATATTTTTTACGGGGAAGTAAAATATTCTTCCTCGCATCGAGAATTCGAACAACTTCTACCTTTTTAAACAAAACATTGCGCCACAGGTCGCTTTCCCTTCGGCGACTGCACGGCGCCTTCGGGTTGCTTCACACGTGATTTGCAACAAAATTATTTATTGCTACTAAAGATTTATAATAAGGATAGAACAAATATTTAATTTAAACCATTTTAAATACTTTAAATTTTCTATGCAAAAAGAAAGGAATGGGTGATAATTAGGGATGGGACAAATATTCGGCCACTATTCGGTATTCGGCCTATTCGGCCCTTTTGCCGAATATTCGGTTGGCCGAATATTGAAGGCTTGTTGACCGAATACTTCGGCCGAATACCTGTAGCCGAATATTTAGAGATATCTTGCCGAATATTGCTAAAATCTTGCCGAATAGTGAAAGATGTCTTGCCAAATAAATTTTGGATTTAAAGAATTTCATTCTTGCATTTTTTTTTTTTTTCTAATCCAAATTGGCTACTTCATTTATGAAGTCATTCTCACTCTTACTTACAAAATATAGAGTTATTCAGATACTAAAAAATATACAGCCTTTCTGTATTTCCTATAAAAGTTAGTGATATTCTAGAAAATGCTGCCCATGTTGGAGATTTAATTGTACGGGAAATGTCATCATTAGAGAATGATATATTACAATTCAAAATATAAAAATACTGCCTTATTCTAAAACGCTCGAATATTTATTAATGTCTGCAAATTCCATGCACATATAAAAAAGGCTCTTATGAAATTCATAACTTATTTTCTATAAAGTAAGAAATGAAAAAATTTATTTACTAGGTGTGTTAATGAAGATTCATTTTCAAAATTAAATATATCACCATTCCAAATACAACGGTACATCTGAAAGCAGAACTGGTGTCAAACTCGATACACATTAGATGACACAACTTGCTTTATGAAGATGGTTTTATAAATATTTTAATATAAATTCTAAATACTCAACAAAATATTTTTTTCATTCTATAGTTTTCCCTTTTAAATAATTATTTGCATAATTACTGACTTAAATATGTAACATTATTATGTATATATTTTTAATTTAATCTTCCTTCCTTCATGTTGTTATCAATTTCTGTTTATCCTTTTAATGCTTGTTGAATAAGTGGAATATTGAAGTTGAATATTGTATGTGCCGATTCAAATGTCAAAGATTTTGTTAACATATGCATTCTACTTTAAGCATAACCTTTTGCTTTAACGTAATTTGTAATTTAAAGCTTGGCATCTGATTTCAGAACAGTCTCATTCTTACAAATTTGCTTATCACTAGGGACACAAACTCTAAATGATCAAATTTATTTCATTAAAGGTTATTTCAGAAAATATGTCCTTGTGAGTTCTGAGAGAGAGAGAGATTAAGAATATTATTGATTTTGGATACAAGAAGTATCAATTGATAGTAAAAGTGAAGTACATTCTTCATATTTTAATGGAAATATTTTCCCATTTTGACTTACTGAAAATCAATTTGATGTACATTAGAATAAAGGATATAATGCAATTTCATAATTTTTTGTGTTAAAATAAGTTTTTCAAATTTAAAAATACATTTAAAAGCACATTTAAGAGTAATAATTATTAATGAGCTCCTATTTTTTTAATTATATATAATAAAAATTACTTTTCTTTATTGGAAAAAAAATTTTACTATTCGGCCGGCCGAATATTCGGTATTCGGCCTAAAATTTGGCCGAATATTCGGTATTCGGCTATTCGGCCAAATCACTATTCGTCCCATCCCTAGTGATAATGGAGAAGAAAGAGAAGCAGAAATATTTTTGGAAAGAAAAAGTGTTTTTCTAATGACTTATTTAGTTATCTCACTAAAAATTAACAGACAGAAAGAAAACAAAAAGATTTAAACTAAACTTTGTGTGCTTGGTAAGAAGGGTAGAGAGGAAGAGCAAAATTATAATGATTGGGAAAAGGAGGGGGGACATCAATTTCGGTTGAGAGGGAAAAGAATATGATTGATTGTTTATTGCTATAACAAAGTTTGACAAATAAAGGATATTTTTTTTTTTTTTTTTTTTTTTTTTTTATCAAAGTGTTTTTAAACTTTGGTTACTGTAAGGGAGAAGGGAGGGGGGGGGGACAACAAGCAAAAGTAAAGTTTCAGGAAAAGGGAATTATGATGATATTTCAATGAAATGAATGTAATGAAATGAATGTAATGAAATGAATTGTCAATGAAACTTATAATTAATTAATTTATTGCTACTATAAAGTAATAAATAGAACTAAAAAAAAAAAAAAAATAGAGTTTAAAGATTTAGAACTTTGATATGGTGGGTGTGAAGGGGAAGGGGGAGATTTGGATTTTTTTTTTAAATCAGAAGAAATACAGAAGAGTTTCAACTGTGATTCCTGATTAAGAAATAATACAAGAGTAAAATTAAGAATTTTTTGTGGATTTAGCACAATAATAAACACTAATTTCTGTAAAGTTCTTTTTTCAGTTATTTATGATGTCATTTTGTTTGTTTAAAATCAACGAATGAGTATTTGTAATATTATTTTAGCTTCAGAAATGAAGAGGTTAAGGACTTTCGAAAACTGTGTGAACTCTGCAGTAAATTACTCCAATTGCAATGCAACAGGATGCAATAAATATATAGTACACTAGTGTTGCAAATGTTTCACATACTTTTAAAAAATGATTAAAAGGAAAATTTTATTAAGGACAAATGTTTTAGTAAAAAATAATAAATTTCACAACATTTTATTTAAAAAAAATGATAATTATTTAACATTCTCACTGCCATGAACTGGTATATCTGTTCATTAAGCTGCAGGTTTCACTGTGATAGTAGTATTATTTAAATTAATATAATTCTACAAATACAATCAAGTTTTAAGAAATTAAATAATGAAATAGCTTTGATTGTATTGAAGAAAGAAAATAAATTTCATAAGAGAAACTAACTTTTATTTCTTATTAAAATATATATCTTTAGAATTTGTTTAGTAATCTTTTAATTCTGAAATACTTCTGGGACATTTGGGAGAAGATATTAAAAACATCAGCACATAAATATGCATATAAAAATGAAAAAATGTATTCATGAAAAATTATAAACTGTTAAATATTATTCTTATGCAAGAATTTTGAAAGAGAAAACCCAAGATTTTTTCCTATAACATTATGCAGTATTATATATATATTTTTTTAAACTAAATCTTACCTCTTCAACTGTTTTGAAATCACTTAATACATCAATGAAAGATTCTTTTTCTTTTGAGTTTACCATTAATACATATAAAGAATCATTGACTCTTGCACGGCCTTTGGACTGTACATAAGCTCGATAATTTTCAGGAGGGTCAAAGCGAATAACTAAGTTGCATTTTGGTATATCCATGCCTTCTTCTACTACTGAAGTAGCCACAACAAGATTATACACTTTAGTTCTAAATTTTTGAAGAACTTCTTCTTGTTTTTGAAAACTCATTAAAATAGATTTTGACCCACTAGTTGTTTTTCCGTGCCCAATTATGTAACTAGGAGATAAAAAATTAAAGTCAGGGTGTATTTCCTTTAGTCTGCTTAGCCATTCACTTAAAAGGTATGCAATGATGCGTTGTTGAACAAAAATTAAGCCACAAAGAGCTTTTCCCTCATCACACAAAGTGGAATACTTTGCTTTTTTTTCATTTCTATTTATTTTTGAGCAAATGTTACTGCTGTCCTGTGTATTATCAGTTGCAATATCTGGCTCAGCATTATTGTTGTTTTCATTTCCTTTAGATGCAAGAGAATTATTATTTATATTTGTACTATTTTGTGCATTATTTGCTTCACTATCAATGGAAGGAGTAGAAAATGGCTTATATGTTTCTAAAATTTTGAGCAATTCTTTCAATTTAGGAGGTGCATTATTAATTAATGAATTTAACAAATCTTGTCCATTTAATATACTTTGACACTGCTTTTCAATCATGAGCAATACAGTTCTAGCTAGAACAAGGAACTGGATATGAGGAGTAGAAAATAAAGTTTGAAGGATTGCATTTATTTCTTCAATAAATAACTGAGTAGCTGTTAAAGTGCACCAAGGTCCCAAACTAACAACTACATGAGCTAATTCAATTAAATAGCGCCGAGGTTGCCTACAAGGATGAGAGAGGTAGTCAAAGGTCTCATAACTTATATTTACATTATCAAGAAAACACACAGCATTATTAATATTAGACATAATAGAAATAACACTCAACTCATTTTCAATGAAAGAAGAATATTCAACTAAATATTCTTTTGGTTTAGAACCATATTTACTTAGAGAAGTCAATTCACTAGCAGTTATAACAGCTGATTTCAAATTTCTTTCTAAACATAATATTTCTTTTTCTATTTTAGATGGCTGGCATTTACTGTTTATTAGTGATGCACTAAGTCCTAGAATTTGAGGCTGGCATTCAGGTTTGCATACATCAAAACATTTCATTATTTCACAATATGCATGGTTTTTAACTGCTCTATGACATTCATCAAAAATAATCAAATTCAAAATAGAAAGAGGCATAAAACCATGATGAAGAACCATTTTTAAAATATCAGGAGTCATTATAAGAACTTGATGGTTTTCTATTTCTTTTAGCCATTCTTCTTTAGTCCAATTCTCGATTTCCTTACCACAATACAGTCCAACAATCAAATCTGTACAATCTGAAACAACCTTTGCTTGTTGACGAACTAATGGAACTAAAAGAGAAAGAAAAAAAAAATAATAAACAGGAATAAAGACAAGATTTTAAAATTTAGCTCATAAAAAATAAGTGCACTAATCTTAAAAAGTAATTATTAAAATGTACTCTAAATAGTTTGAAATAATAACAAAATAAGCAGATGAAATAGTACACTTTTTAAGAAATGATTTTGCTTGTTTACTTGAAGTAGGTATGGATGATCTAGCAGATACCCAACAATTTAACACACTAGGTAACAAAGCTCTAATTGCATTTACTTTTTTTCCTCCTCACTCTCAAAAGTTTTGAAATCAATTCATAAGCAATATATTTCATGTGGAAACAAACATTATGGGCTATCTTATAAATTAATATATTTCTATTAGTTTTAAAGCATGTCCTTCTATAGTAAAAAAAAAACTAGCCTTAAAAGGAATGACTCCTGGAATGATGCTGATGTGGAAGATTTCCGGAACTAACGAATCCGGGTAGACCACTCCTTCCATGAGTCGGATAGACCAATCAGGAAAGGGCTCAGTCTATGCATCGCGAAGCATTTCCAACCGGGATTGCAAAGCAATATCGCAGCAGAGTGTTACATGCTTGCCCGCTTAATCGAGTATTACAGAAATACTACATCTATGTGCTTGCCCGCTTAATAGAATATTGCTGAAATACTTCATTTATATGATTGCCCGCTTAATAGAATATTACCGAAATACGACATTTATATCCTGGCCCGCTTAATCGAATATTACCGAAATACGACATTTATATGCTTGCCCGCTTAATCGAATATTATCGAAATACGACATTTATATGCTTGCCCGCTTAATCGAGTATTACAGAAATACTACATTTATGTGCTTGCCCGCTTAATCAAATATTGCTGAAATACTTCATTTATATGCTTGTCCGTTTAATAGATTATTACCGAAATACGACATTTATATGCTTG
Source organism: Maratus speculifer (assembly GCA_964019185.1). Taxonomy (NCBI): domain Eukaryota; kingdom Metazoa; phylum Arthropoda; class Arachnida; order Araneae; family Salticidae; genus Maratus; species Maratus speculifer. Next base: position 90,238,825 of record OZ025296.1, read on the forward strand.
CCCGCTTAATAGAATATTACTGAAATACGACATTTATATGCTTGCCCGCTTAATAGAATCTTAGCGAAATACGACATTTATATGCTTGCCCGCTTAATAGAATATTACCGAAATACGACATTTATATGCTTGCCCACTTAATCGAGTATTACAGAAATACTACATTTATATGCTTGCCCGCTTAATAGAATCTTACCGAAATACGACATTTATATTCTTGCCCGCTTAATCGAATATTACCCAAATACGACATTTATATGCTTGCCCACTTAATGGAATATTACTGAAATACGATATTTATATGCTTGAATGCTTAATCGAGTATTACAGAAATACTACATTTATGTGCTTGCCCGCTTAATAGAATATTGCTGAAATACGACATTTATATGCTTGCCCGCTTAATAGAATATAACCGAAATACGACATTTATATGCTTGCCCGCTTAATCGAATATTACCGAAATACGACATTTATATGCATGCCCGCTTAATAGAATATTACCGAAATACGACATTTAAATGCTTGTCCGCTTAATAGAATCTTAGCGAAATACGACATTTATATGCTTGCCCGCTTAATAGAATCTTAGCGAAATACGACATTTATATGCTTGCCCGCTTAATAGAATATTACCGAAATACGACATTTATATGCTTGTCCGCTTAATCGAATAATACCGAAATACGACATCTATATGCTTGCCCGCTTAATCGAATATTACCGAAATACGACATTTATATGCTTGCCCGCTTAATCGAATATTACCGAAATACGACATTTATATGCTTGCCCGCTTATTCGAGTATTACAGAAATACTACATTTATGTGCTTGCCCGCTTAATAGAATATTGCTGAAATACGACATTTATATGCTTACCCGCTTAATCGAATATTACCGAAATACGACATTTATATGCTTGCCCGCTTAATCGAATATTACTGAAATACGACATTTATATGCTTGCCCGCTTAATAGAATATTACCGAAATAAGACATTTATATGCTTGCCTGCTTAATCGAATATTACCGAAATACGACATTTATATGCTTGCCCACTTAATCGAGTATTACAGAAATACTACATTTATGTCCTAGCCCGCTTAATAGAATATTACCGAAATACGACATTTATATGCTTGCCCACTTAATCGAGTATTACAGAAATACTACATTTATGTGCTTGCCCGCTTAATAGAATATTGCGTAAATACGACATTTATATGCTTGCCCGCTTAAAAGAATATAACCGAAATACGACATTTATATGCTTGCCCGCTTAATCGAATATCACCGCAATACGGCATTTATATGCCTGCCCGCTTAATCGAATATTACCGAAATACGACACTTATATGCTTGCCCGCTTAATCGAATATTACCGAAGTACGACATTTATATGCTTGCCCGCTTAATAGAATTTAACCGAAATACAACATTTATATGCTTGCGCGCTTAATAGAATATTGCCGAAATATGACATTTATATGCTTGCCCACTTAATCGAGTATTACAGAAATACTAGATTTATGTGCTAGCCCGCTTAATAGAATATTACCGAAATACGACATTTATATGCTTGCCCGCTTAATCGAGTATTACAGAAATACAGTAGACTCCCTCAAATCCGCACAGCTTGGGACCAGAGGTTGTGCGGATTTTAGAATTTTGCGGATTTCTGGTCATTGCTTTGTTTACATTTTTTAAACAGTCATTTGAGTGCAATTAATAATGCAATTGGAACTATAATGAATGCTTACAATATAATAAAATATTAAAATTAGTAATAAACTAAAAAATAAAAAAATGGATAATTTTTAAAATGATTAAAGTACTAATAGCAAAGGTCAAGTTAAAAATCAATAGTGTATGATTACATATACATTATAAAGATTAAATGTATTTTTCTAAAATTATTCAACAAAACTTGCTTCATAAAAGTACATTACTAATTCACATCAAAGTCATAAAATAAGGATTTTTATTTTCAAGTTTAGCCAGGCTAATAACCAAAAAATCTTGATTAATGCATAAATATATTTGATAAAAAGATTGTGATTACCAGTGATATCTGAATTATCTTGAATTTTTTCCAAAAAAATTTATTCTTCCTTTATGAAAGAAACACGAATAGAGTATTATTAAGAAAATTACAAATTAAAAAATATATGGAATTGATACAAAACTAAAAAAATGAAATTTTGCCCGAATATCCAAACTGAAAGTTTCATTGTTTACATCCATAAAATATGTGCGGATTTTAGAGAGTCGCGGATTTCTGGTTTGCGGATTTGAGGGAGTCTACTGTACTACATTTATGTGCTTGCCCGCTTAATAGAATATTGCTGAAATACGGCATTTATATGCTTGCCCGCTTGATGGAATATAACCGAAATACGACATTTATATGCTTGCCCGCTTAATCGAATATTACCGAAATACGACATGTATATGCTTGCCCGCGTAATAGAATATTACCGAAATACGACATTTATATGCTTGCTCGCTTAATAGAATCTTACCGAAATACGACATTTATATGCTTGCCCGCTTAATTGAATATTACCGAAATACGACATTTATATGCTTGCCCGCTTAATAGAATATTACCGAAATACGACATTTATATGCTTGCCCGCTTAATAGAATATTACCGAAATACGACATTTTTATGCTTGCCCGCTTAATAGAATATTACCGAAATACGACATTTATATGCTTGCCCGCTTAATAGAATCTTAGCGAAATACGACATTTATATGCTTGCCCGCTTAATAGAATCTTAGCGAAATACGACATTTATATGCTTGCCCGCTAAATAGAATATTACCGAAATGCGACATTTATGTGCTAGCCCGCTTAATAGAATATTACCGAAATACGACATTTATGTGCTTGCCCGCTTAATATAATATTGCCGAAATACGACATTTATGTGCTTGCCCGCTTAATCGAGTACTACAGAAATACTACATTTATGTGCTTGCCCGCTTAATAGAATATCACCGAAATACGGCATTTATATGCTTGCCCGCTTAATAGAATATTATCGAAATACGACATTTATATGCTTGCCCGCTTAATAGAATCTTAGCGAAATACGACATTTATATGCTTGCTCGCCTCATAGAATCTTAGCGAAATACGACATTTATGTGCTTGCCCGCTTATTAGAATATTACCGAAATACGACATTTATGTGCTAGCCCGCTTAATCGAGTATTACAGAAATACTACGTTTATGTGCTAGCCCGCTTAATAGAATATTACCGAAATACGACATTTATGTGCTTGCCCGCTTAATCGAGTATTGCAGAAATACTACATTTATATGCTTGCCCGCTTAATCGAATATTACCGAAATACGACATTTATATGCTTGCCCGCTTAATCGAATGTTATTGAAATACTATATTTATATGCACCTGTTTACTCGAATATTACTGAAACGTTACACTTATATGCTTACCCGTTTAATCGAATACTATTGAAATACGAATGCACTCGTTTATTTTCCTTCTATAGTAAAAAAAAAACTATACTTAAACAAAGCTCAAGAAATAACTCGTGGAATGATGCTGATGTGTAAGATTTCCGGAAATAACGCGTCCGGGTGGACCACATCTTCCATGATTCGAATAGACCAATCAAGAAACATTCCAAAATTGTGTGTATGGAAAATAAGGTATCGCGAAGCGATTCCATGGGGTATTGGCGAGCGCAGCAAGCAGGGGTAGCCTACAACTTGGAATCGAGAAGCCTACAACTTGGTCGCGAAGCCTACAACTTGGAACCGCGGGGGGTTGGCGAGCGTAGCGAGCAGGGGGGCTGAGCCCCCCTAGTATAAAACAAAAATTTTAATTACAACATATTCAAAACTCACTATAAATAGAATTATTTAAAGTTCAGCTAGATGCACTTCTACTGAATGTTCCTACAATGGAAGTTTTAGAAAAATTTGTAAGAACATTTCAACTATTCTGCTTTGGACCACACTGCAGTGAAGAGAAGAGCCACTGTCACTTTTTTCTCAATAACTACATCATTACTTATATGATGTTATCAAAGAAAAGTTCCAATTTCTAGCTGATTTTGTGATGATTTGACTGTTAACTATAGTATTAATGATTGTATTTAAAACCTTCTTTACATTAATTTTTAAGAAAAGCAGAAAATTTCAATATCATTTAAAAGCCACTGTGTAATATCTCTATTCTGTGAAAAAATCCCTGCTAGCTCAGCCTACAAGCAAAGATAGATTTCAAAGCTAGGTATAAATTTCCCCAACAGAAACTAAATCAAAATTAGAGATAAACTCAGTTTCATCACTAAAATGATCTCTAGGGACTTAAACCTTTTGTGAAAATTCTAATATACACACACACATATATATATATATATATATGGAATGGAATAACTTTAAAAATGGCAAAAACAAAATCAGAGAACTTTAAAATGTTAAAATAAGCTAATTATTCTATGGTCTGGTTTTTATCATGTTTCAATACGTTTTTACAAACTCACATGATGTCATATATTTACTGCTTTCATCCATTATATTTCCAATATGACTTGATATTTACTTTTTCTAAAATATACATCAAGCTATTTATTTCTTTTTCTATTTTTATGTGGAAATCTTGATATAGAAAAATTATGATGTAATATTCCATTTTTCTTAAATTTGTCAAATTATTTTTTTCTTATTTTTCACTCGCAAATCTTGCAATAATAAATTGTTCTAATAAGAATTGTGTGTTTTTCTTTTAATTGTTGGCAACTGTTAAAATGAAAAATTTTATTTTTTCCTGTTATTGTTTCATAAGAGCTGGTTTTATCCAGCCATGGTCCAGCCAATTTGTCCAGCCATTTTGTACGGCCATGTTAAGGCCGTATACAATTTTTTGAACCCTCCTATTTTCACTCCTTTGGAGCACTGATTTTATCCATTTGCAATCTCTGCCAAGATATTAACCATCTCAACATGGCAAGTTTGAAGACGATTTGTGCATAATTGTAACTTTTATCGTGTGGACAAAATTTAGTACATATATATAAACTTTTTAGATGTGGGTGATTTTGAGCTCCTGGGGTCATACAATCAAAAGTTATAAAGAAATTTTTCAAAAGTCGTACCATGGTAATGACTGCAATTGGTAGTTTTTTTTTTTTTTTTTTTTTTTTTTTTTTTTTTTTTTTTTTTTTTAAACAAAATCTAGCTGAAAAAGTAACTAATGCTGCAACTGTGGATGCTATAACTGAATTTATTGTGACCTTTACAATTTCTCGGTTGATAATTATATATATATATACACTATATTGCCATTGATTATGGGACACTTGCGATTTTAGACATTTTACTAAATATCTAGAAAAATACATGAGGAATCATCTCGAAACTCTTAGTGTATAAATATAATAGTATACGTCATACATCTCCGTGAAGAATTTTTACCGAAACTCCATAGGGGACCGTCAACAAATTAAAAAAGAATGAATATCTTTTGAATAACCCTGTCAAAACTAATGTAGCAAAAGCGCTCAAACTCTAGATTATGATTGAATGCCTTATTGCAATACACTGTGTTCATTTTTATGCAAATAGAATGCATACTCGCAGAGTAATTAAGGTTTTTATAAAAATGGTCCCAAATTTTTCCAAGTTTTTTCCTTATAATTTTCAGAGTTCTTAATAAAAAATAATATTTTTTTCAGAAAATATGACAAACAACATTGCACACAGTACCCTGTAATCAGAATTAAAAAATAATAAAAATTGTATGAAAAATGAGTAGGTTTACTAAATAATTTTTTACTGCGCATGCGTCAAAGATATCAAAATTTCATTTGCATATTATGTTAGCTAAATGTATAGAGCAACTTTTGTAAAAGTCTCAAAATCATAGCTTGAAAATTCTGAAAGTAATCATTTATAGAAAAAGGACAAAATCCGTTGTTTCCAAAATGAAGCAAAAAAATGAGGGATTTTATCCAAAAGTAATCGTAACATCCCATATTGTGTATTCTATATTGACACTAATCAATGAATATATGGATACAACCCCTCTTGTTTTTCCTTCATTTTGAGAATAACGGATTTTCAACTTATTCAATTGACGATTTTTTTCAGAATTTTTAAGTTATGATTTTGTGACTTTCACAAAAGTTGCTCTATACATTTAGCTAACATAATATGCAAATGAAATTTTGATATCGTTGACGCATGCGCAGTAAAAAATTATTTAGTAAACCAACTCATTTTGTATACAATTTTCATTATTTTTTAATTCTGATTACAGGGTACTGTGTGCAATGTTGTTTGTCATATTTTCTGAAAAAAATATTATTTTATATTAAGAACTCTGAAAATTATAAGGAAAAAACTTGGAAAAATTTGGGACCATTTTTATAAAAACCTTAATTACTCTGCGAGTATGCATGCTATTTGCATAAAAATGAACAAGGCGTATTACAATAAGGCATTCAATCATAATCTAGAGTTTGAGCGCCTTTGCTACATTAGTTTTGACAGGGTTATTCAAAAGATATTCATACTTTTTTAATTTGTTGACGGTCCCCTGTGAAGTTTCGGGAAAATATCTTCACGGAGATGTATGACGTATACTATTATATTTATACACTAAGAGTTTTGAGATGATTCCTCATGTATTTTTCTAGATATTTAACAAAATGTCTAAATTCGCAAGTGTCCAATAATCAATGGCAATATAGTGTATATATATATATTTTGCAAATAAAAATAGGAAAACAGGTGATTTTGTAGGGAGCTGCATGTAAAAAATTCTGAAGTAAAGTTTTAAATTGAAGAATCGTAGTGACCTTTTTTTTTTTACTTAAGGTTAAGGCTGTTTTAAATCCAAATGGTCAACTTTATGACATGAATTTTAATTTATTCTTGTTTGGATATGCATGAAATTAGCAGGTATTGTTATTCAAAAATTATCTAATCTTACTTATTTTCTTTTTTTTTTCTTTTTTTTTTTCGGGGGGGGGGGGGGGGCAAAGAAATAGATCTTTCAGAAAATAGTGTCACAAAGAGTGTTTTGAACTGAATTTCTGCATGAAAAAAGAATAAGCACCGAAGCAGGTGTGAAAACTTGTTTATCATGTGATTAAATCACTTATAACTCAATAGTTAATTTATAGATAAAAAAATCAAAATCACAATTCAATTCCAAATGGCTTCCATAATCAAGCCTTCTAATTTTATACCTTTCTGTTAAAAATGAATTTGTAAATGTATCAAAACACTTTGTGCTTGTTGAGCAGAGTAGTTGAGAATAGCCTTAATAATCATATACAAGCGTCATTTCAAATGCATTATTGATCTCAATTGCAGAAAAAATTGTTAACAATCATAAAAGCAGTAAATGCTACACCATAGCAAACAAGTTGCTGAAGATTACCATTAGTCATGATGGCATATGTAATCTTCTATCCTATCAAAAACATTAATGTGAAAGAATGCCAAGTTGTTAATGGTTTTGCTAATAAAAGGAGTGAGATCTAACTGGAAACCAAGTTCTTTCGAAGCTCCTTAAATCATAGCTCCTGTCATGCACAATGTTCTTCGATTGCTTAAAATGATTTGTTATGTTACTTTCTATTCAATGGAGCTACTTGGCAAGTTTTCTCTTTTCAAATTTCTCTATTTAGTTGATCATAACTTAAAGTTAATCACTTCCTTAACTTATCAATATCTTAACTTCGATATACTTAATTCGAATACTTGATTGATTAGATCTTTGCCAATGATATACTAGACTAAATTGTACTCAGACTCAAAGATAAAAGTTGATGGCTGAAAAGTTGCCAAGTCGCTCCATTGAATAGCAAGTAACATAGCAAATTATTTTAAGTAATCGAAGAACATTAAGCATGACAGGAGCTATGATTTAAGGAGCTTCAAAAGAACTTGGTTTCTAGTTAGATCTCACTTCTTTTATTAGCAAAACCATTAACGAACTTGGCATTCTTTCACATTTATGTTTTTGATGAGATATCATTATTTTTTGTCAAATAAGCAGAGTTGGCATGATTTAAATCATTTTTTTTATGTTGGAAATTAGTCAACAGAGAAATAAGAAATAGGTATAAATGAGTAGCAGGTGTTGGCCAACATGGCTAAAATGCTAAATGAATTAGAAGAGAAAGATTTAAATAATATAATTATGTATGGGTGTCCTGCTCATGTTCTAAATTTGTCGGCAAAAGATTTACAGTCGAACCCCGTTATAATGAACTTCAAGGGACCAAAGTTTTTGTTCACTATATCCGGTCGTTCACTATATCTGAACGGTTAAATGTTAGAGTTTACAAAATACATATATAATCAGAGTTTCCCCCAGAGGATTTCAGGAGGGCGCTCCGCCCTTCTTGCTCTTTAATTAAAAAACTAGCACCCCTCTTGCCCCTCATCCAAAAACTAGCACCCCTCTTGTCGCTCATTCAAAAAAATAGCGCCCTTCTTGCCCCACATTTAAAAAAATGCAGCTTTTCAGTGATGATGAGGGTGTGCTATAACGTGTAAATTACGCAAATAATCGGCAATTGAACACAAAAAATAGCACTTACACGTCCCACAGAATGAGTGATCTTGTCAAAAAAAATCGCAAAAAACGGCAAATTTCGTTAAAGAATCACAAAAAAATAACTAATTTCTGGCAAGTTTTGCAAAAAATGGCTAATTTCATCACAAAATCCCGAAAAAGCGGCACATTTCCTCTAAAGACCGTGAAAAAACCCGACAAATTTTGTCCAAAAATCGTGATAAATCAAAAAATTTTGTCAACCAATTCACGAAAAACAAAAAATTTTGTAAAAAAAAAAAAAAAAAAAAAAAAAAAAAAAAGGCAAATTTCGTCCAAAAACGCAATAAAACAGAAAATTCTGTCAAAAAATTCACAAAAAAAATGCAAAATATCCCGGAAAAACGGAAGATTTTGTCAAATGATCAAAAAAAAAAAAAAAAAAAAATGCTAATTTTGTTAAAGGGGCACAAAAAAAAGGTTAATGTCAGAAGTGAATTTTTCTGTTCCAAAAACTTATTTTCCTGCTTCAAAATTTGCTCCAAACTGCTTATTGCTCCAAAAGCTGAATTTTCTGATTCACAATCATTTTCATGTGAAGAGAAAATTGCATCCGGGGCATAATTAGAATTTGTCCCCTTCCTCCCCATCACAGTTCTGTTCACAATCCATTTTTAACTGTCCAAATCATTCTAAATGTGACTCCTCAAAGCATCCATTCATTAAACTAAAAGAACGCTTTATTCAACAAAAGTATTCTTTTTTTCTTTAATAAATCCGTCTTGCCTTTTTTTAAAAAAAAAAGAAATGCGAACAAGATTCCACTCCCGTTACTAACTATGTGCTTTTTCTTCACGATCCTTTTTTTAAAAATTTGTATATTTTCGTGTTTAAACGTGATAAAATTGGCAGTTTTTCAAGATCTTTTGAAGAAATTTGCCATTTTGTGTCATCTTTTAACAAAATTTGACTTTTTTTTTTACAATCTTTTTAAGAAATTTGTTGCTTTTTTTTTTTTTTTTTTTTTTTTTTAGCAAAATCTATTTTTTTCATGATTTGATAACAAAACCTTCTGCTTTTTGCTATCTTTTATGAAAATTTTTCCCGATCTTTTAACAATATATTCCGTCTTTTCTGGATCTTTTAACAAAATTTACTTTTTTTTCATTTTTTCAATTTTTTGACGAGATTTTTGAATTTTTTTCTGGATTTTTTGACGAAATTTCTGTATTTCCACGATTTTTTGAACAGCTAGATTCAATTTTATAAAAGTGCCCTTATAAGTAAAAAAAAAAAGTGCCCTGAAGAATGTAAAAAGTGCCCTTTTCAGAACAGTAGCGCCCTGCCCCTTTTTAAACCTGGGGTAAACTCTGTATAATTATCTAATACATATATGTTCAATAATGATGTACAAGAAAAAAAAAAACATAAATTCTATTAGATATGATCAATAATGAATTGAATTGACGAAAATTGATTACATTAAAATGACACAATACTAAATAAATTAACTAAAAAGGAAGATAAATAGAAATACAGTAAAGAGCCGATTATCTATACATTCAAGACCAACCTTAGTTCGGATAAATGAGCAAACAATTTAAGGAATGATCCTGACTACACTAAAATCTTTACTCGTTATCCAAGCTTAGGATGGCTAATTATTGGCATGTTAAAAATCGTTTTATTTTATTTTTTTTTAATTTACTTTCTTATCATTTAAAGTTTCCTTTTTTTCATCATCTTGTGAACTCCAGACAGTATAATTTAAAGAAAAAAGCTTTTGATTATTGATTGCTTCAGAGAAGACGTTCTTTTCAATGCTGCAATATCTCGAATTATTCTTAAATACATTAGTTAAATAAGTTAGCTTAAATGGTTACTGAACTGCTATGACAGAAATAATGGAAAATAACTGACGGGCAGGGTTGGTATAAAAACCGGTTTTTTTGAAAAAAACCAAAAAACCGGGTTTTTTTGGTTTAAACCAGGTTTTTTTGGTTTAAACCAGGTTTTTTTCAAATCATTATTTAAATAGCATTTGCAAGAAAAATAACTTGAGTTTTAGAAAGTCGTGAGGATTTTTTATAATTAATAGTTAATGAATGTTAAACATTCACATTAGTATTTATTTTTTTTGATAATTAAATAACTAAAGCATAAAAATTTATAATTAAATCTTATAAGTTTTAATCTTATAAGTTTAGGTTTCTATAGGGAAATATTCATTGTGTGAAAAAAAAAAAAAAAACTTAATTTATTAGTATACTTATATAAACCTTTTAGATAATAATTTAAGAAATAATTATATGCAGGTTGATAATAAAGAACATAGCAAACAAATATATTTTACTAAATTAACAGAAAAAAGCTGAAATAGAAAACATTTTCTTGTGCATAATTTAGAAATTATTTACAGTATTAACATCAACAAAGGATTATTAATCTCTTACTACATATATTTACTTAAAAAATATCAATATGCATTTTATTAATGCTAAAAAATACATGTGTATTGACTTACTTGATACATCAACGAATGTAATGCTTACACAAATTGAGACATAGGCTTAGAAAAATTATTATTATTATTATTATTTAAATACAAACTTTATTTTTTCTGTTTCTTTGTTCTTCAAAAGGTGAAGATTTAGCATTAAATTTTATTATTTGTGCAAGCATCGAGTTACATGGATATTTTTGTTTTGTAAAATTTAATGTATCCTTTTTTTCTTGTTCACATAGTTCACTTTGACTGTATTGTGGTTCAAGAATGTATACCTAAAAAGGCATGGGTGTTAGGGCTATTTTATACCTGAACTAAAAAACTATGAGACTTCTTTATTTACATTTTTTTTTTCTCTTAATATTTTTTGAAGACCTGTCCAATTATAAACTGCAATAGTAATGGAACTTATTACTTTAGATATTTTCCAGGGCAATTGCAATAGAATTTAACAGTTTAAACATATCTTCAACATTTCTCTTAAAATAAAAATTAGACAGATACGAGCTTTTGAATATTTTTATCAATAACATTCCTATTTTCTACACAAATTTTAAGTAAAGTGGGGCAATTTTTAAGGTAAACATCTAAAGCATCTGAAAATGAATCACACCTAGTATTAAAAGGAAGAGATAATTTGACAGCATTTACATTGCATGGAATTTTTACATTTGTCTCTTAAACATGTTTTTGATGTATTTCTTATTCCCTCAAATGAAAATCAGATTATATTTTCCTTTCTTCTAGTTTTAGACATTCTTTTATTTCAATATATATAAGTAGCTTTCTTAAAATAAAACACAATACAAAGTAACTAGAAACAGAAAAAAATAATGTAAAAACTGCAAATCCAATCTAAGAAAAACCAAAGCTTACTAAAACCAATAGCTATGGAACAGAGAAAATTCATAGCCAATCATTCATTAGCATACAGAACAAGCGTAACCAATGGAAAGAATGACTTATGATTATGTCATTATTGAATATTGATGCTTTGATACATGATGCAATCCTTAGTAAATCATAATCAAGCTATCTAAGCAGTAAAATTGCATTTTTGGCTGGCATACGCCATTTTTGCATTTTTTAAAAAAATAAAAGGTTTAAAAAATAATTAAAATTAACTACCTTTTTTTATCCTCCACAGTTCACTGTACAAAAATATTTTGCCATGTCAATTTATAGCTAGTAAGGAAAATTAGATTGATTAAAGATGTTTGTCACTTTAAAAATTTGTCTTTAGCTTTGCTTGTAGCTACTCCATAACTTTGATTTTGCACATTTTAATAGTGTGTAAAATAAATGAAAACATTAGGGAAAAGGGAAAAAAAACCAAATTAAAAAAAACCAGCATGGTTTTTTTAAAAAAACCACTTGGTTTAAACCATGGTTTAAACCATGGTTTAAACCAGCGTGGTTTAAACCAAACAACCCTGCTGACGGGTGAGTGTGATCACACCCATAGGCGTAACTAGCGGGGGGGCCGGGTGGGCCGGGCCCACCCCAGACAACCCACGGCCCCCCCTAGAATTTTAAACTCTTGTGGTAATCTTAGAACACGCAAAAATTTTATTTTTTCGAGAGATTACACATGTCTCAGAGTGGAATGCTAAACTGTCTATTTTTTGCATTTGTCTTAAGTCTATATTTTTCAGACTTAGTCTCTTTTCTCGATTTTTGACAATTATTTCTAACTTATCGATCACCCCCAACAGCGCATGGTAACAGTATCAGCTTTTAACGAAAGCCGGTCACTCCTTTTGAAAGAGGACTGCATTCATTTGTACGATTGGAAATCAGCCGAAGGCTAAAAGAAATGGTCATTTCCTGTCACTGTCTCAGGTTTTTCAATACTGCAACATTGGGGGGTCTTAATTATTTACATCTGTTTCTTGCTGTTTTTTTGGAAACGGGGCTGAACTCTCAAACTCCAGGAAAAACACAAAAACACATGCTCGCATGCTTCTGTTGTTAGTTGGCTGTAGTCATGAAGATAGAATAATAGAAGGAGAACCGAGAAGATAGGCTTTCCCCAACAGAACTTAGCCCCAAAGTATTTCCCGGTGCATGGCGTGGCGCTAGTGATGCTGCACTGACTTTCGATCACATGACTTGTTTGACTGGTCTCTCGACTAGTCTGCTAGCGGGACGTAGGGGGCGCTAGACTTCATCTGCTCCCAAACTGCCGGAAATGCCAGCCAAACTCGGAAAGACTTTAGGGACAAAAGTGGAAGCGCCGTCTTTGTTCTCCTTCTACTATATCTATCTTCATGGCTGTAGTGCTAAGGTTTTTTTTTCTTTTATTGTGCGTTTCGCTATGACTAATATTAAATCCTCTTCAGAGAAGAAAATTATAAAAAAGATGGATATATGAGATCATTTTTTTTAAATGATAACGATAAATTTTTTTTATTCAAGCTTTCACTAAATCCAGGTATGTTTGAAAAGTATATAATTCATTTATATTTAAGTTTCTCGAAAGATATTTACTTAAACGTTACAGTTTTCGTACATTATCCTTTTATTAAGTTTGTTCTCAAATCCAAAGGGACTATTTTCAAAGAATTTTTAAATGCGTTCGTAATTACTCGTATGTAAATACGTAGCACCTATAGTTGTCGTTCAGTCTGTTTGTCCGTCTGTCCATCCATCCGCATATAACAATGCAAAATCTACCCAATCGAATCAATTGAAATTTAAAATGCATAATTATTAAAATCCGATGCATAGATTAAATGGTAAATGGAAAAAAAGTGACACGGGAAAAAAGTTACCGGAAAAAAGTGACAAGGAAAAAAAGTTACCGGAAAAAAAGTGACAAGGAATTGATTTTGGGGATTTATTATTGATTTCGGGGATTCATTCGTTAAGTATGAAAGGGGGATCGGGGGGGGGACACACAAAATTTAGGTAAATGGGTTTTTCATGCTGAATTGTTTTGGTTCAATTATTGGATATACGTTCATCCTGAAAAGACGCTTGCCTGATTAGTTTTGGGAAGGGACGATTACCCCCCCATCCGTCCTCAATTAGATGAATGGGTTTTTACGCAGAATTATCCAACGTGTGTCAGATTTGCATATAGGATATTTTCGATAAGGCTTATGTATAGTATAAAATGCCTGAAGAGATTCTAGGAGTTTAAGGGTTAAGTATAGAGGGGGAACGGGGAATAACCTTTCTTAAATTAAATTAATGGCTTTTTACGCATAATTATCCGATTTGCTTAAAATTTTGGACATAAGTTCATTATGATAAGACTTATCTTAGATTAGTTATGGGTTCTTCTGCTTATTATAAAGGGGGGGGACGAGCAATTATCTCCCCCTCAAACTAGATAAATAGGCTTTTATGCAGAATTATCCCATGTATTTCAATTTTAAATATAGATTCTTTCTGGTAAGGTGAATTCCGGAATAGTTTTAAGGATTTAATGGCTAAGTATAAAGGGAAGATGGGGGAAATCCCTCTTAAATTAAATAAATGGCTTTTTATGCAGAATTATCCGATTTGCTTCGAATTTTGCACATGGGTTCATTATGATAAGACGTATTTCTGATTAGTTATGGGGTTCTATTGGTAATTAAAAAGGAGGGCGGGTGATTACCTTAAATTAGATTTAAAAAAAATTATGCACACTTATCCGATGTATTTCAAATTTTGGATATAGGATCTTTCTCATAAAGCGAATTCCTGAATAGTTTTAAGGGTTTAATGGCTATGTATAGAGGGGGAACGGGGGATAAACCCCCTTAAATTAAATAAATGGCTTTTTACGCAGAATCATCCGATTTGCTTCAAATTTTGGATGTATATTCATTATAAGAAGGCGTATCTCTGATTAATTATGGAGTTCTTTTGCTAATTAAATAGGGGAAGCAGGCGATTAATCCTCCACTCTTTAAATAAAATAATTTTTTTTTTTTTTTTTCACAACTATCCAACGTATTTTAAATTTTGGATATAGGTTCTTCCTGATAAAGTGAATCCCTGAATAGTTTTAAGGTTTTAATGGCTAAGTATAGTGCGATGAACGGGGGATAACCCACAATTAATCAGGGCTTCGCCTTATCATAATGAACGCACACTCAAAATTGAATGAAATCAGATAATTCTGCGTAAAAAGTCATTTATTAATTTAAGGGGGTATCGTCCGTTTCCCCACTGTTTACTTAACCATTAAACCTTTAAAATTATTCCGGGATTCATTTTATGAGAAAGAACATACATCCAAAGTATGAAATATATCGGATAAGTGAGCATAAAAAACAATTTATCTAATTTAAGGGGGGGGGGGGGGGAATCACCCGCCCCAATTTTTAATTGGCAAAATAACCCCATATGTAATCAGGGATACGTCTTATCATAATGAATCTATAATCCAAAATTTGAATCAAATCCGATAATTCTGCGTAAAAAGTAATTTAATTTAAGGTGGGTTATATTCTATTCCCCTTCTATACTTAGATATTAAATCCTTAAAACTATTCAGAGATCCACCTTATCAGAAAGAACCTATATTTAAAATTTGAAATGCATGGGATAAGTTTGCGTAAAAACCTATTTATCTAGTTTAAGGGGGAGATAATTGCTCGCCCCCCTTTATAATAAGCAGAAGAACCCCATAACTAATCAGAGATACGTCTTATCATAATGAATCTATGTCAAAAATTCTAAGCAAATCGGGTAATTATGCTTAAAAAGTTATTAATTTAATTTAAGAAAGATTATCTCCCGTTCCCCCTCTATACTTAACCATTAGAACTCCTAAATCTCTTCAGGCATTATATACTATATATAAACCTTATCGAAAATAATCTATATGCAAATTTGACAGACGTTGGACAATTCTGCATAAAAACCCATTTATCTAATTGAAGACGGATGGGGGGGGGGGGGGGGAGTAATCGTCCCTTCCCAAAACTAATCAGGCAAGCGTCTTTTCAGGATGAACGTATATCCAAAAATTGAACCAAAACAGTTAATTCAGCATGAAAAACCCATTTACCTAAACTATGAGACCCCCCCCCCCCCGATCCCCCTTTCATACTTCATGCTTCATGTGCAATTTCCAACTTGTTTTATTAATTCTTTTTAAAAAAACGCACGAAATAAGCAAATGGGTAAACGGAAAAAAAGTGACCGGAAAAAAGTAACAAACTGCAAAAGCGGAAAAAAAATGACTCGGAAAAAAAATTACCGGAAAAAAGTGACAAGGAATTGATTTTGGGGATTCATTAGTTAAGTATATAGAGGGGATGGGGGGGGGTGGGGAGGCTAATAATTTAGGTAAGTGTGTTTTTCATGCTGAATTAACTGCTTTGGTTCAATTTTTGGACATATGATTACCACCCCTCACCCCATCCGACCTAAATTATATAAATGGATTTTTAAGCAGAATTATACAACGTGTCTTTTTTTTTTTTTTTTTTTGATATAGGTTCTTTCTGATAAGGATTATACACAGTATACTATAATGCCTGAAGAATTTTGGGAGTTTAATTGTTAAGATAAAAGGAGACGGGAGAAGCCTCTTTTAAATTAAATTGATAGTTTTTTACGCAGAATTATCCGATTTGCTTGGAATTTTGGGCATATGTTCATTATGATAAGACGTGTCTCTGATTAGTTATGGGGTTCTTTTGCTTATTATAAAGGGGGGACAGGTAATTACCCCTTTCTCAAATTAGATAAATCGGTTTTTATCCAGAATTATTCGATGTATTTCAAATTTTAAATATAGGTTCTTTCTGATAAGGTAAATCCCTGAATAGTTTTAAGGGTTTAACGGCTAAGTATAAAGAGGGAGGGACGGGGGGTAATCTCTCTTAGTTAAATAAATGCCTTTTTACGCAGAATTATCCGATTTACCTCTAATTTCAGTCATAGGTTTATTATGATAAGACGTATTTCTGATTAGTTATACCGGTTCTTATGCTTATGAGAAGGGGGCAATGAGGGGGGCATGAGGAGGGGGCAAGCAATTATTTCTTCCTCAAATTCGATAAGTCGGTTTTTATTCAGAATTATACGATGTATTTCAAATTTTAAATATAGATTCTTTCTGATAAGGTGAATCTCTGAATAGTTTCCAGGATTTAATAGCTAAGTATAGAAGGAGAAACAGAGGTTAATCCCCCTTAAATAAAAAAAATGGCTTTTTACGCAGAATTATCAGATTTGCTTCAATTTTGGATGTCCGTACATATCGCGGGCAGCTAGTGTCTTAGGAAATTTGACGATCAGGGGATTTCTCGGTAAAGGTTTGCCGCAAAAATGCCCAAGTAAATTAAAAAGCGAGTTAATGAAACCGAACTCAAATAACAAATAAAAAGAAATTTTCTTTATTTTTTAATTTAATGATTGAAAACAATTACCCAGAAAACATAACACATTTTACCTTTTTCCTTATAATTATTACAATTCATTTTGCATTTAAAACTGGTTTATTTATTTATTTATTTATTTATTACTTGCGAAAAAAGTAATATGCTAAATCATTTATTGTAATTGTCATTTTAATTTACGCCGAATATTTATCATTTAAAACTGGATTTTTACTAATAAATGTCCCATATTACACTACACATCACAAAGTATAATATTAAACATTTAAAAAAATATGTGTTAGAAAATTTTAATGTATAAACTATGTTATGTGTCACGAACGAATGAACTAGGGAATTCATTAATTTGTAGTAGTAATAATAATAATAATAGTTTTTTATTAATAGCTCATGTTAGTAATTAGACAGTTAATTGTTTAGAAACCTGTAGTTCTTGAGAGATCTTCAGTGTTTGAACGCTTAAAAAATTAAAAACCAAATTTAAATTAAAAAAAATGATTTTAATGAAAACAGGATATTTTTTTCTTTGTTAGGATATTTATAGAATACTGAAAAATGCTATGCAGAAACATAAACCATAGTTTTAAATGCAAACAACTATTGAGGATATGTAAACAAACCCTTAAAACTATTCAGGGATTTTATTTTATTAGAAAGAACCTATATCTAAAATTTGAAATACATCGGATAATTGTGCATAAAAACAATTTATCAAATTTAAGGGGGGAATAATCGCCCGTCCTTCCACTTTTTAATTAGCAAAAGAACCCCATAACTATTCAGGGATACCCTTTATCATAATGAACCTACATTCAAATTTTTAAGCAAATCGAATAATTCTGCGTAAAAAGCCATTTATTTAATTTAAGAGAGGTTATCCCTCGTTCCTCTTTTATACTTTACCATTAAATTCCCAAAATTCTTCCAGCATTATATACTGCGACGACGTACTGACAACTTTAATCTGGGCGGAAGATATATAGCGAAATCCCATTGTGAAAAGGGTGAAAGTATCTTCATTCTAAAACTGAGAAGAATAGTTGCAATTGACCTCAAGGAACTAGAAAATGATTTCACTGGTCTAGTGGCAATGAGCTGAGGGGTGGGATTGTTGAGCGTAGAGAGGGAAGGAAGTAGTTGGAAGAGAGACATGTGCTGTTAATTTACTAGAGAGTACATAGATGTAATGTGGCTTAGATGTGCTAAGCGAAATGTAATATTGGAGTGTGGCTCCTATGTAGTTGTAATGTCGTTTTATTTATTTTTTTATTAATTGATCTATAGTTCTAATAAAAAACTTGAACTAAAAATGTGTTATTGATAAACTTAACAAATAAACCAACTGAATAAAGTGAAACTGAGCACACGACACCACAATACTATATATAAGCCTTGTCAGAAAGAACCTATATCCAAAATTTGACACGTTGAATAATTCTGCTTAAAAACTCATTCATCTTATTTAGAACGGAGGGGGGGGGGGTAATCGTCCATTCCCAAAACTAATCAAACAAGCGTCTTTTCAGTATGAACGTATATCCAAAAATTGAAACCAAAAAAAGTTAATTTAGCATGAAAAACACATTTACCTAAATTAAGAGACCCCCCCCCCACCCCTCTTTCATACTTAACCAATAAATCCCCAAAATCAATTCCTTGTCACTCTTTTTTTCCGGTAACTTTTTTTCCTTGTCCCTTTTTTCCAGTAACATTTTTCCTGTGTCACTTTTTTTTCGCTTTTTTAGTTTATGTCATTTTTTCCTCTAACTTTTTTTCCTAGATTCAGGATTAAAAAGCTATGTAAGTGAGAAATGTTCTTTATTCTTTCAGAAGAAGATTCTCACAGTGGATGATTTTAAACGAATTTGCGACATGGTAGCGACAAAAAGGAGGAAAAATGGTTGTCATGCGATCAAAATTGCTTATAACTCATAAACTAATTTATATATTTCTTTACAAAAATGGCGACTGTGTTGTTTATAAGCAACTTTATCTCCCCCCAGCCACTGTTTTGAATCAAAAACTTGATGAATAAAGCCACTATTAGATTCACCAACATTTCGAAAGATTTTTAAGCCAACACTTGATTTCCTCCAACTTTTCGCGAAATATCCTCACAACACCCATTGTGATAGCAAACAGCAATGTCCCCCAACTTTTTTCTGCAGTTCCAAAAAAATCTCTGCTAGCCGAGACTTTTCATTGTACATCGAGCATTTCAACGGATCAGAGATAAGCGATTGATACGAATAGGTGATAAATATTAACAGCTGGTACTAGTAGCATTGGTTTTCTTGTTATTCCTCCAACTTTGTGCAAATAATTATAATCTTTTTCTCTCTTTGAAAGGGGAAAAAGTTGGAATTAAAATCGGTTGAAAAGTTTGTTGGTCGTAAATTTTTTTAATCTGATAGCAACTAAAGACAGAAGAAAGTTTCATCCAATTAGTTTCTTTGATAGATTATACGTTTTCAGGAATGTATTAACAAGTGAGCTTTCCTTTGAGTATTATCAGTTCTAACAAAACTATTTTTACTTTTTTCTATCTTTACGGAAAAAAATATTGGATTCGTGAAAATTTTCGAATTCCGGTTTTTGACGGATTTACCCGTTTTAAGGATCAGAGATTCCTAGTTTTTAGTAAGAACAAGTTTTTACAAAATGTCTGTTTTTGTATATGTGAATCTGACTCTGTCTATGTGTGACATAAGATTTGTGGACGCTTTATCTCAAGAAGGCGCTTCTACGCTGCTTTTTTTTACGATTAACGCAACAGCTATATCTGAAGAAATAACGCACGGATATCAACCAAACTTCAGATTTAGTCAGCACTTAACATGAACTGATATTGTATTGGTTTCTGTGTAAATCGCTCAACAGAAGGCGCTGGTATGCTAAATTTTTCACGATTTTTGCATTAGCTTTATCTCAAGAACTATCGCACGGAATTTAATTATAAATTATAATGAGGTAGTTCTTGATATAGATTGATACTGATTAGTTTTTGGTGCAAATCGCTCGACAGGTGCGCTGCTATGGTGGATTTTTTACGATTTTCGCAACAGCTATATATCCATAACTTATACACGGATTTTCTTTAAACTTCAGATTTAGTTAGTTCTCAACATGAATCGATGTTGTTTGCATTATGGTGTAAATTGCTCTACGGGTGGCACTGCTATGTTGCATTTTTCACGATTTGCGCAATAGCTCTATCTCACACTGTAAAAAAAAATTCAAGAGGTTACTAAAAATTTCTTAGTAAATTTGTATTCCACAGAATTGTTTAGTAACCATTACAAACTTTATTTTTGCAAGTGAAACAAGCATTTCTTTTGTAAACTGAACAAAAGAATTTTTTGTATAACTAACTTAAAAATTTTTAGTATGAGCCACCAAGCAAATTTTAGTAATAGCTCCAAAATTATTTTTAATAACCGTTCGCACGTAATGGTTATTAAAAATAATTCTTCCTTCGAGCTGCATCCAGACTTTTGAAGCGGAAGATTTTCGGCAAAACCACAATAGACGCCAGCACCAAACATTCCTACCTGCTCCGACAGGAATTTCATAATCCCTTTATTAACGAGACGCTACATACATTCGGGGTGTATTTGGTGGTGGCAAGTTTCGAACCCGGGACCTTTTAGCCTGGAGTCCGTTACTATAACCACTATGCTATCAAGGCCACACCAAGTGAGTTTTAGTAAGAGCTATTAAAAATATAAAACTATTAACTCTATTCGTTGCTAACTTTTTTATAGTAATTCTTACAGATTTTTTTGTAACCGACTAAGATTACTAAAATTTTTTTAGTAATTACAAGGATCACTAAAGTTTTTTTAGTAGATCGACCTTTTTTTTTTTACAGTGCAGGTTCTCAGGTGCATGAATTTTTATCAAACTTTAGATTCAGTAAATCCATGAAATGAACTAGTTTTGTTCATGTTTTGTTGTCAATCTCCCATTATGTGGCACTGCAATGCTGAATTTTTCTCAGTTCCTGCAATAGCTCTATTTTAAGAACTAATCAGTGAACTTCACCAAACTTCACATTTCACAGGTATAGCTTGATAAATATTGTTGCTGTTTATGTTTTGGTATGAATCGCCCAACAGGTGGCGCTTTTATATTGCATTTTTTCACATTTCCACAATAGTCTTGTTTTAAGAACTAATGCAAGGAATTTCATGTCTTTAAAATCTTTACAATGATCATAAATTGCCATTTAATTTTGGCACTGAGGTAGTAAACTTTGACGCATTAAGGGTGTATTCGAAAAAATGTTTTTTCTCTCTCAGCAATTCAAAATTTTCCTATACATTTTCAGATTCATTTGTAAAAGTAAAAACATGAAACTTGCTGAGATAATTTTTGAAGATATGGTATAAGATGCTGAATGCCTTCATTTTTCTCTGAATTCATTAGAATTTGATTTATCGACAATTATTTTCTCAGCATGCCCCTTTTTTTCGTTCCCAGATCTTCCGCTTTGGAAAATTCGGTTCAAAAGACGGACTTTGACAGCAGTTTTTGTAATATTTTCTGCATTTATCAAAAAATCGCAGTCATGGGATCTAATATAGTTTCTAAATAAGAGAATTTCCCAGTTTAGTGCGTTTGAGAGCAAAAGTGAATCTTAAAATAAATCAGAAAAAGAAAGTTTTGGAATTGACACATTACTAATACTATTATTGTTTGGAAATTATCAAACAGTTTACTATAAAACAACATTATCACACTATTGTTGTTTTCCAAAAATAAGTTTTTACAATTATTGTTTAAAAATTATCAAATAGCTGGGGCCGTGGCCCCCCCTAGAAAAATTCTCTAGTTACGCCTATGATCACACCTGCAGAATGGCTACCACAAAAGAGAAAGAATGCTGGTCTTACTACTCTTTAATAAAAAGTAGTTAATTATCGTTAATTTGCACCATGTTTTACTATGCTGGTCTAACTACTCTTTAATAAAAAGTCATTAACAGGGTTGCCACTCTAATCTTGAAAAAAAATTCCCTGTATTTTCCCTGTACTGCAATGTGTTTATTCCATGTCGAGTGCGAAAAAATATATGCACGTATGAAGGCTAATTAGAAATGTTATAATTTGCCATTACCAAATTCCCTGTGTTTTCCAGATTTTTTAGGATTTTTTTAAAAATTCCCTAGATTTTCCCTGTTTTGAGAGGAGATTTAAGATTCCCTGTGTTTTCCCGGTTTTCCAGGTAGCGTGGCAACCCTGATTAACTATCGTTAATTTGCACCATGTTTTACTAGCCGGCATGTATTTTCTTATAAAATTAGAGTTGAAAACCTTTTTTACCATCAGCGGAAAAGTAAAAAGAAAAAAAAAAAAATCATGGTCAACAAGAAAAAACTTTGTTATAACAGATTCTTAAGATTACGGAGGTTCGCTATAAAAGAGTAAAATAGCATTAAATACAATAGGAAAACAGCGGGACCAAAATTTTCTTTTGTTATAAACTAGGTTTGCTATAAAGTGGCTCGACTGTACTAAGTAAAACAATTAGTGGTAATATTATAAAAAAAGTGAAATATTTCCAAAATACCATACCTGCCAACATGTCAATTTTGAAATCCTTACAATTTCCACGATGTATTCTTACATGCTTAAAAATGCATAATATATGCACACGCAATGCAAAAAGTAATATCATTTCCTAACATTATTTTCTATGCTACTTTTATATTTATTTTTCTATTTATATTTTGAAAAATAAAAATTTCAGGTTGCACAAGAAAATGTTTTTTTCAATTTCATACTTTGGGAACGTGTTTCTAAAAAACTGTCCTGTATGATGATCCGTAACAAATAAGGCAGATTAAATTCATAGCAAATTTCCTGAAAGGTTACAGCAGTTGAGGGGGTGAGAGCGAGAGTATATCTACCGGCATTAATTATGCATTTACTGGTAATCTTTGATGAAATGCACCTTTTTTTTTGCAATGATCTTTTCACAAAATTTATGTTTTTTACGCGATCTTTTGTTAAAATCAGCGTTTTTTCAACGATCTTTTGACAAAATCTGCATTTTCCTGCAATTCTTTGACAAAATTCACTGTTTTCGCGATCGTTTCATGAAATCTGCATTTCATATGCGATCCTTGGACAAAATAGGCATTTTCCTGCGATCTTTAAGCAAAATCAACACATTATCTGCAATATTTTAGCAAAATCGGTGATTTATTGCGATCTTTTGTCTAAATCGACATTTTCTCGTGATTTATTGATGAAATCAGCATTTTTTCGACGATCTTTTGACAAAATTTGCATTTTTATGTGATCTTTTCCCGAAAACAGCATTTTATCCCTGCAATCTTTTGCTGAAATTGGTGTTTTTTCTCCGTGACCTTTTGATGAAATTGGCGTTATATCTGCAATCTTTAGACGAACTCGGCATTATATTCGCAATCTTTAGACGAAATCGACATTTTCCCGCAGTCTTCAGATGAAATCAGCGTTTTATCTGCAATATTTTGGTGATATTGTCATTTTTTCCACGATCCGCACAGGAAACTTGTGCTTTTCAGCGATCTTTTGATAAAGTTTGTTGATAAAAACATTAATGAAATCGTTTTTTCACAAAATATTGACGAAATGTGCGCTTTTTTGGTGATCCTCCTATGAAATTTGCATTTCTCCGCAATTGTTTCTTCCGTGTTGGGGGAGGAGAAGTTAATGTCTCATTTTGCCAGCTGTAGGTAAGCTAAATAAATGTAGATGTTTTGTAGAATTCCAAGAACTACTAGTAAAGTAAACTAAACTTTCATTTATTTAAACTTATAATAAAAACATAATTAAAAACATAACTAAACAGATATATATGCTTTCATTTTACTCAGCCTTAAATGGCTTCCATACTTAAGTACTCCAAAACAAACAGTGGAGATACTGCTGGCCAGGCAAGTACATACCTACTAAATCTGCTGCATCACTATTTATACAGGCAAAGAACATTAAAGTCACAGTTAATACAAAACATTAGCATAGGTTAAGAAAAGGTTATGGTCACAAATAAATAAAACAATAGTTTAATAAATAAGTTTAACAAGAAAACATTAACTCTGGTATTTGGCTACCAACCAACCTACCATAACTCAAAACAGTTGACATGGCATTAAGTTTGCAAGCTACAAGTGTGAAGTTACTTCATTCACAACTAAACTATCTAGTAAATATTTTTGCATTAATTATATAATAAAAGAGTCCTTTATATTTAAGAAAGGTAATATATATATGTATGAATAATTAACATTTAAACTTTGAAAGATATTGAAAGTAAAAGTTTGTTTACATTTTTTCAATTACTAATCAGCCATGTCATAACTTTTAAATCTTTTCTTCAAACATTAATAAACTTTAAATATAAACAAATGAACTTTCAAATAACTTATTAAACATTATGAGGATGAGTGAAAGAGAGGGGGAAAAACTTATTGGGATTTTAAATGAACTTAAAACTTAAACTTAACTCTTTAATTGAAAAATGCCAACATAATGCCCCCTTTTTCCCCAGCTCTTTCTCTCAACCAAATATCCACTTGCAATAATACAAAAACTTTTGACTAGGCAAAACCTTAGTAAATAAATCAGCAACATTAGCTGAACCTGACACAAACTTTAAGTTAAATTTATTTAAATTATCTTTAACAAAATATATTCTTGTATCTATGTACTTAGTTCTGTTATTTTCAATACTATTTCTAGAAAAATGAATAGTGCTCTGATTATCACAAAAAACATTTGGCTTATCCATTTTTAAATTCAAAAGAACAGAAAAATTATCCATAATTCTCAATAACCAACATAGTTCTTTTATGGAATCTGATAAAGACACATATTCAGCTTCCATACTGGACAATGCTATACATTTTTGTTTGCAAGAGTTCCAAATTATTGGTACATTATCTATAAAAATTATAAAACCACTTATGGAATTTCTATCAACTAAGTCAGATGCCCAACTGGCGTCTGTGTAAACATTTAATGTGCACTTTGAAATTCTAGACAAGTTAATTGCTTGTTCTTTGGTATTTACAACATACTGGAGCACTTGACATAGATATTTCCAATGTTTTAAAGATGGACAGTTTGAAAATTGCGCAAGGGCTATAACAGGAAATTGTATGTCTGGTCTAGTACGAGATGCTAGGAAAAGAAGGCAACCAATCAATTCACGATATGGGACATCTGCAGCTTGCTCCCCCTCAATTGCGGCATTTAAAACTATTCCTGGGGTTAGTGGTAATTTACTTTTTATTTTTGGGATATTAAATTTTTCAGCAAGCTTTTCTATATAACTTTGTTGATGCATAAAAATTTCCCCATTTCTCTCTTCAAAATCAACACCTAGAAAATGCTTTATTTTCTCCAATACCTTTATCTCAAATTTAAATTTAATTAAGTCTATTACTTCAGCTAATCTTTTATAATTTTTAGCAAACACTGCAAAGTCGTCTACATAGACCAATACAATGACTTCAGATTTAAATGTATAAATACAATTTGATTCCTTAATTTTATCAAAGCCCAATTCAGTAAAAGTATTATCTAACTCTAAGAATCATTCCCGGCCAGCTTGGCGCAAGCCATATAAAGCCTTGTCCAACCTCGAAACAAAATCCTGTTTTGTTTTTTCCACAAAACCGTCTGGTTGTTCTACAAAAATTAATTCATTTAATTTTGCATAGAGGTAAGCACCTTTAATATCAAGATGTTGACTTACCCAACCTTTAAGTACAACTAATATAGTATAAAACAATCTAACTAGGGAAAAAGAAATTACAGGTGAAAAGGTATCAAAATAGTTAACTCCTTCCATTTGTCTAAAACCTTTAGCAACCAAGCGAGCTTTAAACCTTTTAACTTTTCCAGACACATCCTTTTTTAATGTAAATATCCACCTAGTACCCAAAACTTTCGTTCCCTCTGGCCTAGGTACTAATTCATAAACTTTCCTCTCTTTAAGTGTCTCAAGCTCAGTTTCCATTGCTTTATTCCATTCCCCTTTTTCAGGTAATTCCTGAGATTCTCTAAAAGTACATGTGTGGGATGTCGTTCTGTACTTAAAATATAGAACAGAGAGGTTACAGACACATTTTTATTGTAGACGTCACAGCACAAAACACACTATATACAAATCGCAAGACGAGCGCTTCTCAATCAATTGAATATTCGTAAAAAATACTTAGCACAAAGAACATCTCTAAGAGAGATGTATTGGAACACACATCCCAATCTTACATCTTAACTACAAACTCAATTACTTCACTTCATTTCATGTCTTTTTTGAAAGGAAGGCAAAATATCTCAAGATATTTTGCCGAAGGTGTCAATAGCGCAACCTATAGATACTATAATTTAGGGAAGGCAGTCACCCTGTTACAGCCTCCCCCTCTGGTTCCGCGAACGTCCCGGTGTGGAACCAGTAATTTTCTTTGGTGGCCTACCGCGTTTCCTAATGGGTGCGACAGGCACTATGTCAGAGTCATTACATAGTTTTAAGGCAGAAGTGTGACATGTAGCAAGTGGATCATTTGGACTGTCCATACTTGCTATGACAAAAGTGGTGGGTGATTTTTGAGTTAAAATGATGTAAGGTCCATCACGTTTAGGCATGAACTTCGACGTTTTGTTGTTAGAGGCTTTACTTACTGGATGTAAGTCAACCCAAACTTTGTCCCCTGGAACAAAACTATGTCCCGGTTTCCGACTACGGTCAGCAAATTTTTTCCTCTGATCTTGCTTAGATTCAACTTTGTCTTTGATTTCTTTGGTGAATTTTGCGAATTTCTTGAGATATGGAGTAATCTCAGGCACAAAATTATCATTATGAATTACAGCACGAATGTCATGCTGAACATCATCCGTTGTTCTCAATTCTCTTCCAAACTGCAAGAATGCTGCTGTTTCTCCAGTAGTGTCACACTTAGCAGTATTTAGTGCAAAACGGATTGTTGGAAGCTTTTCTTCCCAAGAGCAGTGATCATTTTCTACTAATATAGCTAATCTCGGCTTGAGATCTCTATTTTTCCTCTCCACAGGATTAGCCTGGGGATGGTATATGGGAGTTGGATTTTGTTTGATACCTAAAAGAAAACAAAGTTGTTGCATCACACTACTAACAAATTGGGGTCCGTTATCACATATTATACGTCTCGGTAGACCATATCTAAGGATAACTTCTTCAAGCAACGTAGTTGCACACTGCGCTGCAGTAGCATGTGTAAGGGCAAACAATTCCACCCATCTTGTTGCACAGTCTTCTACTATAAATATCCACCTTTTACCGTTTTTACTTTTTGGTAAAGGGCCAAAAAGATCAATTGATAGAACTTCAAATCTTTGTGAATACACTGGTGTTTGTAACAAACCGGATGGTTTTTGATTAGAAGGCTTATACCTATTGCATTCAGCACAATTTTTGACATAGTTTGAAATGTATGAACGCATTCCAGTCCAATAATACCTTTTGGATATTCTATTTAACGTTCCTTCAGCACCGTAGTGACCAGCCGTAGGTGAATCGTGGTGTTCTTTTAAAATTTTCTCCCTTTCATGTGATGGGACAACTAGTTGAGCTTCTTCTGATTCCGAACTTGGAGAATATCTGTATAAAACTCCTTGATTCATAATATAACCGCGATCAGTCCAGTTAGTATAGTCAAGAGTTTTTTCTTCATCTTCGAAACTTTTAATAATTTTCGTTAATTCTTCATCTTTCATTTGTTCAGCACGTAAATCACTTGATGATTTAGAAGGAATATCAACTATTATAGCGCAAATATCGCAACTTTCTGTATTGGTGTGATCACAAGCAGGACGAGAAAGCATGTCAGCTATGACGTTAGCTTTGCCGGGAATATATTCTATTTTCAAATTAAATTCTTGTAATTGCAAAGCCCATCTGGCAAGTCTTCCAGAAGGTGACTTTAAACTCATGAGCCATCGGAGAGGCTGGTGGTCGGATGCCACAGTAACTTCTGTTCCATCAATATATCCTCTGAATTTATTAAGAGCCCAGACAACAGCAAGTGCTTCTCTTTCTGTGGTGTGATAGTTGCGTTCTGCAGCAGTCAACAATCTACTTGCATACTCAATCGGATGCTCTTCAGCACCTTCACCCTGTAGAAGTACTGCTCCCAGAGCATAACTACTTGCATCAGTTCGAATGAAAAAAGGTTTAGTTTCATCAGCTTGTTTCAATATTGGAGCTGAAACGAGGCATTGCTTCAAGGTTTGAAATGCATTTTCTTCATCGGCACCCCAGTGCCATTCCACATTCTTTTTTGTGAGATTACTAAGTGGTCTGGATATTTGTGCAAAGTCTTGTATAAAACGGCGATACCATGAACATGTCTGCAGAAAGGATTGCAGTTGTTTTATATTCTTCGGAGGTGGGATCCTCACAATAGC
This sequence comes from Maratus speculifer, assembly GCA_964019185.1. Lineage (NCBI taxonomy): Eukaryota > Metazoa > Arthropoda > Arachnida > Araneae > Salticidae > Maratus > Maratus speculifer. Next base: position 90,267,667 of record OZ025296.1, read on the forward strand.
ATCAACTTTCCCAGGATCAACTTCTAGGCCATTTGGTGTGATCCAGTGTCCTAAATATTTTACTCTGGTACAAGCAAAATTGCATTTTTCTCTATTAGCAGAAAGTTTCCATTTGTCTAATCTTTTAAAAACAGCTTCAAGATCAGCTAGATGTTGTTCAAAACTTGATGATAAAACAATTAAGTCATCAAGATAAGTGAGAATATTTACATCTGGGAGTCCTTTGCGAAAGCTATCCATTGTCCTCTGAAACGTTGCAGGGGCATTGCGGAGACCAAACGGCATTCTGCGAAAGCGATATGTTCCTAGAGGGCATACAAAAGCAGTTTTATCTCGATCAGGTTCATAGACACTCACTTGATAGTAACCAGCATTCAGATCCAGCGTTGTCATGAACTGAGCAGTTTTCGCCTGATGCAAAAGATCGTCCATACGAGGGAGTGGATAGGTATCTGGTATAGTAACTTCATTCAGCTTCCTGTAGTCTACACATAAGCGAACACTACCATTTGGCTTAGGAATGAGCACTATTGGTGCAGAGTATGGAGACTCGCATTCTTCAATAATTCCTTTGGCTAGAAGATCATCAATTTGGGTTTTACACAATTCTTTCTTTGCCGGTGATAACCTGTAAGGAGGTAGTGAAATAGGACGATGGTCTCTGGTATTTATATGATGTTCGACGACGGGTGTTGCTTCTCCCCCTGGTCGAAAGGTATTGGAAAATTTTTCAAGTAAGTCATTAAGCCTTTTTCTTTGTATCTCAGATAGATGCTGACCTTCTGTTTCTCTTAACATAACCGAGTTAACTGTGGCAGTTGGTGCTGAGATTTCAGGCGTCGTAATGAAAGGATCATCAGAAAAGGGAATTTTACGTTTAGGATTGTTCTGGAAATACCAACTTTGGCTTCTCATGTCTAGCACGATCCCCATTTTATTTAAAAAATCTATGCCTAACAATGTTCTATTTCCCTGGGCTTCGGGTAAGGCAAAAATCGTTGTACTAGTTGTACGACCTTCTATTTCAACAGTGATTGTTGCTTGAAGAACGTTGGTTTCTTTTTGTAGGCCATCAGCAAGTGTTATGCTTACACCGGTGTCTTCGAACACAGTTCCTTGGTCACACAGAATCTTGTATAACATTTCCCCAGCAATGCAATGAGTAGCTCCTGTATCTGCGCAAGCAACTCCTGTAACACCATTTACCTTAATATACAACAAAGGTGTTGTTTGAGTATTGATAGAACAAGATTTGAGATGAAGGGAACGAAAATTTGCTGATTGAGTCTGCGTAGATGGAGAACAATTAGGACATTTGGCTTTGACAAAACCTTGTTTACCACAGCCATAACAATTTATAATCGGACGCTTATCATTGTTTTCGTATCTTGAATTTGTATATTTTGAAGTAGAATGATTATTTTTATAATTTGAAAAATGTTCGTTAGTTTCATGTTTGGGTGTTTGATTTTTCCAGAATTCTTGACCATTTGAATTTTTCGGCAAAACATGTTTCTGCGCTTCACGCGTTTTTGGATAACTTGCTGACTTTTGAGAAGAAGGTTTAATGTTTTCGTAAATGTCTAGCTTTTCAGCCAACACGACAGGATCATTTAACTTGTCCCAACTATCTAAATAATGACTTTTATATTCTGTTGGACACTTTTTCTTAATCTGATCAGCGATTATTAGTTCAGTTAGTTTTTCAAATGAATTGATTTCTAATTCGGATAACCAACCCTCAAAATAATTTCTAAGTTCAAAATAAAAATCTTTCCAAGTAGAATTTTCTCTTTTTTGATGTCGGCTAAATAATACTCTAAACTTTTCTGCTGTCAGCTTAAATCTTTTAAGCAATATGTCACGAATATAAGAATAATTTTTGAACATTTCTTCTGGTTCTCTGGCGATAAGTTTACCAATGTCGTTCGGAAGTACGGCAATTAATTGAGAAACCCAAAATTCTTTGGAGACATTAAGCATTTTCATTTGACGTTCAAACATTGTCAAAAACAAAGACATATCATCCTTTGTCGCGATGATACTACCACACATAACTGATATTAAAGAAATTAGCACCAAACTGGAGTATATCTTGATACTTGATATGACACATTATATAATAGAACTTTTTGGAAATCACAGGATGAATTGTTCTTGACGAACACGGCACTGGAGAACACAAAACTTCATTTATTGCCGAGGTGACAATAATTTAGAAGTGGGTACGGGTTACCCTACTTTAAATATAATTTCTGGAACTTTTGTCAGGATGACAACAGCGAACTTGACACAAAGACTTTGAAAGCACAAAAATGTTCCGAAAGAACTCCATTTTACGTTGGGCGCCAGTGTGAGATGTCGTTCTGTACTTAAAATATAGAACAGAGAGGTTACAGACACATTTTTATTGTAGACGTCACAGCACAAAACACACTATATACAAATCGCAAGACGAGCGCTTCTCAATCAATTGAATATTCGTAAAAAATACTTAGCACAAAGAACATCTCTAAGAGAGATGTATTGGAACACACATCCCAATCTTACATCTTAACTACAAACTCAATTACTTCACTTCATTTCATGTCTTTTTTGAAAGGAAGGCAAAATATCTCAAGATATTTTGCCGAAGGTGTCAATAGCGCAACCTATAGATACTATAATTTAGGGAAGGCAGTCACCCTGTTACACATGGTATTTTTACTTCTACACAGTGTACTTCTGGTTCATTCTCCCCATCATCGTCACTCATATTTAAATCTGTATTCACTAAACTAGATTCTGGAGAAGTAGGGGTAAAACTGAAATCATCTGGGTTATAATTTATTCCCTTTTCCTGACAATATTTTTCTATGTCTTTTTTACTTCTCAATCTAATATCTTTTTCAGGGTAATAATATACATCTACTTTCCCAGCAGTTTTTCCTGACTTTCTAACAGTTTCAACTCTTTTCCAGTCTTTAGGCAAAGGGACAGATTCCTGAATTGGTTTACTTTCATTTAATTCTGAGTTTTCATTAACCAATCTAAAATTTACATATTCATCGTTAAAATTTTGCCCCCTTTCTTCTATCCTTTTAAAATTACAGTCTTTTTCAATTATTTTGACATGCTTAGTTTCTACAACTGTTTTTGTACCAGGATACCAGATCCTGTACCCTACTGTGTTAATGGCATAGCCAATAAGTATTCCCTTCTTTGATCTTTTGTCAAGTTTTGACCTATATCTATTGGGAATATGGACATATGCATCACTACCAATTACTTTAAAGTGACGAACTGAAAAACTTTTTCCACGCCAAACATTTAAAGGAGCTCTACCTTTTAATTTTTTACGAGGAAATCTGTTTCTTAAATAATTGACAGTATAAACTAACTCAGCCCAGAGACTCTTTGGTAAGTTGGCCTGAACTAATAAGGATCTAACACCCTCCATTAGAGTCCGATTGTATCTCTCCGCGATTCCACACATTTCAGGGCTGTACACATTTGACTTTTCATGCTTAATTCCCTCACGTAATAGATAATTTTCAAAATACGCAGCACAAAACTCCTGACCGTTATCCGTCCTAATCCTCTTAATCTTTTTACCGGTCTGCCTTTCGACCATTTGCTTAAAGTTCTTAAAAAATTCAAAAGCCTGATCTTTATGTTTTAAAATATATACAAAAGCAAATCTAGAATAATCATCTATTATACTAAGAAAAAATCTTGCTCCCCCCATACCAGGTTCAGGTGACGGCCCCCAGATGTCCATATGTAACAATTCCAATATACCAGATGTTTGAACATTTTCTAATTCACTAAAACTTTCCCTTTTACTTTTAGAAAAATGGCAGGCCTCACAAGATTCAATTATACCTTCTAGTTTTTCTAGACCATAAACATTTTTAGATTTTGAAAAGCCTAATAAATTTTTACAATTTAAATGAGCATAACGTGCATGCCACATCATCATATTAGATGATTTTGTATTTTGGGCCTCTGGAACACTAACTCTTTTACAATTAGCTGAAAGGGTATAAAATTTGTTACATAATGGAGCACATAAAAATACATCATTACTATTTTTACTAATATAAGCATTACTAGAATCAAAAGTTATTTTAAAGTCATTTCTAGCTAAGCACCTCACTGATATCAAGTTTCTTGTCATCTTTGGGGCATAGAAAACATCCTTTAAAAATAAAGTCTTAACCACAGTACCTGTATTAAACACCAACTGTATGTCACCGATTCCCAGGATATCTGTACTCCCAGTAGCAATGGCAGCTTTTGCTTTAAGGCTTCTGAAATTCAGGAACACGTCTTTCTTATTGGAGAAATGGTCGGTGGTGGCAGAATCCAACACAAACTCTAGACTTGTATGCTCACTCATCATAGCTGCTGCAAAGTGGGCTTGTCTTCCTCTCGACGGTTGATGTTTTTGACTTTTTCGCTTGACATGACAGTCCTTAATTAGGTGACCTTTCAAACCGCATCTGTAACAACGCCGTCTTCTGTCATCTTTATTAGAATATTCCTTGTGCCGAGAGTCTTCAGTTGAAACTAAAGCTTGGTTTGCAGGAAGGGTTTCACTAATTTGTAAACTCCTATTTTTCTGACGATCATACTCTGCTAACAAGTGACTTCGAATTCCTTTCACAGTAAACTCGTCATCGGACAATCTGTATAACTGTGATACTAAACTTTCATAAGTGTCAGGCAGATTCTCTAATATCTGGAAAGCTACTTCGTCATCTTCAACTTTCTTTCCTGCCTGTTCAAGTTCTTTGACAGCTTGAGTTATTCTATTCAAAAAATTACTCATGGATTCATTTGGGTCATATTTTATATTCATGAAATTTCTTCTTAATCTGGCAACTCTTGCTCTTGAAACTGGTTCAAACACAGCCTTCAACAATTTCCATGCTTCCGAAGGTGTTTTGGCTTCATAAACTATACTCTTCAAATCTTCTCTAATACTTAAGCATATAATAGCTAGAGCCTTTCCCTCCTTCAGTTTCTCCTTTACTGTATCAGCTGATGTGTCAGGTGGCTTTTCTTCATCAACACTCTTATCAGATGTGTAATTCTGCAAGTCCTGACTTATTAGGTAGAGGTCAATACTGTACTTCCATTCTTTATAATTTTCATGGTTTAACTTGCCAAAAGAAAAAGTGTTTTCATTATATGCAGCCATTTTCAACTTCATACGCATTCAGAACAAATTGAAACAGTCCTTGAAGAATACCCAAACAGCTAGCAAACAGAGACATGGTAATAACCACGCTCTGCTACCAGTGTTGGGGGAGGAGAAGTTAATGTCTCATTTTGCCAGCTGTAGGTAAGCTAAATAAATGTAGATGTTTTGTAGAATTCCAAGAACTACTAGTAAAGTAAACTAAACTTTCATTTATTTAAACTTATAATAAAAACATAATTAAAAACATAACTAAACAGATATATATGCTTTCATTTTACTCAGCCTTAAATGGCTTCCATACTTAAGTACTCCAAAACAAACAGTGGAGATACTGCTGGCCAGGCAAGTACACACCTACTAAATCTGCTGCATCACTATTTATACAGGCAAAGAACATTAAAGTCACAGTTTGTCACAAATGACATGCATCGTTTAGTCGTAGTTTAATTTTTATTTATTCGTCTAGCTAAATTTCTAGGATTTTGTCTACGCGATTGTTAGTTTAAATTTATTTTCTTTAATTTGATATATTTTCCACTATGTTCGTTAATTCGTCTTTTTTTGTTCTCCCGTACCTGCGATCGTAATTCGAGCTATTTTAAATTATTACGCAAAAAAATTGTTCTCAATTGCGTCGTCGCCTTGTTGGAGGAGGTTTTCCTCTCGCTTTTCTCGCGCGTTCGTCTGTAGGCGTGCTGTACTGACATCTTACTTGGCGGTCATTTATACCGCTCTCATTCGCGGGCATGTTTTTTTTTCGTCCATTGGCGCTGTCTATCTCGCCAATTTTTTTTCGGCTGCGCTTTTCTCCGATCGGGGAGTCAGGCAGTAGCGTTCTGGTTTCTGAGATGTTGGTATGAGGCGCACCTGCCTCTATTTGTTTTTTTTTATCGTAATTTTTTTTTTAGAAAAACTTTATAAGTTTTAGTACACTACTCATCAGCCATCATACATCGCCCTTTCCCTTTTTATCAAATAAATCTTCCTGTTCCTGGAGCTAACAACTTTGTTACGTTTTATTTCACGTGAAGAGAATTCTTTTTACGGACTTCTTTTTTTTATATTCTCAAGCATGGAAATTTTCAGGTAAGAAATATCGTTTTTTCAATTATTCTTTACTTATTAGAAACAAGATGAGAGCCATACCGGCAAGCAGCAAATTTTTTTTTTGTCTGAATCTGGAATTGACAAATAACAGAAAGGGAATTTAAAAGGAATCTGTTCTTGTTCCAAAAAAAAAATTGCAAAGATTTTTTTTTGACACACTACGAATTTTTTTTGTGTTAGAATGATATGCTATTTCGATAGATGGTGCCGTATGACCATTTCGCAAGCCGGTACACATTTTTTTTTGGATGATATTAAAAGTTAACTTTTTCTTGTTCTATTTAAATAAGATAAAATGTGTGATACATCGTTATGGTATGATGTATTTGAAATAATTGAATAAGTAACGTGAAAGATGAATAAGATCAGATAAAATTTAGAACATATATATATTATAATTAATATATATCATTTTCTTTATCTGTTAATTTGTGAACTGTTTAGAAAACTATATGAAAATAAGTTGTATGAATAATAATTATTACTGAAATAATTGATTGTGTTTAAAACATATGTGCATAGTAATATTTAATAACGAAATATTAAAAAAAAAAAAAAAAAAAAAAAAAAAAAAAAAGTGAATTTTTTTTTTGGAAGTTGACTTTATATGTGTTCTTTTGTTATTCTATCATAAAAAAAAAAAAGTAATTCACCAATCATGCCTCCAAGAAGAACTAAAACTAGAGCTAGGGCTGATGCCCAGAGTGATGTTGGCAGTAGTGTAACATCAAATTCAACCATGCCGACTCTAACACCCCACATTCCCCCACTCAGTCACCGACTGTTAATAAAAAATCTAATCTGCCTAACTTTAAAATTCAAACATTTGATGGCAACCCAGATGAACTTAATTTTTTTATTAATCAAATCAAAGATTTTGCACGCATTCAAAATTGGTCGGATGATGTCATTTTAGCATACACCACATCTCATTTAGGAGGAAAGGCACGACAATTAATAGCACAAAAGCTTGAGTTTAGCCCATTCGAATCTTCACATCACCTTTTTGAAGAACTTAAATCACATTTTACGCAAACTTCAGTGGCATCACACATCATGCAATATGAAAATTTACAAATGATGCCAGATGAATCAATAAGTAATCTTAGTCACAGACTAGAATTCTTAACCCACAAAATTTACAACAATCTAACTGATTCTCAAGCACTTGATCAAATCCTATTTGTAAAGTTTTTACAAATTATTCCCCCGAACTATCGGTTGCTCATTCTTCAAAACAACATTACAAGTTATAAACTGGCTCTAGAAAAGGCAAGATTAGCACAGGACTGTGAGATGCAGAATTCTGTATTATCAAATACGCCTGCAATCGAGGAAAAAGATAGTGTTTTAGCTTTAACGGAACAAGTAAACAGTTTACAGACAACAATCAATAAATTTTGTGAGAAAACAAAAATCGATGAGCCCCAAAATCAACATACAAAAGATGAGTTCACAAACAATTCTCAACCTATCTTCAACTTCCGTAATAAACGGACACATGACTTTCATGGCAGAAGAGGTAACTTTCGAAGAGATAACTTTAAACACAGTCGTGGAAATCGGCGCAACTTTCGCCATACATACCGAGATCACAACTTCCGTAACACGCAGACAACACAGTTAGAAAATGTTACATGCCAATTATGCTTATGTGTCGGGCACTCTGCCCGTGAATGCAGATCTCCATCCATAAATTCTCAGTCCTTTAACTACAATGCAACTCCAGCAATAACTCACCCAAACTACTAGTCGAGTCTTTGGATACTGGAGAACAAAGTACTCGTATCACACACTCTCCAGAAAATCTGTTTCATAACATTCCAAATTCTAACATTAAGGAAGAAATAATAGCCAATGTAAACATTATGGCACCCTCCATTCCTGTTATCCAAGTTCAAATTGCCAATGAAACAGCTCCTTTCCTAATTGATACAGGAAGTTCCATTTCTCTTTTATGCAAAAGTTTTTTTGATGCAAACAAACACAAGTTTAAATATCGGGTACTATCCAGGAATATAAAAATATCCACTATCAATTCAGAGACTGAATTTAAAGGATGTGTAGAACTCTCTTTCAAGATTGGTACTATGCATTTTAGACATCCACTTTACCTTTTTACCTTAAGACCATCATCAAAGTTCACTGGCCTTTTAGGATTTGACTTCGTCAGAAAATTTAACGTAATAATCTTCCCCGAAACGGAAGTATGCAAAATTAAGAATGATTTTATATATTTTTCAAATAAGTCTGCAAGTCAAAATTTCACTATATCGAACCATCTTGAAAACAAAATAAAAAGTAAAATAAAATCTCAAAAAAAACCCCTCAGACGTTGATTTTAATAAGTTACTTAATGTACCACCATTTGTCCCGAAAGAAAAGGTCCCTATCATCATAACTCAAAATTTACCAGTGACACTTGTACAGAAAGTAACCCTTCAGCCATCAGAAGCTGCTTACATCAGGGTACGGACTTTCCTAGACAATTCCTTCATGAACAAAGATTTAATTTTGACTCCTGTAGACAAATACAAAGTAAATGTCCATGACTCTGTCCATTCATTTAAAACTCCAGCACAGGTCTCTGGGGCGCTACTCCCTGAAAATGACAATTGTTACACTAACGAACAACATTTTTATATTTTTTTTAGACAACCAGTCTGAACATATCTTACATATCAACAAAAACACAACAATCGGCCAAATCAACCTAATTGAAGAAATTAAGCCCGCCTTCAAGGAAAAGTTGGAAATACCCGTTGATATGCCACCTCCGACATCAGAAGAATACATAAATTTAATCCAGCCAGACCCTGAAGTCATTAAACAAAGAGAGATAGAATTTAACACTGCTGAATTAAACATTAATCATCTGAATAATGAAGAAAAAAAAAAATTGCATAAAGTACTAAAAGAGAACTTTCAAGCATTTTCAGCTACACTAAAAACAATGGGACACTCGGATGTTATAAAGCCCCAAATTAATTTTAATAGTGAAAACCCAATTAAAGCATTACCTTTCCCTGTGCCACATGCATTGCAACAGGAAGCTCGTAGACAAATAAATGAAATGATAGAAGCCAATATCATCGAAAAGAATGTAGCATCATGGGCCTGTCCCATGTTACTAGTAAAAAAAAGTCTGATGGAGGTCCCCAAAAGTATAGAATGGCTCTAGACCTACATGTCCTCAATACCATCATAGACCACTCAAGCTATCCACTCCCTAAAATCCAAACACTCATCAACAATATCGCCAATTATCAATTTTTCACACTTCTAGACATGCCTTCTGCGTACCATCAGGTACACTTGCCGGAATGCTATCAAGATAAAGTTTGTTTTACAACCCCGTGGGGTACATATAGATGCAAACGGCTACCTTTCGGATTAAAAACCGCAGCCAGCATTTTTCAAGCAATGATTGATACCATTATTGAAGGTCAACTTACCGGGTATTTTCAGTTATCAGGACGATGTTATTGTCTGCAGTAATTCCTTCCAAGAAACTTTAGAAAAATTGACAAAATTTTTAGAGACATTCAAAAAATATAACTTAACATTAAATTTAAAGAAGTGTTCATTTCACAAAAAATCATGCAATTTTCTTGGTTTTCACATAGAAAATAACAGAATTTATCCTGTATCTACAAATATTATAAAAATTAATTCGTTCCCAGTTCCTAAATCAAAAAGACAACTGAAGAGTTTCCTTGGACTATGTGGATTTTACAGACATTTGATACCGTCGTTCGCAGAGGTTGCGGAACCACTGGTCACTCTGACTTCACCGAAGAAAGTATTCGAATGGAGTAAAGAACAGGAAGAGGCCTTCCAAAAGTTACAACAGATTTTTTTTTGCAAACCTTTTCTACAGCAACCCAACTTCAATGAAACATTCTACCTTAATACAGATGCATCAAAATTTGCCATCAGTGCTGTAATTCTACAAAAACATGGAAATGATCTACTACCAATAGCTTACTTCTCTCTAAGGCCTTAAGAAAAGCAGAAACCAGATATCCACCTATACAGCTAGAGCTAATGGCTATAGCCAAAGGCTTGGCCGCATTTAAAAATATTCCATATGGTCGTCATTTTATTCTTTTAAGTGATAGCAAACCTTTAAAACATTACAAGAGAACCACATCCCCAGCAGATATTATCACTAGATGGCTACTTGAAATTAGTGAATATTCCTTTACCTTTTTGCATATTCCAGGTCGCATGAACATTTTAGCTGATTACCTTTCTAGAACACCCACAATACATAATTCCACTGACATAAATTCAGACCCTCAATTAATTAACTCAGAAGAGATCCTGCCAGTTGTGGAAGATGTTAATACAATTGATAAAGATAATGTTAAGCAAGCTGCATACAGTCATGAAAATAATTTTAATTCTCCCCCACCTAAAGATGCACTTCTCGATATTTCTGAAGCCACACTACTTTATGAACAGCGTAAAGATACAGACCTTAAAAAAATAATTGATGATATCAATAGCAATGTCATTTCAAAGTTTAAAAACTACATAATTTGTGACAGATCCTCGTTACTTCTTTTTCATAATCCTACTCCTACAAATCAAGAAGCTATTCAATATAAAATTGTTGTACCCAAATCCTTAAGAGAAAAATGTATTAGGATCCATCATATGACACACTATGGAATTGACAAAACGTACAAAAATATTAGCAAGAAATTTTTCTGGAAGGGGTTACATTCAGATGTAGTAAATTATGTGAAATCTTGTACAAGATGTCTCACTAATAAACCACAAAGAATTCCTACAGCACCTTTTCAAAACACAATTATTCCAACACAACCGGGTCAACTTATCTCTCTCGATTTTGTGGGCCCTTTCAAAAATGGATTCTTTATAATGACAATAATAGATCATTTTTCTAAACACTTAAGATTGTATCCTCTAAGAAATATAACTGCAATGAATGCTGTTCATGCCATGTTTGACTACATAGTCACCTTTGGACGTCCTGAATTAATATTATCAGATAATGGAAAACAGTTTCACGCTCATATTTTTGAAGAATTCCATAAAATGTTGGGTGTCAAGCTTCGTTACACAACAGTGGCCCACCCGGAAGCTAACTCCGTCTCTGAACGTATCAACTTTTCAATAAAAGCAACAGTAAAAGCACTAATACAAGATGGGTATCATTTTAACACAGCAGTAAAAATTCATGAAGCTATGTATAACAGCACCTACCATAACACAATTAAAATGTCTCCCAATAAAGTTCACTTTGGAAGAAACATCACCAATATTTTTGAAACATTTCACATAAACACATACAATAACCGATTTGATGTCCACCACGACTACTTCACTTTAATGAAAAATTTACAAGATCTGTACACAAAAATATACAGCAATTTAATTGACTATCAAAAGCTACAGAATTCTAGACAGCACCCTAAAGCAAAACTTCGTCAGCCACAAGTTGGTGACATCATATTTCTACAAACAGCCGGAAAGTTCAAAAAGGTTCTTGACACTCCTATGAAAATCATCGAAAAATGTTCTAAAGTAATTTTTAAAATACAAAAAGCTGCAGATTCAGAAGGTAGAGTTCAAAAGGTACATATCAATAGGCTCATTACCCCTGAAAAAAGAAAACATTATCTCTGTTCAAAACCTGCCAATAAAGTACAACTACCTGCTCTAGACTCAAAAACTGTGCAACAAGGACTGAATAACAATGTAAACAATCACTTACCTCAGATTGACCCATCAGACCATGCCACAACTCCAGAAGATCCAGCAGCAGTGAGGGTTCCTGCTGATGTCAATGCACCTGATGCCAGAATTTTGTTGACGTCTACAAAGAACACTCATATACCGGTCACCAATACATACAATTTAAGACAGACAGCAGCCAGACAAAGATTGAAATAGACCATTCTAATATACTTTCTGCACTTATAGGGACCGTGAAAAATCTCTTTTGGTCGTCAGCGTGTGTCACTTCAGTGTTTATGCAGACTGTATGGCCCAGTATGTTACTACACCACACATCATATATTCTAATTTTTTTTTTCTTTTCCAGACTCACCTGAATGTGAAATTTGACTAGACTACATGATATAACATTTTTTTTTGTACATGTTAATTTCCTCAGCTCAGGCTACAAAAGTAAGATGGAATGTTGCATCTACTGTATGGTAATATTGCATGTGAAATTTTAGTGTTGTAATCCTTGTGTAACAATTTTCATCATTTTCTTTTAGTATACATATTTCTTTATCTCAATGTGTATTGAATGTATTTTCCCTTTTTTCTTTTTTTTTTTTTTTTTTGTTGTGATCACAACCCCCTTTCATTTTTTTTTTGTATAATGTTTATTCATTTATGGTACCATAATGTATTTATTTATCCTTACATGTGCAACCATATTATGTTATGATGTTTCAAGATAACACTATCATGAGTATGTATTGATGAAACATAACTGTATAATGTATGTAATATTTTCAACAATGTATCTAATATTTTTAACAATGTATGTAATATTTTTAACAATGTATGTAATATTTTCATAGTACAATTTATGTAACTCAAGTTTGCATTGTATAAAATGTTTGCAAAATACCATGTGTATGTAGAAAGTTGCAGTTATTGGTGGATGTACCTTTTTCATACCGACATGATGTATGTCGATGATTGTCATCCCCTTGTACATACACGGTGATGGCTGTTTTGTTTTTTTTTTCTTTTTTTACCCCTTTTTGGGGGAGTATGTCACAAATGACATGCATCGTTTAGTCGTAGTTTAATTTTTATTTATTCTTCTAGCTAAATTTCTAGGATTTTGTCTACGCGATTGTTAGTTTAAATTTATTTTCTTTAATTTGATATATTTTCCACTATGTTCGTTAATTCGTCTTTTTTTGTTCTCCCGTACCTGCGATCGTAATTCGAGCTATTTTAAATTATTACGCAAAAAAATTGTTCTCAATTGCGTCGTCGCCTTGTTGGAGGAGGTTTTCCTCTCGCTTTTCTCGCGCGTTCGTCTGTAGGCGTGCTGTACTGACATCTTACTTGGCGGTCATTTATACCGCTCTCATTCGCGGGCGTGTTTTTTTTTCGTCCGTTGGCGCTGTCTATCTCGCCAATTTTTTTTCGGCTGCGCTTTTCTCCGATCGGGGAGTCAGGCAGTAGCGTTCTGGTTTCTGAGATGTTGGTATGAGGCGCACCTGCCTCTATTTGTTTTTTTTTATCGTAATTTTCTTTTTAGAAAAACTTTATAAGTTTTAGTACACTACTCATCAGCCATCATACATCGCCCTTTCCCTTTTTATCAAATAAATCTTCCTGTTCCTGGAGCTAACAACTTTGTTACGTTTTATTTCACGTGAAGAGAATTCTTTTTACGGACTTCTTTTTTTTATATTCTCAAGCATGGAAATTTTCAGGTAAGAAATATCGTTTTTTCAATTATTCTTTACTTATTAGAAACAAGATGAGAGCCATACCGGCAAGCAGCGAATTTTTTTTTTGTCTGAATCTGGAATTGACAAATAACAGAAAGGGAATTTAAAAGGAATCTGTTCTTGTTCCAAAAAAAAAATTGCAAAGATTTTTTTTTGACACACTACGAATTTTTTTTGTGTTAGAATGATATGCTATTTCGATACAGTTAATACAAAACATTAGCATAGGTTAAGAAAAGGTTATGGTCACAAATAAATAAAACAATAGTTTAATAAATAAGTTTAACAAGAAAACATTAACTCTGGTATTTGGCTACCAACCAACCTACCATAACTCAAAACAGTTGACATGGCATTAAGTTTGCAAGCTACAAGTGTGAAATTACTTCATTCACAACTAAACTATCTAGTAAATATTTTTGCATTAATTATATAATAAAAGAGTCCTTTATATTTAAGAAAGGTAATATATATATGTATGAATAATTAACATTTAAACTTTGAAAGATATTGAAAGTAAAAGTTTGTTTACATTTTTTCAATTACTAATCAGCCATGTCATAACTTTTAAATCTTTTCTTCAAACATTAATAAACTTTAAATATAAACAAATGAACTTTCAAATAACTTATTAAACATTATGAGGATGAGTGAAAGAGAGGGGGAAAAACTTATTGGGATTTTAAATGAACTTAAAACTTAAACTTAACTCTTTAATTGAAAAATGCCAACATTCCGCATGCAAAACCGTACAATCATACTGTTCATCCGTATACTTAGAACAAAATCCGTACATTGTACAGCCAAACTGTACAAGTTGGCAACTATGAAAATACTCATCTCCCTAAAGCTTGGTACAATAGTGAAGTGGTACTACATTACTTATTCCAGTAGATATAAGGTGGAATTCTAATGTTGACTGCTTTCAATCATCCATAAAAAATTTGTAAGAAATAGTAAAAGTATGTGAAGAGCACCAAGAAAATATAAATTCTGATATCAAGAAAACAGTAATGGACTTAAATATTAAAAGAAATGCAGAGCATATAATTGAAGTTTTGAAACCCATTGCTTCTGCCCTAGATACAATCCATAAAGATGATTGTTCCCTTGCCGAATGCACATATCAATGGGAAATTTTGGGTAAAAAGTTAGAAAATGTATTAGATAAAGATAGAATTACAAAATTTAAAGCAAGATATGAACAAGCTATTAATGGTTGTCATTTTGCTGGAGTTTTATTAAGCCCCTCTCTATAATAAATCGAAATGAAATTTCATTTAGTGTAGAGGAAAATGAAGGTTTGGCATTCATTAAAAAAATTGTCCAAATCTTTTCACCACTGTAGCACATGTTCAAGCAAAAAATGGCCCATTCCAAAAATTACTATTGCTTGAGAAAAAAGTTTCAGATATTATGACTGATTGTGATTGATATAAGTCCTTTTATGTAATGGGAGGTAAAGAGAGAATCAGCAAAATTGAATTTATTTACCAAATAACAACAGGCGCGGCTTCATTGCAGGCTCGGACTGGCCCGAAGGCCGGTGCGCCCTCGTCCAAGGAAGACTTTGCGCCCCTAAGTGCCTAAACTGTTCTAGTATTTTTTTCCTGGTTGTAACACATGCATTCTGATTAGTGTACTAATTTACAAGAAGTTCTTTAGAGAATAATTATCAATCAACAGACAGACAGAACAAAGGAAATATTTTTTTATTATAACAAAGAAATTAAATATACATTGAGAAGAGACAATTTCAGGATCAGAAATCAAAGTAGGTATCTTTGCATGCGATTCAACGAAAAAACTCAGCGAAAGCTTTGGCACCATGGCGCCCTGTGCTGATTTTTTTTTCATGTCTTCTTTGAATGATTAGATAGATTCTTTGATAGATTTTAACCAAATATTTTTGCATATTTTTAGCACTTTAGCTTTTAGTATCTTGTTTCTTCCTTCTTGCTTTATGAAAATAACTTAAAAAATTGGATACAAAAATCAATTATTAAATTAAGAGATAATTTTATTTAAAAAATTATGATAGGTTTAAAAAAAAAAAACATGGTCACAAGATCTTGCAACTTCCAGAAATAATGCAACTTCCAGAATTCTCCTTTCTCCCAATTGCCGAAATTTAAATAGTAGTTCCATTGATCTCTAATTATAATAAAAATTTTGCAAACCATGGGAAAGAGTATGCTGAGAAGAGTAAATTTCGTAAAGTATATTATTTATTTACACTAATTAAGTTATTTTGTTCAAGAAACCTTTCAATCATAAAATACCAATTCGCCAGTTTATGAAGACATAAAGTAATGTTTTACGATATAAACTGCCTCTTACCTGAAAATACCTGACTCGCAAAGTTAATTGCTGTCACATTGTAACAGAAATGGAATTTATCTCATTTTTAAGGGTGTTCTTAACTGATCCGCTCAACAAGCGAAAAACGTTTTGACACATTTACAAATTCATTTTTTAACAGAAAGTTATAAAACTGGAATGACTGACTATGGAAGCGATTTCGAATTGAACTTATTTTTTTATTTTATGATAATTAAATTACTTATCAAGTTATAAGCTATTTCGATGACGCAGTCACCCATTTTTTTCCTCCTTTTCGACCAGTTTTTCTGCTTTCGTCGGGAAATATGCCCAAAAGTGTCAACTTTGAAGGGTTGTTATGAAAAATCTATTGTGATTTTTAAAAAACAGAAAAATGAGTGCAATTAGACAGTTTCTGAATAATAACACCTGCTATTTTCATGCTATTTTCCGAACAAAAATAAATTAAAGCATGTGTCACAAAGTTGCCCTTTTTGATTTAAGAACACCCTTAAACTACTGATAACTCATTCTTATTACGCTAAAGAAATATACTTCAGGGTTCATACAGAGTTTGCTAAATGAAAAATAAGGACTCTGTAAGGACTTTGTAAGGGCTTCGTTAAAAGAAAAATAAGGACTTCCTAAATTAAAAAAGAACAGTACATATAATAACTTACATTAAATTTTAATCGTAATATACTAAAATTTTACATAAAACATACTTATATAATTATTTAACAAAATATATAACATCAGTTGGCTAGCAACTGTTTTTTCGCATCTATTTCTTTAGTCAGGGAGGAAATTTCTTCCTTTTTTCTTTTTAAGATTTTCTACAATTGTTCAATTTGATAAATAATTGAATATCTTTAGTTGATTTAGGTTTATCAGCTAATTCACTAGCCTTATTTTCTAACTCCAATACTTCTTTTTCAAAAAGCCACAAGACTAAGATCAAACACAGATTAGCAGATGTCGCTGGACTTGAAAAATCCTGGGTTCCGGGGACCTAGGACTTCTAAAATTCTGGAACCTTTTCTGTGGACCTCCTTTTTTACAAAAGCGAGTCCCCACTAATAAGTCATATTTTTAGACGCAAACATTGAACTTGTTCATTTTCAAAAGAAAAATTAAATGCAATAATTATTGTTTTAATAATAATACGTAAATAATTAAAGCCAATATTAATTTTTTTAAAACTATTAAGAGAAATTTTCTTTACTTTTTAAAAAATAAAAGTGCAAGGTATAAATTTAATTATAAAATAATGCTTATTTGATTGTAGAAGACAACAAGTGTCATTAGTGTTTGCATTTCTTTTAAAAAGGGGCAAAACTGATTTATTGAAAAAGACATTTTTCCTGAAAAAGGAATACTTTTGTTGAGTAAAGGGGTATTTTTTGTTTAATGAATGGGTGTTTTCAGAAGTTACATTCACTCAGAAAGATTTGGAACAATCAAAAACAAATTGTAAAGTAGGAAAATCTGTTTTTGGAGCAGCAAAAAGAAATAATTTTGAAGCAGGAAAGTTAGCTTTTCGAACAGCGACACTGGCATTATTATTATTATTATTTTGCGCTTTTTTGACGAGAATTACATTTTAAACCGATCTTTTGAAGAAATTTGTCATTTTTTCTTGATTTTTTTTTTGACGAAATGTGTCATTTTTTCGCGATCTTTTGACGAAAGTTACCGCTTTATCACAATTTTTTTATGAAAATTGCCGTTTTTCGCGAATCTTTTGGCGAAAATTGCCGTTTTTCGCGAATCTTTTGACAAAATTTGCCGTTTTATCGCGATTTTTGGACGAAATTTTCGTTTTTTGCGAGTTTTTGAGGAAATTTGCCGGAAATTATTCGCTATTTCGCGATTTTTTAACGAAATTTTCTTTTTTTTCGATTCTTTGACGAAATGTCCGTTTTTCGCGATCCTTTGACGAAATGTCCGTTTTTCGCGATCCTTTGACGAAATGTGCCGGGTTTTCGCGATCTTTTGATGAAAGTTACCGTTTTAATCACAATTTTTTTTATGAAAATTGCCGTTTTTCGCGAATTTTTTGACAAAACTTGCCGCTTTATCGCAATGTTTGGACGAAATTTGTCGTATTTTCGCGATTTTTTGAGGAAATCTGCCTTCTATCGGAATTTTGTAACAAATTTAGCCATTTTTTCGCGATTTTTTTAACTAAATTTGCCTCTATACGATTTTTTGACGAAAATTACGCGTCCCGTGGGACGTCTAAGCTCCATTTTGTTGCGTCCCGTCGCCGATTTCCTGCGTATTTTACGCGCTATAGCGCGTCTGCGGCATCCCTGGCGGATTATAGAACAGATTGGCGCAATTATTTGGCGAAATATCTTTTCTTTGCTATTCATTTCTCTATTTCAAAGAAAAGGTAATTTTTGATGGTGAATATTTTTTACGATTGGTGTTTGTAAATACGAGGTTTCTACGTCGCAATCGGGAAACAAAAGAGGCAGCTTTAATGTCCATTCAGAAATAGGAGAATTGTAACAAAGAAACTTGATTTTTTTTTTTTTTTTTTCAGCTGCCATATTTGGCAGATTATGAATGTTTCAGGGGTGATTCTGGGTGAAAATTTTTTTTTCGGAAATGCACATCGCATTTTCGGAAATCGGCGGCGCGGGGGGAGACGGGATTCCGCGAATTACTCCCCCCCCCCCGGTTTTTCCGCGATCTTTTAACGAAATCGGCGTTATATCCGCAATCTTTAGACTCGAAGTTTTCCCACGGTCTTCAGACGAAATCAGCGTTTTATCTGCGATATTTGGTGAAATTGCCGTTTTTCCCGTGATCCGCACAGGAAATTCGCGTTTTTCAGGATCTTTTGACAAAATTCGTTGACAAAAACATCTACGAAATCGTCGTTTTCCCACGAAATATTGACGAAACGCGTGCTTTTTCGGCGATCCTTTCATGAAATTTGCATTTCTCCGCGATTGTTTTTTCCGCGCGCTAAACCATACAAGTTGGCAACTATGCGGAACTGATAACCCAATTTCAAATTTTCGGAAGAGGATGCCTTAAATTTTTGGAAATTTCGGACGAGAATCACTCCTGGAATGTTTGGCGATTTTTTAAAAACATTTTATGGATCGCGTTAATATTAAGTTCACGTTAAAAAATAAGGACTTTCAATAAAAAATAAGGATTTTAAGGATCCTTATTAAGGACTATCGAAACATAAGGAGTATATAAGGACTTTTAAGGTCCGTGCGAACCCTGTACTTGAACTTGATATAGTTGAAACCCTTAGCAGCTCCACAGAAGCTCTATTTGGCGCCTAAAGAAAAAATCTCCTTAATTTTCCTATCAAGTTCCAGTGCATCAATGATAATAGGTGGAATAAGAGTGGTTACTCTTTACTAATTCTGTTAAAATTAATCATAAAAAATTTCTAGGGAAGTAGACTGCGAATAAAATATCTAGTAATTCCAGTTACATATAAATTATGTTTCCGAAGGTTTATCTTTATTGATTGTCAGATATTTTTCAGTTAAGTACATTTTAGTATCAAAAAAGGTATGTTTAACCTCTATTTTTAATTTATGTTGACAAAAGAAAGTAAAGGGGTTAAACCCTTGGAGAAACATTAATTTATATTGTCGCCTGATTGATTTTTTGTTAATTTATTAAAGAGATACACTGAACCTCTCAATTATAATGGACATTTTCTCTATGCAATTTTGTTTAATTATTAAAACTATTAATAAATCTATATTTAAAAATTATGAAACATGACCTACATTAATTTTTGCATAAAACCAAAATCACTAAAAAGTCTATGTGTAAGTTTGCAGCTCATTTAAATAATTATTTTTTCGAGATACAGAGGAATTTCGCCTTTTCATAATTTAAGGCCCCTGTCCTCGCTCGAGGAAACGCTCACGAGCTAATGCTATTCCTATGGGGAACCACTTTTCTAATAACTCTTTCGCATTTTGACATTTTTTAATAATTTTTTTTGCATTGGATAGCTGAGGTGCATGCCAACAGCGCACCTTTTTTACTTTTTCGATTTTGTTGTAGATATACTTTACAAAGTTAGTTTCACTTTCAAAACCGGTTTCGAAACTGAAAGTGCTTTTTAAAAAAATATCTGCAACGAAAATCGAAAAAGTAAAAAGGGTGCGTTGTCGGCATGCACCTCAGCTATCCAATGCAAAAAAAAAAAATTATTCAAAAATGTCAAAATGCGAAAGGGTTATTAGTAAAATGCTTCCCTATAGGAATAGCATTAGCTCGCGAGTGTTTCCTCGAGAGCTGATTTCTTTTATCAAGAGCCCCAAAAATATCGTTGCTAGTTACTAGAAACATTTAACAGGATTTTCTTAAATGAAAAATAAGTTTATTATAAATATAAAACTATCTTATAATTTTACTGGTATCTAAAGTTTTTTGATAATTTTCCCTGTAATGGCTTTATTTTATTTTCCAAAATTTATGGATAAGCTCCTAACATTGTTTGTTTTATAACTGTATTAAGGTTTGAGAAAATATACATTTTCCTTGGCTAGCAAGGAATTTAGATATGGTGTCACAAACAGATGTTACCATTTGAAAAAATCTCCAAAGCAAAATTTACAAATAGCAGTTAATAATCGATATTATTACCAATCAGTTGGTAACGTCTCTTTTATCCTGTCATTTACATGAAGACTGGGAGGGGATGATTTTTTTTCGTCATGATTCTTGAGGTGTTTATTGACATAAGAATAAAATAAGAAAACGATAGCCTTGAACTGATGACTGAAAACATCTGTTATCTACTATAAGCTAATGTGTATTCAACTGGTTGGACCTTTTAGATATTGCACAGTTTTGTTTAGAAAATTGCGTTTTCTATAGACTTTATGGAACTTAAAAACATGTACGGGGAAAAAAGCGAAGTATTCTATTTAGAATCTGAGAGGATCATAGATCATTTTCATATTTGGTACCATACGAATAATGAGTTAAATCTTGTCAACTTAGATACGGTACATGCAAGTAAAACTGACGTGAGCAGTGAATTCAGACATTCTTCTCCGGAAGGGAAACAATGTAGAGATCCATGGGGGATTGCACTTTTGGCCATTTAAAAATAAAATCTTAAAATTCCCGGGGGGACATCTCATTGCTTCGGGGAGGAATGCCTCCCCCCGGCCCACTCCCTGATTTCAACACTGGACGTTAAATATTTTAGCGCCCTCTGAAAATGCAATGTCTACGCACTTGCTCCTGTTGAGTCCGACCCTGCTTCATTGGCTGAGGTAGAAAGACAATTTTCTTCTTTTGGACTAGTTCATTTAAGCCTTTGTAATAAATTAGGAATGTACAAAACTTCTAAATTAGTTTTTTTGCTCAAATGATTTATTTTTATTTGCTTAAAAAATATTAAATTGTGATTTTTCTCCCTTAATAAATAGCTTGCATTAAATAAATATTTAATTTGTTTTTTAAATTTTGCCATTTTCTATTCATTTACAACATATTTAAGTTTAATTCTTATTTAGTGTGCACAATTCAATTACAAAATAATAGAATGGTTTTAGATTAAAACCTAGATGTTTAATTTTTAATACCAATCAGTAACTAGAATATAGTACTTACTAAACTTTATAATTATTTCTTATATTCTTTTTAATAAATTATAAATATTATTTATTCTTTTTTAGTTATTTATTATAAAAAACTGCTCCATGTATTGTAAAAACATAAAAACACAATAATTAGAAATAGAATTCTAAAAAGATCAAATAAATCTGATTTAAATAAAAAAAAATCCATTTTTTTTTTTTTTTTTTTTTTTTTTTTTTTTTTAATTATGATTTTTTTCCAACCCTGCAAATAAGTAGGTTTATGTTTCCTTTCTGAAATAAATAGGCTTTGCAACTTTTCCATGCATTTACACAATGTTTTTCTTTGCTGTCATTTGCTATGTTTTCTTGCACATTTGTAATGTTATAGTGCATTTCTCATTCAGCCCTATTACAGGAATGTTTCGGAAAAAAATCAATTCAAACTTAAAAATACGAATATTAGGGCTGCTCATGTTCCTTTAAATCCCACTAATAAGAATATTTCTTTTATGCAATTCAGTACTACTTGATTATCCCATCAACCAAAAAAGTTTGTCCCCAACTTGGGTATATATATCGCCAAACTGCCGACATAAATTACTTGTTAAAATTGATGCTGATTTGGCGCTATTTCTGCTATTTCGCCAAATTCCCATAGACTCCCAATGCAATCCCATTATTTATCCAATAATTTTGTTGGAGGAAGGGCTGTCACAATCATTTTGACATCATTATTTTTTTAATCGGTTCATTAACTTCCCAAGATTGTTTAAAAATTGCCATTTAGAAATTTTTTAGAACACTTTTCGTGCATTTTCACCCTTTTTAAATTTTGTATATGTTAACAAATATTTGTACATATAATGACCTTATGTATAATATAAGACATATGTTCTCAGTGATCATTTATATCTTATAAGTAATTAACAACCCAAATTTTATATTTCTAGGGCCTTCAGTAACACAGACATCACATTTTTAGAACGTTTTTTGCTTCTGAACTCCCTTTTGGTTAGCTGCATTGACAAAAGATATAGCCTGTGTTGGGGCAAGGACTGTCAGTGTCACCATCATTTTGATATAATTAATTTTAAGATTGGTTCATTATTTGCTGAGATTGTTTAAAGATCGCAATTTAGAACATTTTTAGAATGCTTTTCATGCATTTTCACCATTTTTGAATTCCATATTTTTTAACAAATGCCCTTAGAGATCATTTATAACCTATAAATAATTAATATGCCAAATTTTATATTTCTAGGTTCGTCAGTAAGACAAAAGTTGCATTTTTAGAATGTCTTTTGCTCCTGCACCCCCTTTGGATTAGTTTTTTTTAATTTATAGGATTTGGTAATTAGAAGATGGTCTTACATCATACAAAAAATTGCAAGTGTCTAGGTCAAATAGAATTTAAGTTATTGGGGGGGAGGGGGGGTCAAAAGTGGCCTGAAATGATTCGGGCAATATAACCCACAGCCAGTGTTATGCGCTTTTACTTTGTGAACTTGGCTGACACACTGCCGTGTGTCTAGATAACAGAGTTATCTTTTACAAATAAAGCAAGTTAGCCTGAGATTGTGGAGTGTATGTGAAGAAGAGTACAGGGATGTAGTGCAGGGTATACAGGGGCATACGCCATATACCTTCTGGATTTTTTAAAGGAATACTGTACACTAGGGTGGGCCGAAAAAAACTTTTTTTCGATTTTCGATAATGGCGGGTGCGGAAAAGTGGCCACTGGTGGCACTCAGTTCACCCAAAAAGTTTGAGATTTTTTGGAGTTTTCCTTACCCTGCCGCAAATGGCTTGAAAATTTGCAAAAATGCTGATTTTTGAACTTTTTTAGCTAAAAAGTTAAAAATGTTAAATTAAATTTATTTTGGTTGTATTTACTTGAAAAGGCATCTTTAACGTACCAAATGCTTAATTAAGTCCTGATAATGCATAATTTAATTGCTCAATGCATTTTAAATAAACCGATTTTCATAGCTTTTACACGTATAACAGGCAAAAATTGTATTGGTTTGAATCGCTCGTTAATTTCTCTCTTATTTATGTTCCTTGGTCTTTAAATTTTTTCTATGCATCAAAGATCATATATTTGGGCAGCGGACAGCAGTATAACTCAAAAAAAAAAAACTGGAAGGAGAGAAGGGGATGAAACAGGACTCTAAGCATGCGCAATGCCTCATCGTAATGTTGAGGGAGTGAAGGAAGATATAAAAGAGAAGAGAAAATTGCGATAAGGGATTATTATTATTTTACCATGCTTAAAATCTGCGACATTTATTCAGTGTGGATGTGAAACCTTTTCCCAGAGAGATTCAGTACTTTTTGGATCGTTTGACGTACCATTACAGTGTTTTGTGCGTTTTATTACGACGAGCTTAGAAATGGCTATTATGAAGGTCCATGGCAATGTAAAAGACACGCGACAGCATGAAAAGTATCCTTTTTTGGGCACCATGCTTGTTGAAAGACTTGCAATTGCCAACTTATACTGATATCATACGCCACTACTACTGGTTGCGAAGCGATGTGGCAGAAAATTGAAAAATCCAATATTAGTCAATAGATGATGTTATTAAAATGGTAGATGAAAAAGTTACCGAAATCTGAACAAAAGCCAGTGTTTTTCCAACGATCAATTTACAAAAAGATGAAAAACTATTAAAAGAAGTGTAGATCATTGGAGAAATCCTGAAATCGTATGGGCTTGAAAGTAAAGGCAAACCGCGAAGAATTCGTACGAAATGGTGAAACCTTTTAGTAGTTTTTAATCTTTTTGTAAATTGATCATTGGAAAAACACTGGTATGGAAGCTTTTTTCAGATTTCGGTAACTTTTTCACCTACCATTAAATTATTGCTCTAAACTTTCACTATTAAAAGAAGTGTAGATCATTGGGGAAATCCTGTAATCGTATGGGCTTGAAAGTAAAGACAACCCGCGAAGAATTCGTGCGATATGGTGAAACCTTTTAGTAGTTTTTAATCTTTTTTGTAAATTGATCGTTGGGAAAACACTGGTATGGAAGCTTTTTACCAGATTTCGGTAACTTTTTCACCTACCTTTTTAATAACATCCTCTATTGACTTATATTGGATTTCTCGATTTTCTGCCATATCGCTTCACAATCAGTAGTAGTGGCGCATGATATCAGTATAAGTTGGTAATTGCAAGTCTATCAATAAGCATGGGGCATCAAAAAGGATACTTTTCATGCTGTTGCGTGCCTTTTACATTGCCATGGACCTTCATACTAGCCACTTCTAAGCTCGTCATAATAAAACGCACAAAACACTGTAATGGTACATCAAATGATCCAAAAAGTACCGAATCTCTCCAGGAAAAGGTTTCACGTCCACATGTCGCAGGTTTTGAGCATAGTAAAATAATAAAAATCCCTTATCGCAATTTTCTGTTCTCTTTTATTTCCTCCTTAACTCCCTCAACATTACGATGAGGCATTGCGCACTCTTAGAGTCCTGCTTCACCCCTTCTCACTTTCCAGATTTGTTTTTGAGTTATACTGCTGTCCGTTGCCCAAATATATGACCTTTGATGCATAGAAAAAATTTAAAGACTAGGGAACATAAATAAGAGAGAAATTAACAAACGATTCAAACCAATACAATTTTTGCCTGTTATACGTGAAAAAGCTATGAAAATCGGCGTATTTAAAATACACTTAGCATTTAAGTAATGCATTATCAGAACTTATTTAAGCATTTTGTATGTTAAATCTGCCTTTTCAAGTAAATACAGCCAAAATAAATTTAATTTAACATTTTTAACTTTTTAGCTAAAAAAGTTCAAAAATCAGCATTTTTGCAAATTTTCAAGCCGTTTGCGGCAGAGTAAGGAAAAGTCCAAAAAATCTCAATTTTTTTGCATGAACTGAGTGCCACCAGTGGCCACTTTTCCGCACCCGCCATAATCGAAAATCGAAAAAAAGTTTTTTTCGGCCCACCCTACTGTACACTAGGGTGGAGCGAAAAAAATTTTTTTTTGAAAATCAAAAACGGGTAGGTGCCAAAAGTTGCCTTTATACTAGTACATCAACTGCGTGAAATTTTACCGCTGAAAAAAAAATGGCTTGAGTCTGCGCTTTTGCTCCAAAAATCGAAATTTTGGGTAAAATTTGTCATTTTTTGACATTTTTTCAAAAAAATTGAAAAAATCCTACAGAGCTGGTTAGTATTTAAAAGTGTTGCTTAGACCTTTATATTTATCTGCTTAACATATTTATACTATAAAACAATAAGTTTATTCCCTATAGCTGGATCAAAACAGACAACTTTTAGTAAGAAAACAGTATTACCACTCTATTGGGTCATTCAACGAATTGTTGTTTTTAATACAGCTCTTGTTTTCAAAACTACCTTGGACATGCGTCGTGGAGGTGGCTATATTTCCTATACCACCCTGCCCAACTATTCGATCCTCTTAGAACAGTGTTTTATTTATACATTGATTTGTGATTTTCTTTATAAAAATTTGGCATGTTTTCGATGCTTCCACCTTGTTTATCTGTTCTTTGCATCCACATGCTGCTGTAACTATTTTCATGTATATCTTTGCAGTTTATACAAAAAATGACAAGCAGAGTAATGTACGGGAATATTATTAAAGGGATCTATTCAGCCATCTATTATATTTATCTAACTTATATTCAATTGATGAATAATGATTGGAAGTTCTGTTACCACAAAATTTTTTCAGTCAATTGTATTTTTTTACGTAATGATTTGCTTCAAAGATGATTTCAGATATTTCAACTATAAGTATGCCATCATTTATTCTACTTTTGCATTTTTTATATGTTGAGAAGCGAGCTGTTTAATGTGATGGTGATCTTCAGAGAGAATTGCGATGAAAATTTGTTCTCCATGTGTAAAGCAACCGCTGTTGTAAATAACCTTTTTTTTTTGCATTAGTTTTATGTCGTTTTCTAAGTGTTTCGTATCCAGGTAATTTCCTATTAACTTTTAGATCCCCTTTTTATGAATGGACAACATTTGATGGTGAAATGTCCTGGGCATAAACTTATAATGCATAGTACTTTATGAGGGAATGTACGGATTCTAATTGACTATAAGTGCTCATTTAAAATTAGGAGAATTTTATTTGTCACTGTGAATCATTTTGCATGGGGTAAGCCTAGAATTGTGTATAATATTGAATCATTCGCTACTTCAACTCCAGTGAATTTCCTCTGTGTCAATTATTAGAGAAATCGATATAAAACGTTCTAAGCTACATGGATTCACTGGATCAATAAGGAAAATCTTTGTCTACGTACTATTCACTTCCTATTGCAATTTTTTTTAAAAAATAAAATAGAGAATATTTTTGAAAAATTATTTTCTCAAATTGAGAAAAAGATACTCAGAACAGACTAGAAATTTCTGTCGGAGATTTCAAAGCTAATTCATAAGGAAAGCTATTTCTCAGAAAGAATGGGGAATAGTAATTTAGAAAACATCTCACACAAAACACAGCTCATAAAGTTAATAAAATTTTCCGCTTTATATAAGCACAGATTGGCAATCAGCGTCTTTATGTTCACTCACAAAATGTATAATCCAAGTTTATACAACGGGATGTTTTATACCAAATGTACAACACACCTGAATAATAGATCTAAAATCTTATTAGAAATTACTAGACTACGGAACAACACAAGAAATGATATAAAGCATTCTAAAACTTCTTTAAAAATATTGCTGTTTTACACGCAAATTTTGTTTGCAATCCTCTGTGACGATCTCATAATATTAAACAGTTAGCATCTCAGCATATATTCAATGTAATAGGTTCAATAAATGATGACATACTAGAAATTGAATTCATACAATCAATTATTAGGCAAATCATTGCATATAAAATGTAATTGATTGAAAGAATGTTGTGATAACAGAACTTCCAATCATAATGTACTAATTGCATGAAATTTTAATGAAGATAATAGGTGAATAGGTTCAATTGAGAATATGTTCTAGGATATAGACTGAATAGGTTCAATTAAGAACATACCCAATACATTACTCAGCTTCTCTTTTGTTATACATGATATAAAAATATACGTGCAGCAGGTTACACCAGCATGATCCAAATCATCCAAAGTCAGTGAATACAAAGAAGAGATAAATTACTTTGATATATAGAAAACTTATACTCGTCTTCGGGAAAAAAATAACAATTCAATACATAAATAAAACACTGGGCCTAGATGATTGGGTGGTTGAGACGGGTGGGACAATGCAACCACCTCTATGAGTTATATACACAGTAGTTTTGAAAGCAGCTAGGTAAGAAATGCATTCAAAACAACATTTCGTTGTATGCTCCAATAGGAGGTTAACACTGATTTTTCACAAAAGGTTGTCAGATTTGCTTCAATTATACAGACTACAGATATTGTTCTACAGCTCATATTCAAAATATTAGAATAATTGAGAAAAAGTAATAAGAAAAAATTATTTGTCATTTATTTATTTTTTATACTAAGTAAATGCAATTAAATTTCTTATAAATTAAATCTGGAATGTTTAGATAAGATTTTAACATTTATAAAATATAAAATACAGCACAATAAATTAGGTATACAGCTTCCTTAAACACACCAGAATATTAGAATAAAATTTAGATTGGTTCAAAATATTAGAATATTTTATTTTACGCAACAATATTACCTTATGAATATGAAGTAAATGGTAGTTAATATTTTGTAGCATCCCCTTTAGCTTTCATAACAGCGTACAATCGATCTTGCATACTATATACAAGGTGTTTACAAACATTTCTATCAATATTAGCCCAAATAGACTTTATACGTGCCACTAACTCAGTTTTACTTGAAGGAGGATTTTCTTGAAGTTTTCTCTTCATTATACACCATAAGTTTTCGATGGGATTAAGATCTGGTGAATTTGGTGGCCAAGGAAGTACCTTAATGTTGCGTTGGCGGAACCAATTCTTAGTTGACACCGAGGTATGCGGGGACGCTAACTCTTGTTGAAAGATGAAATCATCTTCAAATAAATCTTCTGATGATGGAATCATGTAATATTCTAAAATTTCTTGATATATCAGAGAGTTAACCTTTTCGTAGACGATGCATAACTTTCCAGGTCCTTCTGTACTCATACAACCCCAAACCATGACAATAGCAGCAAATTTTACGGAACGTTTAAGGCATTCTTTATCAAATGCTTCTTGCTTCATTCTCCAAACTCGAATACCTTGATTACCATATGAAACACAAAACATACTTTCATCACTAAATAATATATTTTTCCAATCTTCATTGCTCCATAAACGTCTTGATTTACACCAAATCAATCTTATACGCTTTTGTTTTGCAGTCATGAGAGGTTTTGTTTTCGGTACACGAGATTCAAATTTAAATTTATTTAGACGTCTTAATGTTGTCGATGTAGAAACTTCAACTCCTTCTTCTTTCCATTTTCGGTGCAAGAATCGCACACTTTTAAAACGGTTTTTCTTAACTATACGCTTCAGTTCCCTGTCATCTCTAGCAGATGTTTTTGGTTTTCGGCCACCATTTCGGCGATTATTTTGAAATTTTCCAATTTTTGAATATTGTGTTAGTATTTTACTAACGCTCGATTGCGAACAATGTAAATAATTCGCTATAAAACATTGATTTTTACCGTGCCGATACAAATCAACCATACGAAGTTTAGTAGATTCAGGAATATCACTCACACGGCCCATTTTAAGACGAAAAAGAAACAAACTGCAAAAAAGAATACTGATTTTAAATAAAATAGTCTGAATTTAATCAATGATGCCACCAGTTAAGAATTTTTAATAATTAAAGGAGAATTAATGTGAATTATTCTAATATTTTGAACCACTTGAATAAATATTCTAATATTTTGACTTTTCAAAATAATTTTTTTTGCAATTAATCTTTTTAAAAATGATATTAAATTTAAGATAACAAGTAAGTTTAATCAACAATAAGTTCTTAATAAAAATATCGTTTGCATATTTTCATTAAAAGACATTAAATTACCAAACGATATTTTCAATTTCTAAAAAAAAGGTAATTATTCTAATATTTTGAATATGAGCTGTATAGTTTAAATATGTTACGCAGATAAATATAAAGGTCTAAGTAACACTTTTAAATACTAACCAGCTATGTAGGAAGTTTTTAATTTTTTTGAAAAAATGTCAAAAAATGACAAATTTTACCCAAAATTTCGATTTTTGGAGCAAAAGCGCAGACTCAAGCCATTTTTTTTCAGCGGTAAAATTTCACGCAGTTGATGTACTAGTATAAAGGCAACTTTCGGCACCTACCCATTTTTGATTTTCAAAAAAAAATTTTTTTCGCTCCACCCTACTGTACACCCTCTGTTTCTCAAGAAAGCTTTAGTATACACACTCTAGGGTACACCCTCTGCCTCGAGCATATCCTCTCTGCTTTGAGCGTATATCCTCCGTTATTTTTACGACTACACCCCTGGAAAAGTAGGGATGAATATAGTTTGTAGGGGACAAAGATCCCTAGTAATTTTTTAATATACATACTCTAGTTTTTGTGTGTAAAGATGGAATTTTGTAGTCTGTTTTTAACCCACTTCTTGATACTCTAGAAATATAAAATTTATGTTCATTAGTGTGCTTCTGACGACATTACAACATTTTTAAAATTTAATTATTAGTTAATACAATAAGATAATTTTAGCTGCAGAGAATAAATCACCAAACATACTCTGCAATTCGTAGAATTGTATATAAATTAAAACAATAATGGATTTAATTATGCATGCATATTAAAATACAATTGGTCTGCCATGTTATATTTTGGTGAAAAACAGCAAGAAACTTGATTTTACAGTTAACTTGTAGATTTACCATTATGTTATCCAACCCCTAGTCCTCCATGTTTTCACAAATTTTGATGCAGGAAAACACAATGGTAAATCTATATGTCTATTGCTAAAGTCGGATTCTTATGTGTTTTACACCAAGCTATGACTTGGCAGACTGACTGTATTTTTATATACAAATCGAGTTTTAACTAGTTCTTAAATTTCAGCCATGAACTTGATGAGGCAATTGTCTGTGCTGCCGCTTTCTGATCTATTAGAAAAATAGTCTTACTTTTGAATAAAGATGAAAATAAGCACTTGCCAGTCGCCACTCAGCGACTAAATGTATAAAACTGGCGACTAAAAATGTGGAAAGTACTGGCCAAATGCAGGATTCTCCAAAAGGTGTTTTGTGAAAAGAATCGTGAAAAAACCCTGCAAATTTCGAGATTTTTTTTTAAACCAAATTTTGGAAAAAGATCGCGGAAAAATATGAGTTTTGTGCAAGTATCGCGAAAAGACATTGTCTAAGGATCGCAAAAAGAACGCAAATATTGTCAAAGAATCACAAAAGAACTGTAAATATCATTAGAGAATTGCAAAAAAAAAAAGCAATTAGAGCAAAAAGAATGCAAATATCGTCAAAGAATCACTAATATCGCGGAAGAACTGTAAATAAATATCATTAGATAATTGCAAAAAAAGCAATTATCGTAAAAAGAACCGCGTATTTGTCAAAAAATCAACGAAAACAAACACGTTTTTGTAAAAAAACATAAAAACAAACGGAAAAAATGCGAATTTTATCAAAGAAACCCACAAAAAATGTGAATACCGTCAAAAAATCGCGATAACAAATGCGAATACTGCAAAAAAATCGTGTTAACACACGCAAATACCATCAAAAAATCGTGATAACAAACGCGATTTTCGTGAAAAAACATACAAATGAACGCAAAAAATGTGAATTTTATAAAAAAAAACACATGGAAAAAGCGAATACCATAAAAAATCGCGATAACAAATGCAATTTTCGACAAAAAACCTAAAAACGCGAATTTTATCGAAAAAAGTGAATACCATCAAAAAATTGCGATATCGAACGAATACCATAAAAAAAAATTGCGGTAACGAATGCAAATTATTGTCAAAAAATTGCGATAACAAACGCAAATACCGTCAAAAAAGTGCATTAACAAATGCAAATATCGTCAAAAAATTGCGACAACGAACGAGATTTTCGTCAAAAAGACGTAAAAACAAATGCAAAAAATGCGAATTTTATCAAAAAAACTGCTTGAAAAAAGCGAATACCATCAAAAAATCATGATAACAAACGCGATTTTTGTTAAAAAGTTTCAAAAACTAATGCAATTTTCCTTAAAAAGTCGCAAAATCGAAAGCAAATTTTATCAAAAGATTTAAAAAAAAATTGCGCATTATATCAAAGGATTGTGGAAAAAACATATATTAGTTCCATGAGAGCCCCCCCACCCCCTTTTATTTTTTAGAAAATTTGTTCTGAATTTCTGTTTTTTTTTCTTTTTTTAATTAAACCTGCTAGTTGGTGGATAAACTTTTTTTTTTTTTTTTTTTTGGGGGGGGGGGGGGGATTACATCTTAATTCTAGACAAATAATTACAAAAAAGAGTATTGTGGTTTATTTATGTCGCTAGCTACACAAGTACCTAAGCATAGTTGGACTTGTGTAACTAACTACATATGCATATTACATATAACTTTGCTGTTAATTTAAAATAGATTTGAAATTAGTATCTGAAGTTTATTCCAAACAATATAAATTAAAGTATTTTTAACTAGTTCATATATTATTTATTTAGTCTAAGCTTGTATATATCTTGTAATTAAATATTCAGTAACATAAATGTACTTACTGGCTACTAAAGAAAATTATACTCACTAGCCAATAACTGGCTACTAAAAAAAGACAACCTACCGGCCAGTGGCCACTAAGCAAAATTCCTTATTTTCATCTTTAGTTTTGAAAGAATAGGTTCTTATACAATTTATCCACTACAAATAAAATATTTAGATTAATACTATAAGAAAACATAAGTTAATACCTGTTGGAGCAAGAAAGACTGTTCTTTTTCCCCCTTCTGAAGGAGATTTTCGAATTTGATGGGATAATTCTTTTATCAACATCACAGCTACAAAAGTTTTTCCTGTGCCTGTCCCAAGACATATTATTATGTTCTTTTTCCTTGCAGTGTCGAGCAGTTCAACCTGAATTATAAATATGTTCATATAATTTATACATTGAATATTTAAATAAAATTTTTAAGATAATATTTATTATTTAATGCATGTTAATAAAATAACATCAAGACTTAACTTATACAGCTCTTTAACTATTTTTTTAGTTTCTACACCAGTCTTGGCTGAAGTTGTCAGTTTGCAAAATGCACATTAAAAAATATATATACATTAGGAATGATACTAGAGTGACAATTTTTAGTTTTTTATTTGTATCACTAATTTGAAACAACAATATACCTGTAAATTTCTGTAGTAGATACCTCTCTTAAATATAGAAATCTATCATGAAGATTATTGCGTCAAATTAGTGACACAAATAAAATGTAAACATTGTCACCTGCATCAACAGGCAATTGATTCAGTCCATCAAAATACATGTATCCTAGTACACATTTTAAAAATGATTTGAAGTCACTTCAATGGGTGCAAGTGACATCATTTTATATAAAAAGAATGAGTATTTAAATTATTAAAACCTAAATATCATTTGTAGAAGTGCATCATTTTCACTCCTGCGACTTTGAAATTCTTTACAGATAGAAATGCTTCCCTTTTCAAAAACAATATATTTGAAATTACACACTGATAAAGTGCAAAGTTTTTTAAAAATTTAGTGTGTCTTTATAAAAAAGCAGTGACATACAATGTGCATGCTTAAATTGGAAGTCTTTAAAAAAAAAAAAAAAATAGCAATTCATATTACAAAACTTGACGATTCTTGCCTTTATGATTTCTCTTGGCTGAATTTGACAAGCAAATAAAGATAATCTTGGCAATAATTCCAAGTTTATAATAATGTCAGGCTCCCAAAGTTTAATAATATATAGCATTAATTTTGCTAACCTTTCTTACTCTAGACTGCTTTTTAATTTGTTCTAAATGAAAGAAAAGTTTGAAAATATTTTAAAAGCAGCATTACTTGCTGGCAATGTCATTATTAAAAATATAAAATTTGAAAAATTCTCATTTTTACCGCAATTTGTTTTTAAAGGTGATCACCCACAGAAGGTAAGGCATTTTCTAGGACTTCCCTGGCGAAATATGTTCCTGAAAAAAGAGTCTATTTTGGTAGAATGGGTTATTATTATATGGCACAAAATTTAGATTAATATCAAAAAGCAATTTTCTTGCCCTTTCTTTATGCTCAAATGTCAATTTGATCCCATATACTTAGGATGAAGTAAATATGCTAGAATAAAAGCTAGCACTGCATCAAATGAGATTTGAATCTTACACATGCGAGTTTCCATGATATTTCAATCATTAAATGAAGTTAAACAGATTTTATGAGCAGCTGCAATAGAAAAGTCATGTTTTTTATTTTTATCTAAAGCAACATGCATAGATTTTAACATTAGTAACACGCAATTAACTTCTTTACAAATCATGATATTTATTTAGAATTTTAATAACTGCTATGTCCTTAATATCATTTTCATGATTATCAATTATCTGCAAACAATATGGATGATTCTTAATAAAAGATTTAAAACTATCAAATTCTAATATAAATTTATTTATTTTTTAATTAAAACTATTCACAATATTTTATCTGTTATTTATCTTAAATAAAATGTATGTGTCAGCAATTTAATACTACTAAAAAAGGTCTCAAATTATGTCATGAAATGAGTTTTTAGAGTTGTTAATTTAGGTAAATGTTTTTTCTTGCAGAATTAACCGATTTGCTCCAATTTTTGGATACAGGTTCATAGTGATAAGATGCTTCCCTTTAATTAGCTGTTAAGTATAAAGGGGATATGGGCATTAACCCCTCCTCCTCCTTAAATTTGATAAATGGGTTTTTATGCAGAATTATCCTATTTGCATTAAATTTTGGATGTAGGTTCTTTCTGATAAGGCGAATCTCTGAATAGTTTTTGAAGTTTAATGGTTAAGTATAAAGGAGGTGGATAACTCCTCTTAAATTATATAAATGGGTTTTTAAGAAGAATTATCAGATTTGCTCTAAATTTTGGATACAGATTTTTTATATGATAAAGCATATCCCTGATTAGTTTAGGGTTATCAATGATTAAGTATAAAAATTGAAAATGGGGGGAGTTATTTCCACCCTTAATTTGTTTTTCAAACGGCATTAACCCTTGAAAATATAAGGCTGTAATATACAACTAATATACCTGTGAGCTCAGTGCCATCAGTTTAACTGGGCAATATTCTTCTTATTTATATGATATATAGTACAGGAAATTATATAGATAGTGTAATGGTACATAATGCATGCAAGTAAGCTGTGCTGCTGTAGAAATAGAAATATTGCACAGCCCAGTAACAGAAACAAGTTAAAAGGATAATATCCTGATTATAAATGTTTCAACAACTAAGATAACAAATGTGATAATGTGAGATTCCACTCATTTTTTTGTTTTTGCTTTGCAGGAGGATCATGTTGTTATAACACCCCTAGGAAATGCTTAATCTGTGCTGGAGTCCATTACTGGAGTTTAGCTCTGGTACTTCTCTGATTTTAGTAAATATTTAAATATTGATCGGAATTCAATGGAGCTCATAAATATACTCCTCTAAAACCCAGTGAAAAAACACTTCCAAAACATCGAAGCTTAAATCACCCTTCCCTTTCCTCCTGTCTCCAAGCATTTGCATTCTTTTTATCAAAATCACACATGTAGATGATGGAGATGAAACTGGGTCAGTCTTTAGGCTTGGACAGGATCAAGCTCAGTTTGTCTTATACTCAAAATTTTATTTTTAACAAAATAGAAATACAGTAGGCTCCCTCAAATTCGCAAACCAGAAATCTGCAACTCTCTAAAATCTGCACATATTTTATGGATGTAAACAATGAAACTTTCATTTCGGATATTGGGACAAAATTTGATCTTTTTAGTTTTGTATCAATTCCAAATATTTTTTAATTTGTAATTTTCTTAATAATACTCTATTCATTTTTTTTTTTTCCACGAAGGAAGAATAAATGTTTTTGGAAAAAATTCAAGATATTGCTGATACACTGGTAATCACAGGCTTCTTACCAAATATATTTATGCATTAATCAAGATTTTTTGGTTATTAAGCCTGGCTAAACTTGAAAAAAAATCTTTATTTTATGATTTTGATGTGAATTAGCAATGTACTTGTATGAAACCAGTTGACCTAAATAATTTTGGAAAAATACATTTAATCTTTATAATGGATATTTAATCATATACTATTGATTATTAACTTGACCTTTGCTATTAGTATTTTAATCATTTTAAAGATTATCTAAATTTTTATTACTTTAGTTTACTACTTATTTTAGTATTTTATTACATCATAAGCATTCATTATAGTTCTGATTGCACTATTAATTGCACTCAAATTACTGTTTAAAAAATGTAAACAAAGTAATGACCAGAAATCCGCAAAATTCTAAAATCCGCACAACCTCTGGTCCGAAGCTGTGCGGATTTGAGGGAGTCTACTGTAGTATACGTTCATTCTAACTGTACCAGACTTATGTCTGGTATTGACGGCAGTAACTTGTTGACATGGTATCACTCAAGAGAGCAAACAATGAATTTGATTTCAGTTTGATTTTCTTTTCTGACAGTAGGATATTTTTTAATCAGATCATTTATTTTTTTCATTTAGATAATTCAATCTGAAAATCTTTTATCAATCTAAAAAGAGTATTTTCTTCTGATTTTGTCAATGAGCATCAACTTGACATTTTGTTTGTTTGAGGTTTTTAGTTTTCTATTGTATACAAGAATGAAAATAATGTTGGTGATTTTTCCATGTATTTTTCATCATGAATACTATCCAAGCTAGGGCTTTGTTCTACACATTTGAAAAATCATCTTGCCATGTATTGCTAATCTGATCGTTAAGTAATTGAGCAGCTTTCCTCTTTTTTTTTTTGAACGCATCTAATCTTTCTCATAACTGTGCAAAATTTTTAATTTAATCTGATTTTCAGAGACTCATCACAAAAGATTGTTATGTGGAAGGAATAGATTATATACTTTAAGATAGGCATAATTTGTTGGAAATTAGAAAAAAAAAAAAAAAAAACATTTGATTCTTCATCATATAAGTATTAATTTCAGTAAATTTCATCCATTTCTTCTAAAAATGCATTTCGTTAATGTGTCTACCTAATTTGTTTATAGAGAAAGAAAAAATGCAAGAATTCTTTTGAAGTATGAAGCATATTTTTACTTGATACTAAACTTCTCTTTTGATAGATGAAATAAAACAGAAATTATTTATTGAAGATTTTGAGAAATTTAATAAATTATATGTATGAAATTGAAATATAATGTAAACACTATTCATAGTGATTTCCACAGTTCTCATAAATTTTACCTGGTATTCTCGTGGAATAAAGGTTTTGGAGCTGATACTTTCTAAAATATGGTAGCGGCGCAATTTTGGGGGCTTGAGAACATGAGAGGACATCTGAAAAGAACAAAAATAATGAATAAATATTAGAAATAAAAATAATATGATGTAAGAAAAGTAAGAAAAACTGTTGACCGGTTTAAATATTTTAATTTAAAACAAAATAAATTTTCCTTTCAGTAATAAGTTTTATACTAAAATAATTCTATTCAAAACATATTCCTGAAACATTGATTTGAAAACTGTGATATTTCAAAATATAAAAAAATGCTAAAGATGTAACAGGAAACACATCATGCATAGATCATGAAAATTTTCGCACAACTAGGATAATATTAAAAATTATATTTTGCAAACAGTGAAAGGAGATATCTAAATAAGCATTTTCATTAAAGTGTAACATAGTTGAAAACCTATTTTCAACTATTATCTGTAAGCAATAATGCATTCTCAATATAGTAGACTCCCTCAAATCCACAACTCTCTAAAATCTGCACATAATTTACGGATGTAAACAATGAAACATTCAGTTCAGATATAATTTCAAAATTTGACTTTTTTATTTTTATATCAATTCCATACACATTTTAATTTGTAATTTTTGTTAATATTATCGAATTCATGTTTTCTCATGAAGAAAGAATTAATTTATTTCTAAAAAAATTCAAGATAGTGTTGATATCATTGTTAATCACAATCTTCTTACCAAATATATTTATTTATTAGGTCAAACTTTTTTGGTTACATCTGATTAAACCTGAAATAAAGATTATGAGGCAAGTGTTATTGATTAATTTAGGAAAAATACATTTCATCTTTATAATGAATATTTGATCACACATTATTGATTATTAACTTGACCTTTGCTTTTAATATTTTAATCATTTAAAAATTTATTTAAATTTTTATTCTTTAGTATATTATTTATTTTAATACTTTATTATATTATAAGCATTTGTTATAATTCCAATTGCATCATTAATTACATTAAAACAGCTGCTTAAATATGTAAACAAAGGAATGACCAGAAATCTGCAAAATTCTAAAATCCACACAACCTCTGGTCCCAAGCTATGCGGATTTGATGAAGTCTATTGTACTTTGTCTGTCAGATGAACAACACTTACAAAGAAGGTCTCCGGGACATACTCAGAATATGTTGAAAAAATACTAGTGAAACTACCCATGCACACAGCAGCAGAATTTTTTTTCCTGCAGTCTGGAGCACAAACAGAAACTTTAAAGACAATTTGCAGAGCTTGTTTTGTTTGAGTTTAGATTGGAAAGCTTAACCAAAACTAAATACAGTAGACTGCCTCAAATCCGCACAGCTTGGGACCAGAGGTTGTGTAGATTTTAGAATTTTGCGGATTTCTGGTCATTGCTTTGTGATGCAACCTAAACTATAATGAATGCTTACAGTACATAAAATATTTAAATATTAAGTAATAAACTAAAACTAAAGTAATAAAAATTTAGATAATTTTTAAAATGATTAAAATATTAAAAGAAAAAGTGAAGTTAATAATGTATTATAAAAATGAAATGTATATTTCCTAAATTATTCAATGAAACTTGCCTCGTAAAAGCAAATTACTAATTCACATAAAATCATAAAATAAGGAAGTTTTGTTTCAGGTTTAGTCAAACTTAATATCAAAAAATGCTGGACTAATACATAAGTATATTTGGTAAGAAGATTGTGTTTACCAATGATATCAACAATATCTTGATTTTTTTTTAAAGAAATAAATTTATTCTTCCATTATGAAAAAATATGAATTCAGTATTATTAACAAAATTTACAAATTTAAATATATATGGAATTGATATAAAACGGAAAAAGATAAATTTTGTCCCTATATCTGAACTGGATGTTTCATTGCTTACATCTATAAATTATTTGCAGATTTTAGAACTGTGGATATGAGGGAGTCTACTGTATATTTTTTAAAGGAAATGAAAATTATAACTGTAAGAAAGAAAAATGTAATATAGTAAAAATATACATTTTTTAATTAATGGAAAATTTGAATACTGATATTTATATTAATGGCAAAACTGCAATAATTTGTTTCTTTAAACTAGCATCATTTATATATTTAAAAAACAATACTAATAAATGGGATGTATAACACATTTGATTTCAAGTTGCAGATATATTGGCTGAGGCTTCTATATTAGCTCTGAAAAATCATTTCAGCAGAACAGTGTTCTCACTGTCGCTCGCCAATGAGCCAAATTGCAACTAAATTCTTTATTTGGCGAATAAACAGGTGCTTAGATTCGCCAAATTGCTAGTGCTCAATTTTTTCCTTTTTTCTCTTCTTCGTTCTTCATACATATGCATACATTTAATAAATACACATTTTTTATATTTGAAGCGGATAGTTGAAATTAGACTAATAACAATCACTGTCACAGTTATAAAAACTTATTTTAGAACATATTGAAAAAAAGGGGGTACATTAAAAAATTAAAGATTTTTTTTTTTTTTTTTTTTTTTTTGTGATACATGGCGAATTTATTTTGCTAATACTTTTTTCATTTGGCGAATGTTTATTTTTAAGTCGCCAAATTACTAACGTTGGTCAAATGTCAGCAAGAACACTGCAGCAGAGACATGATATAACAAAAAATAGCATTAAATAAAGTGTGAATTTTACTATGAAAACTCTGAGACTGAAAAAAGAAATTAAACTTTCAAAAACAGGCCTTTTTTTTTTTTTTTTTTTTTTTTTCCTTTTGTAATATAAGGGGCTGTTCAAATATAACATTAACAACTTTTGGAAAATTTTGGACTGTCTTGCCCCCAAATTTACCTTTTTCTGGCCATTCAAACTTCAACTTTGGGTGAATTTATAAGACAAATTTTGGTTAGAATTGTGTATATTATTGGTTCATTTTAGTATAGGTATTTTGTTGAAGACTAATC
This sequence comes from Maratus speculifer, assembly GCA_964019185.1. Lineage (NCBI taxonomy): Eukaryota > Metazoa > Arthropoda > Arachnida > Araneae > Salticidae > Maratus > Maratus speculifer. The sequence goes on from OZ025296.1 coordinate 90,307,764, forward strand.
TGGTAACTGATGCTATGACCAAACATTCTTTATTTATGTTAATTCTTGAGAAAGAAACAGTTGTGTTCTGTGATAAGTGTGCTTGACAAATGTTGGTCAATAATGTTAAACAAACCCATAAAATTGGATAATGATGGTTCGATAAAAATAAAATTCTAGACAATAAATGTTGAGGGATAGTGAATCCTCTCATTAATATTTAGTAATAACGATGTTTTGATTGTAAATAAGCATTAAATGCCTTTTTATTTTGAGGGGAAAAAATGAAAAGAAAATCACCAAATGCATCCAAATACAGAAATTTAATCCATAATTTCATCAACTTTTAAATGTTTTAAACACCATTAATGAAGGAATGAAAGTTTCATCTGATGAACAAACGGCCCAAAATTCTGGTGTTATTAGATGGATACCTAATGGTTAATATAGCCTTTTTGAAGCGAAAAATATAAAAAAATAACTAATGTATTTTTAATTTGAGACGTCCAATTGCATGGCTTTAACTTGTGGAAATTTCTTTCTTTCTTTCTTTTTTTTTTTTTTTTTATACTAGACAATGAGCCAAAATTTCTTTTGGTGCTCCCTTTAATTTGGGCATTAAATTTAAGTAAAAGTGACTTGCTAATTATTCCAAATCTTAAAAATGAAAAATATTCCATAGTATAAAAATAAAACTTTTATAATTTGACTTAAAATATGTTATCTGAAAAATTTTATATCGTAGTTTTATCGCTACAATAACCTTGTTTTGTGAATTTTTTTAGACTGGATTATTCATAATCGATTAAAAATTAGATCCATTCTACGCGATTATCATCAAACAATACTACATATATATACGTATATTTGTTTTTTTGAATGATCTGTGGGCATTCAAATATGCTACCATTAACACTGAAATTGTGAAAATCAAATAACAGTTAATATGCTGAATCACATACACCAGAATTTCTTCAGATTTATTATATTTGGACCTAGAACATGAATATGTAATAATAAAAGCTTTATTTATTCATAATTTAAAAAATCTTACAGTAATTAACAAATACGAATGATTTAATCATGAAATACGCAAGCTGCAGAGCTTAAAAAGTGTAAAAAATCTCAATATTTACATGCAACGTATTTAAAAACAATTATTGAAAGTAAAAGTGGCAGTTACTAGAGATATGGTTGGATGGTTGTTAAAGAAAACTGCTCTCGAAACTACGGCCAGATCGGGACCATAGTAAGAAATAGATAGAAGGAGAGCAAGCAACGGGATGAGATCAGGCTCGCGCAGAGGCAGTCGGGATTGTATGACCATTTCCCCGTTGCATATTTTTTTTTCCCAACCGGGTTTTGCCATCGTGTAATCTAATTGGTCAGAGCTGGCTGCGTCAAAGAGACTTTTGTTGGCAGGAAGGTATTGTGCTTGGCGAAAATCCTAAAAGTATAGAATTTAGATAGGATGGGCGGAGAGAGGGAAGAAATTTTTTAATTTCATTAGTTTTTGTTTAAAATAGGGATGACAAAAGTGATTTTTACAAAAAGAAAATAATTTCCATTAACTTATGAATAAGCGGGGGGAAGGGGGGATATCATCTGCTTTTCAACAGCATTCTGCTACTTTTTAAAGAATCATGAAGAAGTTTAAGTAAATTAAAAGATGACAAAGTGAAAATTTCTCAAGATTGGAGATTTATATTAGATTATTTACTATAACCACAAATTAGCAATAATATAAAAAGTTTAAAAGAAAAAAATTCCAAAAAAATTTAATAATTTTTTTTTTTTTTTAATTTAACATATTCTTTAAATTTATATTACATTTTGTTATTTTAAATTTTCTATAAATTTATAATTTGGTTCAATTATAAATTTATTTAATTGAATTTATAATTATCCATTAATCAAATTATAAATTTTACCTTTCTTAATGATTTTAAATTTAATAATTCTTACAATTATGAAACTCTGTATGCTCTAAGGATTATGTGCTTGGAGAGAAGGAAATAAAATTATCAGTAGTTGGGGAATTGTAGAAGATGTAATAAAGTGCTATAAAATAAAAAATAGGAGAGATCCCATACGGCCAAAACCATCCTCCGGACGTCCTATGCGGTCCTACACAGATCCGGGAGATCCTATAACCATCAAATCCTGTAAACGGCAGATTAAGACGTCCGGAGGACACCAGAATCCGGAAGAAGTAATCCTATAACCATCGAATCCTGTAAACGTCAGATTAATACGTCCGGAGGACACCAGAATCCGGATGAGCAATCCACGATGAGCAGTACAGTATCTTCGGAACAGCGAAATTACCAGTGCGCATGCGCCAGAAATGTCAACATTCGCGATGTTGTATTAATGGATTCTTGGATGGAATTTCAATTAAAATTTTACTCTAAACTCTAAAGGATCTGAATATGTCTATACTAAAGGTAAGTAAACTTTCAAATATTAACCTTTTAGAATGAATTCTTGAGATTTGTACCAAAATATAACGATTTTTTTTATAATCTAATACCATGAAACAGACAACTTTCATAGAAAACATATAAACAGTTATAGCAATTTTTCATGTAAATATTTGTAATAATAATGCGGTATAGTTATATAACAAACCTTTATTTATTATATTTTTAAAGAAATTATAAGAAATAGTATTATTTTTAAAGGTAGATCAATATGTGTCTGACCAAAACATTATTTACGATCGATTGTTTGGACACTAATGTATTAGTTTAAAAATACATTAAGCATTCGTTTTGTTAAGGAGAAGCAAATAAAAATATTAAAAAGTCTTAAATTCAATTTTTAAATCAATTTAACCATTAAATTTATTTTATCTTTTAAAAATCTAATAAAAATATTCATAAAATATCTTTTTATTCCAGGAATAACTTGCTTATAAAATTAATTTTGTAAAATAAGGGTTTACAAATTTAATAATTCTACATGTGGCCCAATGGCAAAAGCTCCAATTGCTGGCTCTGTGTAACACTAGCAGTTTCAATTTGTCTTTATACATGATCGTTTTTAACTTGCTTTTTTTTTTTTTTGGAGGGGGGGAGGGGGCAGGAGATATTCAGTGAAATACATACCCCTGAAAAAAAGATAAAATACACTGTTATAACTGTTCATTTAAAAAACATGTTGCAGTTGCTTTTTTTTTTTTATGTATTTAAAAACTGGCTTGCATTTTCTAAGAAAAGATTTTTAGAGTAGCCTATTTCATCTGCATATTTTCCGTTTTAGATGACAGTAACCTTGACTATGTTCTTTCTAAATCATTTTTTAAAAATGCAGAGCCCTGCCTTTATTTTAATAGAGTGAGTTGTACCCCTATTTGCTTCGAAATATTTCATAAAACTCTTCAACAAATCACAATATTTCAAAATTTGTATGCCTTAGAGCTTGCAAAAAATTATAGAACTTATTTCTTTAGAAAGACAGGTTATTCAGTCATTGTAATCCAATTGCATTTTGTCAATTTTTAATCCATAAAATCATTTAATGTTTATCTTTCTATATTTACCATTACCATGCATAAAAATCACATTTTTTACAATCGCTGCTAAGTGTGTTAGTGAAGCTTCTCTTGAAAGAAATAATTCTTCAATAAAATATAGGAAACAATATCTAAAGTTGAAGCATAATATTGCTGCAAATATTTGCATCTGTTTAATAATAAATGCAGTTGGTGCAGCCAAGGGGGTGGTTTTGGGGTTAAAACTCCTCCCAGAGCTAAGAAAGATCGCTATAATTGCTGCTTATATGAATCAAAACCAAACTTATTATTTAAATGTTTCGGCACATTTCGGAATCCGCCGCTTTATTGATTCAGATTTTATTTAATAAAATGATTCAATTAATTGCCGAAAATTATACTTAAAACTGTGAAAGTGCATATTACATGAATCAGTTAAGTAAAAATTGGTTATTTGAACTAAGTCGCTTTTCTTAGACGCATTATGCTAAAAAAAAATATGGTTTCCTGCCACACAGATGCTCTTTCAGTTTAAGTATTATACAGTGAATATTCTAATTAGTAGATACTGATTCTATTAACCGGCTATTCAAATAATTGGCAATCACCTTTATCAGAAACTCAAAACCCCTCCCTAGAGCCGAATTCTGGCTGTGCCACTGAATAAATGCATACTTTTCCATTAAGCCGGGTACCAGTGTTACACATATATGTATATACAATGTGTGTGTAAATATAACTCTGATGCTTGGCCTAAAAACAGGATTCATACTCATCAGGGGAATATAGGATTCCTGGGAAAATCAGGAGATGAATTTTAGGTTGTAAAAATCAGTGGAATCTCAGGGGATAATACAAAAAAATTCCCAAACCTGGGAAATTTTGCCAAAATGACAGTCTTTTCTGGGAAATTGGGGGCAATTGTTACTGTTCGCATGCTTTATTATCATATCATATGTAATATTGAAATATTGTTAATTGTTGATACGGAAAAATTGTACATCCCGAAAAATACATCATTGGATTCTCAGGGGATTTTTTCTTGGAAGATGAGTATGAACCCTGAAAAAGTACAAATAAATGTATTTGAATCATGCATTAATGTTGCTTTATTTGTTTGCTTAATCTATTTAAAGTATTCTTTCAGCCTTCCATTCCATGTATTTTGTTAGTTTTGCAAATGTACGTGATCTCAGGGTCAAAACTAGCCTTTTTTGCTCGTTTCGGCCTGGAGCAAACTTTAATTTTGACACCCTGCCCCTCACACCCAATTAAAGTTATCAATCATAGGTACACTATTCAAAAAAAAAAAAAAAAAAAAAAAAAAAAAAAATCTTTAAAAAACAATTAATAAAAATTAAAATGCTAGCAAGAAATATGTAAACAATGCTCACAAAGTATTAAGATTAGCTTAAGCGTTAAGAGTCTTCATTAGTCATGCGAAGAAACTGGACAACAAATGTTAGGCCTATGAGAACATTCTTTTTAGAATTTCTGTTTTGCATATCAGTATAGTTTTAAATGTTTTTTATTGCTTTAGAATAGTTGAAATGGAGTTCTAACCAGGTTAGTGTTTTCTTTTTCAAATTTTGGTTGCAGATTTATTTTTTAATAAAGTCACTTCTATTTTCACAAATTTAAAAAGAACAATCCCAAAGTTTTAACATTATCATGTGGGTTTCTTTTGTACTCGATATATACGTACATGTATATATATCTACATATATTTTTGTATGAAAAGACAAAATCTTCATTCGGTTCTCTCTTTGCCTTTCGCTCTGACTTCCGAGACATATGTCCTCTCTTTACTTCCCTAGTTTCGGCACTGCATGATCTTTAAAAAAAAAAAAAAAAAAATACAATGTTTCAAAGACATGGCATTTTTATTGTGATTATTTTGTTTAGAAACTTGCAGGAGTTTCTTTAAATACTATACTAAGTAATAGGCAAGTAAATATTCCTATATTTAGTATATTCGTGCTTAAACAGAAATTCCTTACTTTTGCAAATTTGACTTAAGGGTGTATTTTGATTCAAACTGCTTATTTTCCGATTTGTTTTGAATTCACTTTTGCTCTCAAATGCACCAAACTCACAGATTCTCTTATTTAGACACTACTCGAGGTGCTGTGATTGTCGATTCTTTGATAAGTGCACAAAATATTAAAAAAAAAAAAAGCAATCAAAAACGGCAATTTGAACCAATTTTTCCGTAGTGGGAGATCTGGGAGCTGGGAGTGAAAAAAAGGGTCTTCCTGAAAAGTTAATTGCTCATAAATCAAATTCTAATCTATTGAGCATAAAAAGACATCACAAGGCACCTTATACGTCTCTTCGAAAATCCCCTCAGCAAATTTCATGTTTCTACTTTTAAAAAATGTGTCTGAAATTGTATCGGAAAATTTCGAGCTGCTGAAGGTGGAAAAGCATTTTTTCGAATACACCCTTAAATGAAATTTAAAGCCAGTTTTTTTTTTTTTCTAAACTTTGTACATTATTACTTAATAAAGATTAAATATTGTTTTTCTAAAAACTAATTGCTTATCTGTGTTATAAAAAACTAAATATATTAAAAAGCTTTAATGTGTTTGTTTATATTTTCGGTTTATTTAAAAATGATTTTTAAAAATCTGATTTAAATCAATGACTTAAAAAAAAATCCATTGATTAAAATCATGAATTTAAATCATGATTAAAACCAATTATGTTGATTTAAAGCAACAAACTCTGTGGAATAATGGAGAAGGTACCTTAATTTCTTTGAATTTACTTAGGTCAAATGTAAAAATAATGGAAGCTCTTCTTGATGCCACATGTGATCATTTATATTAAATTTTATTTAATTGATTTATGTAGCTTCAATTATTTTATTTATTATTTTTTAGGCACAAATTGTAGAATCCGTAAAGTCCCAGCATGGATAAATGAAAGTATATATGGATAAATCCTGCAACTATCCAGCAGTCAAAGCTCAGTTCTAAATACAATTTTGAAATTGGTAAGTTTTCTTTAAATATTTCTAAATAAGGCATCATAATAAAATAATAAATTCTTACCAAAGCTATGCATATGTGTATCTTCCTGTTATATATTCTTTAAAGTATCCAAGTAAAGATAATTAAAGGCAAGTCCATGAGTTTTCTGTCATAGAAATAAATTGAACTTCTTGTTTTAAAAATGAAAATACATGTGCAAAATTATTACAATAATGGCAATTACTAGAAATGATAACGTTGAAAATTTTATTTAATACAGTAGACTTCCTCAAATCTGCACAGCTTGGGACCAGAGATTGTGCGGATTTTAGCAATTGCAGATTTCTGGTCAACTATTCTGGAAACTATAACGAATGATTACAGTATAATGAAATATTATGATAAGTAATAAAGTAAAATAATAAAAATTCACATAATTTTCAAATGATTTAAATATTAAAAGCAAAGGCCAAATTAATAACCGATTATGAATGATTAAATATTCATTATAAAGATGAAATGTATTTTTCCTAAATTATTCAATGAAACTTGCCTCATAAAAGTACATTACTAATTCACATCAAAATCATAAAACAAAGAAATATTATTTCAGGTTTATCCAGACATAATAAAAAAGCTTGATTAACATATAAATTATATTTGGTAAGAAGATTATTATCAGTGATATCAGCAAATCTTCAATTTTTTCACAAATAATATTCTTCCTTCATGAAAAAACATGAATTCAGTAATATTAGCAAAAATTTTAAATTAAAATATAATATTGAATTTATATAAAAATAAAAAGGTCGAATTTGGTCCCTATATTTGAACTAGCTGTTTCATTGTTTACATCTGTAAATTATATGCAGATTTGAGAGAGTCTACTGTATTTGAATCTTTTTTATTATTATTGATTTTGCTACAATTTTAATGTAATCAAATGATAATCATCAAAAGTATTTAACTGTTTTTAGTTCAACTGTATATTTATTTATTAAATGAAAAAGCAAATTAAACTTTTAGAGAAAATATAAACAATTTTTTGTTGTAAATTAAGTTGAAAACAATTTTTATATGTAAAGTAAATAGCTATCTTTTCTATAGTTTTCATTAATTAATATATATTGAGGAATTTAATTATTTATTTACATATAATATATTGAGAATCTGGAACTTAAAGTAACATGTAATTCGGGTTTAGAATTGAAAGTTACACCCAAAACTAAATATGGAAAAAGAAAATTACAGTATCAGGAATGGTTGGGGCAGATATATTCCCGATAACTGGTTTTTCTGGTTAACTGGTTAGGTATTAAACCAGCATCCATTTGGTAAGTTTTATGGAATATATGTGGTTATGGTATTACAGTACAAAGTCTCAAATCCGGACATCCGAAATCCGGAATTCTCCAAAATCCGGACATTTTTCTAACTAGCGTTTTTTTTTTTTTTTTTTTTTTTTTTGTACCGTAATTTATGGAATAAACGCCGCGGCGTTAACAAAAATTTTGAGCAAATTATTCAGTGTTTCAAAAGAAAAAAAAAATCACTTTTCTTTTCCCTTTTCCCTGTGTTCGCGATGTTACTGATCGTAAATCAACAAATGCAATGCATCATGAATCATCCTTTTCCAAGAAATACGGTGACTGGGGTAAACAGGAAGGGACAATAGATGCCTGCTTTTATTGCACTTCGTTGTAGAAACGAAGTATTGGAAACAGGGGCGTGCGAAAAGAAAACTGCCCACGGGGCAAAGTTGCATTTTGGCACTTCCTTCTCCCAACTTTTTTTTTTATGACACGCCAAAAATGAAGTTGATAGTATAAATTTGGCGCCCTTTAAATTTTCACGCTCGGGGCGATCCCCCCCCCCCCCTTTCGCAAGGCGCTGATTGGAAAGGTTTTTTTAATTTCACAATTGAAATGTCTCTTTTGTTGGTACATTTTAGTTCTGTTACAAAAACTACAGTATTTTCGATCCCCTATCAGTGCAAGATTTTCTAGTTCTCATTCTTATGATGATTTACATTAAAAAAAATATCTGTATATTTAATAATAACAGCGAAATTTTGTAATTTCCTTCTTATGACAACTCATAAGATATTTATTGATGCACTTTAATTCATATTCCGTAAACGTATAAAAAAAATTTCCAAGAAAGTTAAAATTTTCTAATAAAGAAAAAAAGTGAGAAATTATTTAAATTCTATTCTTTTATATTTAAAAAGGACCTCGTGAATGTCTCATCAAAACCGCGATGTTTGAGTGCGGAAAAAGAAATTAATAAGCTGCAAACAAGCGAAAAAAAAAAAAAAAAAAAAAAAAAAAACAAAGACACGATAAGCAAAACAAGGTTTCTTTTTATTATTAAAAATAAATCGATATCTTCTCTGATAATTTACCGATTCCGTTCAAATTTTCAGCAAGTTGCAATGATAGTGAATTAGGGTGTGTAATTGTAATGTAATAAAAGTATGCGAATCATTTATAACCATTATAACGAAAACGTAGGCTTTAATCGACATTAAACAACACATACAAATTCCGGCTATCTTAATTAATTTGAAAAGCATATAGCTATGTTGCCAAAACGTTATTGATAAAAACAATACAATAACACATATATATCATTCACCCCAACCAAAAAGTTAGTTTACAACATAATCCGACAGATATGCAGGTTTACGTCTCAGTCTACTGGGACGCAATCGTTCATTATCAGTTTTCTGTTCAGGTACCTCATGTTGCTTCTGTTCAGGTACCTCATGTTGCTTCTGTTCAGGTTGTTCAGGTTGCTCATGTAAAACATTTTCATCAGGCATTGCACCTTTTTTCGTATTCCTTTCGGTCCCCTCCAAAATCTCTGTCGATTGCTTCGAATGACCATCAAGCTCTGAGCATTCGTTCTGGTTAACGGATGGCTCCATTTCACCGTTACTCTCATAGGTATTTTCGATGATTTCCCCTCTTGGAGCTAAATGTCTGATAGACACAGTAGTCTCACGTCCATCTGGTAGCTTTACGTAAGCATATTCTGGATTAGCTTCCAGAAGTTCAACTTCTTGTACAATGGGCTCATACTTATTAGTACGTGAATGATTTTTCATCAACACTGGTCCTGCCTGAGTAAGCCAAGTAGGTATTGAACTTCCATTATGTGACCTTCTAGGGTGAGAAAACATGCGTTCGTGTGGTGTTTCATTAGTTGCAGTGCATAATAGTGAACGAATGGAATGGAGTGCTGATTGTAGGACTTCTTCCCACAGTTCAATTTTCTTGTTCTGAGTTTTCAATGCCAACTGAATTGTTTTCCAAATGATACCATTATAGCGTTCGACCTGTCCGTTACCTCGTGGATTATAGGCAGTTGTACGACTAGTTGCTATACCAAGTGCAGTAAGAAACCCTTTTAATTCTCTAGACATGAGAGATGGCCCCCTATCTGTATGGATGTATGCTGGCATACCAAATATTGAAAAAATGTTACTCAAATGCTTAATCACTGTAGTTGAGGAGACATCAGAGCAGGGAATGGCAAAAGGAAACCTTGAGTACTCGTCAATCACAGTGAGGAGGAAGCGATTTCTTGAATTTGATGGTAAAGTGCCCTTAAAATCTATGTTCAGTCTTTCGAATGCAGATGTTGCTTTTATTAATTTTCCTTGGTTTTTAATGAATTTAGGTTTTACTTCACAGCAGACAGGGCAGGAATTTACGAGACTTTTCACATCTTCTAGGGAAAAGGGCAAGTTTTTAGATCTAATCCAGTGATGCATTCGAACAATTCCAGGATGACACAAGTCTTCATGCAGCTGTTTTAAATTCACTTCAGGGTTAATTGCAGCAGTTATCCTTGAAAATGCATCTGCATTAGCATTTTTACTACCAGGGCGGTAAATTATATCAAACTTGAAACACGACAATTCCAGCCTCCAACGCAAGATCTTTTCATTTTTGATTTTACTAGAATGATGTTTATCAAACATAAATGAGACAGATCTTTGATCAGTAAATACTTCAAAAGGTCTGCCAATCAGGTAATGTCGCCAATAACGTAGAGATTCCACGATGGCATATGCTTCTTTTTCAACAGCTGAATGATTCAATTCGGATTTGTTTAGTGTTCTTGAGAAGAATGCTATGGGTCGTCTTGCTTGGCTAAGAGTTGCTGCTATGGCAAACTTTGATGCATCAGTCTCTACTCTGAATGGAATATTGTCATCGATTGCGGCTAATGAGGCTTTCGCTATGTCTAACTTTAAACTTTTAAATGCATTTACAGCTTCTTCTGCAAGAGGAAATGCATTGTTTGATAGTAATGGACGTATTTTCTTTGAGAATGTTGGTATCCAGCGGCAATAATGGGCAAACATACCTAATGCTCTTCGGAGAGATGCTGCATTGTCAGGTACAGGAAGGTTCATCAAGGGAGCAAGCCTATCCGGGTCAGGCTTGATAGTCTTGTTCTGGATAGTGTAACCTAATAGATTTACAGACTTGGTAGAAAACTTGCACTTCTTTTCATTTAGAGTTAAGTTGTATTTTTTTAGTAACTGCTAAGAATCTTTTTAAATTTCGATCGTGTTCATCAGGATTTCTTCCGCAGATAGTGACGTCATCTAGATAAGGAAAAGTACCTTCCAACTCTTCATCTTGAATGATCTTGTCAATGGATCTCTGGAAGCATGCAACACCATTAGTGACTCCAAAAGGTACGCGGAGGAAATGATATAATTTACCATCAGCTTCAAAGGCAGTATAATGCTTTTCAGCATCGTTAATAGGTAGTTGATGGTATGCACTTCTCAAATCAATAGTGCTGAATATTTCATATCTCGATATTTTTGAGATTAACTCCTCAATTTTCGGAAGAGGATAAGCATCAAGCATCGTGAAACGATTAATCGTTTGAGAATAATCAATTACCATACGAGGTCTGTGATGCTCTCCTTTTACCACAAACGCTTGAGCACGCCAAGGAGAATTACTGGGTTCAATAACTCCCTCTTCCAGCAACTTCTTTACTTCTGCAGCGATAAATTTTTGATCTTCCAAAGATTGACGTCTAGATTTGGTAGCTACTGGTTTACAATCTGGAGTTAAATTAGCAAACAGTGAGACTGGTGGCACTTGAGCAACAGCTAGGGAGCAGATTTTGAGAGGAGGTCTCTCGCCATTAAACTGGATTTCAATAAGAGAATGGTCCTTCAGAATATCGTGACCAATAAGAACGTCTGCACAGAGATTTCTCATGATTAGTACTCTTACATTATTATACACATGCTCATTTAATTTCATATTAACTTCGCCGCAACCCTTAACATCTGAGCTTAGAGAGGAATTAGCCATCGTTATTGTGCTTAAGTATGGTTTAACTTTTATTTTACATTTTCTAGTGTGGAATTCATTTATAAAACTAAGTGAGCTACCAGTGTCAATAAGCGCATTCAATTCTACCCCATTAATTTGCACTTTAGTAATAGACTTTTGAAGGCAACTAGGTGAGATTGGTACTGAAGCTAAGGTGTGAATTGATGCAGAAGTGTTATGGGAGATGCGCAGTGGTTTTGATTGGCATACTCTTTGATAGTGGCCCTTTTTTCCACATTTTCTGCACAGTACCTCTTTTGCAGGACATAGATTTCGTAAATGTCGGTCATTTCCACAAAAGAAACATTTTCCAGATTGATGTCGCTTAAGAGCAGCAGAAAAATTATCCTCAGTAACGTTATTCGAAGGATCCGTTGCAGCCACAGGCATATGATGTGAAGTATTCATGTACGAAGCTGAGTGAGATTCGGCTAGTTCCAAAGCTCTAGCTTGATCAAAAGCATTTTCTAAGGTAATGGTGGAGTTTTCTAACAAACGCTCTCTGATGCGTGGATTCCTTAAACCTCTAATAAACGAATCTCGGATGTATTCACACTTGTATTGCTCGGCCGTCACCGCTTTAAAATTACAGTCCTTGCTGAGTTGCTTAAGTGTTTGTAAGTAGTCTGTAACAGATTCGCCACTTTCTTGCATTCTAGAGGCTAGACAATGTCTGGCAAAGATTTCATTTCGTTTGGTAACATAGATAGAGTCCAAAACAGCAATAGCAGTATCATAGTTTTCGGCATCATTAATATGAAGGAACACACTAGCAGAAACATAATTGCAAAGAAGCGGCAACTTGTTTGTTTCAGTTATATTATTGATTTCACTTAAAAAATTAGAAAAGGTTTGTTTCCAATGTTTCCATTTAGCCTCCGCACCAATACTAGCGGGATCGATATCAAACTTTTCAGGTTTTAAAAGTTGATCCATCGTACGTAATTTAGGAATAGTAAATTTTAATGTCGATTAAATTGTAATGTAATAAAAGTATGCGAATCATTTATAACCATTATAACGAAAACGTAGGCTTTAATCGACATTAAACAACACATACAAATTCCGGCTATCTTAATTAATTTGAAAAGCATATAGCTATGTTGCCAAAACGTTATTGATAAAAACAATACAATAACACATATATATCAGTAATAATTTTTCATTAAAATATAATAAGTTATTCAAAAGTTACAACATCCTACAAAAAGGTCTAGTACGTAGTAACTCCAAAGAAAAACAAGTGCTCTGCAGTTTTTCGAAAGTCAACGTTATCGGAATAAGGCTCCGTTCAGATTGCAATACTCTTCCCTTCAACTGAATCCTTGGAAAAAGTGTGGAAGTCCTTTTGTATAGGATCTACTTGCAGTTTCTACATAATAGAAACAAGGGGAATTAACAAAAGAATCGGCAGATAAGCAATCCACCCTACTTGACGGAAAGGTTTTTCTTTTACCGGACAACCGCTCCTTTCCTGCAAAACTCGTTAAGGTCAAAAACGCCACGACAAAAGAGCCGACATCGAACTTCAAGAAGTGGTAAAATGTGTTTGGGCCTGCAGAAAGGAATTGTGCTTGGATTTTTTTTTCTTTTTTGTTATTGTTAAAGAAAAAATATTTTTGGTGGCGGATTTACAAACTGATATACATTTCGAAAAATGAAATATGTTCAAAATTGGGAGGGGTGTTTTGGAGATTTTACAGTATGTATTTAAAGTAAGAAAAACAACATATCAAAAAAATTTCAGGAAAAAATTCCGGATCCGGAAGTTCCGAAAAATCGGTTCTGTAATATAAATATTTTATTCCTACATTTTTTTTTTGACAATTAGTTATTTTAATAATTTAATTAGTCTAATAATTCCATTTTTTTGCCGTATTTATGCGATATTTTGGGTATGTTATCGCATCCTTAATAAGAGAAAATAATTTCTTTTGACTGCGGCGTTTACGAAGGGTGCGGCGATTATGCCGATTTTTTTCAAAACGATATCAATATTTGAGGCTGCGGCGATTACAGCGGGTGCGGCGTTTCTTCCCTAAATTACGGTAAGTATAAAATTTTGAATTCTTAAAATGATTGAAAACTTGTCCACTACTATAACAATTCTTATAGTCCCTAACGAAAGTTTGGGATTGGCGTGAAAAGTCCTCAATTCATTAGATGATGTAATCAAAGGATTGGAGCAGAGGAACATCGTAACAGGACAGGAACTGATGTCTATTTACAGAATCAAAGAAAAAGTTTTCGCCGAGAAATCGAAATTAATGAAGCAGCGCAAAATAACGGACATGTTTAAAAGACAATAGTGAAAAATTGAATTTATTAACTAACATTTGTTGTGATTCAGATAAGCTTTTATTTATTTTTATTAAAATAATAATCTATCTACTTTAGTTTTATATTTTTTTCCAGTATTGTAAATGTGTTTCTGGTGTAAATAATTCGTGGGGAAAGGGATTCAATGTGGATATTTATTTTATTTATTTATTTTTTTCATTTAAAAAACTTTTTTTAAGATTATCTCATTATTATTTAAAATATCTTCTTTAATATTATTATTTTTCAGTGCTAAAAATGCAATTTTGATATAAATCACGTACTTTTTTTTTAGAAAGGGAGGGGGGAGGGGGTAGATTCTAAAAATGATCTGAAATTCGGAAAAGTCCGAAATTCGGAATCGCCGAGGTCCGGAGGATTCCGGATTTTGGACTTTGTACTGTACTTCTAATTTTCAATTGATTTTTAGATTACTTGAATTAATAATCAGATGCAAGTAAAATTAAAAAATAGAATTTGAAGGAATATAATTTATAAGAATCCTTTGGGTACAAAAATTTTTCTGTTTCCTCTGCATAAAAATTGAAAACATCTAAAGTACAACTAAATACGTTTCCATTTCAAAAACTAGATGTTGTCATCAAATTATACAATTGTTTCAAGCAATGCATTTGTCAAATTGGCCACATATGACACTTTTTTCTGCAAAGATTCCATTATCAGCCTATTAGAAATAGAATTCTTGGTAACTGGTTTTACGTATAACTGGTTTCCGGATAAATGGTTCCATACTGTATATATTATGCTTTCAGTCGTAGTGTCAGTTTGGTTAGAAACTGATTCCAGACAAACAATTGCTATGTTGTATTTTCAGTTTTGTTTGTATATTATAGTTATATCTTAAAATTAAGTGTTTTAATATTTTATATGTGGTGGTAACATTTTCTATAATTTATATTTTATCCTCTTCAGACCTGAGCATAAAATAATTCTACAAATATATATTTATTGCTTTTGCATAATCGAAATGACACCATAGATGCCAGAAAGAGTCATTTTTGTGAAATCAGTACTTTAAGAGACTAGTAATTTAGATTTACAAATATGGATATAAAAGTACTAATCCCCTTAAAACATCAGTTTAACTATCAGCAACATAAATTTACACAATAACAAAATTAAGGTCTTTGAACAAGTAAATATTCAGCAAATCCTATTTTTTTTTTTATTCTAAAGCATTTAAGTTAAATAATCCTGAATATTTCTTACTTTCTTGGCCACAATGTCTTGAAGGTATTTTCGAAACTCAGATGAAAATAATATTTATTTTATGAAGTAACATTCATAAATACTGACATTTATTGGTTTTGTTTTAATGCAAAAGATATTCAGCTGTATAGATGTAAAGTAAAACTGCAAAAAATTCGAAGGCCTATCGTTGTAACATTGCTTATTTGCTCCATCCAAATATTTTATGATGTTTGTTGATGCTTAAGACTGTTTGTTCTCAACAAGCACAAAATTTTGTGCACATTTACAAATTCATTTTTCAACAGAAAAATATAAAATTGAAATACCTGATAATGGGAGCAATTTAGAATTGAAATCTGTTTTCTATTTTTTGATCAATAAATTATTTTTTGGTTTATAAGCATTTTTGATCATGTGGCATGGTATTTTTCTGCTTTCATCGGGAAATTCAATTCAAAATAATTTTGATAGTATTTCTTCAAACATCTATTGCATTTGCAAGAGGGAAAACGTGTGCAATTAGATAGTTTCTGAACAACAACACCTGCTAGTTTCATGTATTTTTGAGCAAAAATAAATTAAAACTTTTGTCATAAAATAGCCCTTAAAGATTTATTATTGTTCTTTAATAATTTGCCAACCACTTGTGTGTGATGTAATTATCAGATAACACATTGCGCCTGATGTTCAATAGGGCTACATGTCCACTGGAAACAAAACATTTTTCGCTTTTCACTTTAGACATTATTAATTTGTTTGTAAAATACAATTTTATTTAAGTGCAGGTCTTTAATTTTAAACAAATTATAATTTGAAACAGTATAAAAAAATTATTGAAGGTAAAAATCAAAATTAAAACAAAAGGATAGTACAAAACAGTTCTTTTAACTTTACTGTGCCAAAACTATTATGTCTGTATTGTTTATTATGTCATATAATGTCGAAATTATTATGCCATATGACTGTCATAATGAAATTTGTTGCAATAGTATAAAAGTATAAAATAGAGCCCCTTTTCATACATAATGAATAAAAATTCAAAGCCTGTGCGATGACAGGAATACAAATATACTATTTTCAATCAAAATTGGAAAAAAAAGAAAGAGAAAGAAAGAAAGAAAACAAAATATACGTCCTCTGGGAGACTAAGTGAAGCACAAGAAATTTGACTGTGTGATATATATCAATGCTATTTGAATTTTGCTATATATATTCACTTTTAAATATTTTTGCATATATTTATTTTGATTTATGTAGTGAGATTAGTTACTTTTATTCTAGCCATGTGCAAATTTTGCTCACAGCATTCTTTCTTGCCTTTTATTTTTCACATATTGGTATTTATGTAAAAGAATGTAAGCGTTATGTATTTTATACGAAATAAGTGAATGGCCATGGTTCTCGCTATCACTCGCCATTGTGCCAAATTGCGACTAATTCTTCATTTGGCGAGTAAACAAGCGCTTAGACTTGCCAAATTCGTAGTACTCAATTTTTGCTTTTTCTTTCTTTTCTTTTTCATACACATGCATATACAAATATTTTTAATACATTTGTATCGAATACTTGAAATTAGATTAATAACAATCATTGTCGCAATTATAAAAACTTAGGATATTTTAGAACATATTGAAAAAAGGGATACATTAAAGATAATTTTTTTTAGCTCTACACGGTGAATCTATTTTGCTAATACTTTTTTCATTTGGCAGATGTTTTTTATTTCTAATTAGCCAAATTATTAACGTTGGTCAAATGTCAGCGAGAACACTGTGAATGGCTATATTTAAAATAAATGAAATCAGAATGGGCTGGTTATCAGAATATTTGGCAATTTATCATCTGTGTCTGAATACCATAAAACTACTAAAGAGTGTTAAAAAATTATTAAATTTTGCATTTTCTTTTACTCAAAAATTGAAACTTTCCTTATTTCCTTTTATACATTTTTTTTAAAAAAACTTTTGCAGTCATAATGATATTTTACTCTGAATTTTAATTAGGTTTATTTATTTTTTTATTCTATTTATTTATTTATTTATTTATTATTATTATTATTATTTTCAGGTGCTGTCAAGGAAAAAAAAGTACATATCAGGGGAGCATATTGAAGAAGTATTAAAGACATAATTATGCCATGTAAAAAGAATGCAAATGTTATGTAAAAAGAAAAAAAAAATCCGAAAATGTAAATTAAAGTTTATCAAATAATAAATGTATTTATTGTTGTTATTTTATTTTGATGTTTTTCCCCTTAACATTGGTTCCAAATGCACATGTTTTAGCAATTGAATTTTTTAAAACTTTAAATTGATGCACTTTATAGCAACGAGTAAAGTATTTGTGTTATTATTTAGAAATATTGCATCCATATTGGAATAAAAGATGTAAATAGATTTAGTTGCAGTTTTGTTATGGATTAAATAAAATATATATATATATAGGCATATTAAAAAAGGATTTTACTATATGTTTCATGTGCTTAGTATCAAACTTTTCATACATTTACTATAAAAATTAAAGAATTCAATGGAATCGCATACATAGAAAAACTAAATTGAATAAATATATAACTTAATTGAAACAAAAACTTATTGCAACCTAAAATACAACTATGAAGAACAAAACAAGTTGTCAGGTAAGAAGTGTTAAATATCATGAAATCTGATAGAGTAAGTATTATCAAATTCTTATGATCCTGTGTTTTTATAATTGAAGCTATTAAAATTTAAAGAGAAGGGAAAATGTTCTTAAATCTATCTAAAAATACAAGTTTGTTTAACGAACTTTAATAATTTATTGTTTAATTGCTTTTGTATTTAAGAAATGATATGAATTTTTTTTATTTTCCTATCATGTATATTAAAAGTTCCAAAATTTATGCTGTCTTAGTGGCAATTGATCATCATAAGTTTATTAAAGTATTAAGTTAAAGATTTTGGTTTAAGGTAAATAATATAAATAATTGATTGACAGAAATATTTAGTAGCAAATATTCAGCAAAATGGTTACCTACATATTTTTTTAAAATGTATTTCTCAAAATTTCAATTTATAGAAGTGTCAGTAAGTTAAAAAAATACAAAGAATATTTGTTATTTGTGAATGAAGTATTTTCTTTCTGAGTTTTCATTTTTTTTAGGGATATAGTAAGAAATTACTTTTACTTTTTTTTTTTTTTATCTCTTTCATTTTTATAACATGTCTAATCAAGAAAACACACAGAGAGCGAGAATTAATAAAATTATGGAAAATAAGTTTTTAAAAAAAATCCAATAATTAATTTTAGAATTTTGTTAATATTTGATTTAGTGCATACTCAATTTTTTTCTTTTTAAGTAAAAACTTCTTGCATATTCACAATTTCATTTTTGAAATGAATACAAAAATTTTCACCTTGTACATTGTGTATTTACATAGAAAAAAAAAAGAATGTTGAAATCTGAAATGTGTATGATATTAACCAAAAAGTATAAAGTAAATTCAATGTGTTATATCAGATAGTCAACAAAGAATCCTACCCAGTTATATCTCATTCATTATATACTACTTATTAGTTTTTATTAAAGGATGTTTGAGAACAGAAATAATATATTTCACTTGAAATAAATTAGTATTTTTCTAGAGTTCATTTTTAATGCTTACTTTAAAATTAATATTTTTATTGTAATTTATTCATAAAGAATTATTATATGTTTGTGAAAAACAACAGAAAACAATTATATAAAAAGAAATAAAAGAAAAAGAAGAATGATTTATAATTAAATAGAGGGGAAGTGCTGTTGCCCCATCTGTTCTTTCCAAAAGGTGCTCTGATTTTTATTTATTTTATCTTGCACAGTGGTGTTATATTTACACATTGGTTATCTAAACATTTCTATTAAAAAATCGCCATTATCTGGGTAATTGTCCAGGCTACCAGTATTTTTTAAATAAAATGTTGCATTATACCCTCTTTCCTGTATGAGATAAAATAAATAAAAATCAGAAAATCATGTAGAAATGAAACGTGGAGCAATTTGCATCTTCCTCATCTTTTTTTTTAAATCTTATTTATTATTAATTGATTATTATATTCTTAATGATTATATTTGCTGTTGTTTTTACCAAACATAACTCCTAATGCATAAATCACAATAAAAATATTCATTTAAAAGTAAGCATTCTAAATGAATGCTAGAAAATTACTAATCTCTTTCAATGCTTTGCATCATTTTATGCCGGAGAAGCAGAGGATGCATAATTCTATTCATTTTACCTAGTCCTATGAGCGTCCTACCGCATCCTAAAAACATCGAAAAATGACGTCCGGAGGACGGGAGTAGGTGTCGCTTTTTGCTCTCCTCCAGACGTCCGCCGGATAACTATCGGATATTATAGGACGTCCGCCGGACGGGGCTATATCCCGAATAAGACGCTTATTGGATGTCCGCAGGACGAGTTTGTGCCGTACCCATACGGCCAAAACCATCCTCCGGACGTCCTATGCGGTCCTACACAGATCCGGGAGATCCTATAATCATCAAATCCTGTAAACAGCAGATTAAGACGTCCGGAGGACACCAGAATCCGGAAGAAGTAATCCTATAACCATCGAATCCTGTAAACGTCAGATTAAGACGTCCGGAGGACACCAGAATCCGGATGAGCAATCCACGATGAGCAGTACAGTATCTTCGGAACAGCGAAATTACCAGTGCGCATGCGCCAGAAATGTCAACATTCGCGATGTTGTATTAATGGATTATTGGAAGGAATTTCAATTAAAATTTTACTCTAAAGTATCTGAATATGTCTATACTAAAGGTAAGTAAACTTTCAAATATTAACCTTTTAGAATGAATTCTTGAGATTTGTACCAAAATATAACGATTTTTTTTATAATCTAATACCATGAAATAGACAACTTTCATAGAAAACATATAAACAGTTATAGCAATTTTTCATGTAAATATTCGTAATAATAATGCGGTATAATCCTAAAACAAACCTTCATTTATTATATTTTTAAAGAAATTATAAGAAATAGTATTATTTTTAAAGGTAGATCAATATGTGTCTGACCAAAACATTATTTACGATCGATTGTTTGGACACTAATGTATTAGTTTAAAAATACATTAAGCATTCGTTTTGTTAAGGAGAAGCAAATAAAAATATTAAAAAGTCTTAAATTCAATTTTTAAATCAATTTAACCATTAAATTTATTTATCTTTTAAAAATCTAATAAAAATATTCATAAAATATCTTTTTATTCCAGGAATAACTTGCTTATAAAATTAATTTTGTAAAATAAGGGTTTACAAATTTAATAATTCTACATGTGGCCCAATGGCAAAAGCTCCAATTGCTGGCTCTGTGTAACACTAGCAGTTTCAATTTATCTTTATTTATACATATAATCGTTTTTAAATTGCTTTTTTTTTTTTTTTTTTGGAGGGGGGGGGGGGCAGGAGATATTCAGTGAAATACATACCCCTGAAAAAAAGATAAAATACACTGTTATAACTGTTCATTTACAAAACATGTTGCACTTGCTTTTTTTTTTTATGTATTTAAAAACGTTTGCATTTTCTAAGAAAAGATTTTTAGACTAGCCTATTTCATCCGCATATTTTCCGTTTTAGATGACAGTAACCTTGACTATGTTCTTTCTAAATCATTTTTTAAAAATGCAGAGCCCTGCCTTTATTTTAATAGAGTGAGTTGTACCCCTATTTGCTTCGAAATATTTCATAAAACTCTTCAACAAATCGCAATATTTCAAAATTTGTATGCCTTAGAGCTTGCAAAAAATTATAGAACTTATTTCTTTAGAAAAACAGGTTATTCAGTCATTGTAATCCAATTGCATTTTGTCAATTTTTAATCCATAAAATCATTTAATGTTTATCTTTCTATATTTACCATGCGTAAAAATCACATTTTTTACAATCGCTGCTAAGTGTGTTAGTGAAGCTTCTCTTGAAAGAAATAATTCTTCAATAAAATATAGGAAACAATATCTAAAGTTGAAGCATAATATTGCTGCAAATATTTGCATCTGTTTAATAATAAATGCAGTTGGTGCAGCCAAAGGGGTGGTTTTGGGGTTAAAACTCCTCCCAGAGCTAAGAAAGATCGCTATAATTGCTGCTTATATGAATCAAAACCAAACTTAATATTTAAATGTTTCGGCACATTTTGGAATCTGCCACTTTATTGATTCAGATTTTATTTAATAAAATGATTCAATTAATTGGCGAAAATTATAGTTAAAACTGTGAAAGTGCATATTACATGAATCAGTTAAGTAAAAATTGGTTATTTGAACTAAGTCGCTTTTCTTAGACGCATTATGCTAAAAAAAATTATGGTTTCCTGCCACACAGATGCTCTTTCAGTTTAAGTATTATACAGTGAATATTCTAATTAGTAGATACTGATTCTATTAACCGGCTATTCAAATAATTGGCAATCACCTTTATCAGAAACTCAAAACCCCTCCCTAGAGCCGAATTCTGACTGCGCCACTGAATAAATGCATACTTTTCAGTTAAGCCGGGTACCAGTGTTACACATATATGTATATACAATGTGTGTGTAAATATAACTGATGCTTGGCCTAAAAACAGGATTCATACTCATCAGGAGAATATAGGATTCCTGGGAAAATCAGGAGATGAATTTTAGGTTGTAAAAATCAGTGGGATCTCAGGGGATAATACAAAAAAATTCCCAAACCTGGGAAATTTTGCCAAAATGACAGTCTTTTCTGGGAAATTGGGGGCAATTGTTACTGTTCGCATGCTTTATTATCATATCATATGTAATATTGAAATATTGTTAATTGTTGATACGGAAAAATTGTACATCCCGAAAAATACATCATTGGATTCTCAGGGGATTTTTTCTTGGAAGATGAGTATGAACCCTGAAAAAGTACAAATAAATGTATTTGAATCATGCATTAATGTTGCTTTATTTGTTTGCTTAATCTATTTAAAGTATTCTTTCAGCCTTCCATTCCATGTATTTTGTTAGTTTTGCAAATGTACGTGATCTCAGGGTCAAAACTAACCTTTTTTGCTCGTTTCGGCCTGGAGCAAACTTTAATTTTGACACCCTGCCCCTCACACCCAATTAAAGTTATCAATCATAGGCACACTATTCAAAAAAATCTTTAAAAAACAATTAATAAAAATTAAAATGCTAGCAAGAAATATGTAAACAATGCTCACAAAGTATTAAGATTAGCTTGAGCGTTAAGAGTCTTCATTAGTCATGCGAAGAAACTGGACAACAAATGTTAGGCCTATGAGAACATTCTTTTTAGAATTTCTGTTTTGCATATCAGTAGTTTTAAATATTTTTTATTGCTTTAGATTAGTTGAAATGGAATTCTAACCAGGTTAGTGTTTTCTTTTTCAAATTTTGGTTGCAGATTTATTTTTTAATAAAGTCACTTCTATTTTCACAAATTTAAAAAGAACAATCCCAAAGTTTTAACATTATCATGTGGGTTTCTTTTGTACTCGATATATACGTACATGTATATATATCTACATATATTTTTGTATGAAAAGACAAAATCTTCATTCGGTTCTCTCTTTGCCTTTCGCTCTGACTTCCGAGACATATGTCCTCTCTTTACTTCCCTAATTTCGGCACTGCATGATCTTAAAAAAAAAATAATAATAATAATACAATGTTTCAAAGACATGGCATTTTTATTGTGATTATTTTGTTTAGAAACTTGCAGGAGTTTCTTTAAATACTATACTAAATAATAGGCAAGTAAATATTCCTATATTTAGTATATTCGTGCTTAAATAGAAATTCCTTACTTATGCAAATTTGACTTAAGGGTGTATTTTGATTCAAACTGCAGTTTTTCCGATTTGTTTTGAATTCACTTTTTCTCTCAAACGCACCAAACTCACAGATTCTCTTATTTAGACACTACTCAATATGCTGTTATTGTCGATTCTTTGATAAGTGCACAAAATATTTTTTAAAAAAAGCAATCAAAAACGGCAATTTGAACCAATTTTTCCATAGTGGGAGATCTGGGAGCTGGGAGTGAAAAAAGGGGTCTTCCTGAAAAGTTAATTGCTCATAAATCAATTTCTAATTTATTGAGCGTAAAAAGACATCACAAGGCACCTTATACGTCTCTTTGAAAATCCCCTCAACAAATTTCATGTTTCTACTTTAAAAAAATGTGTCTGAAATTGTATCGGAAAATTTCGAGCTGCTGAAGGTGGAAAAGCGTTTTTTCGAATACACCCTAAAATGAAATTTAAAGCCAGTTTTTTTTTTCTAAACTTTGTACATTGTTACTTAATAAAGATTAAATATTGTTTTTCTAAAAACTAATTGCTTATCTGTGTTATAAAAAACTAAATATATTAAAAAGCTTTAATGTGTTTGTTTATATTTTCAGTTTATTTAAAAATGATTTTAAAAAATCTGATTTAAATCAATGACTTAAAAAAAATCCATTGATTAAAATCATGAATTTAAATCATGATTAAAACCAATTATGTTGATTTAAAGCAACAAACCCTGTGGAAAAATGGAGAAAGTACCTTGATTTCTTTGAATTTACTTAGGTCAAATGTAAAAATAATGGAAGCTCTTCTTGATGCCACTTGTGATCATTTATATTAAATTTTATTTGATTTATGTAGCTTCAATTATTTTATTTATTTTTTTTTAGGCACAAATTGTAGAATCCGTAAAGTCCCAGCATGGATAAATGAAAGTATATATGGATAAATCCTGCAACTATCCAGCAGTCAAAGCTCAGTTCTAAATATAATTTTGAAATTGGTAAGTTTTCTTTAAATATTTCTAAATAAGACATCATAATAAAATAATAAATTCTTACCAAAGCTATGCATATGTGTATCTTCCTGTTATATATTCTTTAATCATATTTAATTTATATTAATTCATACATTCTTTAAAGTATCCAAGTAAAGATAATTAAAGGCAAGTCCATGAGTTTTCTGTCATAGAAATAAATGGAACTTCTTGTTTTAAAAATGAAAATACATGTGCAAAATTATTACAATAATGGCAACTACTAGATATGATAACGTTGAAAATTTCATTTAATACAGTAGACTTCCTCACATCTGCACAGCTTGGGACCAGAGATTGTGCGGATTTTAGCACTTGCAGATTTCTGGTCAACTATTCTGGAAACTATCAGGGCCATAACTATTACAGGGGCAGCCGGGGCACCGCCCCGGGGCTGTAAATGTTAATAATAACAAAAAAATTTCAAAGTGCTAGAGTAAATGTTTTTGCGTGTCCGTCGATATATTCCATACGCTTCGCATGTAAAAGCAGCTCTAGAGCAGACAGCAGAATGTCGAGTCGAATGTGTCATTTCACATCACCATGTTTGCCATTCGCACCGAAGCTAGAATAAGGAAGAAAATATGGACTTCTGATCGGTTGAATAATATAAAAAGCATCTAAAAAATTCTAGAAAACATAAAATCAGAAGAAATTCATCTTTCATTTTTTTAGGCTTTTCATACTGTGTTCGTTTAAACAGCGGCGTGCGGGAAAAAAAAATGCACCCAGGACAAAGTTTTAATTTGGCCTGTTCGCGAAGGCCCTCACTAGTTTGCCCCGGGGCCTCCAAGTTTATAGTTACGGCCCTGGAAACTATAAATGAATGATTACAGTATAATGAAATATTATGATAAGTAATAAAGTAAAATAATAAAAATTCACATAATTTTCAAATGATTTAAATATTAAAAGCAAAGGCCAAATTAATAACCGATTATGAATGATTAAATATTCATTATAAAGATGAAATGTATTTTTCCTAAATTATTCAATGAAACTTGCCTCATAAAAGTACATTACTAATTCACATCAAAATTATAAAACAAAGAAATATTATTTCAGGTTTAGCCAGACTTAATAACCAAAAAAGCTTGATTAATGTATAAATTATAATTGGTAAGAAGATTGTTATTACCAGTGATATCAGCAATATCTTCAATTTTTTCACAAATTTATTCTTCCTTCAGGATAAAACATGAATTCAGTAATATTAGCAAAAATTATAAATTAAAATATATATGGAATGTATATAAAAATAAAAAGGTCATATTTTGTCTCTATATTTGAACTAACTGTTTCATTGTTTACATCTGTAAATTATGTGCAGATTTGAGAGAGTCTACTGTAATTGAATCTTTTTTACTATTATTGATTTTTCTACCATTTTAATGTAATCAAATGATAATCATCAGAAATATTTAATTGTTTTTAGTTCAACTGTGTATTTATTTATTAAATAAAAAAGCAAATTAAACTTTGCAGAGAAAATATAGACATTTTTTGTTGTAAATTAAGTTGAAAACAATTTTTATAAGTAAGTAAATAGCCATCTGTTCTAGATTTTCATTAATAAATATATATTGAGAAATTTAATTATTTATTTACATGTAATATATTGAGAATCTGAAACTTAAAGTAAAATATAATTCGGGTTTAGAATTGAAAGTTACACCCAAAACTAAATATGGAAAAAGAAAATTACGGTACAGAACCATTTATCTGGAATGGTTGGGGCAGATATATTCCAAATAACTGTTTTTTCTGGTTAACTGGTTAGGCATTAAACCAGCATCCATTTGGTAAGTTTTATGAAATATATGTGGTTATGGTATTACTTCTAATTTTCAATTAATTATTAGATTACTTGAATTAAGAATCAGATGCAAGTAAAATTAAAAAATAGAATTCGAAAGAATATAATTTATAGGAATCCTTTGGGTACAAAAAATTTTCTGTTTCCTCTGCATAAAAATTGAAAACATCTACAGTACAACTAAATATGTTTCCATTTCAAAAACTAGATGTTGTCATCAAATTATACAATTGTTTCAAGCAATGCATTTGTCAAATTGGCCACATATGACACTTTTTTCTGCAAAGATTCCATTATCAGCCTATTAGAAATAAAATTCTTGGTAACTGGTTTTACGGATAACTGGTTTCCGGATAAATGGTTCCATACTGTATATATTATGCTTTCAGTCATAGTGTCAGTTTGGAAACTGATTCCAGACAAACAATTGCTATGTTGTATTTTCAGTTTTGTTTGTATATTATAGCTATATCTTAAAATTAAGTGTTTTAATATTTTTGAAATTTGTTGCAAGAGTATAAAATAGAGCCCCTTTTCATACATAATGAATAAAAATTCGAAGCCTGTGCGATGACAGGCATACAAATAAACTATTTTCAATCACAGAAAAAAAAAAAGGAAAGAAAACAAAATATACGTCCTCTGGGAGACTAAGTGAAGCACAAGAAATTTGGCAGTGTGATATATATCAATGCTATTTGAATTTTGCTATATATATTCACTTTTAAATATTTTTGCATATATTTATTTTGATTTATGTAGTAAGATTATTTACTTTTATTCTAGCCATGTGCAAATTTTGCTCACAGCATTCTTTCTTGCCTTTTATTTTTCACATATTGGTATTTATGTAAAAGAATGTAAGTGTTATGTATTTTATACGAAATAAGTGAATGGCCATGGTTCTCGCTATCACTCGCCATTGTGCCAAATTGCGACTAAATTCTTCATTTGGCGAGTAAACAAGCACTTAGATTTGCCAAATTCGTAGTACTCAATTTTTGCTTTTTCTTTCTTTTCTTTTTCATTTTTCATACACATGCATATACAAATATTTTTAATATATTTGTATCGAATACTTGAAATTGATTAATAACAATCATTGTCGCAGTTATAACAAAATTAGGATATTTTAGAACTTATTGAAAAAAGGGAATACATTAAAGATAATTTTTTTTTACCGCTATACGGTGAATCTATTTTGCTAATACGTTTTTCATTTGGCGAATGTTTTTTATTTCTAATTAGCCGAATTATTAACGTTGGTTTGACCAATGTTAATAATTCGGCTAATTGTTGGTCAAATGTCAGCGAGAACACTGTGAATGGCTGTATTTAAAATAAATGAAATCAGAATGGGCTGGTTATCAGAATATTTGGCAATTTATCATCTGTGTCTGACTACCATAAAACTACTAAAGATTGTTAAAAAATTATTAAATTTTGCATTTTCTTTTACTCAAAAATTGAAACTTTCCTTATTTCCTTTTATACATTTTTTTTAAACTTTTGCAGTAGTAATGATATTTTACTCTGAATTTTAATTAGGTTTATTTATTTTTTATTTTATTTATTATTATTATTATTTTCAGGTGCTGTCAAGGAAAAAAAAGTACATATCAGGGGAGCATATTGAAGAAGTATTAAAGACATAATTATGCCATGTAAAAGAATGCAAATGTTATGTAAAAAAAAATTTTGAAAATGTAAATTAAAGTTTATCAATAATAAATGTATTTATTGTTGTTATTTTATTTTGATGTTTTCCCCCTTAACATTGGTTCCTCGGCATGGGTGTGCGGGTGTTGTCCCTGTGATGTGTATTAAAAAATGTATGTACTGGATTTCTTGTAATAATAAAGTGTTCTGTATTTGTTTCTGTGGTTTATGGATCATTCGAGGTAACAGCCATTTGTAGCTATAGACCTCAAAGCGTTGTTAACTCAAACTCAAACTCAAACATTGGTTCCAAATGCACATTTTTTAGAAATTGAATTTTTTAAAACTTTAAATTGATGCATTTTATAGCAATGAGTAATGTATTTGGATTATTATTTAGAAATATTACATCCATATTGGAATAAAAGATGTAAATAGATTTAGTTGCAGTTTTGTTATGAATTTTGAAAAAAAAAAAGAAAAGAACATTATTGGCATATTAAAAAAGGACTTTACTATATGTTTCATGTGCTTAATATCAAACTTTTCATACATTTACTATAAAAATTAAAGAATTCAATGGAATTGCATACATAGAAAAACTAAATTGAATAAATATATAACTTAATTGAAACAAAAACTTATTGCAATCTAAAATACAACTATGAAGAACAAAATAAGTTGTCAGGTAAGAAGTGTTAAATATCATGAAATCTGATAGAGTAAGTATTATCAAATTCTTATGATCCTGTGTTTTTATAATTGAAGCTATTAAAATATAAAGAGAAGGGAAAATGTTCTTAAATCTATCTAAAAATACAAGTATATTTAACGAACTTTAATAATTGATTGTGTAATTGCTTTTGTATGTAAGAAATGATATCATGATTTTTTTTTTTTTTTCCTATCATTTATATTAAAAATTCCAAAATTTATGCTATCTTGGTGGCAACTGATCATCATAAGTTTCTTAAAGTGTTAAGTTAAAGATTTTGATTTAAGGTAAATGATATAAATAATTGATTGGCAGAAATTTTTAGTAGCAAATATTCAGCAAAATGGTTACTTGCATATATTTTTTTTAATGTATTTCTCAGAATTTCAATTTATAGAAGTGTAAATAAGTTTAAAAAAAAAAAAAAGAGTATTTGTTTTTGTGAATGAAGTATTTTTTTCTGAGTTTTCATTTTTTTAGGCATATTGTAAAAAATTACTTTTACCTTTTTTTTTTTTTTTTTTTATCTCTTTCATTTTTATAACATGTCTAATCAAGAAAAGAGAGAATTAATAAAATTATGGAAAATAAGTAAAAAAAAAATCCAATAATTAATTTTAGAATTTTGTTAATATTTGATTTAGTGCATACTCAATTTTTTCTTTTTAAGTAAAAACTTCTTGCATATTCACAATTTCATTTTTGAAATGAATACAAAAATTTTCACATTGTACATTGTGTATTTATAGAAAAAAACAATGATGAAATCTGAAATGTGTATGATATTAACCGAAAAATATAAAGTATATTCAATATGTTATATCAGATAATCAACAAAGAATCCTACTCAGTTATATCTCATTCATTATGTTCTACTTATTAGTTTTTATTAAAGGATGTTTGAGAACAGAAATAATATATTTCACTTGAAATAGATTAGTATTTTTCTAGAGTTCATTTTTAATGCTTATTTTAAAATTAATATTTTTATTGTAATTTATTCATAAAGAATTATTATATGTTTGTGAAAAACAACAGCAAACAATTATATAAAAAGAAATCTAATAAAAAATGTTTTAATAATAAAAAAAAGAATGATTTATAATTAAATAGAGGGGAAGCGCTGTTGCCCCATCTGTTCTTTCCAAAAGGTGCTCTGATTTTAATTAATTTTATCTTGCACAGTGGTGTTCTATTTACACATTGGTTATCTAAACATTTCTATTAAAAAATAACCATTATCTGGGTAATTGTCCAGGCTACCAGTATCTTTTAATTAATATGTTGCATTATAACCTCCTTCCTGTGTGAGATAAAATAAATAAAAATCAGAAAATCATGTAGAAATGAAACGTGGAGCAATTTGCATCTTCCTCATCTTTTTTTTTTTTTTTAATCTTATTATTTTATTATTATATTCTTTTCTTAATGGTTATATTTGCTGTTGTTTTTACCAAACATAACTCCTAATGAATAAATCACAATCAAAATATTAATTTAAAAGTAAGCATTCAAAATGAATGCTAGAAAATTACTAATCTCCTCCAATTTTATGCCGGACAAGCAGAGGGTGCATAATTCTATTCATTTTACCTAGTCCTATGAGCGTCCTACCGCATCCTAAAAACGTCGAAAAATGACGTCCGGAGGACGGGAGTAGGTGTCGCTTTTTGCTCTCCTCCGGACGTCCGCCGGATAACTATCGGATATTATAGGATGTCCGCCGGATGAGGCTATATACTGAATAAGACGCTTATCGTACGTCCGCAGGACGAGTTTGTGCCGTATGGGGATGTTATTTAAAGAAAAATAGCCTAATGTTTCAAAAGTCGAATATGTTATAAAATATAACACAGTATTTAGCTATTTAAAAATTGCTTTCTTCTAAACAAAGCATTTTACAAAATTCGAATATGTTGTTGAAATATAACACAGTATCTATCCATTAAAAAGGGAACATCTTCTAAAAACACCTGTCATTTTCTTCCACTGAAAAAAGTTGAAGATCCAGTTATATAATTGTCCAAAGCTGTTATATTTGTTATATACTAAAAAATCTATATAATAAAGGCCAAACGTATCTGTGCGTAACGCATACGTCATGTTTTGAATGGCAACACTTTTCGATGAAATTTTAATTTTGCAATTTTCGCTATTGTAAAATTTTAAACTTCTAGACATAGCACGTTTTCGACATTTATACCATCGTATGCAGAAAAATATGCACGTTTAAATGCAGTTTGTTAGACAACTGTATCTCAATTTGTTTTTGAGATATTAATTTTTTTATAGTTTTTAGTTCATTTTCTCTAATGGTGGCAACTTAAGTATCGCATTTGTGTGGGAAAAAAAGGAAAAATATCCATAGAGCAAAAAGAAAAAAAAAAAAAAAAGGAAAATGAATAGAGATGCAGTTTGGTGGCTGCAGGTGATGCTAAAAAATCATCTCTAAAATTCGCTGCATTGCATCAAACACAACCACGTGCTTTCGCAAAAAAGGAAACCTTTTAGCGATACAGTTTTAATTCATAGTACAATGAAATGCTATTTTAGAATGCTAAAATATAATATTTTTTTTTTTCATTTAGAGAAAAAATGATGTTAAAGGATTCGGTCTCTGTTCTTAGAGATTGTTTTGTTTGGCCCGAATAAGAGACTTAAATTGGAAGAACAACGCCCATGAAACCGTTTTAATTGCATACTTCACCTCCATTTATCTCTTTTCTACGTGAAAAATAGCAGATCATTGTATATTTTAGTTGCCATTTTTTCATAGCAACCGAAAAAAGTAGTAATTAAAAACGTGTTATGTCAAAATATCGTCGGCTATAAAACCCAGAGAATGTTGTTGGTTTTATTTCGTTTTTTCCTATCAATTTAATAACTTTTAGTGTAAGTGAAATCGCATGGCAATAATTAAATTGTTTTTGTTTAAAAGAACTTTGGACAATAGACATTATTTCATGACTCCATGTATTAGGTTTTTATTTTCAGACGATGAACGTGAGATGACGCTAATATGTTATTATTATTATTATTCTTTGTATTTTTCGATATTATGTTTTCTATATATGTGCTGTGATGTAACCGTCTAATAAATGTTTTCTGTATTTATAGAAGAAGTTATATTTATCGTGAAAAATATTATAATTTTATCTAAACATTACGAAAATTATTAACATTTAGTTCGTTGCAAACTTAATTTACAAAAAATACATCAATTAATCTTTATAAAAATGTATTTTAAAGAATATCTGTGTATCATATTTTCTTAGTTGATTTTATAAACTGAAATAATGCAATTTTATTCTTTGGCAAGATCTTTAGCTAATAAATTCTATCTTGCGTCTAATACGGAAGTACCGATAATTTTCAAAGCTTTATATGATAACATAATTAATATTTTTCATGTAAAATTGCTGTTTGGAATTAGTTGGCAGTTTAAAAAGCATATTACGTAGGAAAAATTTATTAGACTTTTCAATTTTAATTTTTAAAAAAGTTTTTCACCTTTACTCTGTGACCCGGGAGCCCCGGGTTCGGTGTACTAGTTACTTTAATGATGATGAGTTTTTATTCCTTAGCTTAGTATCTTGATTTCTTTAGAATCTGTTTCAACTTGGAAACATATATAAATTCTTGCATTACAGAGTACTAAAAATAATTTTGTTTACCAAACTGTTACTTACTACAGTAAAGCATCGTTTATACGACGATCACTTATACGACGTTTACATTTATACGACGTTTTAATGTGGTCCCGATTCATTCCTATTCATTTTAATGTAAAGATATATCTTTTATACGACGCCCAAAATCGTTTATACGTCGATTTTTCGATTTTGCATAGATTTATTTTTGTTTATTTTTCTTGTGTATTTTACGAACGAGCGGAATTTGGCAGCTATGAATGACACCAAACAGCGTGTTTAAATACACTCCACATTATAAAAATATGGGCTGGTGTTCGATTAGTATGAAAAATCAGCTTACGTGTAACAGATTACACTGGTAGGGGTCATTCTTTTTTTGGGGGTGGTCAGCTTTCCCGATCTGTTTTAAGTTGCAAATAGACTATCCTTCTAACTGTTATCAGTATTGGCGACTTTTAGTTGGCCACGCGGAATTTTTGATCTTTAACTTTAAATGGAAAGGAAATGATGTACTGCAAATGAGGAACCTTTCGGTGAAACATAAATAAAGGTACGCATATTTAAATTGCTTACTAATCCCTCCCCCCGTTTTTTAAGATTATTTGTTTATTTTGGTTGTTTAATTTAAAAATTCATGCAAATCATTACGTTAAGCATTAAAATTAAGTGAAAACAAAATTAATTCTAGTTTTGGAAGTGAAAATCGATTATACGTCGTTATCGTTTATACGACGTTTCTCGGTAGTCCCTTCGGCGTCGTATAAACGATGCTCCACTGTACTTACTTTATTACTTAAACTTACTACTCTCACTTTACTTACTTTACTCAAAAAGAAAAAAAGCTTTAATTAATCTAAAATAACGAAATAAAACTCACTATTATAAAAATAGTCATTTTTAAATATAATCAATGTGCTATGTTATCAATTAGAAACCTATCTAGAAAATATCGCCATGGACTAAGGCGGTATTGTACTTTTCGACCTGCTTTCGAGGCGCGCTTCGCAAAATACCATGTTTAAACTTTGTGCACGGTTGTACTTAGTAATACGGAATCTTTTCTATGTGAGTAAAACTCGCAATTGCCCGATTGTTTTTTAAATTGTATATTATAATATTTATATTCAATATTATGTAATATTTACAATTATTGTGACTGTCAAAGAAATCTTTCAGAAACAAGCATCGTTATCTTATTTTAATTTTTTTTTCTAACACCAACTTTGACAGTATTTTCTAAAATATCTTCTGCTTTTACCAAAAAATTGAAAACACCATTCGATTACATAACTATGTAATAAATACCCAAATACCCAAAAATAAATCATCTTTTCACACACTTTTCGAAAGGTACAGTGGCGACACACGGACACACACAGTGGCATATCTAGACTTGTAATTTCGGGGGGTGCTGAGGTATAGTAAAAGTTTCTAAGAGGGAATCATAAGAAAGATAACTTTTTCACTTTAAACAGATTTTTTTCATAACAGGCAATGCATAAATTATACAGATCCTGCTAAGATTTAATTGCAAGGGACTACAAATATTTTGTTTTAAAAATGTTTTCGTCTTAATTAGTAAAGATTTTATGACCAGTAAAATAGCCTTTGTATAACGGAAATTTGGCTGGAACAGTTTTCTTGTGATTTCTGCGAAATACTTTTTTAATAAAAACCTGCCTGAAACGATATGTTTTTCTGCTCCCTTAAAAGTGTATCTTCGCAGATTTCATTACATTTTTATAAATTTTTGTAATTATATTTCATATTGTTTTCAAGTTTCGGAGGGGGCTTCAGCCCCATCTGCCCACACACTGAATACGTCACTTGACACACACACACACACGGACAGACACTTTCTAAAAACATGTTTTGTGGAACCTTTGATCTCTAAAACGTGCAATTCGTTCAAAAACTGGAAGTCGAAAAAAAATTCGATTACAATTACTTTCTTTTATTGAAGATAGAATAAAGTAAAAATAAACATACCGAAATTCGTTCAAAAAAATTAAAAAAAAAAAAAAAAAAAAAAAAAAAAAAGGAAATTGGCTCTGATAAGGGCTATTCTTCTTTAATTTCATATAATGACATAGAATTTGTGAAAAAAAAACAAAACAAAGAAGTGTTTTTCGCCAAGCACGATTTCCGCCAAGAAGCGTCGAATTCATGCCGAAAGCTCTGGCCAATCAGATTGCGAGACACAGTTTGGATGGCAAAACCTGGTTGGGAAAAAAATTATGCTTCCCCGTTCCATGATGACGCAACTGGTTGCAAAAACATGGGAAACGGCGAAAAGCTAGCAGACGATCTTGGCTGATCTTTGGTCGATTTTTGCTTATGCCATTTATTTTTTTGTGCAAATGTTAAATGTTGTTAGGGTTGAACTTTGAAGATAAACGTATTTTCAGATTATTGAAAATTTGGATAACTGGTAAAAATTTACATTTTAGTATTACTGCATTAATATTTTATTACTCTTTCGAAGATATGTATTACTTGAAATACCTAATCCAAAATACGTTTGAGGAATCGCTCCCAAAATTATTTTTATTTTTTATAGAAAAATAGGTTAAAATTTTTGTTTCGAATTCTACAAAATAAAAAAAAGCGATAGAAGAAGAAAAATTATTATTTCAAAACTATGCTTAAAATATGAAATGTAAATAATAATTATATAAAAAAAAGTTCTAGGCATTAATTAGTTCTGCAATTTTGTCAATAACAACAAAAAAAAGTTTCATGAAAAAAAACGAAAATGTAATTTACTAAGAAAATATCAAAAGTTGTAGAATTACCGATTCTGCTTAAAATTTGTAACATTTAAAAACTATTAAAAAAAAAAAAAGTAAAAAAACTCAAGAGGGGCTCGAAGTCACAAACTTCGGGTTCGCAGACGCATACGCTACCGCAGCGCCACGGATCAACGCTGGGACGTGATACTAATGGGTATTTAAAATATACGCTGAACTTTAAACCCCAATTTCTCAAAAACTAAGGCCCATTTGAAGGAATCCTTTTACCAGAATAATTAGTGGTATGACCCCTATAACATACTTCGAAATCATCAAAATCTGAGAGCACCATGTTTGGTGGTCCTCTTGTGAGATCCAAGGTTGAGCTGACACTCACGCTGTTGAGTTCCAGACCTGAGATATCTTAACTATCCATAGCGTGAACAGGGTATCAGAGAGTTTCAACTTGCTCGGGCTAGACATAGGAACAACCACTCACTCTCATTGGCTACAAAGCTTTGCTTTTACTGATTGGCTGTTGTGTCCGTCTTCATTTCAAGCGCATGCGCATACGTCACATTTGTTCAGTTCAGAGATACAGTGACATTCGCTGAGATATCTTAGGTAAGTTTTTCAATATGAACAGGCATCCAATTCCGGGAGGGTCCACTTCAAACACAGCGATCTTAAAATATCTTATGTTTGTAGTGAGAACAGGGTATGGGAGAGTTTCAGGCATCAGTCAACGCAGAATCTAAAGGAGTAATTACAGTGGGTCGCAACACCTGTTTAAATTCCACCGAAAGATGACTAAAAACACAAAGATACGTTTGATAAGCTAAAGTAATGTCGAAGATTGGTACTCGGGAAGTCCTAAGTTGGCACCAGGACACCCAATGTCGCAATGACTTCCGAGGAAGTCATCACTTCGTTGACAGACTAATAGCTTGTTTACATGACAAACATAAGATATCATAAGTTCGCCGTGTTTGAAGTGAACCCTCCCGGAATTGGATGCCTGTTTACATTGAAAAACTTACCTAAGATAGCTCAGCGAATGTCACTGTATCTCTGAACTAAACAAATGAAATGTATGCGCATGCGCTTGAAGTAAAGACGGCCGTAACACCCAATCAGTAAAAACCGAGCTTTATAGCCAATGCGAGTTAGAAGTTGTTCCTGTATTTAGCCCGAGCAAGTTTAAATACTCTGACAATGGCGGATGTAAGGGGGGGGGCATGGGGTGATCGCCCCCCTCCCCTTTAGCCCAATAAAGGATATGCAGAATGACATTAGATGCCCGGACGGAAAAATTGTTGGTCCTAAAATCGAGACCGGCGCGACCATACCTGGGTCGCACCAACTTTAATTTATTATACTGGGACTGGGTCAGGCCTTCATACTCCCAAATCGGGTCGGGTCTTATTGTTTTCTGCAGAGCTGGATCGAACCATACTGTTTTTTCCAGGTCGGGTCTGGCGTAGACTTCCTTCCTACTAGAAGCATACACGGGCCAAAATTTTCAAGCCTAGGCTCCGTCCGGTATAAAGGCTAGACGCTCGATCTGGAATCGACACAGCCCGGTTCTAAGGGGCCTGGGGAGGGGCAAAGTCCCCTCCCCTCCTTGGGCTAATAAAGAGTTTACAAAGTGACATTATGCATCCTCAGGAGAAATAACTTGGGGCAGAGCTCGAGCCCGTCACGGCCTGGCACGGGTCGCGCCAGTGTAAGTCCACAAGACTTGGATTGGGTAAGGTTTTCTCTCATTTTGAATCGGGTCGTGTCCTAATCTTGCTTTTTTGGAGATTCAAGTGGGGACAGGCTTCTTTTTCTTCGAGACCGAGCCAGGTCTCGATTTCATTTTCCCTACAAGTTTGCACTGGACAAAATTTCCAGGTTGTGGCTCGGCCCGGAATTAAAGCAAAATATCCGGTCCGTCTCTGATTTAGATAGCATTCTAAACATTATTGGCCTGACCGCGACCCATTGCAGGTAAACGTTCGGTACGTCTCTGATCTGAATTTCTTCGGAAGATCACGTTCGTGATAAAAGCAAATTTCGTCAAAGGATCGTGATCAAAACTGGGTCAACCATTCTCGCACGAGTAAAAACCGAATCTGTAACTGATTCAAATCCGAAATGTATGACAATCTGTCCCGATGCTCTAAGCGCAGCTAAAAAGTAAAAAATAACCTGACCAATAGCAAAATATAGCTGTTAACCGAACCCAGACCCGACCCGAAGCAAAAAATCAGAAATTAACTTGACCCGCAGCAAACATTAGAAGTTAATCGGATCCAAACGCGACCCACAACAAAAAGTAAAACTAACCCGACCAGCAGCAAAAAATAAAAGCGAACCGGACATCAAATTTTGTGAAATGATCGTGGAGAAAACAGGAATTTCTTGAAAGGATCGTGAAAAAAAACGCTCATTTCGTCCAAAAATTGCGAAAAATTACGAAATTTTTTTAATCAAAGGACTTACCTCAATCAATTCGGGTCAACCCGATCCCTTCTCGCAAAACTAAAAACCAAATCATAAACTGCCCCAAATCAGAATTGTATGTCAAACTGCCCCAAATGCGCCAAGCACAGCTAAAAAGTAAAAGTCAAGCCGACCAACAACAAAATGTAGTAGTCGACCGGACCCAAACACGATCCAAGTAAGAATTAACCCGACAAGGAGCAAAAAAAATGAAAGCAAACCGGACCCAAACCCGACCCACAGCAAAAAAGTAGACGAAACACGACCCGCATTAAAAAATGAGCTCCGACCCGTGCATCAGACTGGAGTTTCCAAATTTCTGAAATCGCCAACCCCCTTGAGGACTTTCCACATCCGCCCTTGCTCTCTGAGAGAGTTTGTGGAACTCTCTGAGAGAATTCTAGGCCTGAGATACCTTAACTATCCATAGTGTCAACAGCAGGGCTGCGGAGTCGGAGTCGGGCCCATTTTTGAGAAAAAGGAGTCGGAGTGGAGTCGTAAAAAACAACCCGACTCCGACTCCGGCTTTTTTCTTAGACAGTTTGAAGTGAAATTAAACCAATAAGATGTAATTTTAACCCTTTGTTGCATAGCTTAACACTTTGCGACGCAGAGAGAATTCATTGCTTAAGTGTTGAAATTGATGACTGACACCAGAATTTGAAAACAACTTTATTTGTAAACAAGAAAAGGCAGGAATTTAATAAACCGAATTTTTCTTAACCAAAATTCCGGTGCCAATGTGGCATTTGAGAATTAAATTCATTAGCATTTGGGAATGAATTTTTGTCCACTGTAGTGGACAGTATGCAACAAAGGGTTAAATCCATAGAAGGAATTTTTATTGTTATTTTTGGATTATATCGGACTACCCAAGTTAAAGAATCCCAATAAACTGCCCAGCGCACACAGGAGATGAAAACTTTTTAATTAAAAGTAGATCCCAGATTATTTGCGAACTACAGTCGAGTCTCTCTATAACGAAACTCCATGCATCGAATTTCTCTATATAACGAATTTTTTGTAGGAACGGTCCCCTTTTCACATAATTACACTAAAAACAGTCTCTATATAGCGAAATATCTATCTCCATATAACGAATTTTTTCATAAATTGGTCTTAATTTATTCAGTTTTAAAAAAGCTTCGAAATCATATGGAATCAATTTTCCATCACTTATTTTTGATTTATCGTTCAGTGCTGAGTTTTTTAAAAATATTACTTCTCCCTTTGTTCTTTAAATCTAACGAATTCATCCCACCTCCCACACACCTTTCAACATCCTTCTCAAAACAGAGTCAGTTAGATTGTTACACATATTAGAGAGGAATCAATGAGAGGCACATAAGAGAAGCCTTCAAATGGAGGAAAATGTTAACTACAAATTTTCATTCCTTGCTAAAGTTTGAGCTTTTTTGAGAGCGTAACAATTTTAAAATCAAAACAACAAAAAAATTACAGATTTTTTCGTCTGAAATTAATGCAAGTCTTCCTTAGGGGCCGTCCATTAATCATGTGATTTTTTTTTTTGGCATTTTTAACACCCCCCCCTCCCCCTTGGTGATACATGGTGAGGTTCAAGACTACCCCCCCTCCCAACCCTACATCACATGTATTTTTTAGTACCTAGAAAGTATCTTAATTTTTTTAGAATATTTATTATAAAATACAGGTTCAAGTATCATCAAATTTTATTATAGAAAATAAAAAAACTACAATAATAACCTTAAGAGGTAAACAGAAAGGTTGAGAGTTGTTTTGGACTAACATAAAAATAATGAAAGAAATGCGAAAAACTTTTTTGTAGTAATACATAAACATAATTTAATTTACAATGTCCTCAGACCACGGATTAGCAAGACTTTCTTCAACACCAATAACTGGATAAGCATCTTGAAAGTTAGTTGTAGGCACAGTGCTTTGTTGAAGATTAACATCGGTTTCATCAAGCCACTCGGCGTCATTATTTTCGCGCACTACGCAGAGAATCTCTCTCGCGGGGACCGCGTTTGCCGAAAAAATAAATACTCGTGATATATTACTACACCCCCCCTCCCCCCTTGTGATATTTCGGGATTTTTTATGGACCCCTCCCCCCCCCTCTCGAGCCTCGCATGATTAATGGACGGCCCCTTATTTGATTTTCATTAAGCTTTCAAATAAATGTATGTTTTCTTTTTTGAAACTGCTTAAATAATTAAGAAATAAAATGTTAGATTAATATTTACTTTTAAGCCTTTCAAATTCTTAATTAAAAACATAAAAAATAATATTTGTTCAAAATTTACATATTAAATACGATTTTTAACATCATTTTCTATACATCGAATTTCTTTATATAACGAATTTTTTACTGGAACGATGGATTTCGTTATATAGAGACTCGACTGTAGTAAAATTTTCATCTTCAATTTTATTTTCTTCTATCTTTACAAAAATAAAGTATTGGATTCTTGAAAATTTTCTGTTTCCGGCATTCGTTGGATTTATACGTTTTAGATCCTGAACTGAACATGATTTGATAGTTTTTCGAAAATGTCTGTCAGTGTCTGTCACTTCGTGAGTCTGCATGCGACAAAAATTTTGGAGCGCTCTATCTCAAGAACTAATGGATGAAATTTCACAAACTTTAGATTTTGTTAGATCTTGATAGAAACTGGATCTGATTAATATTTGGTGTATATCACTCGACAAGTGGTTTTGCTATGCTGCATTATTCACAATTTCCACAGTAGCTATATTTTAAAAATTAATGCATGGATTTTTATAAAACTTTAGATTCAGCTAGTCCTTGATATAATTAGGTGCTGCAAATTTTTTGGTGCGAATCGCTCAATAGGTGGCGCTACTATACTGCATTATTCATGATATTACAACTGCACTATCTCAAAAACAAATGCTCGAATTTTCACCGAACTTTATATTTAATTAGTTTGTAATCTAGATTAGTATAGTTTAGTGTTTGGTGTATATCGCCCTACAGGTAGCGCTGATATGCTGATTTTTTTACGATTTTGAAATAGCTGTGGCTCAATCACTAAAGCATGGATGTTCATTAAACTTTAGATTCAGTTAGTATCTGATAGAAATTGATCCTGATTCGTTTTTGATGTACATTACTCTACATGTAGCGCTGTTATGCAGAATTTTGAAATTTCAGCAATAGCCCTATCTCAGAAATGAATGAACTGATTTTCACCAAACTTCAAATTCAGTTAGAAGTTTTTATAACTTGCTGACTAGATTTTGGTGTAAATCACATAAGAGGTGGCGCTGCTATGCTGCATTTTTCATGAAGTCAAAATTACATGAAGTCAGAAGAAAATTCTAAGATTAACACATCTGACTATTTTTTTTTTCCTTTCCATTTAAATTTTTCTGCTCTGGAGAGCACTAGTTAACATAAAAATTGTATGTGGAATGTAAAATTAAAGAATTTGTAAAACGGAAAATATTTTTTTTCCAAAGCTCTAAGAACTGAATACCGAAATAATGACTTTTTGCCTTATTTTTCTTTCGTTCCCTCATAACTTTAACCAGCATCAACATTAGTATATTAGCTAGCCAGGAGTCGGAGTCGGAGTCGTTAAAATTTCCGGAGTCGGAGTTGGAGTCGGCCATTTTTCCCATCGACTCCGCAGCCCTCTGAGCATTTCCCCTTGCCAGTTATCGATGATGTAATAGACCAATTACATTCTGCCGAAGTATTAACCCTTTAATTCCCATGCTAGAACACGTTCTAGATATTATGTAGTTCATTTCACACCAGAAAAATTCGATGGCTAATTTCGTTTTATTTAAATACGGAATATTCTGTTATTGAATAAAGCAAATATTGTTGTTTTAATTTTCTGGTGGGTACTGAAATATACGAATTAAAATATCTCGGGCGGTGTCGGGCGGTTTGGGATCCAGGGGGTTAACCACCATAGATTTGAAAAACGGTTTCTTTCATGTAGATGTTGAAGAAGACTCGCAGAAATACACCTCTTTTGTCACTCATGAAGGGCAATACGAATTTTTAAAATGTTCATTCGGGTTGACCAATAGCCCTAGTGTTTTTCAAAAATATATTTATAATGTATTTTAAAACCTATTAAAAGATCACACTGTAGTCATTTATATGGATGACCTAATAATACCAGCTATAAACGAAGCTGAAGGTCTAGAAAAATTAAAACTTGTTCTCGAAACTGCATCGGAATATGGGTTAGAATTAAATCTTAAAAAATGCAATTTTTTGAAGCATGAAATTGATTTTTT
This sequence comes from Maratus speculifer, assembly GCA_964019185.1. Lineage (NCBI taxonomy): Eukaryota > Metazoa > Arthropoda > Arachnida > Araneae > Salticidae > Maratus > Maratus speculifer. The sequence continues at coordinate 90,349,289 of OZ025296.1, forward strand.
GGGGTATAGAACCATAACTTTAATGGTAAATTGTATCCCTCTCCACTGAAGACTAAAGCAGTAATAAATTTTCCCGAACCAAAGTGTATCAAAGATTTTCAAAGTTATTTAGGATTGACAGGATACTTCCGAAAATTTATAAGAAATTATTCGGTTATAGCTAAACCGTTAAGTGACCTGTTAAGAAAAGATTCAAAATTTAAATTCGATATAGAAGAACAAAAAGCTTTTAATGAACTCAAACGTATCTTGTCGTCAGAACCAGTACTTTTGATTTACAATCCCAAAAGTGCGACCGAAATCCATTGTGATGCCAGTATTGGTGGCTATGGAGCTGTTTTAATGCAACAATCTCCAGTAGATAATCAATTTCATCCAGTTTATTTCGCCAGTAAAAAAACCACCGAAGCTGAACGAAAGTTCACTAGCTACGAATTAGAAGTTTTAGCTGTAAAGCTGTAATTGAAGCCCTGAAAAAGTTTAGAGTGTATGTGCTAGGTATTTCATTTAAAATTGTAACTGATTGTAATGCATTTAAAATGACTATGGATAAAAAAGAAATAAGTACAAAAATAGCTAGATGGGCAATAATGTTATCCGATTTTGATTATGTCATTGAACATAGACACGGTAGTAGTATGAGGCATGTCGATGCATTAAGCAGATATTTTATTTGTATGGTAATCCAAGATAGCTTAACTTTAAAAATTATCCAAGCTGAAGAAACCAATGAGCATATTAAAACAATAAAAGAAATCCTAAAAGAGAAATCTTATGATGATTATTTAATTAAAAATGATGTTCTTTATAAATGTGTTAATGGTAACGATTTATTAGTTGTACCGGAAGACATGCAAATGAATATAATCAAGGCAGCTCACGAAAAAGGTCATTACGCAGTTGCAAGAACAGAGAAAAATTTAGAAAATGATTTTTACATCCCCAAAGTTAAACAAAAAATTGAGAAATGCATAGCAAATTGTGTTCCCTGTATTTTAATTAATAAAAAATGTGGTAAACAAGAAGGCTTACTTCACCCAATAAAAAAGAAGAAAGTCCGTTACATACGTACCATGCTGATCACTTAGGTCCATTAGAAAGCATTAACTAGGACTTCCCTCAGAGGGATTAGTCTGAGCGATATTGCTGAGAATAAACATTTAATAACTTGCGATAAGTAAAGAAAATGAGATGTTACCTTTAATTGGTCATTCATTGTGATAAAATATGATGAAAATAAGCATATTGAATCATAGAATTACAAAATCTTATATATAAAGTTGCATATACTATTTTTATAAAAGAAAAGCAAACCATGCATGGATATAAAATTGGAAATATGCAAAATGTTAAAAGTAATACAGAAAATAAAACACCAAATTTTCCTATATTGGAAATATAACTCTTTGAAATGATGTCATGAGTATAAACAGAAGCTTCGCACCGATTTGAGAAACTATAAATAACATAAACTATTATGTTTGAAGAGAATGGAGTGTATTTTATGCGGTGTGAATTCCGTCCGAATAGTTTATAATGTTGAATATCTGTTTTCCACTGATGCAATGAGGTTGTCGATAAGAGTTAAGAAATCCTTTTTTAAAAATTTGTCCTAAACGAGCACTTACATCTTATAGGTTACTATGATGCCAAAGTTATAGTTTCTGACCCCAACAGTATCCTAGAAATTGCAATATTATCAATAAATTGGGTTTAAAATTTTTTCTAGAAAAAAATGTTTAATTTGTGAAATTAAATTGTCGAATGTTTTAGAAATCGTTCATAACGAGAATATTATATCCTAAAAGTTGCCACAAAAAAAAAAAAAAAAAAAAAAAAAAAAGATTTTAAATTTTTAGTCATATCGACATCAAAGAATTCTCAATTTTAGAACTTTTTTTTTTGCTCGTGCATTGATGGTGATTATTGTTCCTACGCAAAATATAGTATATTTTGCCGCAAAGATAGTTACCAACATTTTTTGCCCACATTATTTTTTAAATCAGCTAGGTACTCCCAATGATAACGAAAAACACACAAACGTTAATGCTTTAAAGCATAGAAATATAGAATCAAAAGCTATTTATCTCCTATTATATACACATAAATTATCTAATTAGTGCTAGCAGATGCATTTTTAAATATATATAGATCAATATAACGCTTCATTTTTCTTTTATTAGTATTTCTTAGTATTCATTTTTCATTTATTTGTATTATTTAGTAAAATACTCACTTTCTTAAGCCCGAACTACTTCAAACTTTTTATAAAAGCGCCTATGTCCACATAACAGCGAAGTATTGTGAAGAGTATTAAATACAAGGTAGTAAGAAACTTAGCCAAACGCAGGTAATAAATCGCCAAATATTGTCCTTTTCGCCCTCTCTCGAAATGCATTTTTTCCGTACATTTAAAAAACACGATTTTGAGTCATCTTATTTAAAATTCAAATAAATAAATAAGAGGAAGCAATAATAGCATAAGTCAAAACATTTTATTTCAGCATCAAGGAATTGTATCGTAATTACACATGTGGAAAAAAGCTGCTTTTGGCCAAAAAACGTTGTCTTCACTAAATTTGAATCGGATTAAAAAAAGTACCGTGATTAATTAAAATGTTATAGGCAGAGCCGCCAAGTCTCCGGCATTTTGGATACCGGTATTTTAATACAGAAAGTCTTTTATTAAATAGGAACATTCTGCAGATTTAAAAAATAACTTTTCCTGTAAGAAAATTCTGCTATGCAATAAGCGGGGGGGGGGGGGGGGGTTGGCATCTCTGTATAGGAATATTTGGTAACCTTAAAAAAAGCAACGACCATTTTTCGGGTTCAAAAAGTATTGCTAATTGTTCCATTTTGCATACAAAGTACTGATTGTAATATTGATACATCTATGGTGATAAATTTCCAATATTTTTTCCAATCTTATTTATTTTATTAAAAATATAAATCTTTTATTCATTTAGTTTAAAACAAATGGTTTTTAACTAATTTCATAATACTTTTGAAATATCACTTTTCATTGGCCATTTTTTAAAAGCATTTAGAAAATGGTTGTTGTTTTCAGTCAAATATAGACTTTGGTCTATCCGCATTTTATTTTATTATTATTATTATTTATGAATGGTGGAGAAATTTTCATACTTAATCCATAACGTACATAATATATGACTCTGTTATTACATAAGTCACCTTTTTATTACCATAAAAATTATGTTTTACTGATTTTTATTAACTCAATAGGAAAAATTTTGTGCTTTGAGCAATAGATGTCCGCATTTCATTTATTTATTTATTTTAACAAAATTCTTTGTATTGAGAAATTTTTTTATTTAAATAGGAAATCCAAATGTCGCTTTTAATAAAGAAGAAAGTTACAAAAAAAGTTACAAAACGAGTAGACGCATACTATCAAATATGGAAAAACGACGAATCCAAAAAAGACGTCGTATGAAATATCATCTTTGAAAGCAAAAAAACGAGGTCTGATTATCGAGCCTACTTACAAAATGTGCATTACAAAAAGAAAAAAAAAAAAAAAAAACTGCAAATATTGATTTTTTTTTTTTTTTTTTCAGTTTTGGCTTCGGAAGGTGCGCTATGTTGCAAAAAGATATAAGCGACTATGAAAACACACTTGGTAAACGTTCATGCTCAGTTTTACAAATAAATATGGCACATATATGCCCTATACACACCGAGGTACCTAATCGGTGCCAAAATGGCGTTCAGTTGCCTAACATGCTGGTTATCATATAAATGTTATAATAAATTGTTTGTTCTAAAAATATTATCATTTATTGATTGTTATTTCTTTTTTTTAATAACAGAAAATGTTTCGTTTATTCCTTTTTTTTCATTTTGAAATAAATAAATAACGTGTTACTATAGCATGCTATATGTATCTGGTAATCAAAACGATGTTTTCGCCTAATTGGCATAAAATATCTCGCCAAACCCGGTGCTTATATCTCTAGTATATTATCTCAAGTATTTTATTTATGTATACTATAATTGTTTTTACATACCACTTACTTCTTCTTGTATATAAAAATAGGTAAGTGGCTCCTTTATGCAGTATAAATTGCATAAATCTTTAGAAAAAAAAAACCCGTTGCCCCTTTTTGGATCGAATTAAAAAAAATCAATGTCTAATTCCAGTATTGCTCCCAGGTATGCATACATATTCCAAATTTCAAAGTTGTATGCCAATAGGAAATGGATGAAAAATGGGAAAAGATATGTCACATATGCACCAGGGTACATAATTGGCGTCAAAATGGCATTATTTTACCTCAGATGGTAACCCGGCTTTATTTATTTATTATTTGTTTATTTACTCATAAAATGTTTATATACTTTCATTTCCTTTTTTTAATTATATAAAATATTTCTTTTTATAGTTATTAATTATTATTATTATTTTATTTACTGTAAGTTCTTTTTGAAAATAGAAAATTATTTAAAAATGTGTATGTAAGCGTTATTTCAAAACGGAGTTTTCGCCAAATGGGCGTTGAAAAAAATTGCGCCAAATCTGATGCGCCTATGGTATCCGTGCCGAAAAATTAGTGACCAGAATTGACTTCCACACACAAACAAAATATAAGTTAAAAGAAAACATGCAATAAAAATAAATATAAAGGGAAAATGATGTCATAAAAGAAACTTTTTATTTAAAAACGTAATTGTTTCTAATTTTCACACGCGAAATATATAAAACATTCTTTTAGCGATCAAAAAATGCTATAAAGAGATTATCACAAAATCTCAAAATCAAAGTTTTTATGACATTTTTTTAATATAAAAAAATAACAGTTTTATTTTCCTGCATGATTAAATTTTAAAATGTTTTATTGCATTCAATATTTCTGAGTGCGTAAATGATTACTATTTACTCCATGTACTGATTCGGTTATCTACGAAAATATCCAGCTGGTGAAAATCACGCATCCAAATTTCTGTGACGTATGCAAATAAATTGTGCTTTTTTATCAGTTTTTTAATATAACTTTTAAACTATTTGGAACTAATTTTTCGTATGTAGTGCTTTCACCAGATTACCTTCATAGGTACCTATTGGTACAAACAGAATCAAAATCCGACAAGTAGTTATTGAGATTTGCTTGACGAAAGAATTTTTTTGACTTTTAATATCGTTACGTATCTCTGAGTATAAAGACTTCGCTTCGCTCAGACAATAAAAATTACAAACATATCCTTTCGGTCATTCACCCATTCACAAAATTTGTTTGGTTGTATCCCACAAAATCTACCGATGCTGCCGAAGTAATTTCTAAATTAGAAATCCAAAAAGCTGTCTTTGGAAATCCAATTCTCATAATATCAGATAAAGGTCCTGCATTTACATCTAAAGCTTTTGAAGATTATTGCATCGAAGAAAATATTAAACATATCCCGATTACCACTGGATTATCCAGTTCCAACGGCCAAGTTAAACGTCTAAATGCTGTCATAATATCTGTCGATAATCCTAAAAAATGGTATACACATGTAAGCGACGTCCAACTGGTGATAAAGTCGACTTTTCAGAGAAGTATAAGCACAACCCCTTTTGAATTGATGTTTGGTACTAAAATGAAACTAAAAAATAACATTGAGATTACTAGTCTTCTGAATGAAATACAATCTGATTTTTCTATTAATCGCGAAGATATGAGAAAAAATGCTAAGAAACAAATTTTAAAAGTCCAAGAAGAAAACCATAAAACTTACAACCTCAGACGAAAGAAATCTAACAAATTTAAGCTTTTTTATCTTTCCAGATGATCCAACTGCTGTTTCCGCCAAACGGACGAGCATTCGAGGACGAAGTATTGTCAGGAAGGCCGTTGTAGTATCGATCCTTTTCCTACAGCCAACTAGCAGTGTTTGTAGATTCTCCATGGCACTACTCTGAAACGGAGGCTCTCAGTAAGACAGATGATTCAGGAAGCAGCTATTAATTCCTACGCAGCCAGACGAAATGCCGCAGAAAAGAACTGAACTGAAGACAACGTTTTGATGGAATGTTTTTAGTTTTTAGTGGTTGTAAGAAGAATGTAAGATAGAGACGACGAATTAACTAGAGTTTATGAATGTTCGAATTGTAAATAGCTTTGTGTAAATAATCTTCTTTTTGTAAAAAGTTAATGTTTTAATATAAGTTTTAAAAGTTTTAAACTGTGTCAGATCTGAATTTATCTCTGAGTTAATTATAATTCCGAAAGAACTTTTAGAAGGAAGAATTCCATATACATATATGTAATAAATATATGTTGAACTCGACGGAAATAAACTATGTTGCATAAATTCTAGGAATTCTTAGCAGCACGGGCAGAGTAGTCGCTCCGACAGTTGGCGAGCAGTAGACGAATTTCATTGGGATATTTCCCCATTATAAAAACAGACACCATCAGTCTTCAAGTTCTTTATTGATGAACTCATAAAATAGATAAAATCTTCCCCGCAATCACCTTAACACACATCGACACTACAACTTCTGTTATCTAGTCCACATCATTTGATATTTTAATTCAGCGGAGAAAGGAAATGTGCGTCTTGATAGTTTGAAGGGCAATCGCATTCTAACCTCCTAAAAAACCAAATGAAATGGGACATTTCTACGACAAACTAGCTCTCTCCTATTCCGCGTCAATCATTTTAAAAATCCAATTAGGATGAACTCGAGCCTCAACGGACAAAAATTATCAATTCTGATCGGTCTTAGAAGGCGGTCCTTGGCAAGAACTATATTTTTTCCTCGGAAGTAACAAGCCCTTTAGCAACGCGTATTAACACCTGTCACGCGATGTTAAAATAAAAAATAAAATTAAAATCCCAGGAATATTCCAGAAAGTAAAAAGGTTACGAAATACCTCCCGCCGTTTTGAGAAGCAAGCAATAATTTATTAATAACTAAAGTAAGAAAAAGAATTTTAGCTGTTACAAGTTACGAAACTAAGATTGAAATATGTTCCACAAATTTAGAATTGAAGCTAAGAGAGAACAAAAATGGCGCAATTTTTTTTATTACTAATCCCCCCTCCCAGAAAGACGGGTGAAAAAGTAGGTCTGAGACCTGCAATTTCACAGAAAGGGAAATGATGCAGACTTAGCTCACGAAGTTGTTGATATAAGTAATAATAATTAGATACTAAATAAAAGAAAAATTAAATTAAATTATTTTTTTTTATAAATATAGAATTCAAATTTAGGAACACTAAGGTGATGCGTGGAATGAGTTTATATTTACATATAATAATATAGGCATCAATAAAAAATACAAGATATGATCTTGTTTAGCAGTACATAACAGGAAGTAAGTTGAAAATATAAACAACTAATCTTAATATGCTAACATGAAAAATAAAAATAAAATAACGTTGAATGCATTCATGATAATGACAAATCTAAATATGAAGAAATTCACTGGAAAGTTCTAGACATAAATTTCGAGAGTTCATTTCAAAAAATCCTCTAAGGCTCAGAATTAGAGTGGTATAGTTCATACCTCTTTTTTCAAGGAGTCTAATTATATCTTTATTAATTGTCTAATTTTCATTAGTTAATATTATAACAACAGTTCAGTTTTCATGTGACTGAGTCCTTGCACCTTTATAACAGTTCCATATTTGGGTATCTTTCTGAAAATACTTTATACTTGTAATTCAATATAGTAACACATTTTATAGTATATTAATATAGTAATAATAAATTTTAACAATGTAATAAACAAACAAGATAATAAAGAAACATAATAAAGAAAAAAAATATCACTAATAATAAATATCATAATAAGTATAAGTACTCTCATAATGGGTAATAGTAAATCTTTCAGTAAGTAACAGTAAATATTTCAAAAGACATTCTTTAAATTATAAATTATATACTAAATCTCGTTTATCTCATCTCAGGTATTTTTGGGATGAAATATAGAGGAAAGTGGAATAGAATAAAGAATATAATCAATTATTTAATCATTTACTTAATCTTGCAAATCGAGTACAGGATTAAGTAGGAATATGTAAAAAAAAAAAAAAAAAAAAAAAAAAAAAAAAAATGATAAAATAAAATAAAATAAAAATAAATAAAAATTCATTTCATGTATGATAATGCACGTGACCTTCAAACTACTAAGATTCTTTAAAAGAAATATTAATAAATAATAAAAATAAAAGACAAGATTATTAATGTCAATTCATGTCAAATAATTACGCAATAAATATTCTCTCGGTGTGATAAAACATTGCAAGATGCAAGTAGGAAAGAGAAAAAGAAACAAAATTAAATTCTATTTGACATGTACTTGAACTGGAATGTAGCAGCAAAGAGAGAGAGAGAAAAATTAAAATAAAGTGATAAAAATTTTGTTACTTGGCAAATAATTAATTTATTAATTGATAGATTAAATTTAATATTACAAATAGGTTCAGTTGAAAAATATTTTTTAATATTTACTTGTTATTATATTATTCTAAGTAGAGTAATTCAGTACAGAATAAGAAATTTCCACTTTGTTCGTCTACGCCGGCATAAACAAACAAATATAAAAATTTCCAGACAAGTGACACTCTCGCTGCAGTCAAGAGATATCATTGCCATTCTGTAAGAATTACAGGATATTATCTGAATTAAAATATGGAAAGAAATTTACTGTTTAAGAGAAGAAAAAAAAAAAAATTATAAAATGATAAACTAGAGATATAGTCTAAGCTACAGTTTTTACTTGAGTTTGTTGTTGTTGATTAGGGGGTTGTTGCTCATGACTTAATTTAAATTTATCAGGGGAATAATAAGGCCTTAATTTAGATACATGTACTATTTCTGAACTTTTGAACTGGTTTTGCCTATCAATTTCAAAATTTACTTCGGATAATTTGTTAAGAATTTTATAAGGGCCACTAAATACTTGTGATAACTTTCTAGTATTAGGGTACTGAAATTCTTCATAGATAACTATATCTCCTATTTTAAATTTTGGTTCGATATAATCTCTATCATAATATCTTTTATTTTTTAAATGAAATTCATCCGTTCTTGCTTTAGCAATTTTTAGTGCTTCATGAACAGGGGGATAATAATTTTGTTGTAAGGTGGAGTCATAGGGTAATTGGCCAAAAAGCAAGTAAGCAGGTGAAATTTAGTAATAGAATGGGGTGTATTATTATATTCATTCATTACCTCAGTTAAAAGCTTACTCCAGGGAATTTTAGAGGTAGTGGAGTTTACTTTACATTTTAATCTAGTTACTATTGTCTGATTTACTCTTTCACATTTCCCATTCGTTTGTGGATGATGGGCAGTGGTCAAACGTTGTTTAATATTATGATTTCACAGGAATTTTTTGAATCTTGAAGAAGTAAAAGCAGCATTCCTGTCACTTAGTATTTTTTGAGGGGACTGTACACTTGAAATCTTACTAAAACAGAATAATTGTTGAGGGATTTTGATATTGAAGATTTGTTTCAGACAATTTGTATAAGTTTCTGTAGTAACACTTTTGGAAGGAAATGCCCAAACATATCTTATGGCATGGTCTATTATAATATGGAGATATTTTTTTGTAGAATTGAACCCTCCTACAGTATCAACAGACAGACAGTCAAAAGGTTGATCTGTAGTGGGCATAGCTTGTAATAAGCCAAATTTTTTCTGTCTAGGTTTTTTATTTTTCTGGCAAATATCACAGTATTTAACAAAGTTAGTAATGTCTTGGGTCATATCTGGCCAATAATAGTTAGGAGAAATTAAATTTTGCATTTTTTGAACACCAGGGTACCAAACTGTTCATGAGCAACACTAAGCAATTTTTTTCTTAGGGACATGTGAATTACCACTTTACGAAAACCTTTTCTTTTAACTATAATCAGTCCATTGTCATTAATATAATTTGATCCACACACATTTTCTTTTTCTTGCATCTCAATAATCTCTTTAACGTCAAGAAGAAAAGTAAGGGGTTTACAAAAATGAGAAATAGGGTTTCGGGACAACATGTCGGCTTCGACATTTGTAGATCCCTTTAAGTACTCTATTTTGTAATCGAACATACTTAACTTCAATGACCACCTAAATAATCGACTTCTTAAATGTTTTACATTTTTTAACCAAACAAGAGATGCATGATCAGTATGGATGGTAAATTGTAGACCGTGAAAGTAATGATAAAATTTATCTAAAGTATCAATGATAGCAAGACACTCTAATTCGGTAATGAAATAATTTTTCTCATAACTTCTCAATCCTCTAGAAAAATAAGCAATTGGATGTAAAAAGTTATTATGGTCGGGTTGTTTAAGAACTGCACCTACCGCTACCTGAGAAGCGTCAACAAACATGTGTAGGGGTAATTTTGGGTCATAAATCTTTAAAATTGGTTTAGCAATGAGGGCATCTTTTAATTTTTGAAAAGAGTTTTGACATTCAGTATTCCATTCCCAAATAGTATCTTTCTTAAGTAATTTATTTAGGGGGTGTCTAATTTCAGCATATTTGTCAATAAATTTATGATACACATTTATAGAACCAAGAAATCTTTGTAATTCTTTAGTATTAGTAGGAGGTTTTAATTTTTTAATTGTTTCTATATTAGTATTAGCTGGAGTTAAAGTTCCATTTTGGATTTCATACCCTAGAAAATTGATTTGTTTTTGAGCAAAAGTACATTTAGATAATTTTAATTTAATATTTTCTATTCGGCATGAATCAAAAATTTGGATGAGATGCTGTATATGTTCATCTATTGATTTAGAAAAAATAATTATATCATCAAAATAATAACAAGCAAAGTCTATTTTATATTTTGTAAGAATTCTTCTAATTGTCCTGTTGAAAATTGGGGGGCCTACCTTTACACCAAAGGGGAGAATATTCCATTCCCAGAGCCCACATTTAGTAGTAAAGGTTAACTTTTCGGAATCGTCTGGGTGAATAGGTATGTGCCAATAGCCTGAGGCTAAATCTAGTGTAGAGAAATATTGGGCACCACTTAATTTGTCTAAAATTTCATCTATTCGGGGCAAAGGTTCAGCGTCATTTTTCATAATAGAATTTAATTTTCGGTAATCAACACACATTCGGGTTTTTTGAAGTGAAAACTTCTTTAGCGGCGCTGAGCACTTTTTGTATGGGTAAAAACTTCCAAACTCGCGTCAGGGTCACGTGATGCTGATCGAAAAAGCGTAAGATTGAGGGGAAGGGAGAGGAACTAGTATCTCCCACTTTTTCTACCGTGCCTGAGTGTGCTGCTCCGTTTAGGCGGCACAGGGCGCTTGCGCGAATGTCCGTGTGTGTTTTTTTAAGTTATAATTGTATTTAAGTTTAACAACTTATACTGTTAATAGATGGAATAAAACGTTATGAAAGAAAAAGTATGACATTGTGCATTGATTATGCTGCAGTTTCCAACTACTTTTTTTCATTTTTTTTTTATTGTATTTAAATAATAACAACATAAATTGATACCAAATGGAATAAAAAGTTAAGAAAGAAAAAACATGACATTGCACATCAATTATGCTGCACTTTTCAACCATTTTTTTCAATTCCTTAAATTTTCAATTGTATTTAAAGTTTAACAACTTACATTGTTATCAAATTGAATAAAAAGTTAAGAAAGAAAAGACATGACATTGCTCATCGATTATACTACACTTTTCAACCAATTTTTAAAATTATAATTGTATTTAAAGTTTAACAACATATACTGTTACCAGAAGGAATAAAATGTTAAGAAAGAAAAAATATGACATTGTGCATCAATTATGCTGCACTTTCCAACCACTTTTTTCAGTTTTTTTAATTTTTGATTGTATTTAAATAGTAACAACATAAATTGATACCAAATGGTATAAAAAGTTAAGAAAGAAAAACATGACATTGCACATCGATTATGCTGCACTTTTAAACCTTTATATATATATATTTTTTTTTCAATTTTTTTGAAAGTTTAACAACTTATATTGTTATCAAATGGAATAAAATGATAAGAAAGAAAAGACATGATATTGTACATTGATTATGCAGTACTTTCCAACCAATTTTAAAAATTGTAATTGTATTTAAACCTTAACAACTTATACTGTTACCAGAGGGAATAAAATGTTAAGAAAGAAAAAGTATGACATCGCGCATTGATTACATTGCACTTTCCAACCATTTTTCTCTCTTTTTTTTTAAATTTTTGATTGTATTTAAATAGTAACAACATAAATTGATACCAAATGGAATAAAAAGTTAAGAAAGAAAAAACATGACATTGCACATCAATTATGCTACATTTCAAAACCATTTTTAAAAATTTTAATTGTATTTAAAGTTTAACAAAATATGCTGTTACCAGATGGAATAAAAAGTTAGAAAGAAAAATCATGATATTGTGCATCGATTATGCTGCACTTTCCAACCATTTTTTTAAAAATTGTATTTAAAGTTTAACAACTTATATTGTTTGATTACTATTCTATTTGTTGCAAGTTTCAGAAGATACGGTCGTCCAGCAGCAGGAGTAGCTATTTATAAAAGGTTGTTTGATGTAATGGGCATATATTTCCACAATTCATATGAATGTGCATGTGAGGTACACCAGTATGTTTAGTAGTAATGTTTTTGATATCAGTGATATATGTGTTTGTTGTTGCCACTCTGAAAATGAAAAACTAATTGTATTGGTTGCCATTTATATTTCACCGGATAAGTCTTTAAGTGCAAATGAGAATTTTTGTATGAAAATTTATTTATTTGTTCTAAAGAGGCTTCTGCATTACTTCAAGATAGAATTGGAAAGAGATTTGATGATTTGCCGATGATTTTGAGTAGGGATTTCAACATCAACTTTGTGGATGATGAAAATCTACAATTAATTGAATTTTTAAATAGAAAATTTGATTTAACAATGACCAACTATCGCAATCTTAGCACAGAGAGATAAAAAATTACAATTGATGCAGTCATTACAAGATATTTAAATAGAATTGAATCAAAATTGTTTGCTATATATTTTAGTTACCATAAACCTATAATATCAAATCTAGAATGTAATGATAATAATGATGATGATGGAAGAATTGTTGAAATGGGGATGAAAATTCATAAGTTTTATGGGTATTTATTTCAAAGAATACCAACTGACGATATTTCATATTTCATGCATTTGTAAATTTATGTTTTAAGCAATAGATTGCAATTTTTGTATGTAAAATAATATACATTATTTTTCATGTACAATAGCGCATTAAATGAAAATTGTAATATAATTTTTGTAGCAGTAGTTTATAATAATGAATAAAAAACACTTCATTTAAAAGTATTTTCTGCACAATAAAATATGTCCAGAAGACTAAAAAAATACACACATAATTGTTCAAGTTTTCACTTCTGTCGGCACTCCCGGAGTGCCTTTTGAGTTTTTTTTGCCTTCATCTCGTTTATTTACTAACGTCACTGGAGAAGAATATGGGCTATAACTTTCTTTAATTAACCCAGCAGCTAATAAGGATTGGATTTGCTGAGATATTTCTTTTTCATCAGCAGTGGATGTACGATAAGGCCTCAAAGATATTGGTAGGTCAGATTTAAGATAAATACGCTGAGGTTCAATATTAATTCTCCCTACATCATATTTATTTTTTGCAAAAATATCTAAATAATCCCTTAAAAGCTCCTTTATATTTTTATTTTGAATAGCATTCAGATCCCCCAATAGATTATAATCATCATTATTAGTTCGCGGCAAGGATTGAGGAGTTATGGTATTTCCATAATCGGGTTGCACAGTAGTATCATTTTTTATAATATCAAAATGAAGCAATTCTAAGTTATCACTGGATATGTTGACATATTGGTTTAACGAAATATTGTCTTGTAGCACCTGGCTTTTTGCACAATCAATTTTCAATTTAAATTTGGCACAATCAGGTAAACCTAAAATAGCATAGTCCAAATCTAGCTTACTTACTAAAAAATTAACATATCTCTTTATATTACCAAATTTAATACATAATCGACAAGATTTATTAATTGTAAGAGTTCCTTGTGCCTGTCTAATAGTAATAGGGGTAACATTATGTAAATTACCATTTAAATATCGAACAAATTTGAGGGGTAAAATTGAGACAGTTGATCCACTGTCAACCACACAATACACTTTGTTATTGTCCACATATCCAGGGATAAATAATTGTCAAATATTATTAGTAGGAGGTGGTTGAATATGAACAGGAGTTTGAGATTGAAAGGAATTTGTGTTAAATATACAACTCCTCTCCCAATGATATGCATTTTCTATGCCTCTGTTTAAACATATTCTGCACGGACGACTTGGGTAGTTGTTTTGATAATGAGTCGTAGGCATTCTAGGAGTGAAAAACCTAGGATTAAAATTTTGGGATGGATTGTTTGGAGTAGGTCGAGTCCAATGTCTGGGCTGAGGATTGGGATTGTGCATAGGTCTAGTTTGTTGAAAATTTCTATTGCTGTTATTAGAGGTATGAGTTAATAAGTGCGTAACGAGTAATGTAAACCATTCACGAGTATTGGAAGGAGGGTTAACCATCAAACAATTTTGATACTCCGGCTGAAGTCCATCAGTTAATCCCTGTATAATTAAATTTTACCCAAGCTGAAGTTGCCTTCCAATCTCAACTTTCTTTCTAAAATAAGAATTCAAATCACTTAGATCATTCAGCTTTAAGGAGGTAAACTCAGAAAATTTTGGAACTCTAACCTGAATGAATTTTTCTGTTAAAATCTCGACAATTTCCTCATAAGTAGCACAATCCAAACAATCATTTATATAAGCTTTTAGCGCTTCCCCCTTTAAATATTTTGAAATATTTTGGTGTTTCCACTCATATCTTTTTTTTCTACAGAACATTGTCGATCAAAATGTTTAAACCATTTAAAAATATCCATGCCCGATCCAAATTCAAAAGGGACAATATCAAGTTTATTTTCTGACATTTTTTCTTCCTTTACTAATCCGGATCTTAATAACATGAAAGAAGGATAATTCATATGGAAAATATTTAAATGCTATACTTCAATTACTAAAATTCAATTACTATACTTCAAATACTTCAATAAACTAGTCGATGGGGGGGGGGGTCACCGTAATACTTACCCATCATACATATGCATAATATAAAATATGAAAATAAAACATGTGTAATTTATTTATAAAATGCATTGCAATTCCAAAATAAAATTTTAACGCATATTTAAATAGTTTTAATATACATAGTAATGATTTATTAATGAATTGCTGATGAGCCAATTTCGACAAATTATATAAAACGCCAAAATACTTAAGTGATACCGGATTGCGTAAAAGAAACATCCTTATAACTACAAAACTAATAATCATATTAACTAGCAATTTACTGCATCGGATGAAGCACCTCATTTCCAATTAAAATATATCTTTGAATTCAAATTTGAATGAAATACAGGATCAGGAAAAATCAAAGAAT
This sequence comes from Maratus speculifer, assembly GCA_964019185.1. NCBI lineage: Eukaryota > Metazoa > Arthropoda > Arachnida > Araneae > Salticidae > Maratus > Maratus speculifer. The sequence continues at coordinate 90,364,762 of OZ025296.1, forward strand.
GTGAAAAACAGGATTACACGTATCTCCGCAACTAATAATCCGATCGACTTTGTTCTTTATGCAAAATTTGTGTTATTTTATTGCCTTTTATATCCATTCCTTAAAATAAAAAAATTCGAAAATTTTTATGTAAGTTTCATCAGAATGAATTTTTTGAGAGTCCGAAAAAAATAGTTCCGGATAATCGAGGTTATTTATATTAAATAGGCTTCGTCCCATTCTTACATACTAAGTACATACAAAATTTCAAGTCTCTATCTTAATTTGTTCGGGAGATAGAGCGGTTACAGACAGACAGACAGACAGACAAACAGACAGACACACAGACGGACGGACGGCAAATTTTTTTTTCTAAAAATATGTTTTTCGGAATTTCTAGTATCTGAAACGTGTAAATCCGTCAAAAAAATTTCGATTTTCAAAACGATTGCAAGACTTACCCTATACTACGTATGATGGATAAGTAATAACAATAAAAATAATAAATAATAAATAAATCAATTCTGTGTTTGAATTCATGTGAAATAAATAAATAATAAATAAATAAGTAATAAATAAATAAAATAATAAATATCAGTTTTCCATACATGGGAAATAACAAATAATTTTAAGAACAAAAATACTTTTCTTTACGTATTGATAATAAATTTAGCAACAGAGAATTTTTTTAAGAACAAAAGAATCCATCTTTCGTACTAAAAACACCTTTAAAACTAAATAAAATTTCTATGAGCAGAAAATTTCAATTAATTATAAATTAAGAGCAAATTTATTTTTTAATATCTGTAATAAAAGAAAAAAAATCAAGAATTTAAGCAAAGAAATTATTATTAAAATTTCTTAAACAATAAACAAATAAAATAATAAATAATAACTTACAGACACCTCGATGAACTGGATCTCATTCCTAGATTTTATTTTAAAAACAAAATAATAATAACTCGCGAAAGTTAATTCAAACTGTTGCAGGACTGTTATAAAAAATAAATAAATAAATAAATAAATAAAACCAGATGATTTTGAAATTTAAATAATCAGCAGTTGAAGATTAAATAATCAGCACACGTTTTCGTCGCTGTCAAGAAAAAAAAAATACTGCAGGCATATCTCACACTTAAAAATTTGTAAATGCAGATGCTAGACAGGATCACACAAAACTTCATAAGACGATCAGTTTCCCAGCTGAAGGGTTTATCATTTATGCACATGAAGAATCAGCGTATTCGGCGAAAATGGCAGTCTTGAAAAAGCTCTTGATGCAGTTGGAACGGGAAGTGTAAGACAAACACATTTCTTCCTAGAACATGGCGAGCACACACTCATCGCTGTAGGTTTCTCTGACAGGAACAGTCTGCAGTTGGCAAACCATACTAGTTTAATATTTCCCCAGAGATGCACGCCGGCTCATTCATCCTGCCGGCTAAAATGTAATAAATATATGTTGAACTCGACGAAAATAAACTATGTTGCATAAATTCTAGGAATTCTTAGCAGCACGGGCAGAGTAGTCGCTCCGACAGTTGGCGAACAGTAGACGAATTTCATTGGGGTATTTCCCCATTATAAAAACAGACACCATCAGTCTTCAAGTTCTTTATTGATGAACTCATAAAATAGATAAAATCTTCCCCGCAATCACCTTAACACACATCGATACTACAACTTCTGTTATCTAGTCCACATCATTTGATATTCTAATTCAGCGGAGAAATGAAATGTGCGTCTTGATAGTTTGAAGGGCAATCGCATACCTCCTAAAAAACCAAATGAAATGGGACATTTCCAAGACAAACTAGCTCCCTCCTACTCCGCGTCAATCATTTTAAAAATCCAATTAGGATGAACTCGAGCCTCAACGGACAAAAATGATCAATTCTGATTGGTCTTAGAAGGAAGGTCTCCATTGGGGGCATACTCAGAAATTTTCGAAAAAAATACGAATTAAACTACTCATGTAGGTAATAAAGGATCAGTGAAAATTAGCGGCGGAATTACATTATTAGATATGTAAAAAAATAAAATAGTTTGGAATAATTGGCGTGAAAAGCTGAAAGCGACGCGGGATTTGGCGAGCAGTGCATTTCCTCGCCAAAAGCAGATGATTTTAATGAATCTGAAAACTGATTTTAATTGACTTCACTGTTAAAAATCTGCAGCATTTACTGCAACGTCACTCCACGACTTTTATAGAATATCTCTCTTCTGACCAATGAGAATGCTCCATAGCACGGTGAATTGATCGTTTTCTATAAAAGCGGTGGAGTGACGCTGCAGAAAATGGTACAGATTTTTAGCGGTGTTGTAGCTTGTGCAACACTGTTAAAAATCTTCTGCATTTTGCTGCAACGCATTCCACCGCTTGTATATAATATCTCTATTCCAACCAATGAGAAAGCTCCATTTCACGGCCAAGTAACCGTTTTCTATACAAGCAAGGGAGTGCGTTGCAACAAAATGCAGCATATTTTTAACAGTGTATTTTTCAATTTGGAACAATTTTAATCAATTTAAATTGTGTTTTAAATGATAAAATATATTAATTTCATTTTGTTATAAGTACATATAAACGTATATGACTATTACACTTAAAGTAAAATAAAAATGCAAAACTAAAATTACTTAAACTAAACTTATTTAAACAAATTGAACATAGAAAGTTTTTTCTTTAAAAAGTATTCGGAGCGTAAAAGCGTATTTTTCAAAATTTCGTTTTTTCGCCAACCGGAGATAAATCGCCAAATAAACGAAATTTTTATTATTTTTTTACGGACGTTATAAGGAGGTTCCGCCGAAATTATTTTTATAAACATATATAACTATATGAGAAGAACATTCTGTAATTTTTTCAGATTTTTCTGAGTACGCCCGTATGGAGACCTTCCTTCTTAGATATAGATATCTCGGGGGCTGCATTCTTCTTTATAAACTTTTTATTACTTGAAAGGAACGGCACTCACATATAGTAGAATAACACACACACATTACATACAAATAAAACTTTTTACATAATTCTGGCGCACGCCACTATGAACCAATTTTTTAACATTACTAAGAAAAAAAAAGAACATTTTTTAATAGAACTAGTGTTGCCAGTTTTTTTAAAAACGAAAAATATTACAACTACATTTTTTAATTTAGCAAAACTCAGGTCACGTGACGCGTGACAGTCTTATTTTTTTTCTTTCTTTTTTCCTTTGGAATGCGCGTGTTACATCCTACCCCTGTTTCCGATCTACGTCTCGGAGAGGAAACAGGATACTTTTTGGGTCTTCCTCCTTTTCTCAAGGGTGCAACTGGAATAGTTTCAGATTCTTGTAAAGGCAACAAGGCAGAAACGTGGTAAGATCCAATTCGTTCAGTAGGATTTTCTAGACTAGCAATGTCATATGTCACTAGTGACTTTTGAGTCAAAATTATGTATGGCCCATCTCTCTTAGGCATAAATTTTGCTGTTTTATTTCTACTTGCATTGCTAACTGGGTGTAGGTTAATCCATACCTTTTCACCAGGCTTGAAATATATTCGTCTATGATTTTTATCATAATATTTCTTCCTCTGATCTTGTTTCATTTCAGCACGTTCTTTCACACTTTTTGAAATATTTACAAAACGTTTAAGATTTGGGGTTGTCTCTCCCCCTGGTCGAAAACACTTTTGAAACCTTTTTGGAATATCTTTAAGTTTTTTTCCTGTCATGGGAATTTAACTTATTGCCTTCATCTTTACGTAAGGCATACGGACACACTTTGACCGCATCAGTACTAGAGATGAGACGGGCTCAGCCCGAGCCCGAAAGCCCGAGCCCGAGCCCGGGCCCGACACGGGTTCGGACTCTATTTTTATTTCAGACTTCGGGCTCGGGCGGGCCCGGGCTCATTTTTTCTAAAGCCAAAAAATTTTATTTACTTATGTGTAGAAAGGATTGAAATAACTTTTTCCACTTAAAATTGCTGACTTATTCCTTTTCGAGTCATTTTATTTCTTTTTTATCAAAATGACGGGAGAACTGAATGCTTGTTTATTTATTTTAGTATTTCATTGCAGTTTCAAATGAAAATTTGTGATAATTACAGATTTATGTATGCGGAACTTCCTCCAACGATCTATTTATATGGCTCCAATCATAACAAACATAACAATAAATTTAACCTTTGTTGGCTTTTCGTTTGTAGAACATAATTTTTAATGGGATCGTTTATTTATTTATTATTTAGTTACATAACACAAAGATATTATTTTTTTCGGTTTTTGGTAGACAAGAATTAGCTGGAGGTTTTGAAATTTATTTAATACTCGATTGTGCATGAAACAGAGTCGTTTTTTTATGAAAATAACTTTAGTGATTATTATATGCATTTGTCATCATGAATATGAATTCTGGTAATGCTGAGGACGCTGTTCCTTCTCGAAGTCACTTTTCTCCGTAAGTAAAATTTATTACCATGTTATTCCAACAGAAAGTAATCGATCAGTGTTTCCTCTTTTTCTATAAAAACATAGGACCTTTAAAATAAGAATGTCACTTTTTTTAATTTACGTTGATTTTCAGGTATCTGTCAATCATGGAAGATTGTTATGAGAAAAGAATCCATTATAATGAAATATGTACACTTTTTACAGAAAATTGAAAAACGTTGTTCGATTCGCTAGCTTACAAATAGTAATTTCTGCAAATTTCATGCATTTATTCATTAAACAAAAACGTTTCCATCAAATTTGCTTGTTAAAGGAGGAAAGAATATGAGAATACTTTTACATATGAAGTATATTTTTATTTTATACGAATTTTGATAAGAATGAATTTAAATTTTCATTTAAAAATCATATCTATGTAAGAAGTTTTTAAAAATGAGATATTACTTTTGAAACAATTTTTAAATACAATACAATTTTATTTTGTATATTTTTGGTATCGGGCTCGGGCTCGGGCGGGCTCGGACTTAAAATCGTCGGGCTCGGGCGAGCCCGGGCCCCAAAAAACGAGCCCGAACTCATCTCTAATCAGTACACGTATTATTTTGTACTTCATGTTCTTCTACAAAATAAAACTTTTTATGAGGTTTGTCACTAAAATGCCATGTTTTACTTGCAGCGTCTAACACTATGTTAGCTTTGTGCAGGAAATCCATTCCTAAAAGAGTTCTATTACCTTTGGCATTTGGTAATACAATAAACTCTGTCTTGAAAACTCGGCCTTCAATCTTTACACGCACAGTGGCAGAAAGATTTTTTCTAGCCATCGTAGTTCCATCAGCTAATGTTACTTCATGAGTATGAGGTTTCATTGCAACACCAGCTTTCAAAAATAATTTATACATACTTTCTCCTGCAATAGAACAATTCGCTCCTGTATCTGCACAGACTAACACCTTCTTATTGCAGATCGTAATAGGCACATTTGGAGCTGAAACTGCTGATGTATTTAAACTATATAGCTGAAGACGACGAGCTTGCACTGTTTGTTTTTTAACCATAGGGGAACAACCTGGGCATTTCTTCTTTATAAATCCCACTTTGCCACAACCATAGCAGAATATTTCGGATTCTGAGCGACGATTATCAAACGTGGGGGAAGATCTGTCTTCTTTTGCAGGCTTACTCTGCTTCCAAGTATTTTCTCGGCGAGAATACTCTTTTTTCTCCTGGGGTACAACCGAATCTTTTTTAGAAAACGTAGACCTGATAGTATCATACGCATCTAATTTTCCGGCAAGGTCGACTGGTGAATTTAAATGTTCCCAATCATCTAGCATATGTTGTTTACATTCGACAGGCACGCGCCTTTTCATCTGATCCGCTATGATCAGATCCTGAAGAGCTTCAAAAGACGTTACATTTAACTCTTTAAGCCAGTTTTCAAAGTAAGCACGTAACTCGAAGTAATAATCTCTCCAAGTAATTTCTTTATCTTTGCAATGCGTGAAAAACAGCTGCCTAAACCTTTCAGCGCTAATTTTAAACCTTTTTAGAAGTAGACCTTTAATATGTGAAAAATCTGAAGCGTTTTCTTCTTTTTCACGAGCAATAAGCGTAGATATAGAAGAGGGTACAACACTTAGTAAATAAGAAACCCAGAGGTGTTCTGGTACCTTCGAAAGCTTTCACTGTCGTTCCAGGAGCACCAGAAACAATGCTACATCATCTGTCTCTGGCTTAAATGTAGGCAACAGCTTCTGGATATCTATTTTACTCTCTGGATGAGACATTATCCCTGCCGCATTACCACCTACCGCTCCACTGGAAACACTTTGGCTCTGATCCTGTAACTTAAGCTTCTCAAGCTCAAAATTCATCTCAAACTTTTTTAATTCCAGTTCTTCCGAACGACGCTTTTCTTCTATTTCTAATTTACGCTGTTCTAATTCAGCTGCTTTTTGCTTTTCCTCTAAGTCTCGTCTACGCTGTTCTTCCTCGCGAGTCGCAATTTGGTTTCTGACTAACGAATTCACGAAATCAACTTCGTACGAGGGAGAGGATTTAATCTTATCACGCAATGTGACAACGGTCATAGAGGGTTGTACATCTAAATTCATTTCTACAGCGACCTGAAATAGGTCTTCTTTTCGTGCTTTATTGAGGTCGGACATTCTTATCTTTAGCAAAACAACAAGATATATACCCCACAAATGCTAAAAATTCGATTTAAAATTGTTCCCCGGACGTGAGCTTTGCTTTACAACTCATATAAACAAGACATTAATAAAACAAAACAGTGAACTTTAACGTTAGCAAAATATACTTTTAAAATAATTAAACTTCATAAAACTTCATTAAAGTATCTTTAAAATTTAAACTCTATTTTTTTTTAAAGACAATATACTGTTACGAATTTTGTAAATAGTTAGTGTTTGTACTGTAAAATAATGTAAATAATCTTATAAAGCTCCATTTCTTTACTAATATTAGTTTTTGTTACATTGTCTCTGTTATCAAGCAAACTTGTCTATTATTTTTAGTGAATGTCTATGGCAGCTTTGCGAAACATTAGAGATATCGCCAAGTTGGCGTCACTTTTGGCGACTAATTTTGGTCGACAAATTTGGCGATATATCGCCAAACTGGCGACAAAGTTGGCGATTGTTGGCGATGGTAACCCTTCCCTCTCAATGGTAACCCCCCTTTAGATATGCTGATACATTGTTTGTTCTTCCGTGGATTTTTCGAGATGGTTCTAGAAATTTCCCGCACATGCTGCGAGCCTATATAAGAAGAGAAGCGATGCGAGCTGTTGTTATTATTTACCAGTCAGTCATTGAGTGAACAAGGCGTTTGTTAGCAAGTTTGCTTGAGTTTCATTTATGTTGTTTTGAATGTTATTAAGTGTTGAGACGTTGTATAAAGAGTCTCTGGGATCTAAAGCTATTCTTGTACGATAGATTTGAGCAGTTATTTTTGAATATCTAGCGATATTTGTGAGTTTCGAAGACTCTGTTGTTCTGAAGATCTGTAAATAAATTATTTTCTACTTTTCTAAGAGACAAGAGTTTGAAGTTCTCTAACCATAAGATCAAAAGAACCCCATATACGCTGCAACATTTGGTGTCAGGAGTCGGGATCTTATGGCGAAAACAAGAACAATGGACGGACAACTGAAAGAACTGTTAGAAGCTATTAATGGAATAAAGGCAGAATTGACGAAAGGCCAAGAAGAGTTGGCGGAAAAAATGAATAAAGGCCAAGAAGAGTTGGCGGAAAAAATGAATAAAGGCCAAGAAGAGTTGGCGGATAAAATGAATAAAAACGAAGAAAGAATGGAACAGTTGACAAATAAAATTGATAAAGGCCAAGAAGAGTTGGCAGAAAAAATGAATAAAGGCCAAGAAGAGTTGGCGGAAAAGATTAATAAAGGCCAAGAAGAAATGAAGAAAACTTTAGAAGAAAAGTTCTCGTCGGTAGAGAGAAGAAAAGGCTCGGTAGAAGAGAAAATAGAGGAAGTAGAAGAGAAAATTCAGAATGAAGTTAGTAATGTTGAACAGAAAATGGAAAGGAAAATGGCGGAAGTAGAAGAGAAAATTCAGAATGAAGTTTGTAACGTTGAAGAGAAAATCAGTAACGTTGAAGAGAAAATCAGTAACGTTGAAGAGAAAATACTAGGTGAAGTAGATGAAAAGCTAAATAAACAAGTTGGAAATTGCACGTGAAGCGTAGCAAATTAGGTGCGTTCGTACGATAACGAAGTTTTAAAAATATTACTTTCATATATAAATCTCATAAAATTGTAAATAGTGAATTACAATTAAAACGCTCATCAAACAATATTCTCCCTATACCATTATGTAATGGAATACTTCTGTGTGGCCTTGTAAATCAATAACAAATGTTCTTTGCACCACAAATTATGTAAGATGTATATTATAATATGTACTTTATAGTTGCATATAAATTTTATTAAGTTCGCATGAGTGTAACACGATTAAAATGCATTTGAAACATTTTTTGCCATTGACCGTAATGTAATGGAATACTTTTGATTGTCCCTGTAATTGATCTATGTATCCGATTTTCATAAAATTTGAAATAACTCGATAAAATTATGTAACAATTATGTATTTTAAATTTCAAACGTATAGAATATATTTGAAACTTTTTCCCCATTGACCATAATGTAATTGAATACTTTTGATTGCCCCTGTAACTGATCTATGCACACGATTATCAAAAAATTTGAAATAACTCGACAGAATTATGTAATAATTACGTATTTTAAATTTCAAACGATTAAAATGCATTTGAAACTTTTTCCCCCATTGACCGTAATGTAATGGAATACTTTTGATTGCCCCTGTAATTGATCTACGCATCGGAGGTTCATAAAATTTGAAATGACACGACAAAATTATGTAATAATTATGTATTTTAAATTTCAAACGATTCGGTTGGGTAGTTTTTGCGTTGTTATATGCGGACGGACAGACGGACGGACTGAACGACCACTATAGGTGCTACGTATTATATAATTACGAACGCACCTAAAAAGTACAAGATCTTGAGAAGAAGTTTTCAGCGTCCAGTAGTAATTATGAAGAATTTAGGAATCCGCCTGCTTCACCCGTGCACATTAAGTTGTCGACATACGACGGAAAGAGTTCCTGGCAAGTTTACAAGACCCAATTCACCATTGTAGCCAAAGCGAACAAATGGAGTGACGTGGTGAAAGCTTGTCAACTGGCAGCATCTTTGAGAGGAGAAGCCGCCGACGTGCTGCAAACATTGCCCGATATGACGCAACTCAATTCTGAGACTCTAAGTTGTGCACTTGAAATGAGATTCGGAGAAAAAAATTTTAAAGATTATACGACAATACAAATGAAGAGCCGCCATCAAAAATCGAGTGAAACCCTTCAAGAGTTTGCCTTGGAAATTGAACGGCTTGCAAATTTAGCATTCATTGACTGTCCAACAAATGTACGGGAAATGCTCTCACTGCAATATTTTGTAGACGGAATAAAAGATCCAGAAGTGCAGAAAGCGGTACGAATGGCCGATGTGCAGGATTGAAAGGCTACATTACTATATGCCTTAAAGTTGGAAGCAGCTACACAAGCCAGCCGAAGAGATCGTCATTCAGTCCGAGGGGCAACGGTGAACAAAAGCTCAGACACTGAGAGCGACGTCTTGAAGGAAATTAGGAAATTAAATCAAGAGATTGAAGCTTTAAAATATGGAAGAACAAGCTCAAGAAGACAGAATCTCACGTGCTGGGGATGCGGTGATACAGGACATCTCCGAAGAAATTGCCCCAAAATCCACGAATGTGAGATAAATTCAAACAGTCAGCAGGGAAACTAAATTTTGGCCATCTCGCGGGGCGGAGGTTGCCAGAGAATGAAAAGCTCTATCTGAAGATCCTCCAGATATCAAAAATGAGTGGCGGCGATAATGAATTATATGTGATAGGCTTTATTAACGGAATTCAGTGCCGTATGATTGTCGATACAGGAGCCAATGTTACAATAATAAGAGAAGATTTGGCTCGGAAATTGAAATGTAAACTCATCTGGACTCCACCATGCGTTACCCTGCAAACTGTGACGGGCGACAAGATAAGCATATATGGTAGGGCAAATTTAACCATCAACTTTGGAGGAACGAAATATCACCATACGGCATATGTGGCTAACATAACAGATCCTTGCTTAATTGGACTAGATTTTCTGAAGAAGTTTGGCTTCAAACTTGATTTCAAAAATAACAAAATGCTCTCAAAATTTGAAGAAATAAGCCTCTTTGGATTAAATAACGAAATTGAATGTAAACAAGCAGTAATAGCCAAAAAGACATCAATCTTGATCCAAGAACAGAATTTTTAGCTCCAGCTGTAATTAACAATGAAACTAATTATCGATTTGGCCATAATGATTATCCCGAGGACAATAGTAAACAAGCAGGAGTATTGGTGGCTTCGTCTGTGGTGGACCTCTCGAAGAAGATCATTCCAGTCAGAATTGCTAACATCAGTGATAAGACGAGGACTATCAAGAAAGGAGAGGTGATAGCGTCATGTGCTCCTGTGACGTGCATAAGTCAAAATTCCAGTCACTTTGAGAAATCTTCAGATAATTTAGTCAAGGATTTGTTACAAAATACAGACTTAGATCCAAATCAAAGGGAAGCTGCGGAAAGTTTAATTAGAGAATTCCAAAGTTTATTTTCCCAAACATCTGAAGACTTTGGAAGAACTAAAATGGCACAACACCGAATTGACACGGGAGATCACTCTCCTATTAAACAGCACCCTAGACGATTACCTTTTGCCAAGCAAGAAGAGGTGCAGAATTTAATTAAGGATATGGAAGAAAATGATGTCATCGAACCAACGAAATGTCCATGGGCGTCTCCCATTGTATTAGTAAGAAAGAAGGATGGTTCTACAAGATTTTGTGTAGACTACCGCCGACTGAATAACGTCACTAAAAAAGATAGTTATCCTCTACCAAAGATCGACGACACTCTTGACACACTTGCGGGCAACACTTGGTTCTCGAATCTGGATCTGAAGAGTGGTTACTGGCAGGTAGAGATCCACCCGGACGACCGCGAGAAGACTGCCTTTACAACGGGACAAGGATTATGGCAGTTCAAGGTAATGCCTTTTGGTCTGTGTAACGCACCTGCAACTTTCGAACGGCTTATGGAAACGGTTCTCCGGGGGCTGTCATATGAAGCATGTCTTGTTTATTTAGATGATATCATAATCATAGGAAAATCTTTTGATGAACATCTGAACAACCTCAGGCGGGTGTTACAAAAATTAAAGGAAGCTAATTTGAAGTTAAGCCCTTCGAAGTGCAGCTTATTTCGCAATGAAGTCGCATACCTTGGACATATCATTTCGGCGGAAGGAGTTAGGACTGGTCCGGAGAAGATATCGGCTGTGAAAAATTGGAGTCGTCCAGCAGATATTCACCAGCTTCGGAGTTTTCTAGGATTATGCACCTATTATAGAAAATTTGTCAAAGGCTTCTCGATGATTGCAAGACCACTTCATAAATTAACAGAAGCCAATCAAAAATTTATGTGGACACAGGAATGCGATGCTGCTTTCGAAAAGCTCAAGGAGGCATTAACAGCCACTCCAATTCTGTCATATCCTCAAATCGATAAACAGTTCATACTTGATACGGTTGCAAGTAACGAAAGCATTGGCGCTGTACTGTCCCAGGAAATCGACGGCGAGGAGCGTGTTATCGCCTATTTCAGCAAGTGCTTGTCAAAGGCAGAGCGAAACTACTGCGTAACAAGAAAAGAGCTTCTTGCTGTAGTGAAAGCCATAGACCATTTTCACCACTAAAATAGCAAATAAAGCCTTTGTGCACAAATGTTTAAAATTAGAAAACCAACGAATATAAATGCACAAATAAAGTATGAGAAGGTAGCAAATAGCTATTTCGAATCTACTATCGAGATTCTTCATCAGTGCAAAACTCAGCGAGCTAACAATATCAAAACTGAGCAAAGAGACAGAGAGACGCAGGCTTATATACCCGCTGTGGGAACAATCCCGCCTAAAGAAAAGCAACCAATGAGAAGTAAGCAACCAAAACCAACTGAGTGGACAAGTAGCGACATCTATCGGAGAACAAGCAAAACAAAAACTAAAAAGCGAGTAAAAAAAAAAAAAATTAAATTAAAGATTTCCAAATACTTGGAAAATAAGGAATACTAGATAGGTCATTAACTAAAGAGTGAGAATTTTTTATGATGTGGTAAGCTTCCCAAAAAATCAAGATCAAGAATAGAAGGACATTTATGGATGATGGTGGCGGAAGAAAAATTAAACTTATGTTGAGAAGACCAACAATGTTGAGCAATAGAGGAACGTTTAAGCTCCTGATTTTTGACATACCTTTTATGTTCCACTAAACGAAATCTGAGAGCACGTTTAGTCTGACCAATATAAGAAAGACTACATTGGCAAGAAATTTGGTAAATACCCCAGTTATCAAAGTGATCAATGGGGTGCTTAAGATTTGAAAAAGCAATTTTATTAAAAGGAGAAAAAATAACATTGAAATCGAACCTTTTTAAAATTTTAGCAACTTGCTGACTGATTTTGGGGAAAAAAGGCAAAACAACCAAAGCATTGGAGTTCAAATTAAAGTCTTACTTTCAGATTGTGTGGATTTTGTCAATTCTCTATGAATAGAATCTATAACATTAGGGGAATAACCACGATCAACAGCAATAGCTTTTAGGTAATTAAGCTCTTCACTGAGTAACTGAGGAGTTGAACAAATATTGGAAGCCCGGAAAACAAAAGTTTTGAAAGCCGCAACTTTCTGGTTTGGAGGATGAGAAGAATATCTGTGAGATGGAAGACTGACCGCAAAAGGTTTGCGAAAGACAGTAGTCTGAAAATTATCTTCATTGTGAATAACAAGAACATACAGAAAGGGAAGGCAATTGTCCGATTCAGTTTCAAAAGTAAATTGAATGCAAGAATCAATAGAATTCATGACAGAGAGAATATGATTTATATCAGAATTCACTTCAACTAAAGCATAGATATCATCAACATAACGAACATAGAACGGAAATTTTAAGACTTCAAATAATTTTATTTCATAGTAATGCATGTACAAATCGCATAAAGTCGGACTAAGAGGATTACCCATAGCCAAACCGTCAATCATACGAAAGAAATTCCCGTTAAAAACAAAAGTATTTTGAGATAAGCAAGCACGAGTTAGATGAATGAGCTCCTCGATTTCGAAAAAGGAAAAATGAAACACAGAGCCTTTTCTTGAGGCATCTAAAGCACCTTCGACAGGAACATTAGTAAATAATGATTTAACATCAAAAGAAACCATCATGTGGCCTTGTGGCTTAAAACTGTGAAGTTTCTTAGTAAATTCAAAATAATTCTTAACAGTGAAAGAATTACTACTTGAGAGAGGAGAAAATATGGAAACAAGATATTTGGCAAGTTTATAAGAAGACGTACCGATACTGGAAACAATGGGTCTAAAAGGAATGTCAGGTTTATGAACCTTAGGTAAAACATAAAACCTGGCACAATGAGCAATTGAAGGAATAAGAGACCTCTTTAATTTAGCAGGAATAATGTGCGAAGACTTAATGGCAGATTTGATAGTAGCAATTTCATTAGAAGAAGGGTCTTTGTGGATATCCACATAGGGACCATCATTAATTAATTTATGGGATTTTTCTAAATATGAAGACTTGTCAAGAACGACAATCTGACCACCTTTGTCAGCCTTAGTTATGATCAAATTCGGATCAGAAGACAAACTTTTTAGACAATGTTTAACTGAACTATTAAGGTTTGGCTTATAAACATTCGAATTGAAATCAACAGTATTGGCAATGAGATGCCTAATAGACTCTTTTTGAGACGAAGAAATAGCGCTATGCTTAAAGGCTCTTTCAATAGGAGCAATCAGATGGGGTAACGAAGGAGGGGCAGAAACAGAGAAATTGTTGTTTAATTTAAGAGCATTTAGCTGATTATTACTTAAAGCGACACTAGAAAGATTGAGAACAGCATTTTTGTTAACAGTAGGTAAATTTACAGAGTTGTTGTCGAAAGAATTATTACAAAGCGTATTAAATTTCCTTTTTAGAACTGCGCAATGAATCGAAGAAGCTTTGAGGACTCTATTCCATGAAATTCTGTCTATAGCATCAAAACCAGGAAAAGAATTACCAAGAGAGATATGTAAATAATTTAACTCGCGCTCTATATGAGCAATTTTCTGGCGAGTCTCCTGAATCAAAGCCCTTAAAAGAGCTAATTTAGATCGAAACAAGACCTTATCTATCCTACTTGAATTAAATAAATTACAACGTATTGAAATAAATCTAGGAATCACTTTTTTGCGTCTGCAGTCACGTAGAAAATGTAAGTGCTCCAAAAACCTATACTTTTTCAGCCGTAAATTACAAAATCTATTGATTTGTGACATAGTAAAGAGAAGTAAAATAAAAACAGCAATAGTGGAATCAAGGCCCGTTGACGCCAAATACATCAAAATAGCAAATAAAGCCTTTGTTCACAAATGTTTAAAATTAGAAAAAATTTTCTAATGAGAAAATTAGAAATTTTCTAATTTTAAACATTTGTGCATGTTGTGTCGATATATTTAAAGAAAGCAGTAGACTGTATAATCACTTTTCACACAATTTAATAACACATTTCACAAATAAAATCCGCTGAGGGAACACAATGCACATATCAGGGGCGTAGGAAAGGGGGGGGGCTCAGGGGGCTCAAGCCCCCCCCCATTGGATTTTATCAGAAGCTTAATTAGGCAAAAAAATTTCATTTAATAAACGCATTCAAATTATTTCGTGATAATGAAAATTTTAAATATTTGAAATTCTGTTGCTTAAACTTATGTAAAATAATAAATATGCTTAAGCTCATAATCTGAAAATTCTAATACGTTTTAATTTGTATTGTTAATTTGTTAAAATTCACAAAAATAATAAATTTGAAACATTCTAGGAAGTTCGAACAAGTTAATCTGCAATATTTAATAGCGATCAATTTCAGTAAAAGGGGGGGGGGGACTAAAAGCATATTATAGTAGAATAATAGAACTGTTAGAAGCAACATTTGTAATAGGAAAAAAATAGATAAAGCTTTTTTTTTTTTCTTATTTTTTCTTCTTTTTTTTTATCCTCTGGGAACGGCAGTGCTTCGAACTCAGATCCGACTAGTATAGCACGTGAACAAAACACGTGTCCAGCAAGAGGGGGAGATTTTAGTGGCACGTCATTGGTCGAATTAAAACTTATTGCTAGCAGTGGATTGCGTCATTCCCCTAATATTTTGTGAATAGAACAGAATTTCTTCCGAAAAGATTGTTTTCAAAATCACTTTGATTTTGCATTTGCCTTTCGTGTTATGATTTGTTAAGGTTTAGTTGAATTTTATCGCCCTAGGTAGCAGTTTATGTGAACGTTATATACGATATCTAACAAAAATAAAACTGCACTATGAATTCTCGTAAAAGACCGAAAAAAACATTGTTGAGTTTTTTCTCTTCTAAAGTTCCAAAAAGAACGGAAGATTCTGAAGTCATGGAAGAAAAACGTGAAGAATCAAGTTCTGCAGTTAAAGTTGAAAAAACTGAAGAAGCGAGAGAAGCTATTAGCATTGGACAAAGTGGTGTAAATACATTATCTAAATCGTTCTCTGAAAGTAATATGGATATAGGACTATTTATTGGCGATGGCATTTATCTCGATGACTGCCAAAAATTAAAAGTTTTAGAAAATTCGTGGAAGCCAGATCCATCTTTTTCTTTCCCAGCAAACCATAAAAAAAGAAAATTTCAATATCACTGGTTTGAAAAATTTCCATGGTTAAGTTACTCTGCAAAACTTGATGGAGCATTTTGCAAAATTTGTGTAGTATTTTCAAATGGGCAAGGTGGTCAAGGAAACCAGCGATTGGGTAAATTAGTTTTATCGCCTTTTTCACAATGGAAAGATGCTTTAGCATGCTTCACATCGCATCAAATGTGCCAATATCATAAGAATTACGTTATTATGGCAGAAGAATTCAAGAAAATTATGAAAGGGCAAAATGAAAATATAGAAATACAGCTTCATCAAAACAGAAATGCAGAAATCTGTAAAAATAGGATGAAGCTCCTTTCCGTAATTAAAACAGTTATTGTTTGCGGAAGACAAGGATTTGCATTACGTGGTCACAGAGATTCTGGAAATATTTCTGTTGAAGAAACAGGTAAAAATGAAGGTAATTTCAGAGCTTTGCTTCGATTTCGTTTGGAAGCTAGCGATAAAGCTGAGGACTTAAAGGAAATTCAATCAGGTATGATTTCAAAAAAATATACAAGTCCGGACATACAAAATGAAATCATCAAAATATGTGGAAAGACTATACAAGATGAAATAGTTGAAAAAGTCAATAATGCGAGATGTTTCGCAGTTCTCGCAGACGAGACTACCGATATTTCCGGAAAGGAAGTTCTGACACTTTGTGTCCGTTATATCGAGGAATCTGATTCTTCTTGTATAATAAGAGAAGACTTCTTAGACTTTATAGAAATTGAAAATTTATCTGGGGCTAATATCGCTGATACAATATTGTCAAATCTCAAAAAACTTGGGATCGATATTTCCTACTTGCGGGGCCAAGGTTACGATGGGGCCGCTTCTATGTCTGGAAAATTGAATGGAGTTCAAGCAAAAATATTGCAGGTGCACCCAGCAGCATTGTATGTCCATTGTTGCAACCATGTGTTAAATTTAGTTTTATCAAAATCATGTGTTGTCCCTTCAATTAGAAATTCCCTTGCAACTATTCAAGAAATAGTCACCTATTTTAGAGCTTCGCCAAAGAGAAGGAAAATTTTAAAGAGCAAGCTTCTAGAAGAAGAGTTTTTAAACAGTAAAAACACATCCAGAAAAACGACTTGCCTTAAAAAATTTTGTGAAACTCGCTGGGTAGAACGCCACGAAGCTATTTTTACATTTTGTGAATGTCTGGAACCAATACTTTCAACCTTGCTGGAAATTACTGAAGACGCCACTTCCGAAACCGAGGCATCAAAGAAAGCTATGCTGTTTTACAATGCTTTATGCCAAAGTAGTTTTTTAGTATCGCTTTTTGTGGCAGAAAAATGTTTCTCAATCACACACAACTTATCAATAGCCCTACAGAAACCGGATATTGATTTAATATCATCTTATGAAGCCATAAGTGATGTGACAGAGATTTTTAGAAAAATGCGTGAAAATTCTAAATCCAAATTTTCAGCTATATTCGAACGAGCTTCCGAAGTTGCAAAGGACTTAAATTTAGAAATTAAAAAACCTAGACTGCTAAAAAAGCAAATGCATAGGGATAATACACCTAGTGAATCAGCAGAAGACTATTACAGAAAAACAATTTTCATACCTTTCATGGATTTTGTAATTCAAAATATGATTGACCGTTTTGAAAATCATAAGAATATAGTTACTAGCTTATACGCAATACTGCCAAAATACATAGAAAAATCTTCAGTAGAAAATATCATGCAATGTGCTGAATTTTATTCTTCTGATATAAAAAGTTTTCCGAATATTTTACAAGCTGAAATTGAAATGTGGTTCGAAAAATGGTTATCGTTAGACAAAGAAGAAAGGCCAAGCACTGCGATAGAGTCATTATCAAAATGTAATGCGAATGTTTATCCCAACATCAAAAAATTGTTAAAAGTATTATCAACACTTCCAGTATCAACAGCCACTCCAGAAAGAACATTTTCCACATTGAGACAGTTAAAAACTTATCTTAGGAACAGTATGTCAAATTCTCGGCTTTCTGGACTTGCACTGATGAACATTCATCAAGAAATAAAACTAAATGCTGAATCCATTTTGAACACAATGGCTTCGAACCGCACTTACCTTGTATTATGACGACAAAATTTGTAAGTATATATATATTTATTTTTCTAAGCACTGTATTTTATCGAAGAAACGCCGCATTCGTCATAATCACTGTATTCGTCAAAACTGACCCCCCCCCCCCTCAATAACCTTTAACTATTGTAATCGCTTAACTCATATGAATGCTTCTTTTGTGGTTAGCGTTGCATTGATCTGACTTCGATTAACGTTTTCTGAATAATGTAAAGTAAGAGATGTCTTATAATTTGAGTTATCTATAACTTTATTTAAAATATTTAAATCAAATTTTAAATATTTTAATGTAATTCGATTCGGGTTTTTCGATCGATCTTCCAGGTTTATAATATCGTTACTTTTAGTGGAAAATTCAGATATATAAAAAGTTCGCGAATTTCGAAAAAAGCGCTAAAAAACGTAAATTGCTCAAAAATTAACGAAAAAACAAATTTCTCTAAAGAATCGCGTAGTAAAAACGCAAGTTTTGTAAAAAAAATCGTGAAAAACAATCTATAACGTCAAAAAATCGTGAAAAAACAATAAATTTCATCAAAAAATCACGATAAAACGACTAATTTAGTCTTATAAGCGCGAAAAAACAGCCATTTTTTTTAGAAGATTACGAGAAAACGGCTAATTTGTGTAATAAAATGAGTCAAAAACATCAATTTTGTCAAGAAAGCGTGAAAAAACGGCAAATTTCGCGAAAAGATCGAGAAAAAACGACTAATTTCTTCGAATATTGCAAAAAACGACCGATTTCGTCAATAGATCGAGAAAAAATGACCGATTTTATCAAAAGATCGAGAAAAAACGACCGATTTCGTAAAAAGATCGAGTAAAAGCAGAAGTAAACGTCGCATTTGGAAAAAAATAAAACAAACTTTCAAACTAGTAAACGCCGCGGTGTTTCTTTTATAAAATTCGGTTATATTTATGAAAAATTTCTTTCGTATTGTAGTGTCATATTTAACAAAATTGTGAAATTTAGCCTATTCTTTAATGTTTGCTTTTAAATAATGAGCATACACATATTTTTAATTGTGAATAAATATATTTATAATTCTACATAATTACTAATTGAGACGTTTTATCCTTTATAGATTTTCTCAGTTTTGTAGTTATTTTGTGCGTATTGAGTTAGAAATTATTTGAGCCCCCCCCATAATTTTTAAATTGCTACGCCACTGTCGTCGAGATTCACAAACTCAACTATAAAGTAAACATAATAGAACAATAATATCCCTGCGCACAGGGAAAAACACATATTATCCCTACGCAGAGGGAAAAGCACTGGGATAAAAAGCAGACGATTTTTTAATTAAACATACTCCCGGCCTTGAAAGCCGAAAGGGTTTCAAAAATTTACTCTAAAGGTAATTTACCCAATTTAGTTATTGGCCTTTTTAATTCACTATTTTCAGTTTTCAGTGTAACTACACGAACGTTTTTATCAGATCCAGGGTGAGTTTTGATCACTCTAGCTAATTTCCACTGTAAAGGGGAGAGGCCTTCATTTTTTATTATAACTAAATTACCTATTTTAATATTAGGCTCTTCTTTAAACCATTTTACTCTCTGTTGTAGGGTCGAAAGGTACTCATTGCTCCATCTTTTCCAAAAGTGTTGTTGTATTTTCTGCACTAATTGCCACCTGGTCAATCTTGATGCAGGTACCTCTGAAATATCTACTTCTGGTACTGAAGTAAGAGGAGCACCAATTAAAAAATGACCAGGGGTTAAGGCCTGTAAATCATTAGGATCAGAACTTAAAGGACAAAGGGGTCTAGAATTTAAACATGCTTCGATTTGAGCTAAAAGAGTTGAAAGTTCTTCAAATGTTAAAACTGAATTGCCAACGGTTCTTTTTAAATGAAATTTCATCGATTTAACGCCAGCCTCCCAAAGTCCTCCAAAGTGAGGGGCTGAGGGTGGATTGAAATGCTAATTTATTTCTTCCGAATTTAAGTATTTTGTCACTTCTTCATTATACTGAGAAGAAGCCACAAATTTATACATTCTTTCAACTCCTTGCTCGCACCGACAAAATTTTTGGCACAATCACTTACAATTTCTTTTGGTTTTCCTCGTCTGGATATAAACCGCTTCAGACAAACTAAAAAAGCCTGAGTAGATAAATCAGTCACTAATTCAATGTGAATTGCATGAGTAGAAAAACATATAAATAATGAAATATAACACTTAAAAGATTTTGAACCTCTACCTTTTTTAAATTTACACAATATAGGTCCAGCATAGTCAATTCCTGTAATAAGGAACGGACGGGTAGGTTGCACTCTAGTTGAAGGTAAATCAGCCATGATTTGTTTAGCTGTAGAAGCAGAAGCACGAGCAGAGATTACACAATTCCTTACGAACTTTCTTACAGCACTTCGTCCACTTAAAATCCAAAATTTCTGTCTGATAACACACAATAATAGCTGAGGGGCAGCATGAAAATGAGATAAGTGAAAATATCTGATAATCAACACTGTCACTGGATGATTTTTTGGTAACAATATTGGATGGATTTGTTCTTGTGTGAGATTTGAATGACGAAGACGTCCTCCAACTCTGAGTATTCCTTCTTTATCAAGGAATGGAGAATGATTAATCAGTTTGCTATTGCGAGGTAAACACTTACCAGAAGTCATACATTTAATATCATCAGGAAATGCTGACTCTTGCACTTGTTTAATTATCACCTTTAAGGCACTCTGAATTTCTGAATGTGTAAGAAAGCCGAAGTTTCTTTTTGAAACAGGTAAACGAGAATTCGTAAGAAATATCAAACACCAAGCAATAATACGTTTTAGCTTAGTAAATGATGATATATTTGAGAGAATAGGCATTTTCACACTTGATTGGGCTGTAGCACAAAAATAATTTTTCCTTTGTTCTAATAAAGCTTCTTCACAGAAAACACTCCCTAAGGGCCATGTCAGACGAGCGATTTTTTAAAACGTCGATATTGACGCCGTCTCTTGAGGGAATAGAAATGTTCTCGTCTGGTCAGACGACAGTTCCAGGGCCAGCGTCGCAAAAGCGGAAAAAATCTTGACGCTTGCACCTGGCGTTCCCCTCAGCCCGCTCGCCTCTGCTGACGGTCTGGAGGCTGTAGTTTAAATTACGATGGGCAGACGAACGTCTATTTCAACACTGATTTTGACTTTCTTTATCATTTTTTCATGAATTTTTGATGTCATTGCGCACCGAATTTTCTCCTTAGAGTTTGAAATGGATTTAGCCGTGGAATAAATAATTTTTGACGTACGAGAGGATTGTATATTGTATAATTAAGAATATTGTAGGGTATATCATCAGAATTAACTAAAGATAAAAATAGAAAAAACAATAAATTGATCAGTGGTATGTTGCACTCTAGATAAAAAAAAATAAAAAAGTCAGAAAAATCTGAAGAAAATCAGGAAGTTATGGGAACACTATTTTAATTAATTTTGTTTCATATTTAAAAAAATCATTTAAAGTAATTTTACTGTAAAAAATTAGATTTTATATGAAAAATATTAGAACAATAAAATATTATTATAAGGAAAAACTGAAAGTAATCTTTATCAAATTATAGTAATATTATTTTGTCTTAGTATGTTTCCAGAATATTAAATTAAATTCAGAGGCCGTTGCAGGTGTTTTATTTTAGGGGGGGGGGGGGATTT
Source organism: Maratus speculifer (assembly GCA_964019185.1). Taxonomy (NCBI): domain Eukaryota; kingdom Metazoa; phylum Arthropoda; class Arachnida; order Araneae; family Salticidae; genus Maratus; species Maratus speculifer. Next base: position 90,386,325 of record OZ025296.1, read on the forward strand.
TGCGAAAAATAAAAAGACTTTTTGTAAATAGTATTTTATGTTTGTGAAAAGTAACATTTTGTAAGGAAATATGAAATACAGTTACTGAAATTAAAAACCTGGGGAACTAGTTTCCTTTGAAAATTGCAGATTTTTAAACCTAACAATATAAAAGTAATGGATAGTATGTTTTTATGTTATAGAATTTTATGAAAGGGTCTTTTTAATAATTTCGGAGAAGGAGCCTGTTTCAATGTTTGGTTTTTGGAGAAGGGGGCCTGTTCACTGATGAAAAAAAATCTATTAAATTTATTGCAAAAACTGCTGGTGGCAATTTTGTCAGTATTTTTGTCATAAAAACTGCAGTAATACATACGTAATTTTTTTTCTTACATCTAATTTTACTGCAATTTTTACGGCAAAAACTGCTGGCAACATTTCTACGCGGTAAATTTAATGGATTTTTTAACAGTGTTTTATTAAATGAATTTTTGTGTAATGGCTCTAAATAGGCCCTAAATTATGCCTGAATTGACCTCGAAATTAAAATCATTATAAGTTAGATAAAGTTTTGAAAATTTGGAATGGAAAAACGGACAGCAAAGATATGATCATAATGCGTCGTGATCATATCGCAGTAGCGGTTCTATTTACTGCAAGCATATAATTTTGTATAATTATGTATACAATACCAGCCAAGTTTTACGGGGTGTTTTCTCACCACTATATTTTAACATATAAATTTACCTTACTTAATCATCGGAAATATAATTTTAAGAAAATCAAATTTTTTCTGATCAAAAATAGTGGTAGGTAAACAGCGTAAAAGTTGAAATTTACTGTGTATAATATTCTTTCAAAAAGCTTTTAACTAAAGGAAAATAATCATAAAAAAATCGACATTTTTGTAAAAATTGTGTCCTGCAATTTGCTTAAAATTTTTTCTTGGGCTTTGCCATAATGCATTTAAATGAACTACCTGCGTGGCCGAAAATAGCCTTTTTTGCGCTCTGGATAAACATGGTTTTTGGCTCCCCCCTCCCCCCCCCCCGCTTGAAATTTCCTCTGTAAATTATATTTAGTACATAAAAGTATACAAAGTAACATATAAAGAATAAAACAAAAAAAAGTATCAGAATTTTATTAATATCCGACTTATTTTAAATTTTAAAACATCTAATCATAAAATGATACCAAACAATATGCTTTGTCAAATATTGATTCAATAAAATCTTGTAAACAAAATAAAAAATAATAGTAAAAAAAATCCATTTTATACAGTATCCTTATGCCATATCATTCTTAGATTCTTCAATGCTTTAGCATACCCCAGAGCCGGAATTTCCAGGCCCGGTCCAGCCCGTTGTAAAAACAAAAAGTTCGGCCTGGGCCCTGCCAGCCCAGTTCCTATTTTTACATTTCTAGGCCCGGCCTGGCCCGTTCTGGCCGGTCACAATTTCTACTATTTCTAAAAAATTCAGATTTTTATCATATAAGTAAGATTCTTTTAAAGAATACTTTATACATGTCTATGAGATCATTTTACAGCATATTTTACAGGAAATACTCATTAGCAACATTAATAATTACTTAGATATTTAGATTTTCGACATTCAAAAAAAGATTCATAAAAATATTAACACAGTTTAGAATAAAGGAAAAAAAAGAAAGTTAAAAACATAATAATTTTTGAAGCTGTACAGTAAAAATAGATTTATGGAAATATTTCCTCAAATCCAAAGGAGCTACTTTCTGACACTTATCTAAATTCATTTCTTTTTAGAAACGCATAAAATTAGCAGATATTTTTATTCAGAAACTATGTAATCGAATGGATTTATCAATTTTTTTGACACAAGCAATTTAAGAAAATACTGTCAAAGTTAGCGTTTTGAATAGAATTTCTGGAAGTGACAGCATGGGAAGGGAGAAAAATCTGCAAACATTTGACAACAATATCTTATATCTCAACAAGGTAATACAAGTATTTTATTTGCCAAAATCATAAACGCTATTCGATTCCAAATCCCTTTAATAGTCAGGCTTGTCAATTTTATACTTTTACTGTTAAAAATTAGTCAGAAAATGTGTCAAACTTTCACGTTGTTGAGAAGTGAATTCAATAATCACTAAGAAGTTTGTATCCAAAGATTATGTTAACATAAGTTTTTTATCGCTATTAATAATTTTACAAATCAAATTGTCTACCCTAACTTCTTGAGAACAATTAAGTCTAGTTCCGGCTCAGTTCGTCTACATGTAGGAAAACAATGCAAGCCTGATCTCGGCCCGACGCGAGTCTGCTAAAAAAATATTAAGCCCACGTTACACACAATGTAACTATCCGATGCCGATCTCTACACTGTAGAAGTTACATTTCTGCATTGATGCTGTGAAACTAAGTATCGGCTCATGACGTACATTTCTACATGTTATTTTCGTTAAAGCCATATCCATTTAAAATAACTCATATTTTATCGTTTCTGCGCAAATCTTTATAACGGGCCGGTAGCCCCCGCTAAATTTTTTTACCGGCCCGGCCCGTATGGCCCATTCAATTTTTCTTATTTTTGCCGACCTGGGCCGCAGGCCGTCCCGGGCCCGTGCAGACCTCTACTCCTGACAGGACGATTTTAACAATACAATGCATACAGCGACATGAGTAAAATTGGTACACAAAATCTTCATTTGGCGCCCCTTCGTTTCGTATCAATAAATTATTCGAAAAATAAATGTAACCATATTTGTATATCACTCCAAACAAACAAAAACAAAAACTCCAAATATCAAGGGAATTTTTAGACATTAATAAATGTATCATTACGGAGGGAGAAGGTGTTCGATGAATGATAGAGTATACTATCGTAAGGGAGGAGGAGTTCCAAATTTACCAAAAAATTTATGACATCGTTATATATGCACGTACAGCCTCTAAACGGAAAAAAATATACCCTTTGCTCATGGGGGAGGGGGGGGGGGAGTGTTAGCTCATACTTCTTGACTCATGTAACGCAAATTTCACACTTTAGACATTTGTCAATCCTATTTTTCATTCATGCAACTAAGATGTTTGTTTTGCTATCACGTTCTGTAGCAACTTTTTTTAAATCGATTTAGTTTATTTATTTATTTAATAATACAATAAATAAGAAATTTCATCTAAATGAAAGTTGAATAACAATTACTGCCATTTTAAGTCCTGCATCTGCAGTCATATGTATTTCTTAAAAGATGGTAAATTTTTCATTTAACATCAGATGTAATTCTTGTAATTTTGGATATTTTAAATAAAAATACCCGGTAAATAATCGATCACTTATCATAGAATGAACACAGTACCGTCTGTGTATGCATATATTTTTTCTAATTTCTTGAATAATTGATAAAAAAATACAGAATACTTTATTTCCTCCAAAAAATCCATCTTATTTAAATTAAAAACATCGAATTAAAAGCTTCCTATTATCAATGGAGACGATAATCGTCTGCATATTTTGACGGAAAGGTCACGTTCGTGTGGATGGAAGTAGCGCAGATGTTTATTTCTCACTGGAAAACCAAAGCGTCAAAATAATCGGTCGTCTGTCATTAGCCTAATTGTGATTTTGGAGAAGCGAAAGATGGATCACTGAGCCAACTGGGGCCATTCCACCACAGATCATGCAATGATAATTCTGAGGGTGATAGACCTCTTGATGCACAATCTGCTGGATTCTCCTTTCCCTTTATATGATGTCAGCACTCAGACGGAACAAGTTGCTGTATTTCAGAAACACGATTCGCAACAAAAGTTTGCCATCTTCTTGATTCGGTTGATAGCCAAGAAAGAACTATTGTTGAATCCGTCCAACAATTAATTTTAGAGATGTCCAAACACAATGAATCTAGAACAGTTTTTACCAAACGGGCTGACAGCAGGGCGGCACTCAATTCTAATTTAGGTAAAGTTATTGTTTTTAAAGGTGCAACTCTTGTTTTTGCTGCTAATATTCTAACTGATACAGCCGAATCATTTGATAAGGATCTTAAGTAAACAACTGCACCATATGCCACTAAGGAAGCGTCACTAAATGAATGAATTTCAAATGTGTTAGCTGAAGGAATAATTGCTAAACGAGGCACAGTAATTGATGTTAAACATCCGAGTTCTTCCCGAATTTTTATCCATCTATTTTTAATCAGAAGTGGAACAGGATCGTCCCATGCCAGATTACTTTTCCATAATTCCTGAAGTAGAATTTTTGCAGAAATTATAAAGGGGGAGATCCAACCAAGTGGATCAAAAAATTTTGCTATATCTGACAATATGGTTCTCTTTGTGACTTCTTTTAATGTTGGTTCTATGGTGACACTAATTTTAAAGACATCGATATTTGAGTCCCATTTTAAACCTAACACCTTTATTGAGTTATCGTTTTCAATTGATAAATCTGGTTTAGACTGAATTAAATTTTCAGGAATGTTTTTTAATACACTAATGTCATTCGAGGCCCACTTGCGTAACTCAAATCCGCCTCTTTTCATTAATTCTTGTAATTCTGATATTAATTTTATAGCTTCTTCGGGAGATGATGCACCTGTAAGTAAGTCGTCTACGTAAAAATCACGTAATACAGCATTTGACGCTAATGGAAAATTTAATTTTTCATCCAACGCTAATTTCTGTAGAACTTTAGTAGCTAAATATGGGCTAGACGTTAGTCCGTATGTAACTGTAGTAAGACGATAATCACTTATATCATCGGAAAATTTATCCTTCCAGAGAATTCTTTGAAAATTTTGATCTTCAGGAAATATTTTAATTTGACGAAACATTTTTGCAATGTCAGCATTAATAGCTATAGCGTTAGCGTGTGTGCGGAATCTTAACAAAATAAAAAAATCCCTTTCGGCATGGCCTATAGGCGGAGGTAGATTTCGAAAAGTTTTCATTTCAAAAAAAAAAAAAAAAAAAAAAGCCTATCTCTATTCAAATGCCCATTTTGGCAATATATTTTGAATTATATTCTTACTTTATTTAAAAAATTTACCAATATGCTCATTATATAGTTCCTAAATAACAAAAAATTGTTAATTAAATTCGTTTGAAAGCAAAATTGAATTTAAAAATGAGTCATAAAATAACCAATTTATTATTTTAATACATCCACAATACTTTAATCAAGATCGCTTTGAGAAATTTTGTGCGAAGCGCCCACTTTGACAGATTTTTTTAAATATATATTTAGCCTTTATCAAAAATCTGACCGATACGGCACATTACACAGTTCCTAAATAACAAATAACTGTCAATTGAATGTGTTTGAGAGCAAAATTGAATTTAAAAATGAGTCATAAAATAAACAATTTGTTATTTGAATACAACCTCAATTCTTCTATCATGATCGCTTTGGGAAATTTTTTTGCGAAGTGCTTACTTTGACAGCTTTTAAAATATATATATTCACCCTTTATCAAAAAATTGACGAATACGCACATTATATAGTTCCTAAGTAATAAAAAACTGTCAATTGAATGTGTGTCAGAGCAAAATTGGATTTAAAAATGAGTCATAAAATAACCAATTTGTTATTTGAATACCCACAGTTCATTAATCATCTCGCTTTGGGAAATTTTGTGCGAAGTGCCCATTTTGGCAGCCTTTTTTGAAATATATTCTGCCTTTATCAAAAAACTGGCCACTCCGTCACATTATATAGTTCCTAAATAAGAGAACCTGTAAATTGGATGCGTTTGAGAACAAAAAAAGATTTAAAAATGACTCGGTAAAAACGCAATTTCTTAAATTTCCTCAAATTTTAATCACAACTTCGTGAAATTCTGTTCAAAATACCCTTTTTGGCAGCCTTTTAAAAAATATATTTTGCCTTTATCAAAAAACTGGCCAATACGTCAAGTTGTATAGTTTCTAAATAATAGGACCTGTAAATTGGATGGGTTTGAGAACAAAAATGAATTTAAAAATGACTCATAAAAAACGCAATTTGTTATACTTAATGAATTTTTTAATGATGAAAACTTCGGGAAATCTGTTCAAAATACCTTTTTTGGCAGCCTTTTTAAAAATATATTCTGCCTTTATCAAAAAATTGGCCAATACGTCGCATTATATAGTTGCTAAATAAGAGGATCTGTCATTTGGATGTGTTTAAAATCAAAAATGAATTTTAAAATGAGTCAGAATATAAGCAGTTTGGATTTGAGGTTTTTTCTCCAATTCCTATTTTTGTTTAATTTATTTTTGCTATAAGAATTGGTTCTATGAAAAACTTGTCAATATAAAAGTTGTAGATATTATTGTGAAGATGTAAAATAAATTTAATTAGATTTATTGCTTAAGAATAGAGTAAGTTATGGGTTTTTTCTTCCCCCCCCTTTTTCTTTTCGTTTTTAATTTTTTTCATCGGTAAAAATTGGTCCTATCAAAAACCTGTAAATACAAAAGTTTTAGATAATATTGAGTACATTTATATAAAATTTAGTTGGATTTGATATCTTGAGAATTGACGAAATTATGAATTTTTTTCTCCCAAAAACCATGTTTTTTTCGCCCCTTGAGCCCATTTTTAACTTTATCAAAAATCTGTCACGCATAAACTTTTTCCTCATTTTTTAGAAGTGATATAAACTTTAAACTGATTCGATATCTATTTTAATTAAAAAGTTATCGCGTTTTTTCTGTTTTCACAAAAACCCTCGTAACTTCCACCCCCTTGGTCCGATTTTGCCCATTAACGAACTTAACCGAGATTTTATGCCCCTTGATTTTATGTAAAAGTTTGATGAAGATCTGAGCATAATTATGGAAGTTATCGTGTCTAGAAGAAAGTGATATACACCGATATATATATATATATATATATATATATATAAACTTTTTTACTGATGGTAGTTTTGGGGTCTAGGAGTCATGATTCGTGTAGATCCGCAAAAATTTTTCAGAAATTCCAACATGGGAGACAATGCAATAGGTAGTATTTCATACGAAATCTACCTAAAAATAACTCTTGTTGAACCCTAGGACCTACAATTAAATTTTCATTAAGAGAAACATTATTTATAGTTTTTGCGCTACCATCAAACACAACTCTAAGACGGGTTGTTGTACTAGATTCCTTGATTACTGGATGATGTGGCAGATAATATATTTCATTAACGGGTTTTTGAATTTCACTCTTTGGTATTTTCTCCATGTGTCCCATTTCAAGATATTCATTCATAAATATACAATAATTTTCATACAAATCGGGATCTCTATTAAATCGTTTTTCTAAATTTAGAAATCTTTTCATAGCTAACGATTTTGATCCCCCTAATTCTTTACATTGCTTTTTAAATGGCAAACGCACAATATATCTTCCATTAGTATCGCGTGAATGAGTTGTATCAAAAATTTCCTCACAATATTTTTCTTCATTTGTGTATATTTCTTTTGAGGGGATGTTTTCTAACTCCCAGAATCTTTTTACATAATCTGTTTCAACATTTGCAAAATTAACTATAATATTTGGTTTATTTTCTGAAAATGTATCACTATCTCCTGTTATTAACCGCCCATAATCTGAATTTACTGCAAAAGGAAGTCCTGGTTTTCCAAATATTTTTTCTCCTCTAATTATAGATAATGATAATGACACGCCAAATAATAAGTCTATTGGTCCCGGTTCATTCCTCTTAGGGTCAGCTAGTGTTATGTTCTTTAAATGACTGAATGCATTAATATCATATGATACAACTGGTTGATTACTCGTTATCTTTTTCAAAATATAAAAAGTACCTAATCGTGTGTTTTGTTTATCAAAATGTGGAGAAAATTCCAATCTTACAACGCCACGTGTCTCTTCGGAGTATCCCATTCCCAAGCATTTAATCTGTAAATTAGCAGAATTTCTTTTTATACCTAATAATTGTATTGCACGCTCACTTATAAAATTGTTAGTACTTCCGACATCTATTATACATCTCAATAATTTATTGCCTCCATAATTATCTTTCACATTAATTAGCGCAGTTGCAAGTATGCCAAATGATTTTGAATTTATTTCCCCAAGACATGAATTTATGGACATATTTGTATTATTAGATGTTTCAAGAGCAGTCTCACTAGTATGATACGAGGACTGAGGCGTTACTTGGTTTTTTATATCTGGATAGTTAGTTTCTCGTCTTTCATAGTGTAATAAGTTATTATGACTCTTCAAATTACATTTTGAACAAACTCTTTTTGACTGACAATTGGTTAATTTATGGTCAGCAGATAAACATGCAAAACAAAGATTTTTATTTTTTACAAATTGCACTCTTTCACGAACAGATAATTTTAGAAACTCACTACATTTAGGTATTTTATGACTAGGCGAAGAACAATATTTACACTCACTATTGTTAACAGAAACATTCATCGCAGTTAATTTAGGATAACTGTTTTTCTTATAAACACTATTTCCTTTAGCAGATTATAATGAACGAGCATAATCTTTCAGAAAATTTATTAATTGATCTAACGTTGGAAGTTCGTCATTTTTTAACTGCCGTTCCCACAACAATTTAATATTAGAGTCAAGTTTTTGCAAAAGTAAATAAATCAACAAAGTTTCTGAAAAGCCACTTACCTTCTGATCCAAGATTTCGAAAGATCGAACACATTCATTCGTCATATCCACTAAATTAAGTATTGCTGCCGGTGAATCGCCTTGCACGAATGGAAAATTTAATAATCTTCTTATATGAGAATATATTAATTCTCTTTTATTTGAAAACCGTTCCGTTAATAACTGCCATGCTACATTGTATTTCGAATCTTCAATAGGTATTGATTTTATAATTTTTAACGCGTCTCCATGACACGATAATTTTAAATATTGCAGTTTCTGAGCAGGCGATAAATTAGCATTTTCGTATGTACTTGCTGTAAACAAATCTTTGAAGCTTAACCATTCATGAATATTTCCACGGAAAGATGGTAAAGAAAGTTTAGGTAATTTCATTTCACTCACCTCCTTTTTTGGATTGTCCGTATTTATTTTTCTAGCATTAATTTCACGTTCAATTTTTACAGTTAATTCATCTAAGATGTCTTGTTGTTCATCCTTCTCTTCTATAAATAAATCTATGTCTTTTTCTTCACATGCATAAAAAATTGATTTAAATAAATTCTTTAACTCTTCATCTAATTTTTCAATTTCTTTTTTAAATAACTGAATTTGTTCTAAGTCGCACACACTCAAATCAGTTTTGAAGAATTTATTTTTCACTCTTGTAATTGATGATTTTAAAACTTTTTTATCAGTCAATATTTTCTTATCCATTTTTTTTTCTTGCGTTATTCTATTTGTCACAGTTCCAATTAGCTCATTTTACTTTCGAATGAATTTTACGCACGCATTATTCTATTAACTTTTTAACTTGAATTTCGCAATACTCCGAACTCGATTGCGACCAAAATGTTGTGTCGATATATTTAAAGAAAGCAGTAGACTGTATAATCACTTTTCTCACAATTTAATAACACATTTCACAAATAAAATCCGCTGAGGGAACACAATGCACATATCGTCGAGATTCACAAACTCAACTATAAAGTAAACATAATAGAACAATAATATCCCTGCGCACAGGGAAAAACACATATTATCCCTACGCAGAGGGAAAAGCACTGGGATAAAAAGCAGACGATTTTTTAATTAAACAGTGCACAAAGGCTTTATTTGCTATTTTAATGTATTTGGCGTCAACGGGCCTTGATTCCACTATTGCTGTTTTTATTTTACTTCTCTTTACTATGTCACAAATCAATAGATTTTGTAATTTACGGCTGAAAAAGTATAGGTTTTTGGAGCACTTACATTTTCTACGTGACTGCAGACGCAAAAAAGTGATTCCTAGATTTATTTCAATACGTTGTAATTTATTTAATTCAAGTAGGATAGATAAGGTCTTGTTTCGATCTAAATTAGCTCTTTTAAGGGCTTTGATTCAGGAGACTCGCCAGAAAATTGCTCATATAGAGCGCGAGTTATATTACTTACATATCTCTCTTGGTAATTCTTTTCCTGATTTTGATTCTATAGACAGAATTTCATGGAATAGAGTCCTCAAAGCTTCTTCGATTCATTGCGCAGTTCTAAAAAGGAAATTTAATACGCTTTGTAATAATTCTTTCGACAACAACTCTGTAAATTTACCTACTGTTAACAAAAATGCTGTTCTCAATCTTTCTAGTGTCGCTTTAAGTAATAATCAGCTAAATGCTCTTAAATTAAACAACAATTTCTCTGTTTCTGCCCCTCCTTCGTTACCCCGTCTGATTGCTCCTATTGAAAGAGCCTTTAAGCATAGCGCTATTTCTTCTTCTCAAAAAGAGTCTATTAGGCATCTCATTGCCAATACTGTTGATTTCAATTCGAATGTTTATAAGCCAAACCTTAATAGTTCAGTTAAACATTGTCTAAAAAGTTTGTCTTCTGATCCGAATTTGATCATAACTAAGGCTGACAAAGGTGGTCAGATTGTCGTTCTTGACAAGTCTTCATATTTAGAAAAATCCCATAAATTAATTAATGATGGTCCCTATGTTGATATCCACAAAGACCCTTCTTCTAATGAAATTGCTACTATCAAATCTGCCATTAAGTCTTCGCACATTATTCCTGCTAAATTAAAGAGGTCTCTTATTCCTTCAATTGCTCATAGTGCCAAGTTTTATGCTTTACCTAAGGTCCATAAACCTGACATTCCTTTTAGACCCATTGTTTCCAGTATCGGTACGACTTCTTATAAACTTGCCAAATATCTTGTTTCCATATTTTCTCCTCTCTCAAGCAGTAATTCTTTCACTGTTAAGAATTCTTTTGAATTTACTAAGAAACTTCACAGTTTTAAGCCACAAGGCCACGTGATGGTTTCTTTTGATGTTAAATCATTATTTACTAATGTTCCTGTCGAAGGTGCTTTAGATTGCCTCAAGAAAAGGCTCTGTGAATTTCATTTTTCCTTTTTCGAAATCGAGGAGCTCATTCATCTAACTCGTGCTTGCTTATCTCAAAATACTTTTGTTTTTAACGGGAATTTCTTTCGTATGATTGACGGTTTGGCTATGGGTAATCCTCTTAGTCCGACTTTATGCGATTTGTACATGCATTACTATGAAATAAAATTATTTGAAGTCTTAAAATTTCCGTTCTATGTTCGTTATGTTGATGATATCTATGCTTTAGTTGAAGTGAATTCTGATATAAATCATATTCTCTCTGTCATGAATTCTATTGATTCTTGCATTCAATTTACTTTTGAAACTGAATCGGACAATTGCCTTCCCTTTCTGGATGTTCTTGTTATTCGCAATGAAGATAATTTTCAGACTACTGTCTTTCGCAAACCTTTTGTGGTCAGTCTTCCACCTCACAGATATTCTTCTCATCCTCCTAACCAGAAAGTTGCGGCTTTCAAAACTTTTGTTTTCCGGGCTTCCAATATTTGTTCAACTCCTCAGTTACTCAGTGAAGAGCTTAATTACCTAAAAGCTATTGCTGTTGATCGTGGTTATTCCCCTAATATTATAGATTGTATTCATAGAAAATTGACAAAATCCACACAATTTGAAAGTAAGAACTTTAATTTGAACTCCAATGGTTGTTTTGCCTTTTTTCCCCAAAATCAGTCAGCAAGTTGCTAAAATTTTAAAAAGGTTCGATTTCAATGTTATTTTTTCTCCTGTTAATAAAATTGCTTTTTCAAATCTTAAGCACCCCATTGATCACTTAGATAACTAGGGTATTTACCAAATTTCTTGCCAATGTAGTCTTTCTTATATTGGTCAGACTAAACGTGCTCTCAGATTTCGTTTAATGGAACATAAAAGGTATGTCAAAAATCAGGAGCTTAAACGTTCCTCTATTGCTCAACATTGTTGGTCTTCTCAACATAAGTTTAATTTTTCTTCAGCCACCATCATCCATAAATGTCCTTCTATTCTTGATCTTGATTTTTGGGAAGCTTACCACATCATAAAAAATTCTCACTCCTTAGTTAATGACCTATCTAGTACTCCTTATTTTCCAAGTATTTGGAAATCTTTAATTTAATTTTTTTTTACTCGCTTTTTAGTTTTTGTTTTGCTTGTTCTCCGATAGATGTCGCTACTTGTCCACTCAGTTGGTTTTGGTTGCTTACTTCTCATTGGTTGCTTTTCTTTAGGCGGGATTGTTCCCATAGCGGGTATATAAGCCTGCGTCTCTCTGTCTCTTTGCTCAGTTTTGCTATTTTTAGCTCGCTGAGTTTCGCACTGATGAAGAATCTCGATAGTAGATTTGAAATAGCTATTTGCTACCTTCTCATACTTTATTTGTGCATTTATATTAGTTGGTTTTCTAATTTTAAACATTTTCACCACTATCTTTACGGTCGAAAGTTCCAGATCCGAACTGATCATGCTTCTCTAACTTGGCTATTGAATTTTAAGAACCCTGAAGGCCAGATAGCCAGGTGGATACAAAAGCTTCAAGAGTACGATATGGAGATACGCCATCGAAAAAGCTCATCACATGGAAATGCAGATGCTCTCTCAAGAAGACCCTGCTCAGAGAATTGTAGATACTGCGACCGGGTTGAGAAGAAATTTAATGTCAAAGGTCCTATAGTAAGACAAGTTACAACTGGGTCTACATCATCGCAAGATCCGTGGAGTGACGAGAGACTGCGTAAAGATCAACTTGCTGATCCTGAAATTAAGCCAATTCTAGAGATGAAAGAGGAGTCCAACAGGAAGCCCTGCTGGCAAGACATGGCCCATTACCATCCTACGACTAAACGTTATTGGGCTCTCTGGGATTTCCTACATTTGAAGAACGGTATCTTGTACCGAAAATGAGAGTCTGACGATGGAAAGACATGTAGATGGCAACTACTACTCCCTAAGTCGAGAATTTCTATGGTCCTTCAAGAACTTCATAATAGTCCCACAGCAGGTCATTTTGGTGTAATGAAGACCCTGCAAAAGGTTCGAGAGCGTTTTTACTGGAATAATGTGCGCAGCGACGTTGAGAAGTGGTGTCGAACTTGTGACATCTGTGTAGCACGTAAAGGTCCAAAGAGGCGCACCCGTGGACGATTGCAACGTTATAATGTAGGAGCTCCTTTCGAACGAATTGCTCTAGACATCCTGGGTCCTCTTCCTAGAACATCTGATGGCAACAAGTACATCCTCGTTGTCATGGATTACTTCACCAAGTGGCCTGAAGCCTACGCCATTCCTAATCAAGAGGCGGTAACCGTAGCAGACATACTGATTCAACACTGGGTTTCCAGATACGGAGTTCCTCTTCAAATCCATTCTGATCAAGGAAGAAACTTTGATTCGGCTGTGTTTAAGGAAATGTGTGAACTACTCGGCATGGACAAAACTCGAACAACACCTCTACACCCTCAATCGGACGGCATGGTGGAGCGGTTCAATCGTACCATCCTAAATAGCCTCTCTCTCCTGGTGTCTAGAGACCAACAGGACTGGGACAAGAAATTGCCCCTTTTCCTGCTTGCCTACAAGAGTGCCACTCATGAGGCCACTGGTTATTCCCCTTCTCAAATGCTCTTTGGTCGTGATCTTCGTCTGCCTGCGGATCTTTTGTTTGGCCGTCCTCCTGACGCTCCTTTGTCGCCTGAAGAATACGTGGATGGACTCCAGGCACGGATTGAGGAGATTCATCGTCTAGCGAGGAACCGAATCGGACTGGCATCGGAAAAGATGAAGACACGGTACGACACAAAGACAACTGTACATGAGTTCAACGAAGGTGACAAAGTTTGGTTGTAAAATCCCATACGTCGTAAGGGACTGTCACCAAAACTACAAAGAAACTGGGACGGTCCTTACACAGTCGTCAACAGGCTGAATGACGTCGTCGTTCGCATACGAAAATCGCCACACACCAAGCCCAAGGTCGTACACTATAACCGGCTAGCCCCTTATTTTGGCCAAAGTGATTAGAAATTCAAAACTGGAATTTCAGACAATGGTCATGAAAGTCACTTTTTGTAAATATGTAAATAGCAATTAGTTCTTATTTATGTAAATCTTATTATTATTATTTATTTATTTATTTATTTATTTATTTATTTGTTTATTTATTTTAAGTGTTTTCCTCTAACTCAAGGATTGCACTGCGCGGGACGTGCAGTCTTTGAGGAGGGGGTAGTGTTACGAATTTTGTAAATAGTTAGTGTTTGTACTGTAAAATAATGTAAATAATCTTATTAAGCTCCATTTCTTTACTAATATTAGTTTTTGTTACATTGTCTCTGTTATCAAGCAAACTTGTCTATTATTTTCAGTGAATGTCTATGGCAGCTTTGCGAAATATTAGAGATATCGCCAAGTTGGCGTCACTTTTGGCGACTAATTTTGGTCGCCAAATTTGGCGATATATCGCCAAACTGGCGACAAAGTTGGCGATTGTTGGCGATGGTAACCCTTCCCTCTCAATGGTAACCCCCCTTTAGATATGCTGATACATTGTTTGTTCTTCCGTGGATTTTTCGAGATGGTTCTAGAAATTTCCCGCACATGCTGCGAGCCTATATAAGAAGAGAAGCGATGCGAGCTGTTGTTATTATTTACCAATCAGTCATTGAGTGAACAAGGCGTTTGTTAGCAAGTTTGCTTGAGTTTCATTTATGTTGTTTTGAATGTTATTAAGTGTTGAGACGTTGTATAAAGAGTCTCTGGGATCTAAAGCTATTCTTGTACGATAGATTTGAGCAGTTATTTTGAATATCTAGCGATATTTGTGAGTTTCGAAGACTCTGTTGTTCTGAAGATCTGTAAATAAATTATTTTCTACTTTTCTAAGAGACAAGAGTTTGAAGTTCTCTAACCATAAGATCAAAAGAACCCCATATACGCTGCAACAATACTTTAAATTATTGCTGATATAAATAAACTAGTTTGTCATTACGTGTTAGTTAATCAAAACATTATTTTAACTGATATAAAATTAGTACTGAATTGTTGGCAACATTCATAAACAATGTTCTAAATAAGTCAAAACATATCTGAATAATTAAAATTTCAATCAATATTATTATCATATTATCAAGACAAGACTACGTAATGTAGATTTTTCAATATAACTTTAAAAGAAAAGAAAGTCTTATTTCATAAAAAAAATAAATAAATAAATGCAAAAACTTACTCAATCTGTTTTGAAAATCATATTCAATGCTATTTCGCAATATATCAGTAACTCTAAATTAAATGATTAAAAATAACTAACAACAGAACACTCAAATAGAATTTCTAATTAAATTCTGTTATCTTGCGAAACCAACAACAAAACAAACAAAAAATAATAAACACATACCATATGACACTTGAAGTAAAAGGTATAAATACTTTTTAATACATTTTTCCCTTTTTAGCACTTTCCAACAAAGTTGAAAAGTGCTTATGCATTCGGTTTGTCTGGCCGTCTGTCCGTCTGTCCGTCTGGCCGGATGGCCGTCTGTCCGTCTGTCCGCACTCTATCTCCCGTAAATATACTCGGATTGCTATGAAATTTTTATACGTTATTGAGGTTTACCCTAGCACGAACCCTATTGAAAATGAAGTTTCTACCATGATTAGTTTATCTACAGGGCGAATCAAAAGTTTCCCATTACATTACGGCTTATGGCGAAAAATCGTTAATATACTCGGATTGCCATGAACTTTTAGGACGTTATTGAGGTTTACCCTAGCATGAACACTACTGAAAATGAAGTATCTACCATGATCAGTTTATCTACAGAGAGAATCAAAAGTTTCCCATTACATTACGGCATATGGGGAAAAATCGTTAATATACTCGGATTGCCATGAAATTTTAGGACGTTATTGAAGTTTACCCTAGCACGAAGCCTGTTAAAAATGAAGTTTCTATTATGATTAGTTTATCTACAGGGCGAATCAAAAGTTTTCCATTACATTACGGGCCATGGGGAAAAATCTTTAATATACTCGGATTGCCATGAAATTTTAGGACGTTATTCACGTTTACCCTAGCACAAGTCCTATCGAAAATGAAGTTTCTACCATGATTAGTTTATCTACAGGACGAATCAAAAGTTTCCTATTACATTACGGCTTATGGGGGAAAACCGTTTCAAAGGAATTTTAAAGATGTTATACCCTGTCAAACATATTAAAATATGCATTCTATAAAATATAAGGTAAAAATGTAGCTATTATTCATTTACAGGGCCACACAAAAGAATTCCTTTAGATAATGGTAAAAGGGGGAATTGTGTGTGACATATTTTAAATATATTAAGCTTTTTCATGTATAATAAAAGTGATATATGTCACTGAAGCTTAATATAAATTATACGCTACTGTCTTGCATAATATGAAGTACATAGCATTTACAGGGCCACACAAAATATTTCAAATAGTATATTCTTTCCGAAGTACCGCATATGTGTCCGATGATGGCTGATGGAGGGATGAAATGCATTTTAATTATGATATTCGCGTTTATATTTCGCTAAATATATGCACATAAATATGGTGTGTATAAATGTTATAGTTGATACACAGGGCTGCCCAAAAGAGCTCACCAACGTTACTGAATATGAGCGTAAATTATTTAAACGTGGTTCTTAAATAAGCTATGCATTTTTAACGCTGAGCTGCACTCAATTTACTGAGAAACGTTTGCAGAATATAGATAAAGGGATATACAAGGCCACGCAAAGAATTCGGTACATGGACGCCTATGAATAATGATTTATAAGAATGTGATTTCAGTTGTTTTAAAAGTGTTTTAGTTTACAATAAATTTTAGCCTAATGCTGACGTGTAATAAAGGTACAATGTAAACTATAGGGCTGACCAAAAGTATTCAAGTATGTTTGCATCTAATAGTATGAATTGCTAAAAAAGAAATTTCAAGCTCCTGGGTATTTTCTTGCTAAGTTAATTTTCCCATTATATGAACTGACATATGAAATACAGGGCTGTTCTAATGTACTGGAATACATATTTGGGTATATTTGGCTATACACTATTATTTCCCTAAATAACAAAGTTTTGTTAAAGATTTCATTAAGTGTTGGAAAGTGCTTCATAATCTATGCTTAACGCATGATTTTTCTTACTTGTTTCACTCTGAATTTATTTCCCCGTTTGTGAAAAAAAAAAGAAAAATATCATCAACGTAAATAAATGCTTATTTTATTATTTATCAACCCTTTTTAGGTGCGTTCGTAATTATGTAAATACGTAGCACCTATTGTTGTCGCTCAGTCCGTCCGTGTCTGTCCGTCTGTCTGTCTGTCTGTCCGTCTATCTGTCCGTCTGTCTGTCCGCATATAACAACGCAAAAACTACCCAACCGAATCGTTTGAAATTTAAAATACATAATTATAACATAATTTTGTCGAGTCATTTCAAATTTTATGAAAATCGGATGGATAGATCAATTACAGGGACAATCAAAAGGATTCCGTTACATTACGGTCAATGGGAAAAAAAGTTTCAAATGCATTTTAATCGTTTGAAATTTAAAACATATAATTATTGCGTAATTTTGTTGGGTCATGTCAAATTTTATGAAAATCGGATGGATAGATCAATTACAGGGACAATCAAAAGGATTCCGTTACATTACGGTCAATTGGGAAAAAAGTCTCAAATGCATTTTAATCGTTTAAAACATATAATTATTGCGTAATTTTGTCGAGTCATTTCAAATGTTATGAAAATTGGATGCATAGATCAATCACAGGGACAATCAAAAGGATTCCATTACATTACGGTCAATTGGGAAAAAAATTTCAAATGCATTTTAATCGTTTGAAATTTAAAACATATAATTATTACGTAATTTTATCGAGTCATTTCAAATGTTATGAAAGTCGGATGCATAGATCATTTACAGGGACAGTCAAAAGTATTCCGATACATTACGGTCAATGGGGAAAAAAGTTACAAATGCATTTTTATGACGTTACACTCATTCGAAAATAATAGAATTGGCATGAATCTATGAAGTATATACTAAAATATGCATTCTGTACAATCTGTGGTGCAAAGAATTTTTATTATTAAATTACAGGGCCACACAAATGTATTCCACTAAATAATGTTATACGGGGAAACATTGTTTGGGGGGTGTTTTAATTATATTAAACTACTTCACATTTTATGAATAAGATATACGTTAATGAAGTATAATAAAAATTACTCCCTGCATATTTACAGGAACACAAAGATTTCGACCACTATACTGTATCCAAAGTACGCTCTACTATATCAGCAAGATCTGAATATTTTAAAACTTCGTTATCAACGAACGCACCTCATTTGCTACGTTCACGTGCAATTTCCAACTTGTTTTTAATTGTTTTTCTTTTTTATTCGAAGTAAGAAAAGTTGTTATTTAATCAAGATAAAAATTAAACATGCATGCAGAGAATGAAAATAAACAAAAGAATAAAAAATATAAGCATGGGGAGGAAAGGGGAGTTACACAATATATAAATGAACTGTAAAATAAATCAATAAATTAAAACTAAAAATATGAAAAATTTTACAAATAGAAAACAAAATATAGACACTTGTGGAAAGAATGCATTCTTTTGATAAAAATATGGATCCATTTTCAGAACTTCGACCACTTTAAGAAAGTAACTTGAAGATTAAATAAATATTGTCGAGCTACACCTGCAGGCACAAGAACTGAAAGTTTTTAAAAGCACAGAAAACGTAGAATTCGCCATAATTCACAAACAAATATAAATGGCGTTATCGAAGCAAGATTAAATTC
Organism: Maratus speculifer; assembly: GCA_964019185.1. NCBI lineage: Eukaryota > Metazoa > Arthropoda > Arachnida > Araneae > Salticidae > Maratus > Maratus speculifer. The sequence goes on from OZ025296.1 coordinate 90,405,104, forward strand.
GAGAACATATATCGCAAACAAATGAAAATAGTGCTTGGCATAAGATTATTCCGTGGAAATTTTTTCACAGCATTGAAGAACACATTTCACAAACAAACGAGCAACGACTGCTCGTGCTATTTTCTTGCATTAAACATGCATGCATTTTTATTTCGTGCGTATTTCACAATCGAATGATTTCACATCAACGGAACAAACTTACTATGTTAATCATTTAAAATATACTTCAAAAACAGACGAGCACGACCGCTGGAGCCATTTTTTTCATTCTTATTAATCATATTTCATTATCAAAAATATTGAACTTTTCTGGAACTAAGATAGCTGAATACTTTGAAATTGATTCGTGGCCCCACGTTGGGCGCCATTTTGTAAGAAGTCGTCTTACAAATGTACAAGAGAAGAAAGATAGAGCATAAATTAACTTAGATATAGATATCTCGGGGGCTGCATTCTTCTTTATAAACTTTTTACTACTTGAAAAGAACGGCACTCACATATAGTAGAATAACACACACACATTACATACAAATAAAACTTTTTACATAATTCTGGCGCACGCCACTATGAACCAACTTTTTAACATTACTAAGAAAAAAAAAGAACATTTTTTAATAGAACTAGTGTTGCCAGTTTTTTTTAAAAACGAAAAATATTACAACTACATTTTTTAATTTAGCAAAACTCAGGTCACGTGACGCGTGACAGTCTTTTTTTTTTTCTTTCTTTTTTCCTTTGGAATGCGCGTGTTACAAAGACATATGATAAAAAAAATCAAATAATTGTTACCCGTGAAGAGATATATTTGTATCTCTACTTTCTGATCAAGTTCTAGATCTAATAAAGGCACAAAAGGTCATTTTTTTATCGAAATTTATTAATCATATCTTCAATAATAGTCCAAGAGCCGACCACACAAAACAATAAGTCATAGAGCACAAGAAAAATTCCGTTATTTTATGGAAGAGTAGTAATATGGGAATCTAATCACTCATGTCTTGTCATGATAAGCGAAATGATGCATAAGCCAAAAATGAATACCACCAGGCACGTAGCCAGGGAGGGGGCTAAGGGGGCTGAAGCCCCTCCCGAAATTTTGAAAATACAAAATTATCTGTATGATAAAAACATAAATTTTGTTTGTTTTTATCTTCCATTACATTAAAATCAATTGCATTTTTAGCTGTAAAAATATCCATTTATTGAATTACAGTTACGGTTATCCTTCATTATATCGGTTATTTGGATATATTGTTTTTTTAATAGGTATGTACCACTAAAAATTTAAATTCTTTAAAAAAAATTTTTTTACTGTCTTTATGCACAGTAAAATTCGATCAAGTGTAATTTCTTATCATTAATTTGACTAAGAAAAATTAAGTATAATACGCATGCGGCATAATAAAGTTCACGAAAAATTACGAAGACTATTTTCTAAATGTTTCTGTCATTGGAAAAAGGTTAAATGTTTTTCTTAAAACATAAACAATTAGATTATCACAAACCGTATGTTATTTTAACAAACAAACTTTAGATTTCTTCAGGAAAATAGAAATAGAATTATTTCATTGTTGTGTCTTCAAAGAGCTGCAGGAAAAGAAGAAATTAGAGCAGCTCTTGGACCAATACTCGAATCAATCTTAATTTGTGCAGAACAAAATAGCCACTAGTCACGATTACGATCCTCCAACTTTTGAGAAATAGGTATAAAAAAGACTGCTAGCTAAGAATTATTTTAAGTTTTGAGCAAAGTCTGGAGCGAATGCATTGAAACGAGATATTATAAATATTCTTAGAAATACCCCAGAAACTTAAAATGAAATCATTCAAATATTCTGGCGTACAGTTACCGAAGTATTAATTATCAAAATAAATATTGCGATCTGTTTTAGCTTAATTGCTGATGAAACTATGGACATTTCAAGAGCAGAACAGCTTTCCTTTTGTGTTAGATATGTGAACTATTAAAAAAATCACAAAACCCAATAATTCGGATTTTTTTTACGTGTTATTCCAATAAATGTCTTCTCTTCCAAAAATTCAAGAAAAATAATTTTACAACATTGTGATGAACTATGTCTTGGCATATATAAATGTGTCGCATAGGCGTATGACAAAGTAGCCAATAAGTTCGGTCATGTTAGCAGGGTTCATTCTAGAATTCTTCATAGTATCTAAAAATTAGATACGTCCTCTATGAAGGCCAATGGTAAATCTTGCCTTGTACAACAGCATGCTGATTCTCTTCATTCTAAAGTATCATGGACTTGTTAAAGCAGCGACAAAAGTTTTTAAAAATCACCTGAAGGCAAATTTAGTGCTTCAAGAAGCAATTGCATCATATATTCTAGAAAACAAAAGAAAATAACTTCTCCGCATTTATGATACAAATTTTATAGAATATGATGAAAGCATATTGACTTTTGTTTTGCTACTTAAATACATTTGTATTAGCTCAGAAAATATTTCAAAACATATGAAAGATTTCTTCAACAGCTGGAGCTTTTTTGGCAGTCAGGGAGAAGAATAATTTTCTCATAAGTTTGTCTTTTGTCAGAAGGTTTTTTGTCTGATTGACATAGTGAGTTCTTCAAAAAAAAATCTCGTAATATAATATTGGCTGTAACCCATGGTAAAGATGCCTAATTGTTTTACATAAATATTCAGAAAAATGAAGTAGAAATCTTTTGTGAGATTTTATTGTACATCAAAAATTTCGGAAGACATCTTCCAAACTGAAATAAAGATCCCAAGACTAACATTTAGACAGGCAACAAAGTACAAACTTTCAAATTTCATCCACTGACAAGTATTACAATATCTTGGTCTTATTTCCCCATGTATAGAAAGTTTTATTCGAAATTTAAATTATCGATTCATTTCGAATTAAGACATTCTAAGAGATTCCCCGTTACATCTTCCAGGATGTGCTTCACTGGAAAAAGCAAGAAAATTAGAGAATCCGATGCAATATTTTCAGGATAAAGTGTCAATGTAGCAAGTGAAAGCTGAATATGGATAAGGGTGCAAACAAATTGCTGATAACACCAACACAAAGGTTTTAAAAGTTTTAGTACTGAAATATGACGTATTACGATAAAATCAAACACTTGCTGAGAGTTTTGGTTGAAAGCCGAGTAACAATAGTCAGTGCTTTAGTAAAAAGATATTTTTTGGCAAAGAAAATAATTAAATCTTTGACTCGAAGCATTATGGCCGATGACAGACTGAGTAGCTTTTCCATGGTTTCCATTCTTTGGGAAATTACAGAAGATCTTGATAAGTCAATCAGCATTATGGCTAAGAAGAAATTATGATGATTGCTTCTGTTACACTAGTAAATAGTGTTGAATTCAGGGGAAGGCCCGGGAAGGGGAATTTCCCCCTTCCCCGGAGCAATGAGATGTCCCACCCCGGAAAGTTTGTGATTTTGTGTTTTCAATGGCCAAAAAGCACAATTTCTCCCCCGGAACACTATATCCCCCTCCCCCCGGAGTCCCAAAAATCCCTCTCGGAGAAAAGTGCCTGAATTCAACACTGCTAGTAAATTTATTTTACCAAGAATATCATTTATAATTATTATAATCAGAGAATGTGAAATACAAACATTTCTCATATTTTATTTATGAATCTATATGACTATAGCAATTATTTTTTTTTTTCAAAAAAATAATGCGTGTAATTTATTTTATTTATGGATCAATAGTTTCAAGATTTAGCACTCGTAATGTCAGATTCTCGCACGTTAACATCAATCCTGTGTTTTAAGCCAATACATTATTTGTTTGCATTTCAATATTTTACAGCTTTTTTTTTTTTTTTTTTTTTTTTTTTCATAGGATAGGGGAGAGGGGGGGGGAGGCACGTTTGAATTTTTTTTTTTTTTTTTTAATCAGTACATTTCTTATTTGAATTATATTTTTTGCGTTTTAAGTATTACATAACAAGAACAGTGCATTTCTTCATCATATGAACCAGAAATTAAAAGTTTTCCATATAAATTAAAAAAATTATGAGGATTTAAATAGCTGAAATATTTCTGTTCAAACCTGCCTCATTTCGGAGTACCTTTGGACAAGTAAGGGGCACCTTTGAACAAATGAATAAAATTTGAAAATATTGAGAGTTTTCATAAAATGCTGCATATGTTTCAAGAATATAAAGTAATATGAATAAAATTTAATTACTGTATTTTATTGAAACTAATATTTTTTCTATTATTTAACCAAACTTAAATCCATCAAAGTTGATGTCAAAAATTCTGCGTTGAAACAACACAGAATGTCTCTCCAGTTATGTTTGGTTGAGAAAACCTTTTTTTAAAATATCCTTGTAATACACCACCAATATGATATCTGATGCTTCTGGAAAATTAAAATTCTTCATTCACACTTTTTATGGAAAAACCTGACTTAAATTCCGTTTTATCTAGTACGAAAGTACTTGTAATTCTGTAGTTTGGGAAAGAGTATAGGCCTTGATAGACAAACCTACTAAACCACGAATCATTATTGTATATCCGGACTTTGCAATTACCAAATAAATGAATGCCATCATCAATTTAGGTTTAAAACTTCCAATCGCTGATACATCCAGAGATTGTAATACATATGTGCAGTAATGAAGGATTGTTAACAGTATAAGTTCATGTTCTTTGATATTCTTAATTAATTTCTTTTCACATAGAAAAATATCCAAAAATAGTAATATTTAGGTACATCAACAACTCTTTACTTCATAGTTTTAGATGCTCAATGGTGCCCCATCACATAGAGTTCAACATTACAACTGTTTACTCAATTCAGCTAAAGAATTTGAATAAACAAAGGTTATTAACTAAAGATTACATATTTATTTAAGTGTTGAACAATAAATCAAAATTTTAGGGATACAAAATTTTAAACAAAAATCTTACAACGGTATTTTTTTAAGTTTAGATTCAAGAGGGAGAGAAATACATATCTTGATTAGACAGTATTGTGCATACAAAATCGATCAGCTTTGTATACTTATTGCACTGAAGCAGTAGCAATGTATTGCCATAGACATTTTTAGGAAATATTTTATTTGAAGGAAAATATTTCAGAGTGTTCAAAGGTGTCCCCCTATCCCCTACTTGACTCTCATCTCAATCATTGTTAGTTTGTGCTTTTTCAGTTTCGCAGATAAATTTTCTAAAAACTCTCCGGTTTCCGAACCGGTTTGGAAACTGGAAGTGCTCTTAAAAGTTAAAAATTGCAACAGAAATTGAAAAAATTAAATATGAAATAACAATATTTGACATAGTTAACAAGTATTCTATGTAGAAATACACATTAGGCTAAGCCTAGATTATGTTTAAATTTTTTACTAAATATGATTCAAATTACTTTTGTAAGGACAGAAAAAATTCCAAAGTTGAGCCCCTCCCGAAAGAAAATTCTGGCTACGGGCCTGAATACCACTACTGGTTGACTCGTAGACTTAGCATTATGTTTTCCTGCACCCAATATTCCATGTTTTCATACTTTTAATTGTACGACAAACACAATGTTAAACGTACGAGTGAACCACTAGTGGTATCAATTTTTGACTTATGCACCACTTTGCTTCCGGCAGACATGGATTTTTTAATTCCACTATTACTACTCTTCCGTAGAATAAAGGATTTTTTTCTTGTGCTCGATGACTTAGGATTTTGTGCGGTCGGATCTTGGACTATAATAGTTTCCGACGGTAAAAAATGAAAGCAAAGAATAGTCCAACAGCCTGGCAGCACAAAAACTTAAGGTATCGAGCACAATAAAAAACCCTTTATTTTATGGAAGGGTACACTATAAAAAGTTTGACCCTTTTGCTACATCGTCACTCCCCTGCTTTTATAGAATATCTCTCTTTTGATACATGAGAATGCTCCATAATAGGCTGAAGTAATCGTTTTCTATAAAAGCGGTGGAGTGATGATGCAACAAAAGGGTAAAATTTTCAACAGTGTAAGTAATAGGGAAATCTAATGATCCATGTCTGCCGGAAGTGAAGTGGTGCAAAAGCCAAAAATTAATACCACTAGAGATGTACTTGTAGGTTTATCATTGCGTTAGCAATACAATCAAAGGTATAAAATTATTGCACGGCAAACACAATAATATACCCACGAATAAACAACTAGTGGTGTGAATTTTTGGCTTATGCACCACTTCACCTCTAGAAGCCACGGATCATCAGGTTCTCCTATAACTACTCTTTTATAAAATAAAGGTACTTTTCTTGAGCTCGATATATTAGGATTTTGTGATGTCGGCTCTTGGACTAGAAATACAGATTTAAACAGGTTTGAACTGATAGGCGTGTCAAAGAACGTGGTTTTGTTTGATCCTAATGAAGTAGATTTAGGGTTACATTTTTGGCGTCACCCTCCCCGCCCCCCAAACACAGTACTTCCACTCTATTCTTTCTTTTTACTCTATGGTCTAAACATATTATAATTTTACGATAGTATTTAAGTTTTAACTTAATTTATTTTGGCTACAGAATTTTGAAACGCATAAAAGCACATTCATATCCTCAAAATTAAAATTAGTTAAAATAAGCCATGTTTACAGAATATATTTATGCATTATGTACCAATCAGTCAGCTAATTTTTAAGACAGCCTATGTATTAAATTAACACTGAAATGTCAAAATATGTAACTTAATATATATGGAACACAGTAATATTTTATCTATTTTATGGCAAAACAAAGAAAAGTACGGTATCATAGACGAAGAGTTATTAGCAGAAAATACATTTATGCAGGTAAAAATTTTTGTGAAAGTCCTCTACCTCCCACACCATTAAAATTTAGTAACAATTCGGAAAAGTTCCGTATCCTTTTCTTTTTCTTTTCTTTTCTTTTCTTTTCTTTTCTTTTCCTTTTTTTTTTTATTTTGGCAAGCTTCTTTGGCATTGAATGAACCGATATGGTTACGATCTTCGATCTTTAGGGTTTTTTAATTATTGGAATAGACTTTATTGATATTCCTTTTGCATTTAACACATTTTTCGGAAAAGTTTATGACTTTTGTTATATTTTGACATAGATAGTAGAAGTATAATATATTAGAAGTGTAGAATATAAATAGAAGTGTAGAATATTTATTTATAGGTGTATGTAATGTGCATTTATCTATGTATATCTCTTTATATAATTACATATTAGAGATATGTATGTAATACTACATACATAAAAATAAAAATATTTATATAAACAACGTATTTATTTTTTTAACATGTGACATATATAACGTTTATCAAATAAATATGTTTATAAATACTTAAAGACCACGTCATTTCGCCATCTTAAAAAAATTAATATGATGCTATTTTTTTTTCGCCATTTTGGATTCCTTTGCCAATCGTGCCAACCAGAACAGGATATGGATCTTTTCCCAATAATTCAAAGCATTAAAATTATTGTGCCAATTGTTTCACTGTTGTTTTTAATGCATCTATTGTTGTATTTTCTGCAATTAAAGATTTGTATGGCGAAATATATTTAATATATGTATATTTAATATATGTATGCATTTTTGTCTTATTGTAAAAACGAACATGGTATGTACACCGACATTTTTACATTTAAGAGGTCATGACTATTATAACATAAATTGCAAGGCATAGATGTCATATACGCATCACGTTGGCACGATGCAACAAAATGGCGATTTTATGTCTCACATGGTAACACGGCTATTGTTTATTTATTAATAAACTTTGTATTTACTTTTATTTTCTTTTTTATAATGATATAAACTGTTTCGTTCTACAGTTATTAATTAAACTTTTTAAAATTTATTATTATTTCTTTTTTTTTTAAATAGAAAACATAAAACATCATACAAAAAACTGGTGGAACCAGAGAGAAAAGTAGAGCTCGATTAAAAAACAATCTTACAGTAAAATTTGGGAAATATTTTCAATGTGCGTGCAAAAGAAAGGGAATCAGATGATCTGTAAAGCTTATGAAATAACCCAAATTTTTGTTAGCTTAAAATGAGGACTGAGCTGTACTGGTGCCTTATATTCAGAATTATACTATTATCCACTCAAAATGATTACTGAGGAAAGTAGTCTGCTTTATACTTGTTATTATAATTATATGTTAGTGTTGTAGCGTACCGTTGAAGGCTTCCAAGATGAATACAGCGAAATACTTGCATGTAGTTTATTCACACATATATTATTATAGACAGGTTACACATAACAGAGACGCGACACAACATTTATATAAAACCAGTTTTGGGTCCTTGTTCTAGGTTATTTTTGGTTACAGTTAAAGTTCTTGACCAGGTCACGTTACAGTTAATGTCATTATACCACATCTCCCTTTCTTTAAAGATTCATTTTCTGCGGAGGACGAACGACTCGTCCACTTCTGGTGGTATACAGATTCTGGTTCCTTTTTGGAGACGTAGAATTATTTTTACCATTGTTACAGGATGGATGAGGATTCTGACAGCTTGGCTTGGTTGGACTAGGAACACTCTGTGGTATTGGTAACTCATTACGAGAATCGTCTGATTCGAGGTCATCCACATCATCATCCTCTGGTTGGAAGTTAGTTGATGGGACAAGATGCATTCTGTTTCGTCGATATAGCTTTTTCCCAGATTTGACAATATACGATCGTGGAGAATCTAATCTCTTCTGAACTATACCAGTAGCTCTCTTGTCCGTGATCCATACTCCATCTCCAACATCGAGATTTTTGAGGTCTCGTACTCCGTGACTTTTGTCGTAGTTGTCTCTTTGCCTTTCTATTCTCTTCTCTTCCTTTCTTTGAAGTTCATCCCTGTTTTCAATTTTTGGCTCTAGTTGAGATCTTGCAATTGGCAGAGTTGTCCTTATACGACGATTCATAAGGAGTTCTGCAGGACTGAGGCCATTTTCTAATGGTGTTGCTCTGTATGCCATTAATGCAAGGTAAGGATCTTCAGCTTTTTTGAGTCGCAATTTGATGGTTTTTACAGAAGATTCAATGAAACCATTGCTTTGTGGGTACCTAGGACTTGATGTGATATGATGAAATCCGTAAAACTTTGAAAATTTTGAAAATTCAGATGAGTTAATTGGCTCAAATTGAGGACCATTATCAGATCTGGCGACATTAGGAATCCCATGTCTGGCAAAGATTGATTTGCAGTGGAGAATTACTTCCTCAGAAGTTAATCTTTCCAGTCTTGCGATTTCTGGATATCGTGAGAAATAATCGGTCACGATCAAGTACCAAGATCCATTAAGCTTAAAAAGATCCATTCCCACTGTTTCCCATGGTCTTTCAGGAAATTCGGTAGGGATAAGAGATTCATGGCGATTAGTGGTCTCCTTGATGCATGATGTGCAATTCTTTATCATTTCTTCAATTTCTTTATTAATTCCAGGCCAATATACCGATGATCTTGCTCTCGCACGACATTTCGTAATTCCCAAATGTCCCTCATGAATTTGTTGAAGAACCTTTCTTCGATGATTTGCAGGAATGATGATTCGACAGCCCTTCATTATGAGTCCATCTTGGATCGATATTTCATATCGATGATTCCAGTAAGGTAAACAACTTGGCTCTAAATGTTTTCTTGATGGCCAACCGTTGAGGATTAAATTTTTTAACTCTTTGCATGTTGCATCAGACTGTTGTGATTGGCGCAATTCTTCTAATCTGTTGCATGAAGCGGGTAATGTGGATATTATCATACGAATATATGCATCAATTTCTTCTTCCAACTCTTCATCCTTTTCTCTTGTTTCTTGAGGTTGTCTTGATAAGGCATCAGCTGCATAAAGTTTCTTTCCTGGTATGTGGAATATGGAATAAGAATATCGCATCATCTTCATCTTCAACCTTTGTAACCGTGGAGATAAATCTTCGAGGTTTTTCTTTGAGAAGATTGGAATTAGAGGTTTATGGTCTGTTTCTAATCTAAAGTGAGTTCCAGTGAGATAATCTCGAAATTTCTCGCAACTCCATGCTAGAGCAAGTGCCTCTTTTTCTATTTGAGCATATCTCTTTTCAGTAGGAGTAAGAGTTCTTGATGCATATGCAACGACAGAGATTTCCCCGTTCTCTTGTTCTTGCCTCAAGGTGGCTCCAATTCCATACGAAGAAGCGTCTGTAGTGACAATTGAAGTTTTCTGTGGATTATAAACTTTTAAAACTGGTTGAGATGTTAAGACATTCTTCCACTTTTGAAATGCTTGTTTTTGAGGTTCGTCCCAGACAAACTCATTCTTTTGACTTAACATGGATGTCAACGGTGCAAAAATTTCTGCAAAATTTGGAACAAATCTGGCGAGAAAATTTGCCATGCCTAACATCTGCTTTAATTCCTTTTTATTCTTTGGTGGTGGATATTCTTTTACTGCTCTAACTTTCTCTTCGTCAGGATGAATCCCCTTATCATCAATAATATGCCCCAAGAATTTAATTCTCTTGACTGAAAACTTACATTTCTTTTCATTTAGAGTAATGCCAGCTTCCTTAAGTTTATTTAGAACAATTTTCAATGTTTGGTCATGTTCAGATTGATCTTTTCCCCACACTAAGATGTCGTCCATATGACAAATAGTACCTGGAATATTTTCTATCAGCTGTGACATTCTGTGTTGAAAATGTTCTGGAGCAGATGAGATTCCAAAAGGCAATCTTAAAAATCGGTATCTTCCAAAGGGAGTGATGAAAGTCGTGAGAAATGACGAAGATTCATCAAGCGGAATTTGCCAAAAGCCTGAATTAGCATCTAACTTCGAAAAAATTGTAGCACCTGTTAGAAGATTTAATGAATATTCCACTGAAGGCAATGGATGAAATTCCCTTTCCACACATTTGTTTAGTTGGACAAGATCAACACATAAGCGAACAGTTCCGTCACTTTTAGGAACGATAACGACTGGTGAACACCATTCCGTTGGTTTCGTCACAGGAACTATAACTTTTTGGGCAATCATCTTCTTAATTTCCATTTCAGTTTTCTTCAGCAACGGAATAGGTATCCTTCGTGGGGTTGAAATAGCAAACGGGACAGAATTCGGCTTAAGCTTAATAGTATAACAACCTTTCAGTAGCCCCAGGCCATTGAATAATTCAGGGTAATCTTGCTTTGGATTTACTGCGTTAATTTCTAGAATGTTTGGTCCTAAACCAAAAGCTAGTATTGCAGGTTTTCCCAACAAATAATTCTGTAATCCTTCAATTACATTTTTCATTTTTCTATTATGCATAGACTTACCGCACCATTTGCAAAGGTCAAAAGATTTTGTATATTCTTTTTTTCCATTATTCCTTTTATCAGTTTCTTTAAACTGTGGATTTTGACTGGTAATCCCTTTCTTAAAATTTACCTTTGTTTTGCTTATACTCGAAACTCTATGCACAGAAAAATTATTAGAAGTAAGAATCTCTTGTTGCTTTTTAATTGATTCCGATAACCTAACTTTTTCTATAGCTTTGCTCAAAGAAAGGTCTGGATCCAATTGTAACTTCTCACTTAATGATTTATCTCTAATACCAACAACTATTCTATCGCGTATTAGTTCATCATGAAGAACTCCGTAATCGCAATGCTCAGCCAACGAATAAAGTGAAGTTATAAAATCATTTACACTTTCCCCTTCGTTTTGAATGCGTTGATTAAACTGTGCGCGTTCAAAAATTGTGTTTTTCTTTACGATAAAATGGTCGTCAAAATGCTTCATAACAACATCATATTTCTGTTGGTCATCTTCTGACAAGTTAAAAGACATAAAAATATCTTCTGCTTTATCACCCATGAGATAAATAAGAGAATTTACTTGTTTTATCTCTGATTGATTTTTTAAACCTGAAGCGAATCGATATCTTTCGAAACGTTGCTTCCATTTTAGCCAAAGTGCCGGCCGTGAAAAACTAAATGATTTCGGCGGTGTAACCTGATAACAATTTCTAAATTCTAACTCTTTTTCTTTTTCTTTAGACATTTTACATAATAATAAAATAAATAAAAATGTGTCGTATAACTATGCAAGAAAAAGGAAACTTCTTACTTTAAGCTTGGATCCGTTTTCAAAATATCACTGTATTAAACATCTTTTTTTTTTCCAGCTGCCACCATGCTTTATACTTGTTATTATAATTATATGTTAGTGTTGTAGCGTACCGTTGAAGGCTTCCAAGATGAATACAGCGAAATACTTGCATGTAGTTTATTCACACATATATTATTATAGACAGGTTACACATAACAGAGACGCGACACAACATTTATATAAAACCAGTTTTGGGTCCTTGTTCTAGGTTATTTTTGGTTACAGTTAAAGTTCTTGACCAGGTCACGTTACAGTTAATGTCATTATACCACATAGTCAATAGAATATGTTGTTATGTTGTCTCAAATCGGTTAAGCCCCACAATGCTAAACAAATATAAACCATGATGTGATAATTAAAGTATAACATTAATATAATCAAGTTGTATAGTAGTGTTTATAATCAAGTTGTTGATGAATTGATGTAGATAAGTATGTTTGAACACAAATATTTAGTATATGATTGAATTGTATCTATTCAAGGTTTTGTGTTTACTTGGAGCTTTGATCTTCCAGTTATCAAAACAGCTGGTATGGAATTGTGTTCAATGTGTATAAGAGGGGGAACGGGGGGCTCATGCCCCTCCCCTTAATGGCTATAAATGGGATTTTCATTCAGAATTAACAGTTTTTGTCCAAAATTTAGATATAGGATCATTTGATGAGGCGATTCCGTGACTGTTATTATGTGTTCATTGAATAAGTATAAACAGGGGGAACGGGGGGCTCATGCCCCCCCCCCCTTAATTGATATAAACGGGATTTTCATGCAGAATTAACAGTTTTCGTTCAAAATTTAGATATAGGATCATTCGGATGAGGCGATACCGTGGCTGTTATTAGGTGTTCATTGAATAAGTATAAACAGGGGGAACGCGGGGCTCATGCCCCTCCCCTTAATTGATATAAACGGGATTTTCATGCATAATTAACAGTTTTCGTTCAAAATTTAGATATAGGATCATTCTGATGAGGCGAGTCCGTGGCTGTTATTAGGTGTTCATTGAATAAGTATAAACAGGGGGAACGGGGGTTCTAATGCCCCTCCCCTTAACTTGCATAAATGGATTTTTCAATCAGAATTGTCAGATTTCGTTCAGATCTCGAAATATTTTTAAAAGTTTAATGGTTAAGTATAAAAGAGGGGAATAACTCCTCTTAAATTATATAAATGCAAAATGGGTTTTTATTAAGAATTATCCGATTTGCTCTGAATTTTGGATATAGATTTTTTAATATGATAAAGCATGTACTTGATAGTTTAGGAAGTTCAATGATTAAGTATAAAAAAGGAGAAAAGGGAGAGCTGTTTCCCCTTCTTCTTTTTTTTTTTTTTCGAACGGAATTAACGAAAATACAAGGCTGTAATGTACAATTAGTATGTGTAGCCTGTGAGCTCAATGCCATCAGTTTAACTGGGCAATATTCTGTTTATTAAATCATTGAATTGTTTTTTAGTTGGTGGCAATTCGAAAGCAACAATTGAATTAGCAATTAAAAAGGAGAGATTTCTATAATGTTAAATTATGAAAGGAATAGCGTTACATAAATTTTAAATGGGTGTCATTTCCTTAATTTTTGATATTTTTTTACCGGACCTTCGAAAGGCACATCCCTAAATTAAAAGCTTTCGAACAAGCTATTACACGTCGCTGAATGTTTCCTGGTTTGGGTTATAATTGAGTTGTTTCTCTTTTTTTGTTGTTTCACGAGCAAAAAGTGCCAAAACAAGGGTTCTGGATCCCCGAAACTAATCGGTGGATCTGGATGAATTTTTGTAAACTTTCAGATCTAGGGTAGGACACTTCCCCTTTTGAATTTCGTCGCGATCCGATGATTGGGTCCAAAGTTATTAAGAGGCAAACTTTGGACTTTAACTCTAGAGATGCAGCTGAGCTCTACTATACAGCACTATCGTGCTGTATGATATATTTATTTATTCAAATTAATTTGGCGCGAGGTGCAAAAGTTGTCTTTTATGTGTATTAGTCACGTTTTTATTTATTTTTTTTATTATTTTTTTTTTTTATGTATTTAAAAAACCAATCTTTTTTTTTTTTTTTTTTTTTTTTTTTTTTTTTTTTTTTTTTTTAATTATTAGCTCTAAGTTTACTACTGGCCCAATTTTCATAATTATTTTTTTATAAGAAAGATGTCCTTACGTAAATGTGTCCATTCTAGATATTTTTACTTTCTTCTATCTTCAATAGAAGGAAGTGTTGTAATCGAAATTTTTTTAGACTTCCGATTTTCCACGAATTTACATTTTTTAGGGGTCAGAGATTCCAAAAAACATGTTTTTACAAAATGTCTTTTTGTGTGTATGTGTGTGTGTCTGTGAGTCCGTATGTCGCCATTCTACCATAAAAAAATGTATAAAGATATGCATGGAATTGAATCAATTTTTTTTAATGTTTTTGGCTGTGGCAAGCAGGTTTTCCTTCAATTTTGAAATATTCCGCCGGAAGAGGGCGCTGCAATAACAATTTTTGTGCCATTTTCAGTATTGTACCAACTAAAAGTATATGAAGTTATGCTTCGAACTAAACCAAATTTTTTGTGTAAATGTTTGACTATGGCTAGTTCGTCTTCCCTGAATTTGAAAAAAAAAAAAAAAAAAAAAAAAAAAAAAAAAAAAAAAAATCCGCTGAAAGGGGGCGCTGCAATAGCGATTTTTGAGCCATTTTCACTATTTTACCACAGAAAAGTGTATGAAGTTATGCATAAAATTGAATGAATTTTTTTGTATATGTGTTTAACTATAGTCAGCAGACCCTCCCTTAATTTGAAAAAAATCCGCCGGAAGGAGGCGCTATAATCGCGATGCCTCTGCCATTCTTATTATTTTACCATTGAAAAGCGTTTGATGTTATGCATAGAATTGAACTATTTTTTGTGCATGATTTTTTAAAAATATGGCGAGTAGATCCTTCCTGAATTTGAAAAAAATATCTGAATATCGTTCTACTGTTCATCGGCTCGTGCAGATACGGAAACTCGTCTTTATTCCAATTAATAGACAGAAGCAGAAATTTAGGATGCAAATCATGGTTGGTATAGTATTGAATTAATAATATTAACGCATTAATATGTGCAACTAAATTTTGAAATATTAAAATGTACGTATAAGATAGAGGAAAGTTTTGGGATTGGCACATCCAACTAGTTTTTTTATTACATTGAAATAGAAAATATGTTTTTGTTTTAATACATGCTGATCAGGCAGGTAATAGAGGGTATATGGGGGTATACGCCGTATACCTTCTGGATTTTATTAAATAACACCATATACCCTGTGTTTCTCAGGAAACCTATAATTGTGTACACTCTAGGGTGTACTGTTTGTCAGAGCTTATATCCTCTGCTTAAAGGGACCTTCTGTATTTTTTTTTTTTATTTACGACTACAACACTGATGCTGATTAAGCATAAAAATACGTATTTGAATTGAAGTACGTGTGAAAAGTTTTTCTTCATGAACGGGGCCAGATGCTTAGTTTAAAATGTATTTTTACCTTGACACATGTAAAGATAAAAATTGATCTAATGATGTCAAAATGACGTAATTTACACCGATTTTTTATTTTTCGATTATAAAGATGATAATTGGAGACTTTATTGATCATTTCATCTTGATTACATGTTCTCTCTTGCTTAAAAAGTAAACTTTAGGTAAGAAATATTACATTTTTAATAAAAAATACAGAAAAGTAAAGAATTTTAGTAAAACTAAAATTAATAAAAAAAAGTTTTACAGTTAAAAAAAAAAAAAAAAAAAAAAAAAAAAAAGACGATGTAAATCTTTTATTCTATAGAAATATTTTTTGCAAGTTGTAAATTCATTTAACAGTTCATTACTACCGTCAAAGTCCCATTTCTTTAACTGTGGAATTATCTGTTGTCATAAAAATAGTAATCTACTTTTGAAGGGCAACCAAAACCCTATTACGATTTTTTGAAATGTATACCGATGATGACAATGAACTATTGCTTTCACTTTTATTGTACTTATTTTACTTCTAAATATAAATACTGTACAATTACAATTGTTACATTTTAAAATTGTTATAATAAATTGATTTTAGGATGACATTTCTTTGAAAACCGACTCTCAATTTAGCGATATTTTGAAATTATTTATAAACATGAATCATTTTCCAAATCTATTTCAACCAATTTAAAGAATAAACGCAGAAAAATAATAACGATAAATCATAAGATTGGATAATCCATAAAATGCAACATTTTGTCATTAACCTGAAAGCTGCTAACAGACAGATATTCAGTTTATATAGAACATAAAATTAATATCATGTCAAATTGCTTGAAATATGTTTTGAATCAGATTAAGATAAGAATTATGTTTCATTACTTTTCTAAGGATCCGTTTGAAAGTATCCCCGTTTGTGGAAATGGGGCAGACCTTCCGATTGAGCGGAAAAGAAAAACCCCCTTGCAAAGAAGAAACTATCAATCGAAAACATTAAAATTTTGTTTCAGTTGAAAATTATGCTAATATTACTGGAATATATTTTCTTCAATATTACTTAAAAATATTAGTTTAAAACAATGGATGCGTTTCAGAAGAAATGTAATTGAAACGTAGAGGGATTGATGCAGGTATTTTAAAACTTTTCTTTAGTGTAGAATTTCGGCGGGTTCTGTCTCCTTATTATTATTCAAATCTGTTCATATCTTTCGGTGCCCTTGATGCCCCCAAAATGGTTAAAAACTGAATTTTCTTTATAAAAATCTTATTTTTTTTCTTTCTTATTTTATTTGTTTCTTTTAAATTCTTTTAGCACCTAATGAGAAAGTTTTGTATTGGATATACAATATATTTGTAAACGTTACATAAAAAAAAAAAGAATCAAAATCCATTTATATCTTTCGCTGCCCCAAGTATAGTTAAAAACTGAATTTTTTTAAAAAGTGTATTAAAAGTTTTTAATTTGCGAAAAATGTTAAATTTTGGCAAAGTGTTTAGTTAATAAACATCAAATTTGTAAATAATAATGATTTTATAATAATATACCGTATTTTCTGGTGTATAGCCCGTACCCGGTGTATAACCCGCACCCCTAAATCGAGCAGTGCAGTAAAAAAAGTTATATAACCCGCGTGTATAACCCGCGGAGATGCATCGGTGTATAGTCCGCGGGCTATACACCATTTACGAACTTATATTTCGTTCAGGGTTCGAAATTAGAAGCTATTAGTCATAATTTTTAACACAAATTTACCAATTTTTTTCGTGATGCATAATACCTACAGTAATTCGGCTAAAAAATTAAGATTATCAGTACCGTAATTTTCGGAAGAAACGCCGCGGCATTTACGTGTTTTAAGATAATTTCAAGCGATCCGGCGTTAACGCGCATTTTTTTTCAAACAAGCGTGATATTTTTTCTGAATTTTTCCGAAAATTAAAAAAAAAAAAAAAAAAAAAAAATCGGTGATAAATTCAAAATTTTGGACATAAAATGTATACGTATCTTAGGTCATTGGTTCCCAAAAGGATCGAATCCTCGGAATCGGACCGAAATGCACCAACTCTGAAAAGGAACGATTCCTCGGACTCTATCTGGAATGAAACGACTTCGATTCCTTGAACTCGTTCCGAAATGAAACGACTCTGTAAGGGAACGATTCCTCGAAATCGTTTCGAAAAAGACCAACTGCTCTGAATCGTTCCGAAACGACATAAATCACGCACTTTTTTTTGTTCTTTGCAACAGGGTAGGATACCAACTCCGAAAAGAAACTATTCCTCGGACTCTATCTGAAATGAAACGACTCCGGAAAAGTTCGATTCCTTGAAATCGTTCCGAAATGAAACGACTCTGTAAAGGAACGATTCCTCGGAATCGTTTCAAAAAAATCCGACTGCTCTAAATCGTTCTGAAATGACATAAATCACGCACTTTTTTTTGTTCTTTGCAACATGGTAGGGTACCAACCCCGAAAAGAAACGATTCCTTGAACTCGTCGGAAATGAAACGACTCTGTAAAGGAACGATTCCTTGGATTCGTTTCGGAAAAGAGTGACTGCTCTGAATCGTTCCGAAATGACATAAATCACGCACTTTTTTTTTTGCAACAAAGTAGGATAGATTATTATTATTATTATTATTATTACTAGCTGACCCGCCCGGCGTTGCCCGGGTCCGTATTAGCAATATTAAACGAACTTGAAATTTGTATGATTTTATCAATAACTGGAAGCATGCAGAAATGCATTGTCTGAAATACGTCGCAGCTGACTTTGTGAAAAATCAGTTTTAAAAACAACAACTAATATTAAACTCTAAAAATACTTAAAATGAGCAATGAGAAACACGGGAGGGAACATGTATCCAACGATTGCGTTAGTTTCGTGTTAAAGTGTTGATATTTTCTTAGCAGACGATTTTTTGTGATAAATACATTATCTGTTTTATATTTCTTCTTAATGATATTCCTCTGGACCGAGTTGGCGCATTGCCAAGATTATATTTCTTCTTAATGATATTCCTCTGGACCGAGTTGGCGCATTGCCAAGATTTGCTTCCTCTGGACCGAGTTGGCGCATTGCCAAGATTTGCTTTCCCCTGTGCCTCAATTAATTAATTAATTAATTATCCTCGGAATTCCTTTTATTTATAGAGATTATTATTATTATTATTATTATTATTTTTTTTTTTTTTTTTTTTTTTTTGAAAAATAAACTAAATCTTAAATGATCTTAAATGCAGAATCGTCGAGGTTGCAAGGTTTCCTGATTTTGGATTTTGTACTCTACAAACGCAATGGAGTGCTGCAGCACCGATTCGCTAGCAAATTATTTTCTGATATTTTATTTATAGATTTTTTTTATTTTTTTTTTAGGTCTCGCGTATAAGTCGACCCCCCACTTTGAAGTTCGTTTTTTTTGTCTAAAATTTCACGACTTATACGCGAGTATATACGGCAGCTATTATAGATCTATCAGTGCAATACTCGGCGATAGTTGCGACAGTTCTTCCAAACCCAGAAATAACTGTATTTAAGCAGTAAAAAAAGCCTTTACAAACATGGGAGAACTCTCTAAATTTCGCGGCATAGCGAAAAAAATTTACAAATCTTGATGTTCTTTTTTTCAATTTTTTTGAGATTTAAAAGTTGTAGAAAAAATATCACGATATCCAATTAAAAAAAAATCTTTGTATAACCCGCACCGTGTATAAGCCGCAGCGGCTTTTTGGAAGGTCTTTTTCTTGTATAAGCCGCGGACTATACACCCAAAAATACGGTATGAAGTATAAATTGAAAAATATAAGCACTAAATCATCTTCCTCCTTTGTATTTTTTGTGTAGAACTTTGTGCTCTTCATCACTTGCACTTCTGTGTAGTCTTTTCTATGCAGCATAAAAAAATAATTTTATAAATTTAATAATAAACAAAAAACAATTTTTTTATCTTTACAGAGAGTACATTTTACAATATACGAACTATTCTTTATTTTTTACTTATATTGTTTAGTTCAAAATTTGCCTAAAAATAGATTTTTCGGCAAATATTTAAATGTCTTGGGACAGCGGAAGAAATCTGTCAAAGTTTAAAAAAAATTACATACCTGCTACTAGGGGCGATTAAATGAAAAGGTACGAAACGCCCTAACTATCAAACCGGTTGAAATTTGAATATGCTGCTTTGGAATAAAGTAGTGAGACATTGAGAGATTCGACTGGAGTATCCAGCGTAGTTGTGAACATGCGTAGGCGCTTGTGCATGAAGGGGGAGAGAAGCAGACAGCAAGTGAGTTCCGTCCAATTGACGTGGCAGTGCCTGAGAGGCCATCATGGCTTTCCCATTACAAAATCCGATGATTAAAGGGCTGCAAGGTGTCTGATCAAAGTCTGACGCAATGAGAAATCTGATAACACCTCGCTGCACTTTAATCATCGGATTTTGCAATGGGAAAGCCATGATGGCCTTACAGGCACTGCCGCGTCAATTGGACGGAACTCACTTGCTGTCTGCTTCTCTCCCCCTTCATGCACAAGCGCCTACGCATGTTCACAACTACGCTGGATACTCCAATCGTATCTCTCGATGTTTCACTACTTTATTCCAAAGCGGCATATCCAAATTTCAACCGGTTTGGTAGTTAGGGCGTTTCGTACCTTTTCATTTGATCACCCCTAGTATAATATGCTTAAAAATTATTTCCCATCTCGCGCGAAAAGTAATTTAATTAAAAAATATATGAAAATAAAAACAATAAATAAATAAAATTTCATAAAAATTAGAATTTTGAAGGAAATTTGGGACACTTGAGGCACTGAAAGATATGAATGAATTATTATTATTATTATTATTTTTTTTGTAAAAGACAATTTTTGCCCCCTTCGACGAAAAATAAATAAATAAATAAATAAAAATAAAAATTAAATTAAAAAAATTAAAAATATATAAAAATGCTGAATATTTAATATGTGACTATCACATTGTTAACAAAGCGTAGAACCAACATTGTGAAAAATGTCCAAGCCAGAGATCGAACCCGGAACCCTTGGAATAGCGCTCCAAGTGCTATTCCAAGCTCCATTTAAGCCACGAGGACGAGGACCGGCTTGTCATTTCTCACTCACATTTTGTTGGTAAGGCTGCAACTGCAGAACAAGAAGATAACGTCTACATAAACACATAAACTTGTGGCGTAACATGAGATACATTTAAACCCAGCATAAGTGAATACAATTTGATAAAAAAAATCATAAAAAATTCAATTTTTAGCTAATTTTGGGCACCGAAAAATATAAATCTATTAAAAAAAAAAAAAAAAAAAAAAAAAAAAAAAAAAAAAAAAAGGGGAAACTAGTGGCGCTGCTATGCTTTATTTTTCACGATTTTTGCAATAACTCTATCTTATAAGCTACTCTCAGATTTTCATCAAACTTCAGATCAAGTTAGACAAGACATAAGTTGTTACTGATGTAAATTGATGATAATATAGGTTGATGTGGATGATGTTGAAGATCGAGAAAAAAGTGCAGTTACTGTGCTGAATTTTTCAGGTTATCAGCAATAGCTCTATCTCAAGAACAAATACACGGATTTTCATCAAACTTCATATTTAGTTACACCTTGATGTGAGTTGGTGCTGATTACTTTTTGGTGTAAATCGCTCAAAAGGTGGCACTGCTATGCTACATTTGTAACGATTTCGCAATAGCTCTATCTCAAAAATTAATCCACGGATTTTCATCGAACTTCAGATTCAGTTAGATGTTTACATAAAATTTTGCTGGTTATATTTGAATGGTATAGTCCATGTTAATTCAGGCAGCCAAAGAAAAAAATCTTCTTCCATAGTCTCAGAAGTTTTTGAATTGAACATATGTTAAAATTCATGAAAAAGTGAGATACTTGTATAATTTTGTTTTGCCCGAAAAAATTCCTGTCCCGAGATACAGGGTGCCAAAGATGACATCATAACATCCCGAGCACCATTCCCCATTCGCGATTTTCGAAAAAAAATTTAAAGTGCTCTATCTCTGGAACGGCGAAAGATATATTTTTTAAGATAATATATATATATATATATATATATATATATATATATATATATATATATATATATTTAAATATATACTTTATTTTGAAATATATATTACTTTTTTTACAGCAGCCGTCTAAAAAAATTTTTTTTAGATAAAAAATAATATTTTCCCCACAAATGCCAATCCCAAAAATTTTGATTTTTTTACTGTTAATCAATACTATTGAATACTATCTTCACTGTAAGGGAGATCTTCCACTTTGGAGTTTAACTAGTTTAAAAAAACATTTCAAGAATTTAAAGAATTTTACAGGAACTGCATATAAACAATTCAGTAAAAGCCTCTGAATTTTTGTTTACTTGTATCATATGCAGACTACTATATGTCCTAAACAAGTTAGAAATTGCATGTCAAATGTGGCAAAGAGGTGTATTCGTACTATCACTAATTTTATAAACATTTAGATGTTGGCGAAATAAGTGTTGCACTCTTAGGCAAACAAACATGAATATAAAATTTATTATATTTTTATATAGTATTTAATTCAGTAACATGAAACCACCTTAAAAAGAATCAATTCACCAAAGCAACCTAGAATCTTTACCTATCATGGGATATCATTGAATTAATTATGCATGATAGGATTTAATAGAATGAATAAAACATTTATTAATATCTTTTTAAGTTTTAATTTGATTTTCATAACATTTGTTGCACTCTTTTTAGATAACATTTTTTTGTTCAAAATTATATGCTCAATTTTAAATTTTTTTTTTTTTTTTTTTTTTTTTTTTAACCTTCGATGCTATTTTTTTCAGACAAGCTAAAAAATGTCGTGTCATTAGCCCTGAATTTTCTATTCAACCGATTTTGATAATTATTTTTTTTAATGAAAGCTATTTATTTGTAGTTGTGCCCATTTTAGTTATTTTTTAATTTATTTCTATTTTTATATTTTATTTTTAATTTTAAATGCTTTTTTACGATATTTCTTCAAAATGGTGGCAACTCAGTTTAGCTTTTCTCTCGATAATAAAAATTTATTTTCTAAAATGATTGCGTATAATTATGCACTAATTGAGGTAAAAAAAAATATATTTACTGAGAAATAATAATAATAATGTAAATAAAATAACAGAAAATAATTTATGATAAAATATAATATCTAAAGCAAAATAACGAAAATTTCAAATGAGGAAAATGATGTCATTCAGCAACCAGATAAATGGGAATTACAATAATATTACGGATGCCTTTTTCATATTACTAATAACAGTAACTTAAAAAAAAAACATTTGAAGAGAAAATGACGTCACTATTTAAAACATCCCATTTTTACAAACTCGTTTTATTGTTAAATTGCATTTCCTTTTACTCAGAGTCTATAAAAAAGGGTTTAAACTAAAGAAAAAATCCGTTTTTGATAAATCTAATCAATGAAAAAGTAGCACGTCAAATTGTATCTCTTTATTATTCCGCAATTCCAATGTCTCAGAGAGAAATTGCTATTAAATTGGGTATTTCACGCCGTTCTGTTTGGTATTATATTGATAAACACAAGAAAAATGAAGTTAGTTCATTGCAATCTAAACGGAATCACCCTTCGAAAAAAATCTCTATCGAGTTTTTTTTTTTTTTTTTTTTTTTTTTTTTTTTTTTGCTCTAATCGGAGGCGAAACTCAATTCTGCAATGGCAAAATCTACATTCAACTTGTCTTTTTTTTTTTTTTTTTTTTTTTAAGTAAGATTTTGGTTTTATGAATTCAAAATCTAGTCTTGTTTGACATAACATTTTATTTCTTAATAAATATAAGAAACAGACAGCTTACAAAAGAAAAAAAAAACATACTAAAGCTTAAAAATATATGTAAGTTTCAAAACATATTACTTCCAGTGTATTCTGCTTAGAACTAAAATTAGAGATTTAATGATCTAATAATTTGTTGAACTGCATCAGTATCTTCCTTTAATATTGAGTGATGCCTTCCTGTTTAACGAATGGAGACTGGGGCTTCCATGATCCTTCAACCATAGTGAACAGGAAGTGAACGCTGGTGGTGGTGTTACTGTCTTGCAGGTGGATATCTATGTCCAACAGTCAGTCCATGAGCATAAAATTCACGACAATTTCATTTAACTCACAACTGATATCTGTGACCTCTGCAATCCACCAGTCACAATCATATACACAGGCCACAAACATTCCTTTTTTTAATTGTGAATCTGAATATTTTGCTGTTGTTTCAGAGATTTTCTTCAGAGGTTGGACAAATGAATTTTCTTCTTGCTTGCTATACAAAGATCGTGCAATATAGGTACGCCCATCATTATGATAATAGTAATTGATTTCTTCATTCTATGAAGTTCTATCATGCATAATTAATTCTATAATATCCCATACAGATAAGGATTCTAGGTTGCCCTGGTAATTGCGTTTTTTAAGATGAATTCATACTACTTCCGTATTACTGAATTTAGTATGTAGAAACATAATTAATTTTGTAAGCATGCCTGTTTGCCCAAAAGTGTAACATTTATTGCACCAAGATCTAAATATTTATAAAACTAGTACTAATAACACGAATTCACCTCATTTACCACTTTTGACGTGCAATTTCTAACTTGTTCAGGATATATAATAGGCTACATATGATACAAACAAACATAAATTCAGAGACTTTTACTGGAGCTGTTAATATGCAGTTCCTGTAAAATTCTCTGAATTATTTAATTGTTTCTAAAACTTGTTAAACTCAAAAATGGAAGTCGTCCTTTACAGTGAAGGTAGTACTCAATGGTATTAAATAACAGTAAAAAAATTTTGAAATTGGTATTTTTGAGAAAAAAAAATATTTATTAATACTTTTTTAAAAAGCTGCAGCATAAAAAAAAAAAAAAAAAAAAAAAAAAAAAATGCATATTTTTAAAATGGAGTATATTTTTTTAAACAGAACTAACTCCCTTGTTAAATTATCTTAAAAAAAGTTTTGAACCGTTCCAGAGATAGAGCACTTTAAATTTTTTTGAAAATCGCGAATGGGGAATGGTGCTCAGGATGTCATGTTTGGCACCCTGTATCTCGGGACAGGAATTTTTTTGGGTAAAACAAAAATATAAAACTATCTCACTTTTTTAGCTCACAGGCTATCATAGCCTGAGAGCTTATGTGCCCGTCCGTTCTGTATGTATGTGCGTATGTGCGTAACGCGATAACTCATGATAAAAATATCGGATCCACTTGAAATTTTGTATATAGGTATATCCTGATAAGGCGCTTCCCTGATTAGTTTTTGGAGTTCATTCGATATGTATAAGAGGGGGAACGGGGGGCTCATGCCCCCCGTTAGTTGATATAAATGGGATTTTCATGCAGAATTAAGTTTTCAAAATTTAGATTAGGATCATTCTGATGAGGCGATTCCGTGACTGTTATTAGGTGTTCATTGAATAAGTATAAATAGGGGGAACAGGGGTTCTAATCCCCCCCCCCGTTAGTTGATATAAATGGGATTTTCATGCAGAATTAAGTTTTCGTTCAAAATTTAGATTAGGATCATTCTGATGAGGCGATTCCGTGGCTGTTATTAGGTGTTCATTGAATAAGTATAAATAGGGGGAACAGGGGTTCTAATGCCCCCCCCCCCGTTAGTTGATATAAATGGGATTTTCATGCAGAATTAAGTTTTCGTTCAAAATTTAGATTAGGATCATTCTGATGAGGCGATTCAGTGACTGTTATTAGTTGTTCATTGAATAAGTATAAATAGGGGGAACAGGGGTTCTAATGCCCCCCCCCCGTTAGTTGATATAAATGGGATTTTAATTGAGAATTAAGTTTTCGTTCAAAATTTAGATTAGGATCATTCTGATGAGGCGATTCCGTGACTGTTATTAGGTGTTCATTGAATAAGTATAAATAGGGGGAACAGGGGTTCTAATGCCCCCCCCCCGTTAGTTGATATAAATGGGATTTTCATGCAGAATTAAGTTTTCGTTCAAAATTTAGATTAGGATCATTCTGATGAGGCGATTCCGTGACTGTTATTAGGTGTTCATTGAATAAGTATAAATAGGGGGAACAGGGGCTCTAATGCCCCCCCCCCGTTAGTTGATATAAATGGGATTTTCATGCAGAATTAATTTTCGTTCAAAATTTAGATTAGGATCATTCTGATGAGGCGATTCCGTGACTGTTATTAGGTGTTCATTGAATAAGTATAAATAAGGGGAACAGGGGTTCTAATGCCCCCCCCCCCCTTAATTTATATAAATGGGTTTTTCAAGCAGAATTGTCAGATTTCGTTCAAATCTCTGAATAGTTTTGGAAGTTTAATGGTTAAGTATAAAAGAGGGGGATAACTCCTTTTAAATTATATAAATGCTAAATGGGTTTTTATTAAGAATTATCTAATTTGCTCTGAATTTTGGATATAGATTTTTTATATGATAAAGCATGTCTTTGATAGTATAGGAGGTTCAATGATTAAGTATAAAAAAAAGAGGAAAGGGGAGAGCTGTTTCCCCTTCTTAATTTTTTTTTCGAACGGAATTAACCCTTGAAAATATAAGGCTTTAATGTGCAATTAGTATTTGTAGCCTGTGAGCTCAATGCCATCAGTTTAACTGGGCAGTATTCTTTTTATTCTAAATTGTAACATATGTTCATTTCAAAAACTTCCGAGACTGAAGGTAACCTCCCTGCCTGAATTGACATGGATTTACCGAATGTATATTTGGATGTATTGCTCAACGGGCTGTCTGCTGTGCTACACTTTTCAAGATTTACACGGTTTTATTTACAGTCCTTCGTCTCAAAAAGAAATGCACGAAATTCCTTCAAACTTCTTATTCTGAAGGACTTCGACGTAATTTGGTGCTGATGCTGACAAAGTTTCCATGTATATCGTATAACAGGCAGCGCTGCCATGCGGCAATTTTCACGATCTTTGCGATTGAAATATCTCAAAAACAATTACACAGAATTTAGTCAAACTTCATATTCTGTTGCACTTTCGCATAAATACATCCTTATTAGGCTTGAGTGTATACTGTCCAAAGGAGTCGCTTTACACTTTTTCGATTGTGAATTTTAGCTGCTGACATCTAAGAGGGTGGGTGCCGAAATTCAATGTTTTGTTTAAAAAACTAGATGCTTATGTTTACCTTTTAAATGCACCCAATTCAAAGAACCTATACCTGTAGAATAATCGTTATTGACATAAATTGTCATTTAATTCCGTCTCTGTAATAGCAAGCTTTGAAGTATTAACATGTATGAGATAGAAAAAAATTTGGATATAGGCACAGCCGATTGGTTTTATTTTCTTCTATTTTACAAGAAAAAAGTATTGGATTCGAGAAAAAAAATTGACATCCGGTTTTTGTCTACGAATTTATTTGTTTTAGAATGCGTTGAACACGATTTTACCCGTTTTTAGAAAAGGTCTGTCTGTGAATTGGTATCTACACTACATGACGCAAATTTTTTGGGCATTCCTCTCAAGAACTAATGCACTGAATTTAATAAACTTTAGATTCAGTTAAACCTTGATATAAATTGGCATTGATTAACTTTTGGTGTAAATCGTCTAACAGGTGGCACTGCTATGCTGCAATTTTTACCATTTCTGCAATAGCTCTATCTCATAAACTACACTCTAAATAAAAAGGAGTGAATACTTACTCTATCGCAGACTCAAAATATGCCCAACCTCTTTAGAATGACTATTCACTCTGAGCAAAAGTGGAATCGTTGACTCTCTGAAAGAGTGAATACTCACTCCTGAGAAGTGAATATTCATTCTAGATAGGAGTCAATAATCACACTTTCTGGGGAGTGACTATTCACTTTTGCTAGAGGAGTGCGTTTTAACACTCCTGGTAGAAGTGAGTAGTCACTCTTACGGGGCGTGACTATTCACTCTTGCTAAAGGAGTGCGTTTTTTAGTGGTTTATTTTAAAAGAATCGTATTTTTCTGAGCATACAGTTAAAATAAATACAAGCATGGTAAAGATTCGAATAAAATACTTTATTGACAATATTTATTTAATTCATAGTATTTAACATTAATTGAACTTTTTAAGGGAAAACATAATTAAAGTTACTATGAATTAAATCAGATTATTAACAGAAATAAACTATTTTATTCCAATCTTTCCCCTTGTACTTGCTTTCATTGGTAGCCCCTTAAATACATGATAGTTTTAAAATGCCCATAAACGTAAGATATTAAACAGTTTTAAAATCTTAAACAGTCAGTATTTTTTTTTTTTTCAGATACCCATTAATTTTTACATATTATTTTAATAATTTCGTAATGCAAATTTCCTATGTTTTTTTTTTCTTTTTCATGTAATTAAAATCTTTTTTGCTGAAAAACACATATTAATACAACCTGTATTTATAAAACGACATGGAAAGTCACATTTAATTTCAATTTTTTATTCCCATATATAGAGTAGATGTGCCAGTAATGGACACCCTTAAGGCTTCTGTCCCTGCTGGCGAAGACACTCACGAGGTAACTAGTAAAATCCTAAAAAATTCCTGGGAAATTGAAAGTTTTTTGGCTGAACTTACGTTTGTAGAATTAAACTGCGCCAAAACATAAAATAATGTTTTTGTTTAATAAAGATGCAAAAATAATAATAAAAAATATTGTTACTTTCAAATATATGCTTTATAAAATGATGCTTCGCGAATCCAAACAAAGCATGGCTTTTGCTAGTTTTTATAAAGTTACCTTCGCTTTCAAAACCGGTACCAAAAATGAAAGTGTTGTTCTAAAAAATATCTGCTGCCGAAATTGAAAAAGTAAATGTAAACAAATATTTAAGACAGAAAATATGTTTTTAATGACATCTGTAACTTAAGTGTTTTTATATAAATGGTGAACGATTAAGCCCTATAAGCTCCTCTTTGACTGTGCCCTTAAATAACATTCTCGGCTTCATGAGTGGTTTGATTGTCAGATTATAAAATAGGCGAAATATAGGTTCATTTCTAAATAATAATAATAAAAAATGCATCAAACATTGAATTTTTATTAGTCACATTAATATAACTTTTTATAAAAGTTTTGGTCAGGAAGCGGACCTTGATATAAGGTCGCATTTGGATAAGTGTAATTTAAAAATAATATTTGATTATTTAAGTTTTCCTTTAAGTCAATTTATTTTATGCACTATAAACATTCCCCAAAATTGCATTTTTAGCAATGCCTACATTACTGGAAAATAACTATTTATATATAAACTTTAAAATTAAAACATTATTTTCCGCTTCCTGATTGGTTTAATTAAGAACATGAACAATAGCGCATAATTATAAAATATGCAAAAGGGGGGAGTTACGAAAAAAAAAATAATAAAAGCTACATTTTTATTGGTTATTTTTTATAAACCGAAAACATTCAGGGGTGTTTATTACTGGCACATCTCCCCTATAGCATTTTATGAATAAATATAAAAACATAAATATATAATTTAATATTGTTACGAATTTTGTAAATAGTTAGTGTTTGTACTGTAAAATAATGTAAATAGTCTTATTAAGCTCCATTCTTTTACTAATATTAGTTTTTGTTACATTGTCTCTGTTATCAAGCAAATTTGTCTATTATTTATCAGTCAGTCATTGAGTGAACAACTAGGCGATTGTTAAGCAAGTTTGCTTGAGTTTTATCTACGTTGTTTTGAATGTTATTTAGTGTTGAGACGTTGTATAAAGAGTCTCTGGGACCTATATCTGTACTTGTACGATAGGTTTGAGCAGTTATTTTTGAATATCTAGTAACATTTGTGAGTTTCGAAGACTGTTGTTCTGAAGATCTGTAAATAAATTATTTTCTACTTTTCTAAGAGACAAGAGTTGGAAGTTGTCTAACCATAAGATCAAAAGAACCCTATATACGCTGCAACATTTGGTGTGAGAATTCGGGGTCTTATGGCGAAAACAAGAGCAATGGAAGAGCAACTGAGTGAGTTGTTGAAAGCTATTAACGGATTATCAGATAAGATGAATAAAGGCGAAGAAGAATTGGCGGATAAAATGAATAAAGGCCAAGAAGATTTGGCGGATACAATAAATAAATGCCAAGAAGAAGTGACTGAAGAAATGAGAAGAAGCCAGGAGAGAATGGAAGAATTAAAGGAGGAAGTTAATAAAAGCCAAGAAGAAATGAAGAAAACTTTGGAAGAAAAGTTCTCGTCGGTAGAGAGAAGAATAGATTCGGTAGAAGAGAAAATTCAGAATGAAGTTAGTAATGTTGAAGAGAAAATGGAAAGAAAAATAGAGGAAGTAGAAGAGAAAATTCAGAATGAAGTTAGTAATATTGAAGAGAAAATAGTTGAAGTAGATGAAAAGCTAAATAAAAAAGTACAAGATCTTGAGAAGAAGTTTTCAGCGTCCAGTAGTAATTATGAAGAATTTAGGAATCCGCCTGCTTCACCCGTGCACATTAAGTTGTCGACATACGACGGAAAGAGTTCCTGGCAAGTTTACAAGACCCAATTCACCATTGTAGCCAAAGCGAACAAATGGAGTGACGTGGTGAAAGCTTGTCAACTGGCAGCATCTTTGAGAGGAGAAGCCGCCGACGTGCTGCAAACATTGCCCGATATGACGCAACTCAATTCTGAGACTCTAAGTTGTGCACTTGAAATGAGATTCGGAGAAAAAAATTTTAAAGATTATACGACAATACAAATGAAGAGCCGCCATCAAAAATCGAGTGAAACCCTTCAAGAGTTTGCCTCAGAAATAGAACAGCTAGCAAATTTAGCATTCATCAACTGCCCAACAAATGTACGGAAAATGTTCTCACTGCAGTACTTTGTAGACGGAATAAAAGATCCCGAAGTGCAGAGAGCGATACGAATGGCAGATGTACAGGATTTAAAAACTGCATTACTATATGCCTTAAAATTGGAAGCAGCTACACAAGCCAGCCGAAGAGATCGTCATCCAGTCCGAGGGCCAACGGTGAACAAAAGCTCAGACACTGAGATCGACTTCTTGAAAGAAATTAGGATAATAAATCAAGAGCTTGAAGCTTTAAAATATGGAAGAACAAGCTCAAGAAGACAGAATCTCACGTGCTGGGGGTGTGGTCATATAGGACACCTCCGAAGAAATTGCCCCAAAATCCACGAACGTGAATTGAATTCAAACACTCAGCAGGGAAACTAAATTTTGGCCACCTCGCGTGGCGGAGGTTGCCAGAGAATAAAAAGCCCCACCTAAAAATCCTTCAAATATCAAAAATGAGTGGCGGCGATAATGAATTATATGTGATAGGATTTATTAACGAGATTCAATGCCGTATGATTGTGGATACAGGAGCCAATGTGACAGTAATAAGAGAAAATTTGGCTCGGAAATTGAAATGCAAACTCATCTGCACTCCGCCCTGCGTTACCCTGCAAAATGTGACGGGCGACAACATAGTCATATATGGAAAGGCCAATTTAACCATCAACTTTGGAGGAACGAAACATTATCATACGGCATATGTGGCTGACATAACAGATCCTTGCTTAATCGGGCTAGATTTTCTGAAGAAGTTTGGCTTCAAACTTGATTTCAAAAATAATAAAATGCTCTCTAAATTTGAAGAAATAAGCCTTTTTGGATTAAATAACGAAATTGAATGCAAACAAATAGTAATAGCCAAAGAAGACATCCATCTAGATCCAAGAACAGAATTTTTAGTTCCAGCTGTAATTAAAAATGAAACTAATTATCGATTTGGTCATATAGATTATCCCGAAGACAATAGTACACAAGCAGGAGTATTGGTAGCTTCTTCTGTAGTAGTCCCCTCGAAGAAAACCATTCCAGTCAGAATTGCTAACATGAATGATAAAACGAAGTCTATCAAGAAAGGAGAGGTGATAGCGTCATGTGCTCCTGTGACGTGCATAAGTCAAAATTCCAATCACTCTCAGAAATTTTCAGATGATTTAGTCAAGGATTTGTTACAAAATACAGACTTAGATACAGACCAGAGAGATGCTGCTGAAAGTTTAATTAGGGAATTCCAAAGTTTCTTTTCCCAAACATCTGAAGACTTTGGACGAACCAAAATCGCACAACATCGAATTGATACTGGAGATCACTCACCTATTAAACAACACCCTAGACGATTATCTTTTGCCAAGCAAGAAGAGGTGCAAAATTTAATTAAGGATGTGGAAGAAAATGACGTCATCGAACCATCGACAAGTCATGGGCGTCTCCCATTGTATTAGCAAGAAAGAAGGATGGCTCTACAAGATTTTGGGTAGACTACCGCCGACTGAATGACGTCACTAAAAAGGATAGTTACCCTCTACCAAGGATGGACGACACTCTCGACACACTTGCGGGCAACGCTTGGTTAATGACTCTGGATCTGAAGAGTGGTTACTGGCAGGTAGAGATCCATCCGGACGACCGCGAGAAGACTGCCTTTACAACGGGACAAGGATTATGGCAGTTCAAGGTAATGCCTTTTGATCTATGTAACGCACTTGTAACTTTCGAACGGCTTATGGAAACGGTTCTCCGGGGGCTGTCATATGAAGCATGTATTGTTTATTTAGATGATATCATAATCATAGGAAAATCTTTTGATGAACATCTGAACAATCTCAGGCGGGTGCTACAAAAATTAAAGGAAGTTAATTTGAAGTTAAGCCCTTCGAAGTGCAGTTTGTTTCGAAATGAAGTCGCTTACTTTGGACACATCATTTCGTCGGAAGGAGTTAGGACTTATCCGGAGAAAATATCGGCCGTGAAAAATTGGAATCGTCCCGCAGATGTTCACCAGCTTCGGAGCTTTCAAGGATTATGCACCTATTACAGAAAATTCGTCAAAGGCTTCTCGATAATTGCAAGACCACTTCATAAATTAACAGAAGCCAATCAAAAATTTATGTGGACACAGGAATGCGACGCTGCTTTCGAAAAGCTTAAGGAGGCATTAATATCCACTCCAATTCTGTCATATCCTCAAACCGATAAACAGTTTATACTTGATACGGATGCAAGTAACGAAAGCATTGGCGCTGTACTGTCCCAGGAAATCGACGGCCAGGAGCGTGTTATCGCCTATTTCAGCAAGTGCTTATCAAAGGCAGAGCGTAATTACTGCGTAACAAGAAAAGAGCTTCGTGCTGCAGTGAAAGCCGTAGACCACTTTCATCACTATCTTTACGGTCGAAAGTTCCAGATCCGAACTGATCATGCTTCTCTAACTTGGCTATTGAATTTTAAGAACCCTGAAGGCCAGATAGCCAGGTGGATACAAAAGCTTCAAGAGTACGATATGGAGATACGCCATCGAAAAAGCTCATCACATGGAAATGCAGATGCTCTCTCAAGAAGACCCTGCTCAGAGAATTGTAGATATTGCGACCGGGTTGAGAAGAAATTTAATGTCAAAGGTCCTATAGTAAGACAAGTTACAACTGGTTCTACATCATCGCAAGATCAGTGGAGTGATGAGAGCCTGCGTAAAGATCAACTTGCTGATCCTGAAATTAAGCCAATTCTAGAGCTGAAAGAGGAGTCCAACAGAAAGCCCAGCTGGCAAGACATGGCAGATTACTATCCTACGACTAAACGTTATTGGGCTCTCTGGGATTCCCTACATTTGAAGAACGGTATCTTGTACCGAAAATGGGAGTCTGACGATGGAAATACATGTAGATGGCAACTACTACTCCCTAAGTCGAGAATTTCTATGGTCCTTCAAGAACTTCATAATAGTCCCACAGCAGGTCATTTTGGTGTAATGAAGACCCTGCAAAAGGTTCGAGAGCGTTTTTACTGGAATAATGTTCGCAGTGATGTAGAGAAGTGGTGTCGAACTTGTGACACCTGTGTAGCACGTAAAGGTCCAAAGAGGCGCTCCCGTGGACGATTGCAGCGTTATAATGTAGGAGCTCCTTTCGAACAAATTGCTCTAGACATCCTGGGTCCTCTTCCTAGAACATCTGATGGCAATAAGTACATCCTCGTTGTCATGGACTACTTCATTAAGTGGCCCGAAGCCTACGCCATTCCTAATCAAGAGGCTGTAACCGTAGCAGACATACTGGTTCAACACTGGGTTTCCAGATACGGAGTTCCTCTTCAAATCCATTCTGATCAAGGAAGAAACTTTGATTCGGCTGTGTTTAAGGAAATGTGTGAACTACTCGGCATGGACAAAACTCGAACTACACCTCTACATCCGCAATCGGACGGCATGGTGGAGCGGTTCAATCGTACCATCCTAAATAGCCTCTCCCTCCTGGTGTCTAAAGATCAACAGGACTGGGACAAGAAATTACCTCTGTTCCTGCTTGCCTACAGGAGTGCTGCACATGATTCTACTGGTTATTCCCCTTCTCAAATGCTCTTTGGTCGTGAACTTCGTCTACCTGCGGATCTTTTGTTTGGCCGTCCTCCTGATGCTCCTTTATCGCCCGAGGAGTACTGGGATGAATTCCAGGCACGGATTGAGGAGATTCGTCGTCTAGCGAAGAACCGAATCGGACTGGCATCGGAAAAGATGAAGACACGGTACGACACAAAGGCAACTGGACATGAGTTCAACGAAGGTGGCAAAGTTTGGCTGTGGAATCAATCCCATACTCCGTAAGGGACTGTCGCCAAAATTACAAAGAAACTGGGACGGTCCTTACACAGTCGTCAACAGGCTGAATGACGTCGTCGTACGCATACAAAAATCGCCACACGCCAAACCCAAGGTCGTACACTATAATCGGCTAGCCCCTTATTTTGGCCAAAGTGATTAGAAATTCAAAACAGGAATTTCAGACCATGGTCATGAAAGTCACTTTTTGTGAATATGTAAATAGTAATTAGTTCTTATTTATGTAAATCTTATTATTTATTCATTTATTTATTTATTTTAAGTGTTTTCTTCTAATTCAAGGATTGCACTGCCCGGGACGTGCAGTCTTTGAGGAGGGGTTAGTGTTACGACCTTTGTAAATAGTTAGTGTTTGTACTGTAAAATAATGTAAATAATCTTATTAAGCTCCATTCCTTTACTAATATTAGTTTTTGTTACATTGTCTCTGTTATCAAGCAAACTTGTCTATTATTTATCAGTCAGTCATTGAGTGAACAACTAGGCGATTGTTAAGCAAGTTTGCTTGAGTTTTATCTACGTTGTTTTGAATGTTATTTAGTGTTGAGACGTTATATAAAGAGTATCTGGGACCTATATCTGTACTTGTGCGATAGATTTGAGCAGTTATTTTTGAATATCTAGTAATATTTGTGAGTTTCGAAGACTCTGTTGTTCTGAAGATCTGTAAATAAATTATTTTCTACTTTTCTAAGAGACAAGAGTTGGAAGTTGTCTAACCATAAGATCAAAAGAACCCTATATACTAGGGTGGATCGAAAAGTATAGGAAATTTTTTTTTTAGAAATCACTATCGGCACGGCGTGCAAAAGTTGCCTTTTATGCATACTAGTTTACAGGTTTTTTTTTATTAAAATCCATTAATATCTTCCGGTGCCCCAAGCGCCCCAAAAATAATTAAAAATTGAGTTTTTTATGATTTTTTTAATATTTTTTTGTTTATTTATTTTTTCTTAATTACTTTTGGCGCGGGGTGCAAAAGCTATCTATCTTAGCTTACATATTTTTTTTAAATAAAATTCATCCATATCTTCAGGTGCCCCAAGCTCCCCAAAAATAGTTTAAAATTGAAATTTTCCTGAAATAAATATTTTTTGTTTTATTTTATTTTACTTTTTGAAATTCATTTGGCACTGGCTTGGAAAGTTGTTATTACAATACTACATAACTCTGCAGTCCCCTAACTCTGCAGTTATTTTTTTAATCAAAATCCATTCACAACTTTGATGCACCAATTATAATTAAAAACTGAAATTTTAACAAAAATGTATTAAGAATTATAATTTACGAAAAATACTTAAAAATTTTTAAAACAGTTTAATTAATAACGTATAAGGTTATAAATAATATTAATTTTGCAATAATAAGTGACATATAAATTTAAAAATCAAAGCATTAAATCATAAAAATTAAAAAATCGAACATAAGTAGAGAAAAGTTTTACATTCTTCAATTTGGAAATTTACATATTTTTAAAGTTTGTAATCTTTCTTGGTATCAAAGTGTTTTATATGGCATCTTGATTTTATTCTATTCAATATAAAACCGTGTCTCTTTTCTTGCCCAGATACAGTTTCTGATGCCTCAGACACTAGTCGAACGCTAACACATCTTTCAACCGCTTGCGTATGGCATAGATATTTTAACCATTCATTCGTTTTTACAACTTTTATCATATTCTCAATGTCTTCGCAAGGCACATTCATCAAAAGAAGTGGTTCAAAACGTCCAACTGGTTGCCAGTCAATAAGTTCAAAATAATCCTTCGCTTTGAAGTTTATTTGGGGTACTTTGAAAATTCTCACTTCTGGTGATTTTCTCTATTTATTTCTAGCATAAATTAGCTTTCGCATTGCTAAAGATCTGATATGCTCTCTGTTATCTGTGAGCATTGACAATAGCAAATTTTCAGGGTGGCAAAAAAAAAAAAAAAAAAAACTATTTCGTTGAATAACAGCATCTACGATCTTTCTTAAATTGGGTTCCAAATATCTAGAATATGTGATAAGTTTCCAAATATGACGCGCTCCTTCAGTTATGGATGACTTTGTTTTGACATGAAACCATACAGGTGCATATACCTTCATAATATATGTTGTAAGAGTAATGAGATTATCAGAAGGATTTTCTGTAGCCACTTATAACCTTAAAATTCTACATGTAGTTGTTAGCCATCTTGAGTCATAAACTGGACCAGGTTTCATTAATGCCAGATCGGAACCACATTCACCACGTGATATTGCTATGCAAATATCATATAAATATTGCTGGTCATTGCTGAGAACTCTTCTATCTATGTTGTCTTCCAAATAATAAAGCACAAAAAGTTTATTTTATACATTTAATAAAATACGATAAACGATTTCTCATCCTCTCGATACCTTTTACGTTATTATTCTTTAACTGTTAATTTTACTTGTATTTTTTAGCTCAAAATTTGCATAAAACTCGATTTTCGGCAAATAATTAAAAGTTTTGGGGCGTTGGAAGAAATTTGTCAAAGTCGAAAATTATTTGGATGCATGCTAATGTACTATGAAATGCATCTTTTTTATCCCGCTGATAAAATAATTTAAAAGAAATTTTAAAAAAAAATTATAATTTTTTGTAAAAATTTCAATTTTTTTACCATTTTGGGGGGGCGCTTGGGGGCACTGGAAGATATGGATGGATTTATATATAAAAAAAAGATTGAACTAATATATATATAAGGCAACTTTCGCAACCCGCGCCAAAAATAAATTTAAAAATATTAAGAAGCAAAAAATATATATAAAATTTATAAAAATTTCAATTTTTAACTATTTTTGAGGCGTTTGGGGCACCGGAAGATATGAATGGATTTCAATAAAAAACATATGTGAATTAGTATGCATAAAAGGCAACTTTTGCACCCCGCGCCGATTCGATTATCCGAATTTCGATTTTTCGATCCACCCTACTATATACGCTGCAACAATATAAAAAGCAGCTATTTATCTCTTTAAAAATATTTCATTTTATATAAGGCATACTACGAACTTTTAAAATTACTAGAGCAGTTTTATCACATCAGGAATAAAAATCACTTTGTTTCAATGCTTAAATATCATGTTTTATTTTTACATGTTTAAAATAACATGTGTCACGAAAAAAAAAAAAGTTTATAACAGATGGACATTTTATAACGGAATAAAATACATTCTTAGATTCAACAATTTCTCAAAAATCGTGCCATATAAGAAACTCCTATTCGAACTAGGCATTTAACTTCAAAAGGAAAGGAAAAAAGTGAATGCTTTAAAACAGTATCGGAATAATAAAATCATGTAACAGCTAATTGATGTTTATATTGTATGACGAATGAAAAGAAATGTTTTTGTGTCAGCATTTTTCCCCCTGAGGAGGTAAGATATAGAATAGCTAACATAGAAATAACATCAGAAATGAATAAAGAAATGACATCATAGAAGCAAATGATTTTCTGCATAAACGTGAAACTTTTGGGAACAAAAAATTAAACTTAAACATAGCTTACCTTGATAAATAATATCCTTTGTTTTATAAATAATAATCCCTTGTTTGGTAAATAATATCCGTGTACTGTAACCCCTTTGTTATTGAGTATTAA
Source organism: Maratus speculifer (assembly GCA_964019185.1). Taxonomy (NCBI): domain Eukaryota; kingdom Metazoa; phylum Arthropoda; class Arachnida; order Araneae; family Salticidae; genus Maratus; species Maratus speculifer. The sequence continues at coordinate 90,442,961 of OZ025296.1, forward strand.
AGAAGTAATATTTTTTTTTCCATTGTGATTCCAGAAGAGGTTTAATCTGGTATTTGGATTATCTCATATCATACATATCGAAGCATATCATTCAAAGATCGAAATTTAAAATACGTTTGAATATTATTAATAAAAATAACATTAATAGAGGTCCACATATGTGACCGAGGAAACGAAAGATTCATTCCAAAAATGGCGGAAACATTTTTCTTATCAGTAAAGGAAGTGAGAAGACATTTCTCATTGGTTGATGAATCACTCTTGCCTACGGAGCGAGTATTCACTCTTACGAAAGAGTAATTGCTGACTCTTGCGTTTTAATACCAAATAATCGTAATTTTCCAGGTTATATTATGAAATGAAGTATTTGAAAATTAAAAATTGACATATTTTGGTGTTTTTTATTATATTACTTCATATATTGGTTCAAAGTTTAACGGAATTTTTTTTTAAGTTTATAATGCCGGGCTTTCACTCTCATTAGCGGAGTGAGACCAGTCACTCTCATCAGTGGAGTGACTCTCTCACTCTCGATTATTAGAGTGAGATTATTCACTCTTTGTATAGAGTGGAAATTTCCACTCCTTTAGGAGTGTATTTTTTCAAAAGTCACTCCAAAAAGAGTGAAAATGGCTCTCACTCTCCCTAAAAGTAAGCTTTTCACTCTTTCCACTTTTAGAGTGTGTATGACATATGTTCGGGAGACAACTTGCAGCCCTTTCGCACCCATTACACTCCGTTCACGAACTGAAAGGAGCTCTCAAAAAAAGCTTGGAACTATCTGAGCCTACAACTCATTCATAATCTCATAGCAGGTATGGAAAATCACTGTGTAGCGTGCCTGGTTGTCAGAGGTGACCACACACCTTATTAAACTGCACCATCACTATTTTATTTTAATGCTTTCTTTCATTTTTCCTTTAAAATGTGAATCATTACTACATTCGTTTTTTTTTTTTTTTTTTTTTTTTTTTTTAACCATTTGAAAAATGGTTGTTGTTTTCGGGAGAATGGACCCGATGATGTTACCACTTTTGAATGATGTTACCACTTTTGAATTTAAATTAAATTCTTTATTTTTAGAAGAATTTTTATTTGAATTTAAATTAAATTCTTTACTTTTAGAAGAATTTTTATTTGAATAGTAAATTAAAATGGTTAAAATCATTGTAATAAAGGAGAAAACTAACAAATTTAAAAATGGGTAGACGGAAATTAACAGATACGGAAAAAGCCGAAGCCAAAGAAATGAATGAACGTGAATATCGCATTCAATGATATTAAACACAATACGCGTACTTAAACAATCATAAAGTGATTTTTATTTCTTCTTTTGCTATTTAAAATAAAAATTTAGTCAACATGTATAAGTTGCTTATTAGTTTGGCGATTCGTATCATTTGGCGAAATTGGTCGACGGGATAACTGAGTAATACTGTATTTGGTTTGGCGCAAAAACGTCTTTCAATGCAGAAAATGATAAAATCAAAAGATTATTGAGCCGCTGAAAACCAATTACGTGTTGAAAGGCGATCACGAAAAAGGAAGCAATTTAATGCCGAACCGATTAATTGTAAAACATCATGTCGCCAGGGCGACCAATCCACTAGCCATGGCGTTTTACTATCGGTCGGTTCTAACCAGGAAAATTTGAGTGCCAATAGTGATTCTAACAAGCCGGAAAATGTTATAGCTATTACTCTTGATTTTCCACCACCTAAAAAGAAAACTAAAAAGCAATCGGCTTGGGAAAAACTGGGAAAAAACTTTTTTGATTCGATGTCTGATGGACCCATTCACAGATGCATGTGCTGCGATCGATTTTGGTTTAAAACCTCCATCACCAAAATTCTGCTCTGTAAAATCAAACAATATATGCCAAAGTCTTACAAGTATAACAGTATATGCCAAAGCTGTATTTTAATAATGATTACTTTTGCACCAACAATGTTAAATAGTTTGAAATGTTTCTTTCGTCGCCAACTTTTATGCTTGGCGACAATAGAGTGATATAACTTAAACGAACCGTACCTTCAAATTGCAGCATGTATAAAGTCATTTATAGCAGTGGCACGGATAATACACAATAAAACAACTGGTATTTAGCTTAAAATGATAGATGAATGTATCGAGTGAAACATTTTTCAAATGGTTGGGGTAATTTCTTAAATTACAATTATTTTTTTTTTATTTTATTTTATTTTATTTTTTTTTTTTTTTCAAACTGCTGCTTCGGATAATAAAAGTAAATATTATCGTTCTTTTGAATTGTTTCCTTACTTTATAACCGATTTACACTCTCATGTCACGTTTCACCTCATTCCGATTTACATTTCTTTCATTACTTACTTAATTACTAATTATGCTTAACTTTTGAACGCCAGTGTATATCCGCATTCTAGGATATTTTAGATTTGACATTATAATTGTAATAGCAATAAACTTTTTCATCTCAATTTCTGTAAGAAAAGGCTTTTTCAGTGTCCACAAAATGTCTGCGAATTGTAAATTCAGTCATGAAATTTACTATCTCATCCGTTATATATTTATGAAAATAGTTCTGGTGTGATAAATCTGCACTGTTATTGTTACTCTCTGCGTAGGGTGGAGCAGGGGGCAGAGGAATAAATTCATCATTTACCATTTTTTCAATAAGATCTACTGGAACCTTCTGAGACTTTAGACACAGAGGAGATTGCCTGAACTATTGAAGGGGAAATCGGATCGAAGGGAATGGAATAAGTTTTCTTGGATTGATTTTCCTTTGAATGTTTATTGGAGATGTCTCAATCGATTTTTGAAGTTTTGGCAGTTCGGTAGACAAGTTCTGAGCTTCTTCAGAGGACGATGCTTCAGAGGCTATCACAGGTGACTATTTTTAGATTCTATTCGCACCAGTATTTTTCTGATATAAATTTCGAATTATGTTTTTCTTACAAAATTTGTTAAAGTGCGAGTTAAAATTTCTGTTTTGGTAAAGTGGAGCCAGATAGAATTAAAAAATAGTCGCATGTGGCAACCCTGAGATTGTTCATTTACAGGACAAAATAGAGGATTTTTTGCATAATCTTCGACAGCTGAGATATCCAGATCGGATGTTTCGTCGTTCCAAATTTCTTCAAACCACCTTTTAAATATAAGATTATCTAAAAAAATATATATATTTGCTTGTTTATTTATTTATGTAATTTGAATGCTGTTATTAAAATGCATACAATTAAACATGAGTAATTTTAAGATTTAATTTTGATTTTTCTTAAAACTTTATTTATTTACTTTTTTTAGACATGTGCTCAATGTAGTGGTGCTTGTGCATACATTTAGACAGACACATGCAAGTGTACACATAAACTTATATACATGTTTATAAACATAGTTATTAACACACTCAGAAACAAATTTTATAAAATTTTTACAATAAAAACATAAATTATATATAAAATAGTGTTATTTTAGATCAATGCTTTTTATTGTTTTACATAAAAGTTATAATAAATTTTCTATCTCCACATTCTCTGAACTTCTAAAAAAAATAATAGATCCCAAAATATATTCAATTTACTTTAAAATAATAATTTTTAAAAAATCCACATTTAATTTAAACTGTTCTCAAACTGAAAAATAAAGAAAATAATTAGCTGGTATGTTTGAAATCATAGCATACCGTTTGATGAGCTTACTTTGGACAACCTGGTCTAATTTGCGTATTTCGTGTCAGTGTTTGGGAAAAAAATTGTTAGGTTATGTGGTACTCTGTGCTAAGAGTTATTAATCCTGTTTGCTTTTCTACACACAAAAATGAGCGGGATATTCGAAATACCAAATTTAGACCACGTGTCTCAATGTTACCCCATCTGTCACAAAGTAACAATATCTTACTGTAAAAAAATCTTTGTAAAAATACTGAATTTTATTTCAGAAAAAGTAGTTCTAGAAACAACTTCAGAAAATGCAGTTTTATTCTAGCATGGCCGGATGTCTCCTACAAGAGTCACTAAAATTACCATGCTTTTTTTCAACGCTTAGCACAAATGATACTATTAAAAAGAAGGATCTTTATATTATAAAATCCTAGACGGAATAAATTCTAACAAAACTATTATTAACAGATAAATGAATTCACTTGTACGCATCTGAATATTTTTTCTTCTTTTTTATGACGCCATTTTTGTATGGCACTGAATGAATGAAAAAAATTTATTTTGGTAACAAAGAAGCATTCTTCAATATGCTGCCCTATATATTTACAATAATAGGAACCAATTTTTGAAAATCTCGAATCGAAATTTTGAATGAGGTAAAAGTTTTAATAAGTACTGTACTGTTTTGTGTCTCCTACAGGCGACATCAGGATTAAGTCGTTAAGATTGGTGGTTGAATGGTTGGAAGGATGGATTTGAGTTTACATAGCATGAGTTCAAATCCCACATCTTCTTTTTATTCCCAACTTTTCTTCTAGATCCTTATTTAAAGATGTTTTATCGATTAAAATATTCTGTATCAGGATTTTTTTTTTTTTTTTTTTTTTTTTTTTTTTTTTTAGCCTTCGATGCTATTTCTTTCAGACAAGCTAAAAATGTCGTGTCATCAGCCCTGAATTTTCTACTGAACCGATTTTGATAATTATTTTTTTAAATGAAAGCTATTTATTTGTAGTTGTGCCCATTTTAGCTATTTTTTAATTTATTTCCATTTTTATATTTTATTTTTAATTTTAAATGCTTTTTACGATAGTTCTTCAAAATGGTGGCAACGTAGTTTAGTTTTTCTCTCGATAATAAAAATTTATTCCATTATTGCTTTCCACAAGTCAGAAACTTTATTTCATAAGTGAACATGTCCTCGCATTTAAAAGAAAAAAGCACGTAAAATTTAACCACAATAAAATGATTGCATATAATTATGCACTAATTGAGGTAAAAAATATATTTACTGAGAAATAATATTAATGTAAATAAAATAACAGAAAATAATTTATGATAAAAATTAATGTCTAAAGCAAAGTAAGAAATATTTCAAATGAGGAAAATGATGGCATTCAGCAACCAGATAAAATGAATTTACAATATTATTACGTACGCCTTTTTCATATTACTAATAACAGTAACTTTTAAAAAACATTTGAAGAGAAAATGACGTCACTATTTAAAACATCGCATTTTTACTCATAACGATATTACATTTCAATTCTTTACATTATGGATACTGAGATTGAGATTTTACTTTCAGATGACTTCAGTTAGTGAAAATAATGTCATAGTAAAAATGATTTTTTTTTCTTTTTTTTAAATAAATCTATTTTTCTGTAGTGCATATAAAATAAAATTTCTGGATTTCGCCGGCACTCAGATTACAATTTTAACTGAAGATGTGCAAATATTTGCATGCAAAATTGTAACTGGAAAACTTGACATTAAGTTTGGAAATATATTTATTATAAATTGATTCAATAATGTAATTACTTTTGCTTTTTTTTTTCTTTTTAAGCCAAATCTATTGGGTTTTTTAAACATTTCATTCGTCGAATTCGACGGGATTCCACTCGTTTTATTGTTAAAATGCATTTCCTTTTTCCCAGAGTCTATAAAAAAAGCGTTTAAACTAAAGAAAAAATCAGTTTTTGATGAATCTAGTCCAGCGTTTCCCAAACTTTTGGGCTCGCGGAGCCCTTTTTGAGAAGAATTTCTAAGGCGGAGCCCTGAACCCAACGATACTCTGTGGTTTATAAATTAATGTTTTTTTCATGCCTATGGAGCAGAGAAAAATGTGCAGGATTAAAAATCGGGCCAGTAATTTCCAACATTAGATCATGGTTCTCAGTTTGGCTCTTTCAGGAAACAGAAATTCTGAATTCATGCTAGAAATTTTAAAAATCAAATTTTCTATTATATAACCTTTTTACAGTTTTATTTAATGTGAAGAAAATAGAATTCAAAAATACAAAAATACAAAAATAAATAAATAAATAATAATAATAATAATAAATAAATAAATAAATAAGGATTAAACCCTATTTTTGTATTAAAATATCTACCTCGTATAATTGAGATGTTTCCTTCAAATATAGCAAAAATTATAGTTAAAAATTTTAAATTTCTATAAACCTTTAGTAATGAGGAAAAACAAACTCTTTTTTATCCGAGCGATGTCCAAGCAATACTGTTAAGGAGTTAATGGCATCCATTTTTTAAAATATATATATATTCTTTTGTGATTTCCAGTGTGAAGTCTGAATTAAAGATCAAAATGGTAACCATGTTTGGATTATGCATTGCATTGGGGCTATAAAACTATTAATATTTAAAGAGAAAACCACACCCACACAGAGAAAAAAAAAGTAAGTTGTACAGTTTTTGTTTACAAACAGATACTTCTGTGTAATTCCAGTAGATTATTCGGGAAAAAAGAGTAGTTTCAGTTACTCATAAGTAATTATGTAACCCATTTTCGCTAGTCCCGACTACCCGTGATAGAATCATGCCATTATGGAATATTTTTTCGTTCTTCTTTAAGTTTCTAGTAGTTCTAAACTAGCAACGAAATTGAATCGCTACTAAGCTTTTCTTTTTGAACCATTTAAAAATGCATTTAGAAGCAGATCATCGTTCTACTGTTTAAGAGGGCGGGGCAAAATCTCTAATCGGTATTGTTAGTGCAGCATTGTTAACTTTTTTGGATATTCTATTTAAAATATTTGTCTATTAATTATAGATTTGTAAGAAACTTTCTTTCGTCATTGTTTTTTGTCTCAAAACAGATATGCAGTTAAAAACTACACATGTTAAACGAACTGCAACTATTAGAAAAACTTTACTAACAAAATGGGATATATGGGTGGAATTAAATTTATATCAGGGCGGGTACTAGTTGACAAAAAGTCTTAAGCAAGGGATGGAGCCGAGTAAAATTTTAAATTCTTAGTGTGATGACAAATATAAAAAACTAATATATATTTTCACAAATTGCTACAGACTTATTTCTGATTAGAAAATGTGGCAGAGGCCAGTTAAAAGAAAATATTCAAAGAGGAGTTGTAAAGTGATACAAAATACTAAAAAATGCATTTCAGCCAAATACGTTGCTTATAAAATTAACTACAATTATGTAAAACAGCATAGACAATTTAAATGACTAAGAAATTATAAAAATAAAATAAATAGATTAATGCGATTAAAGTTAAGAAAAGAAAACAAATACACATCGTATATAAATATTAAATGAATATAATGAGGGGTTTATTAAATAATATAAGATATTAAAAAAAGGGGCGTTTTAATCGACAAATATTGTTGTACAGCGGGAAAAACAACTTAGAAAATTTAAATATACAAATAAAATAAACAGATTTAAGAATTAAAATTTATACAGGGTCCAAAAAGAATTGTTTGATCCGCGGCTTATGCACCCGAAATTGCGATAGAAAAGAATAATCTATATAGAAAAAGAAATATATATGCACAATATGCACAAATGTAATATAAATCTAATGAGGGACTTTAAATGACGGAAGATGCAATAGGAAATATATTTTTAGCGACAAACATTAATTTACAATGAAAACAGTATAAAATATTTTAAATAATTAAAAATTAATACAAGTAACATAAACAGATTAAAAAAAATCAAAGATATAAAAATAAAAAGAAATAGGTAGACATTTATACACAAATGAATCTAAGGAGAGATTTTAAATGATACAAGATTTAAAAAAAAAAAAAAAGACGTCTTAAACGATAGACTGTTTTAAAAACTAAATGCAATTTTGAAAACGAGAATAGAAAATTTACGTAAGTAAAATTTAATAAAAATAAAACAAACACAGTTTAAGGAAATTAGAATTCCAAAAATAAAACAGTATCATATACATTGAATACAAATATTAAATGCCGATGGTTTTTTTTTTAATTATTACTATTCTGCATAAAGTTTTACGAACAATACTATGTATTGTTCGTAAAATTGTTCTATGTATTGTTGTTTCAGTATTTTATTTTTATACTTGAGTAAGAGGAGAATCCAGCTTCACACAGATATATGTCGTTGAAAATAGGAGTAAAATTATTTTTGCTCACTCTGACAAGATTTTATATTTATCAGTCAAATGACACAAAATTCAGTGATACGCTTGCTTTGAAAAGAGATTACGAGATCGCTTTGAGATGTTAAATCAATGAGAGTTCGGTATTTTACAGAACCTAAGCTGTATGGTTTTGTTTTTCATTGAATAGATTTCGTACTCATTTAAGAATCGTCCAGCATCTTATTTTGAGCAGCTGGAAAGTAATACTCAAACGAATCTATCAGAGCTTTAAAATTATCTTGAATACTTTTCTGATTTTTTTTCAAACTTGATATTATGGTCATTTAAGAACATTTTAGTAAGAAGAAAGCAACTTATATCAGCTTTTTCTACTCATTCAGACCAGATGGTATGTTTTCTATTAAATGTCGATACTTTGGAGTTTGCATCAAAAACAGTAACACTTTCTCCTTGCAACGATAAGCTCATTTCGTTTATTTAACTAAAAATGTCTGCCAAATATACCAATTTATGCTACCAATCTTCATCATTTAAAACTAAAGTTAAATGTGGGTTATGATCTATCAAAAAGTCTTTAATGTCTGCACATATATCCAGCAAACGTGTCAACGCTTTTCCTTGTGATAACTATCCTACTTCAATATGCAGGAGCAGGGACTGATGCAGGCTTCCCATATCTTCGCAAATTAATTTGAAAAGTCTGCTATTAAGAGGTCTTGATTTTATAAAGTTTAGTATTTTTATGGCATCATTCAGAACTGTCATAAATTCAAGAGTTATCAAAGAAGAGGTAACAAAAAAAAATAAAAAATAAGTAGAAATAAAAATAAAAATACTAGGTATAAACATGTGAATAGGTAAAGCTCCAAAGAACAAAACTGTTTTCCCTTCTGTTCGACAGCAGTGAAAGATTTTCAAAGCAGTGGCGGGCCTTTTGTATTTCGATACACGTTGTACATTCGATTCAGAATACTATTTCTGGTAGCTTATTTTAAATCAATTTTTTAAAACACATTAAATGTAGAAACATAAAATAAAGCAATTCAAACCAAAAATATTATACAGAAAGTGTATACATTTCTAATTCAAATGATTAAACAACTTTGACGTGTACTATTGTATTTTTCAACTCGGTTATATATGTATTTATTTTTGAAGCACACAAATTCGTACATACTTTTGAAAATCTTTCACTTGCAATGTGCTGATTTCTTTTATGTTTTCATTATTTTCCTGGAACGCCGCGGAGCCCCTGGAAAGTTCAGGCGGAGCCCCAAGGGCTCCGCGGAGCACACTTTGGGAACCTCTGATCTAGTCAATGAAGAAGTAGCACGTCAAATTGTATCTCTTTATTATTCCGCAATTCCAAAGTCTCAGTGAGAAATTGCTAATCAACTGGGTATTTCACGCCGTTCTGTTTGTTATTATATTGATAAACACAAGAAAAATGAAGTTAGTTCATTGCATTCTAAACGGGGTCGCCCTTCTAAAAAACCTCTATAGATTTTTTTTTTCTAATCGGAGGCGAAACTGAATTCTGCAATGGCAGTATCTACATTCAACTTGTTTTTTACTTTAAAAAAAAAAAACTTTTATCGATGAAATATTTTATTTTAGCTTTATTTTCAACTTTTTTATTTAAAAATATTTTATCGGCTGTTTTTCATGATAAATGAAACATTTTTAATAAAAGTAAGTTTTAATGTTAATAACGATTAATTTTTTTTTTTAAATAAAATATTTATTTAAATATTCTATTTCAGAATTTTGTTTCTGCTGTTTGATTTTAAAATGTTATGCATAGAATATTATTAATAAAAATTTTTACATTAATAATCATTAAATTTTTTTCTATTAATAAATTAAAATAATTCTTTAAATAAATTCCAATCGATGTTTTATTTTAGCAGACAAGCATTGGTGGAGATCTCTGGAAGGCTCAGTTAGGTAAATATATAGATTGAAACTTCATGTTTGTTATTGAGTTATTCTAATTATTTAAACACACATAATAATCCATGAACCGACAGCACAAAACCCTAAGATATCAAGCACAAGGGGAAAAAAGCTTTTATTTTATGGAAGAGTAGGAAATCAAATGTTTCATGTCTCCCGGAAGTGGTGCACAAGCCAAAAATTAATACCACCAGTAGTTGACTTGTAGGTTTATCATTGGCCGAGTTCAGCTGACACAATTTTTGCGCGCGCGCGCGCTCAGAAAATTATACATGGAGTAGGTATTATCGAAGAAGGGAATTTTAAAGTTATTCAATTATTCCATCATTTTTATGGTTCTAAATAGGTAAATGCACATACTATATACCTTTATCGTTCCAAAACATGATTCTCGTAACAGAAATACATACCTGTGGTCACTCAAATGAAATCTAAACTATTCTGGAAAAGAATCACGTGACCTATTTCATCTAATTAAGTCCTATCAGCATTTAAAATATGACAACCAACCTTGATCAAAAATCGCGCGCGCTACTCAAAAAAAAAAAAAAAAAAAAAAAAAAAAATATATATATATATATATATATATATATATATATGGGTGATTTGATCAGGTGATTGTGCATTTTGTGCTTCTGTTTTATTGGTTGTGCTTTGCTTGGTAGGTTGATTGATACAATTTAACAATTAAATTGGGGCCTAAAAATTTTAACTTTTTAACAATTTTATTTATTTATTTAAAAATGATTTATTAGTTGCTTCATATTTTTCGCGATAGATAAAATGCTGTTATCAACCAAGAATGTGATATCACTGTATTATAAGATTTATTTTTAATCTAGTATACTGAATGTATTTCAATGGAATTTGCACTGTTAATTAGAAAATTTTTCAGAGAAGGTTTTAGTATAGATATTTCTTATTTAATAATTGCATATTTTAATAATGTGTGGATAACAGACTAAAATGCATCATAAGATAGGGGAAACAAATGACACTCAAAGTCATGTTAATATAACTCTTAATATAAGCAATGTATTTACATAATATTATCAGGAGAAAATTTATAAACATTTTAATCATACTTTATTCCTTACAAAACTAATATTTTTAGTTTAAAAAATATACATCTATTACATTTTGCTTTTTATAATATTTTTATTGTGTATTTTAACACTATAAAATATAATTTGCATCTTAAACTTACGTCTAACGTATTTTTTTAAAAAGAAGAAAAGAAAGAATGAAAAACATATCATACTTTATTCCTTACAAAACTAACATTTTTAAAAGAGATATCTCTTTAAAAAAATATAGGTGCAGATATCATAGCTGCCAACATCTTCCGCTTTTTTGGCCCGGAAAAATTTTACAGAAAATTTTACCATTTCAAATCGCCATAATCAGCTGATTAAATAAATCAAAAAAGTCCATTAAATTTTTCCGGGCTAAAAAATCAGAAGAGTTGGCAGCTATGAGATATTTTTAGTTTTAAAAATGTATATCTATTACATTTTGCTTTTTATAATATTTTTATTGTGCATTTTAATACTATAAAATATGATTTGCATCTGAAACTTACTTCTAAAGTACTTAAAAAAGAGAAAAGAAAGAAAGAATGAATGAAAAACATCAAGAAATTATTTTACGCGTATACGGATATTTTCGCACAATACCTTTATTTATTCATTTATTTATTTATTTTTGTTCATTTGCGTAATATGCATATAAAAATTACGTTGGAACGATACTTAGAATATTAAAAGGGGTTCAAATGTAAAACTTTCTTCGGTACTTCTAGGTTATCCCGTCGACCAATTGCGCCAAATTATACAAATCGCCAAACTAATAGCCAAATTATACATGTTGACATAATTTTTATTTTAAATAACGAAAAAACAAATAATTGGTAGAATATTGATAAAAATATTAATAAAAAGTCGAAATAAAAATCACTTAGTGACATTTTAAACACGTGAATCGCATTTAATGTCATTGAATGTGACATTCACGATCATCCATTATTGTCATTTAATCTTATAGTTTGGCGATAATTTTTTGGTCGACGGGATAACCTAGAAGTACCCTTTCTTGTTAAAATACCCTATTTTCTGGTATTTAAATGAGTATTTTATTATTATAATAGAAATACATGTGCTTCTGTATCATTAATATAAAATTTACCTTTAATAAAAATGTCTTATTTATTAATAAAAAACAACGAATAATTAAAAAGAAACAAAAACAAAAACAAAAAAACCATAAACAAATTTTTGGCCTGCGAAGGGAAGAGGAAGCCCACCCGTATCGTCTGGCTGCAAGCTCAGCGCTCTGACCATTCGGCCAGCGAGCTCACATTCATTTGTAACAGATTATCTTTATAATTGGCACCACAAGTAATTACATCCGTGATCTGTTCTCCACCTGTTATTGAGCGCACAGTTACAGTACCGGTGGCACAGTAGCAGGGCTACACTAGATACCGGGCTTGGTCATTCCTTATCACGACGTCACAAAAGGTGGCTAACCGCTATCTGCGATTGGTACAAACAGGGCTCAAAGTGACGCATCCATCGTTTTGTACCAATCGCTGGATGTCATTCAGCCACCTTTTGTGACGTCATGAAAGGAATGAGCAAGCCCGGTATCTAGTGTTGCCTTGACAGTAGTGAGTAGTGAACGCACATCCCGTCCGCTATAGAAACCCACTCCATGTCCGTGGCTCCTGAGCGCGCGCGCTCAGCGCGCGTAAAAGCTGAACACCCCGATTGTGTTCGTCCTACCTTCAAAGGTATGGAAACATGGAGGACAAAGAGAAGGGAAACACAATGCTAAAACTACGAGTCAACCACTGGTGGTAGTGGTGTTAATTTTTAGCTTATGCACTACTTTACTTCCGACAGACATGGATCATTAGATTCCTCTATTTCTAGTCTTCCATGAAATAAAGGTTTTTTTTTTGTGCTTGATACCTTAGGGTTTTGAGCTATCAGCTCTTGGACTATAACAAGTAAGTAACGAAATGCAAAAATCCACGAACTGGAAAGCTATTTCAAAATTATTGTTGATTAATAGCTTATTTGAAATGTAGACAAATTTATTTCTAATCATACAAAAACAATTTTAATTAATGCATTCAAGATTCTAAATAACACTAACAAAAGTTAAGAAGAGCATACCAGACTATATAGCGCCACCGTTAGGGTCTAGAGCTGTTCACATCACGTGACTTTTACCGGAGAACAATGAAGAAAGCTGTAGGACACACAAGCACAAAAAGCATTGATAAAGGCAGGGATGGTTGTCCTACATCAGCAGCAAAAACCAGTTTGTGACGTCACCTTGCACAGCTCTCTAGATTCAGTCTGCTTGCACCTTTGTTTTATCAAAAGATTAAAACTGAAAAGGCTTGTCACATTTTTTACTCACTAAAATTTAATAGTAATCTGCTTCTTGAGTCACTCACTTGGAGTAGAAACTATCGCAATGGAGGATATTCCAAATCTGCGTTCGAGGCTATAAAGGTCACGTGGTACCGGTAATTTACCCAAAGAACTTCTAACTGATAAGCAGGAAGGCTGTTACTGCTTTCTCTACGAACTGTTTCATTGGCTGGTGGGGATTTACATTGCATCTAATGAAGCTTTCTCTTCTTTACGCTAGAAGCTTTTGCCTTGACCACGTGATCAAAACGTAAATGGAATATCCTCCATTGCGATAAGTTGCTATCACCAATTTTTCAAGCAACTTTTGAGCCAACTCTCAACTTCAGCCGATTTTCTATGAGAAACCGTCTCAACATGCTCTATGATATCAAACAACAACATCCCCCATTTTACTACCACAGCTTTGGGCCTCCGTGGCTGAGCGGTTAAGACATCACGCCGCTGATCGTGAGGTTGTGGGTTCGAATCCCACAGGCTCCATTGCACACACTCTTTGTGTGGAGCTCCTGGTTGTACTTCTCTTGTGTTGTAATATTTCCTTGTGTGCTATCTCGTCCCTGTATTCTGACGATGGTTTATAAGCAGGCTTCATGTCGAGCACACAAGTCAGATGTATGTTGTTCAATAAACAAATAAACAAACAAACCACAGCTTTAAAAACATCTCCGCTTAAGGATCAAGTTGGTATAAATGGCGCTACGCGCCATACACACCACAATACTATCTCATGAGAAGACATGAGATGAGAGAGAGAGAGAGAGAAAACATCTCCGCTAGCCGCACCTTTTCACCTAACATTGTAAAAAAATGTGACCTCTTTGCTGCATCGTCACTCCATGGCTTTTATAGGAATCGATTACTTCACTGCATTATGGAGCATTCTCATTGGTCAAAACAGAGATATTCTATAAAAGCGATGGAGTGACGATGCAGCAAAAAGATCAAATTTTTTACAGTGAACTTCCAACATTTCAGCCAATCAGAGATAGATGGTTTTCAACAGTACACTGTAAAAAAATTGACCCTTTTGCTGCATCGTCACTCCACGACTTTTATAGAAAACGATTATTTTACCCTATTATGGAACATTATCATAAGTCAAAGGAGAGCTATTCTATAAAAGCGGGGGACTGGCTATGCAGCAAAAGGGTCAAATTTTTAACAGTGTAGTTTTTTTTCGTTACATACCATTTTAAACATTTCATCAATCATATATTAGATGAAGTAATGGTACCCCTAATCTTCAATTGAAAATAATAGCTGATATGCGTATGCTTGCAAATGTACAAAAAAAAAAAAAAAACAAGATGAATGTAGATTCTACCATTGCAGAATTCAGTTTCGCCTCCGATTAGAAAAAAAAATCGATAGAAGTTTTTTAGAAGGGCGACTCCGTTTAGATTGCAATGAACTAACTTCATTTTTCTTGTGTTTATCAATATAATAGCAAACAGAACGGCGTGAAATACCCAATTGAATAGCAGTTTCTCTCTGAGACATTGGAATTGCGGAATAATAAAGAGATACAATTTGACGTGCTACTTCTTCATTGAATAGATTAATCAAAAACGGATTTTTTCTTTAGTTTAAACGCTTTTTTATAGACTCCGTGTAAAAGGAAATGCAATTTAACAATAAAACGAATGGAATCCCATCGAATTCGACGAATGAAATGTTTAAAAGACCCGATCGATTTGGTTTTTAAAAAAAGCAAAAGTAATTACATTATTGAATCAATATATAATAAATATATTTACAAAGTAAATGTCAAATTTGCCAGTTAAAATTTGCATGCAAATATTCGCACAAGTACAGTTAAAATTGTAATATGAGTGCCGGCGAAATTCAGAAATTTTATTTTATATGCACTCACAGAAAAATAGCTTTATTAAAAAAAAAGTAATATCGGGTACTACTAGTTACCCCATCGACCAAAAAATTATCGCCAAACTATAAGATTAAATGCCAATAATGGATGATCGTGAATGTCACGTTCAATGACATTAAATACAATTCATGTGTTTAAAATGTCATTAAGTGATTTTTATTTCGACTTTTTATTAATAATTTTATTAATATTCTACTGATTATTTATTTTTTCGTTATTTAAAATAAAAAATTATGTCAATATGTATAATTTGGCTATTAATTTGGCGAAATTGGTCGACGGGATATCAGAGTAGTACCTAATATCGTTATGAGTAAAAATACGATGTTTTAAATAGTGACGTCATTTTCTCTTCAAATGTTCTTTAAAAGTTACTGTTTATGAAAAAGGCATCCATAATAATATTGTAATTCCCATTTTTCTGGTTGCTGAATGACATAATTTTCCTCATTTGAAATTTCTCTTATTTTGATTTAGACATTAATTTTTATCATATGTTATTTTCTGTCATTTTATTTACATTATTAATATTATTTCTCAGTAAATATATTTTTGAAACTCAATTAGTGCATAATTATACGCAATCATTTTAGAAAATAAATTTTTATTATCGAGAGAAAAACTAAACTGTATTGCCACCATTTTGAAGAAATGTCATGAAAAAGCTTTTAAAATAAAAAATAAAATATAAAAATGGAAATAAATTAAAAAATAATTAAAATGGGCACAACTACAAATAAATAGCTTTCATTTAAAAAAATAATTATCAAAATCGGTTCACTAGAAAATTTAGGGATGATGACACGACATTTTTAGCTTGTCTGAAAGAAATAGCCTCGGAGGCTAAAAAAAAAAAAAAAAAAAAAAAAAAAAAAAAAGATTACTTTAAGAATTATAAAATAAGCATCTTTTAAAAAAATACCAACTGACTTAAAAAAAAAGTTCTAAAAAGAATTAAATAATTCTTTAAAATTGCCGGCATAAAAACAGTTAAATTTAATATATATAATTTAATATCCACCAAACATTGATTTTAGAGAAAATATTTTTTACAAGAGATGAATTTACATATTTATGATTTAATTTATGAATATATACATATAAAAAGTAATGAATTACTTTTTGAAGTCGGTGCCAAACAGTCACAATTGATAATTATCATCACCATTTTCGTTATGATACTATGCACAATATATTCACAATTCTTATTATAATTAAGGCAGTTTGGTCCCAACTTCAAGATTTTGTGCTCTTAACGAAAGGACATTGATTAGTGTGAAAATTTACACTGTTAGAAATCTGTAGCTGTAGCTACAAAATCACTCCACCATTTGTATAGATTTCTATTTTAACCAATGACAATGCTCCATCCATCCGTTGATTAGAACTTTTTAAAAATAAAAACTTTAAAATTCAGATTTTTTTTTTTCAAGCAGTCGTTCAATTAGAAGCATTCATTTTCCATGCTGTTACTCGTACGTAGATACATGATCTTGTGCAATTTTGACTGCGCTGGATTCACACAGATTTTGCGCTATTGCGAAATGAGATTGACCAATAAGAAAATTTACTTACTTTAAGCAGTGACAATTTTGCCAAAAATGCAAGCTTCAAACTGGTCAATCTGTTTCCGTTAATAGCACAAAGTCTTAGTGGATCCCACCCAAGTTCCCTTTCGCTGGTAGCGAAATGATATTGGTCAGTTAGAAGCCTGTATTTTTGCAAACCTTTAGCTGTTTACTTCAAACAGTGCAAAGTTTGCAAAAATGCAAGTTTCTGATTGGTAAATCTCATTTCGCTAAATAGTGAAAAAAAATATGGATCATACACTTTTAAAAATTTGACTCATTTGCTGCATCGACACTCCACCGCTTGTATAGAAAACGATTACTTCACCCTATTATGGAGCATTCTCATGGGTCAAAACAGAGATATTCTATATAAGCGGGGGAGTGACGATACAGCAAAAGGGGCAAATTTTTTACAGTGTTGCCACTGTTGCAGAGATGCGAGTTCTTTCCAAAGTGCGAAATCTAAACTGGATCAATTCTCGTATACACCAAAATGGAAAATCTGGATCGATGCTTACCGACATCAGAAATAGGTGTCAAAAAGCTGAAAATCCACATTTAAAGTACTCTTATAAGTTAGAGCACAAGTGCCTGTGTATCAAGGTCTTTTCTATCCCGGATGCACAAAGAAATTAAAGTGCATTGCTATGTGTATTGATACTGTCTACTACTAACCGAGATTCGGACTCAGTTATCGAGTTAAATATCGGAATGCTTTCAAACTTTCTTCTGACGGAATTCCTCGATATCAAAGTGGTAATATATGGGCATATTTGATAGGTTAAGACGAGTCTAGAGAAAAGAAAATGGCGGAATATTTTGATGAGCTTGCAATTAAACTGAAACAAGTTAACTTCTTCCATTCGTATAATAGTACTCGTTTAGGCTATTATCGTCAAGTTTTGGAATAGAAAATGCCTACATTTTGTGTAGTTTGGAGAACCATGTCTGTCAAATCACAGTCTGAACATACACTGTTAAAAACTTTAAACTTTTACTGCATCGTAACTCTACCACTTTTATAAAAAACGAATGTACTATGGAGCATTCTCATTGGTCAAAATAGATGTATTTTATAAAAACGGTGGAGTGACGATGCAGCAAAAGTTTACAATTTTTAACAGTGTAGAAAGTTGCCACTCTCATATGGAGGCAGTCAAGTTCCTGTTATCAGATTCAAATTCAACATACAAGCACCACACTGTTAAAAATTTGAAATTTTTGCTGCATCGTCACCCCTTCGCTTGTATAGAAAACGATTACTTCAATGTATTATGGAGGATTCTCATTGGTCAAAATAGAGATATTCTATAAAAGTTATGGAGTGACGATGCAGATTTAAAAATTTTAACAATGCAGTGATCATTTCCGATGTCTTTATGGATGAATTAGATGACTGCAGATTATTTATTAAATCATAGTGCGTTTTTGGTAACATCTTAATTTTTATTTTTTAAGACTGAAAGGAGAGTATTTTAATATGTACCAACATATGGAAATACTTTGCTCTGCATTAACTCATGGAAGCACTTTGACGTGCTCTGATTGTGTAAGGACGCATATTTCAGATGTGTATATTGCTGGGACGATTACTGTTTCTAAACCAATAGGAGACCGTCATTATCACGGTCAAGTACACGCCCACACAGTTTGATTGACAGGAACTCGTGGACAATTGATCGTGTGTGTTTATTAACCATTTGAAAAATGGTTGTTGTTTTCGGGAGAATGGACCCGATGATGTTACCACTTTTGAATGATGTTACCACTTTTGAATGATGTGGTCACTTTTGAATTTAAATTAATTTCTTTACTTTTAGAAGAGTTTTTATTTGAATTTAAATTAAATTCTTTACTTTTAGAAGAATTTTTATTTGAATAGTAAATTAAAATGGTTAAAATCATTGTAATAAAGGAGAAAACTAACAAATTTAAAAATGGGTAGACGGAAATTAACAGATACGGAAAAAGCCGAAGCCAAAGAAATGAATGAACGTGAATATCGCATTCAATGATATTAAACACAGTCAACATGTATAAGTTGCTTATTAGTTTGGCGATTCGTATCATTTGGCGAAATTGGTCGACGGGATAACTGAGTAATACTGTATTTGGTTTGGCGCAAAAACGTCTTTCAATGCAGAAAATGATAAAATCAAAAGATTATTGAGCCGCTGAAAACCAATTACGTGTTGAAAGGCGATCACGAAAAAGGAAGCAATTTAATGCCGAACCGATTAATTGTAAAACATCATGTCGCCAGGGCGACCAATCCACTAGCCATGGCGTTTTACTATCGGTCGGTTCTAACCAGGAAAATTTGAGTGCCAATAGTGATTCTAACAAGCCGGAAAATGTTATAGCTATTACTCTTGATTTTCCACCACCTAAAAAGAAAACTAAAAAGCAATCGGCTTGGGAAAAACTGGGAAAAAACTTTTTTGATTCGATGTCTGATGGACCCATTCACAGATGCATGTGCTGCGATCGATTTTGGTTTAAAACCTCCATCACCAAAATTCTGCTCTGTAAAATCAAACAATATATGCCAAAGTCTTACAAGTATAACAGTATATGCCAAAGCTGTATTTTAATAATGATTACTTTTGCACCAACAATGTTAAATAGTTTGAAATGTTTCTTTCGTCGCCAACTTTTATGCTTGGCGACAATAGAGTGATATAACTTAAACGAACCGTACCTTCAAATTGCAGCATGTATAAAGTCATTTATAGCAGTGGCACGGATAATACACAATAAAACAACTGGTATTTAGCTTAAAATGATAGATGAATGTATCGAGTGAAACATTTTTCAAATGGTTGGGGTAATTTCTTAAATTACAATTATTTTTTTTTTATTTATTTGTACTCGGATTGTTTGAATTTGTATTCTGTAATTAAAAATTAAAGGTACGAAATAATTTTTTTTTTTCAAAATGACTGAATTTTATTTACTTCAATTAGAAATTATACTTCCTCTGATCCTGAAATAAATAAATAAATAATTTACTTCAATTAGAAATTATACTTCCTCTGATCCTGAAATAAATAAATAAATAAATAAATAAAAATTAAAGTAAGAATTTTGCTTATACGGATATTTTCGCAGAATACTTTTTTTCCCATTTGTTTAATATATATATAAATCATTTTGGAACGATATTTAGAATATTAAAAGGGTTTGAAATATATATATTTTTAAATGTCTTATTTATTAATAAAAGACAGCCTCCAATAATTTAAAAAAAAAAAAATCACCAACGGACTCTCGGCCCGCGATGGACTCGAACCCATATCCTCCGGTTTCAAGCTCGACGCTCTAACCATTCAGCCAGTCAGCTCACTTTCATCCGCAACAGATTATCGTTATAATTAGCACCGTTAATTGTCCACGAGTTCCTGTCAATCAAACTGTGTGGGCGTGTACTTGACCGTGATAATGACGCTCTCCTATTGGTTTAGAAACAGTAATCGTCCCAGCAATATACACATCTGAAATATGCTGTAAGGACACTTTACTGACGGATTATCAGCTTTCAGATGCTCTCCTTCGATGTCCGTAGATTTCAATGTGGACTTTAATGTTTGTTGGATGTAGTAAATTTCCGAAGTGCGAGATCATTCCAAAGTGCTAAATCTTAACTGGACAAATTCTAACATTCAATAAACCGGAAACTCACATCGATAACAACCGACATCTTAAATAGGTGCCGAAAAGATAATTCACTACTATACGTATTGTTCCGGATGAAAAATGTACTTCCATAAGTCAATGCACAATAATGTGCATTGCCATGTGTAGCGACATTGTCTTGTGATTTAGATGTGGTTACACGATTAGACATCGGAATGATTTTAAATTTTGTTCAGGTAGAATTCCTCGATATGCAAATGTCGATACACGGGATATAGTGTTTGAGTGAAACGATTCTGGACAAAAGCGAGTCACTAAGCATCTTGTTGAGTCGGCCATTATCGTCAATCTTGATAACTTCTGACACACGTACAATCGAATTCTTTCAGGCAATTATCATTAAGATCTGTAATAGAAAATGCTTAGCATTGCTATAGTTTGGACAAAAACGTCTGTCGAAGAAGTGTCTGGGCATCGAATATTGTCACTGTCACATAGAGGCAGCTAAGTTTAGGTTACGAGTTTCTGGTTCCTCATACAATCATCATCGTTTCTTTCTCATGCCTTTAATGGGGATTAGATTGAACTGTTTGTCTGATGCAGAATAGCGCAATTTTTCATAAAATATTTCTTTTTGCTTTTTCTGACTGAAGGGTAAGTAATTTTGACTATACTAGAAAAGCAATTTACTATGCATTGATACATGGAGTCATTTTGCTGTGCTTATATATATAAGCAAGCACTTTGCCGCTTTGTGATGCGTAAGGTCACTTTACTTGATGGATTGTCAGCTTTTCGATACACATTTCCAAGGTCCGTAAGAATCGATGTGGACTTTAAAATTCGATGAATGCGGAAGCTTTGCGAAGAGCGAGATCTTATCTAAACAAGTTACCTCATCCTAAAATCCTAAAGATCCACAACGATACTAACCGACATTGTACAATGTTAAAAATTTGAAACTTTTGCTGCATCGTTACTCCACCGCTTTTATAGAAAACGATTATATCACGGCATTATAAAGTATTCTTATTGGCCAAAATAATGATATTCTACAAGTTGAATGTAGATTCTGCCTTTGCAGAATTGAGTTTCGCCTCCGATTAGGAAAAAAAATCGATAGAGGTTTTTTAGAAGGGCGATCCCGTTTAGATTGCAATGAACTAACTTCATTTTTCTTGTGTTTATCAATATAATAGCAAACAGAACGGCTTGAAATATCCAATTGATTAGTAATTTCTCTCTGAGACATTGGAATTGCAGGATAATAAAGAGATACAATTTGACGTGCTACTTCTTCGTTGACTAGATTCATCAAAAACGGATTTTTTCTTTAGTTTAAACGCTTTTTTATAGAGTGAGTAAAAGGAAATGCAATTTAACAATAAAAAGAGTGGAATCCCGCCGAATTCGACGAGTGATATGTTTAATAACCCAATCGATTTGGTTTAAAAAAAAGCAAAAGTAATTACATTATTGAATCAATATATAATAAATATATTTACAAACTAAATGTCAAATTTGCCAGTTACAACTTTGCATGCAAATATTGGCACATCTTCAGTAAAAACTGTAATCTGAGTGCCGGCGAAATCAAAAAATTTTATTTTATATGCACTCACAGAAAAATAGTTTTATTATTTAAAAAAAAAAAAAAAAAAAAAAAAAAAAAATTGGTTGCCTGTAAAGTCGGTATACGGGCGAAAGTTTTACGTGACAACGACTTTGAGTTGTAAAATAATTTTAATGTGAATATTCATTCGTATAGTAGGAAGAAGGATGAAATAATAGTAACAATTTAAAACATTTATTTATACAAAGAATTATATTTAAAACATTAATTTATACAAAGAATCTCGCACTGAATTTCATATTAACAAAATTTTATTTTTACCTTTACACATACATACGTATTTATATACAAATATACATACAATAACTTGCAATACACTGTGTTTGTTAAACACATTTTACTTCATGTTTATTGATGTCAAATGTTGAATTTTGTAAACAGCATATTAAAGAATTTTTCAATGAGCAGAATATAACTAAAGTAAAATGGCTTTCACTAATCACATATCATTAGTTTTCCATAATATACCACCGAATTACGAAATAAACTACACTTATTTTCTTTGTACTTTATACTAATAACTAATACATAACGTATTTCGTCTTAGTTTGATACTATCTAAAATTCCTATTAAGCACCGCCCCTTCCTTGCAGCGAATTCACATTCACGTTCAGAAAATGGTCCCACAAGTGACCGGAAAAAGTTAAGAGAAAAGTGAGCGCGTATCGTGAGCGGAGCGTAACGTAACGTAACGCAGTTTCTTGAAGTGTCTCCCGGCAAACCAATTTACAAGACGTTGTCACATCAAAAAAAAAAAAGAAAGAAAAGAAAAAGAAAGAAAAAGGAAAAAGAAAAAAAAGGGAAAAAGAAAAAAACTAATTTCATTTTTACTGTGACATTATTTTCACTAACAGAAGTCATCTAAAAGTAAAATCTCAATCTCAGTGTCTAATGAAAAGAAATATTGAAATGTAATATCGGGTACTACTAGGTTACCCGTCGACCAATAAATTGTCGCAAAACTATAAGATTAAATGCCAATAATGGATGATCGTGAATGTCACATTCAATGACATTAAATACGATTCATGTGTTTAAAATGTCATTAAGTGATTTTTATTTCGACTTTTTAATAATATTTTTATTAATATTCTACTAATTATTTGTTTTTTCGTTATTTAAAATAAAAATTATGTCAATATGTATAATTTGGCTATTAGTTTGGCGATTTGTATAATTTGGCGAAATGGGTCGACGGGATAACAGAGTAGTACCTAATATCGTTATGAGTAAAAATGCGATGTTTTAAATAGTGACGTCATTTTCTCTTCAAATGTTTTTAGGTGCGTTCCTAATTATGAAAATACATAGCACCTATTGTTGTCGTTCAGTCCGTCCGTCCGTCTGTCTGTCTGTCCGTCTGTCCGCATATAACAAAGCAAAAACTACCCAACCGAATCGTTTGAAATTTAAAATACATAATTATAACATAATTTTGTCGAGTCATTTCAAATTTTATGAAAATCGGATGGATAGATCAATTACAGGGACACTCAAAAGGATTCCGTTACATTACGGTCAATAGGAAAAAAAGTTTTAAATGCATTTTAATCGTTGGAAATTTAAAACATATAATTATTGCGTAATTTTGTCGAGTCATTTCAAATGTTATGAAAATCGGATGTATAGATCAATTACAGGGACAATCAAAAGGATTCCGTTACATTACGGTCAATGGGGAAAAAGTTTCAAATGCATTTTAATGATGTTACACTCATTCGAACATAATAGAATTGGCATGAATCTATGAAATATATACTAAAATATGCATTTTGTACAATCTGTGGTGCAAAGAATTTTTATTATTAAATTACAGGGCCACACAAAAGTATTCCACTATATAATGCTATACAGGTGAAACATGGTTTGGTACGTGTTTTAATTATATTCAAATATTTCATATTTTATGAATAAGATATACGTTGCTGAGGTGTAATAAAAATTACTTCCTGCATATTTACAGAAACGTAAAGATTTCGACTACTATACTGTATCCGGAGTACGCTCTACTATATTCAGCAAGATCTGAATATTTTTAAAACTTCGTTATCGTACGAACGCACCTCATTTGCTACGTTCACGTGCAAATTACAACTTGTTTTAAAAGTTACTGTTATTAGTAATATGAAAAAGGCATCCGTAATAATATTGTAATTCCCATTTATCTGGTTGCTGAATGATATCATTTTCCTCATTTGAAATTTCTCTTATTTTGATTTAGACATTAATTTTTATCAAATTAGTTTCTGTTATTTTATTTACATTATTAATATTATTTCTCAGTAAATATATTTTTTTACCTCAATTAGTGCATAATTATACGCAATCATTTTGGAAAATAAATTCTTATTATCGAGAGAAAAGCTAAACTGAATTGTTACCATTTTGAAGAAATATCGTAAAAAGCATTTAAAATTAAAAATAAAATATAAAAAGGAAATAAATTAAAAAATAACTAAACTGGGCACAGCTACAAATAAATAGCTTTCATTTAAAAAAATAATTATCAAAATCGGTTGAGTAGAAAATTCAGGACTGATGCGACAGTCCGACATTTTTTAGCTTGTCTGAAAGAAATAGCCTCGGAGGCTAATAAAAGCGGTGGAGTGAAGATGCAGCAAAAGCTTCAAATTTTTAACAGTGTAAGTTGCTCTCGAATAGCTGAAAATGAAATAGGAAATAGACCAGAAAATTGAACACATCAAAGCTCAGGAAAGTACATCAATTAGTCAATGCATTGCAAAGAGACACCATATGTCAGTATACATAATTGAGTATTATAGTATAAATAACTAAAAAGTAAGAAATATAATAAGCTTTTTTTAGCACTTTCCAACAAAGTTGAAAAGTGTTTATGCATTCGGTTTGTCTGTCCATCTGTCCGCGCTCTAACTCCCGTAAATGCACTCGGATTGCGCTGAAATTTTTGGACCTTATTGAAGTTTACCCTACTACGAACCCTATAGAAAATGAAGTTTCTACCATGATTAGTCTATTTACAGGGAGAGTCAAAAGTTTACCATTACATTGAGGCCTATGGGGAAAAATCGTTTCAAAGTAATTTTAAAGATGTTAGACCCTGTCAAACAAATTACAATTTATATGCATTTATGAGGTGCTTTAAAATATACATTCTATAAAATATGCGGTAAAAATATAGCTATTATTCATATACAGGGCCACATAAAAGGATGCCATTAGATAATGGTAAAGAGGGAAATTGTGTGCGACATATTTTAAATATATTAAACTGTTTCATGTATAATAAAATTGACACATGTCACTGACTCTTAATATAAATTATACAATACTGTCGTACATAATATAAAGTTCATAGCATTTACGGGGACACACAAAAGATTTCAAATAGTATATTTTTTTAATGTACTGTATATGTATCCGATGACGACTGCTGGATGAAACGCATTTTAACTATGATATGCGCGTTTAAGTTTCACTAAATCTGTGCATATTACATGGTGTGTGTAAATGCTATATAGTATACAGGGGTACCCAAAAGAACTCGCCAACATTACGGATTATAATCGTAAATAACTTAAAGATGCTTCTTAAATAAGTTATGCATTTTTACGCTGAAATGCATTCAATTTATTAAGACATATCTGCAGAATATAGATAAAATGATATACAGGGCCACGCAAAAAATTGGGTACATGGACGCTTATGAATGATAATTTATGAGAATGTGATTTCAGTTGTTTTAAGAGTGTTTTAGTTTAAAATAAAATTTAGCTTAAAACTGATGTGTAATAAAACTACAAGCTAAGCTACAGGGTTGAACAAAAGTATTCGAGTATGTTTCCATCTATTAATATAAATTGCTATAAAAAAATTGCGAGATACTAGGCATTTTCATGCTAAACTAAAAGTTTCCATTATATAGTATGTATCAAGTGACAGATTAAATACAGGGCTGTTCAAAAATATTGGAATACATATTTGGCTGTATTTAATTATATACCCTTATTTCTCTAAATGATGAAGTTTTGTTAAAGATTTCATGAAGCGTTGGAAAGTGCTTCATAATCTATGCTTAATGCAGGATTTTTCTTACATGTTAAAAAAAAAAAAAAATCAACCGACTTCAAAAAAAAGCGCTTGTCAAACACTTTTTCCTACGTAAAAACATATTAACATTATTTTTTTTTTCTGTGCTTGTCGGAGCATTTTTTAATACTAGTACTGATATATTTAACATAAGCTATACAATTATGCTGTATTATAAACAGATAAAACTACGATTTAAGCCCTAGAACTTCTTAACTAATTGTATTCTAGTTCGATAGCATTTAGTATCGTTTCTGTTACTTAAAATGTTGTTTTATCTGCTTATATTGTACTGACCAAATATAATCTTGTCAAATACATTACATAACTGATTTAAAACTCATTTATCAGAAGAATAATAATATGTTTACTTGCCTTGTAAATAGATTCGTTTTAACATTAATATTAGGCTAAGTTATTAATATTATCGTCACCATCTTAAAAAGGCTCTTGAGAAACATAAAGATTATTGCAGATATAAATTTTCCAAGTGGGTGGAAAAAGTCCGGACAAGGATTCGAACCAGGGATGTGTTGACTGAAATTGAAATCGCCAGTGCTCTTCCACCTGAGCCATCCCGGACGAATACCGGAGGACGAATTCACTCAACTAACCTTAACGATTAGCTACATTAATCTAATTATAGATTATTGTTTCAAAAGAATATATTAACTTTTATTTCATATTTTATGCATTGAAAGACATTGACATAGAAGTGTCTAAACCGATTTTACTTTAACCTATTTATTGAAAGTGATTATATTAGACTTCTTTATATCTTGAGTTACGGGGAGTAAATAATGTAAAAGAATCTGATAAGTTAGTGCATTTACAGTATTTTTGGTATAAGTTTACATAAATTTGTTGCAAGCTTAAAATTTTTGTATAATTCTTATTCGGTTAATTGTCCTCATTTACAAATTGTCTTCTTTTTCTTCCAACAGGCATGACAGAGAATTTCATAATATTCTTAAAATGTTACACTAATTTGATATTAAATAACAACAGCAATAATAATTTATTACCAGAAGAGATAAAAATATTGTTAAATATAATACCGAAGAGTCATCTGAAAGTTAGAAAATACAGAAAACGAACAATCGAAGTTTTCTTCCCTTCAGGCATTGTTTGTTATTTCAAATTGCTTCTAAGCGATGAGTGTGGTAAAGAATGGTCTCGATGGAAAGCTCTGGAACAATTATGTGATACTGACATGTCACCAGTTGCCCCGGTATCCACTCTCATACCTTTCTTGAAACTTAATCGCATGTTGCAGAAAATAATTATAGTTGATCAGTTTGCTAAGTGCTTTACGAATACTATCTCAAAATATTCACTGGAAACGGCAAACATAGTTGAAAGAATTTATACCAGCGATGAAACAAAATCTCGTGGAATTGCAGATGAAGAACTGAAACATGATGTTAATTTACAACCAGTAGATGTTAGCAAGAACTTTAAACGAAAGGAAAACATAAACAATGAAAATAGCCTGGATGCAAGTATGGAAGTTTGGCGAGGGACTTCTACTTTTAAAATGGATGAAAAGAAACCAAGGAAAAGACGGCAGATACGAAGATTTGGAGAAGGTGTTCCTGAAAACTGCATATTTGATCTCACATTAAGTTATAGTGATGAATTAGCAGTGGATAGTGGTCACAAAATCGATGATGATGATGTTGAAAAGGAAGACGATGTTTTGTACAACATTATTTCTCTTGAGGAGCGAGCTAAAAGGATGATCGGTAGAACATTGACAGAATCGTCCGAAAAAATAAAGTCTGTAAAAGCACTATCAAAAGAAAAATTAGATGATTTCGAAGAGCAATTTTTAAAATTGTTCGGAAGAAGCTTCAGAGATTTTCCCAATATGGAAGAGGAAAAACCTGTAAAAATACCGCCAAACGAAGAAAAAAACATAAAGAACGGAAAAACGATAAATGATAATATTAAATTAAAGAAAATTTTCAAAACTGCTCAATTCTTTACGCATGTATCATCATTAGTAATTCCAGGAGGTCTTCGCACAAGCAAGTCAGTCGATTCTGTCAAAGACATTCAAGCCACTAAATGTAATAAGATTTTTTTCACAAGAAATGTATCACTTCCAGAGATGAATGAAATGCTGTTTTATAAAAGACATAACCGCTTGAATTATTCCATGGATTATTTTGAGGATAAAACTGATGTACTGAAATCTGAGAATCATCATTCCCATTCGATTTCCTTCTGGTTACCAGACGAGACATCATTCGGCAGAATCTACTGTACACTGCCTATCTGTCGTAAAATATCAGCTGAAAAAATTTACAGTGCAAAGTAAGTTCATTTGACTGCTTATGTATTTGTTATCTAATATTTATTTAAGGGGCTCCGGGACACATTTTAAAATAATTTTTATTTAATGAGTTAAAATTTTGAATATTTTTGCGATGATTAACCATAGTATTTCTAAACAAAATCACATGATAAAAATTCTCATATATATATATTATTTAAAATTTATTAAGAAAGTGGAGTAATTTAAAATTGTTATATAACTCAAAATATTATTTGTAAAATTTATTATTATTATTATATTATATTATATTATATTATATTATATTATATTATATTATATCATATATATTATAAAGCAGAAGTTCTGAAACTTCCAAACGAGTGTTTTCAAAAACTACCCGATGGATTTTTTTGCCGATTGTATCATTCGATAGGAAATATTTTTCTGAAGGTTTATGATTCAAATTTATAGGGATAACTCTGATTTTTCGTAGTAAATTTCGTATTTTTCGGTTATTTTTGACAAAAGGGTTGCCAGTAGCTGTTTTGGCGAAAATTATGATTGCTAAAAGAATTAAAATGGCTATATCTGTTAGAAATATTACAAATATCTTGCAAATAATAGCAGAAAATAACTACTGATAATATTAATAATAACAAAGAAAGACCGCTTAAATGAGGCGTAATATTATAAAAATATATTTATCTTGAAAATGAAAAAAATATTTGTAATGCTTAAAAAATAAATTAACGCGAAATATAACAATTAGTTCAACTTTTGGCGATTTATCTCTGGTGTTAGAATAAAAACATGAATTTCAGAAATTGATTAAATGAATTTTGAATGATAGTTATTTCCCTTTTTATTATTTTCTTTCTCTTTTTTATCGAATTTCCGTATAATATAACTTACAGCAGAAAAAAGCAGATCTGATTGTAAAAGACACTGTAAGTTGTGAGTTACTATTCGTTTCTATACCATTTTCATCTTGCTTTTGTCGCCAAAGAATGTGTTTTTAAGCCGAAAATGCACTACTGACTTAATGCCTGACTTACGTTCTTAATGGTCGCAATAATGTTTTTTTTTTTTTTTTTTTTTTTTTTTTTTTTTTTTTTTTTTAAGTGAAATAATTTTTAGAGTGTATTTTAATATTCAATCGTAATCTTTCATTTCTTTTTGCAAATGTTTTCATTGTTAATTTAATTTTTCTTGCGCCATTTCGTCAATTTCACTTACAGGAAAAATTTCAGTTTCAAAATTTAAAAACTGAAGAAGGAAAGATTACCCCATCGATTAAAAATCTACCCCCAAATTCCAAGATTAAATGTCAATAATGGATGATCGTAAATGTCACATTCACTTGACATTAAGCGTAATATAAATAATAATTATGTCATCAAGTGATTTTTAATTCGACATTTTATTTCTACTTTTATATATGTTCTGCTAATTTGTTTTTCGTTATTTAAATGAAAATTTATGCTAATCTATATAATTTGGCTAATAGTTTGGCGATTTATATAATTTGGCGAAATTGGTCGACGGTATAACCAAGTAGTACTGAAAGAAAAATTTTGCAATTCAAAGTAAATTTATGCAATTATGCGTTATTACTATAGATAAATTCAACATTTTGAATTGAAAAATTCCCGCTGAATAAAATTTACAAGTCTTTTTTAATTGACCATTTCCTCTTCAATATTTCTTCAATCAAACTTTCGCTATTCTCTTTCGCGTAGGCGTAAAAAATGTATTTTAAATATTTTATTAGATAAAACGTAAATAACATTTTTCTATTTAAAAAAATATATTTTTAAAATCTAATTCTACCATTATGTGTCTTACAGGACAAAATAGCAAAATTACTTTTAAAAATGGTTTTATATGTTAATTGTATGTTATTTGTTTATTTGGGTGTTTGAATATACTTTTGTCATCAAACAATGCGATTTTATACCAAGAAGGCATAAGCCGGAGCGATGTTCACAATTAGTAAATTCTCTCACTCTCTTTTAAATGTGTGAGAGTATTTTTAGGATATTTTTTTATGTTTAATTGTAAATATATATATAGCACTCATAGCAAAAAAAAATAAAAATGCGTATAATGTTTAAATTTTAGTATAAATGCCTTCCCCATCCAAACTGTAAAATAATTTAATTGCAACTTTTTAAAGTTTTGGCGCAGATGTCATATACGCACCACATTCGCACGATTGCAACAAATTGGCGATTTTATGCCACACATGGTAAACCGACTATGGTTGTTTATTTATTAATAAACTATTAACTTTCATTTTTTTTTTTTTAATAATATAAATAATTTTGTTCTATAGCTATTAATTAAACTTTTTTATTTATTATTTTTTTTCAAATAATACAAAATAATTAAAAACTATTTATGAAATTGATAATTAAAAACCAAGTTCTCCAAATTGGCGCCAGAAAAAAATTGCGCCAATGTGGTGCATACATGACATCTGTGTCAAAGTTTTTTCTTATATATAAGTAGGGAAAATGCAGTATAAATACCGATTAAAGTTTTTTCCAAATGGAAATTTTGTCACGGATTTGGTCATATACTCATCGAGGTATTTCACTGGCGCCAAAATGGCATTATTTGCCTCATATGGTAACCCAGCTATAGTTGTTTATCTGATGATAAGTTGTTTATTTACTTTCATTTTTTTCTTTTTTGAAATGATATTTGTTGTTTTGTTCTACAGTTACTTTTTATTTATTGTTAATTGCTGTTTAACATGATAGAAAATAATAAAATATACATAAATTTCTTTGGTATTCTAAAACGAGGATTCTGCCACATTGTAGTTGCAAGATAATCGTGCTAAACCTATTGCGTATATGATGTCTGTGTAGGAATCTTTTGTGAAATATGAAAAGTGTAAATTGGCTACTACTTGATTATCACATCAACCAATTTCGCCAAATCGTTCGCCAAATTGTACAAATTTACATAATTTTATCTTAAATAACTAAAGAGAAAATGCTTAAATACGAAATAGCAAATAATTTTGTTTTCATTTTTCAAGAGGAAATTTTGCAATAATAAAGTAATTGTTGTAGTGAGAATTTTAATGTGTGTTTTTTTTATCGTTGGCAACTTGCTGTAACGAAAAATGTTTATTTTTTTCCTGCTATTGTTTTGTAAGAGCTGGTTTTGTGAGAGCCATGTTAAGATGATATTCAAATTTTTGAACCCTTCCCAATTACCCCCCCCCCCCTTGGGCCGATTTTGCTCATTTGCAATTCCCACTGATATATTAACCATCTCAATGTACTTGACGAGTTTGAAGATGATTCTTGCATAATTGTGTCTTTTATCGCGCGGACAAAATTTAATCTATATATATAAAAGAAAGTCTGGATTTCGTATTAATCACAGCACAAAAAAATCTACCGGACCCATAATCTTGAAAATTGGTGAAAAAATACTTCTTATAGCACTGAG
Source organism: Maratus speculifer (assembly GCA_964019185.1). Taxonomy (NCBI): domain Eukaryota; kingdom Metazoa; phylum Arthropoda; class Arachnida; order Araneae; family Salticidae; genus Maratus; species Maratus speculifer. The sequence goes on from OZ025296.1 coordinate 90,474,950, forward strand.
CGCCGCTAAGAAGGGATTTTCGAAAATTCCACCCCTAAGGGGGGTAAAAAAAAGAACGAACTTTAAAAAAATTCCTTAAAAATCGGCTTATGTAGTTATTTTTCAACTGATAACATATTTTAATGTATTTTTCCATGCTGAATCGAATGGTACCAAGCAAATTCTTTTAAATCCATTATTTCGTGAGATACTTCACATTTTCCTAATTTGGCGATGTCTTCGGCGCAAAAACCTGAAATTTTCAATCCTTATCTATATATATAAAAGAAAGTCTGGATTTCGTATTAATCACAGCACAAAAAAATCTACCGGGCCCATAATCTTGAAAATTGGGGAAAAAATACTTCTTATAGCACCGAGCGCCGCTAAGAAGGGATTTTCGAAAATTCCACCCCTAAGGGGGGTAAAAAAAGAACGAACTTTAAAAAAATTCCTTAAAAATCGGCTTATGTAGTTAGTTTTCAACTGATAACATATTTTAATGTATTTTTCCATGCTGAATCGAATAGTACCAAGCACATTCTTTTAAATCCGGTAGTTCGTGAGATACTTCCCATTTTCCTAATTTGGCGATGTCTTCGGCGCAAAAACCTGAAATTTTCAATCCTTATCTATATATATAAAAGAAAGTCTGGATTTCGTATTAATCACAGCACAAAAAAATCTACCGGGCCCATAATCTTGAAAATTGGGGAAAAAATACTTCTTATAGCACCGAGCGCCGCTAAGAAGGGATTTTCGAAAATTCCACCCCTAAGGGGGGTAAAAAAAGAACGAACTTAAAAAAAATTCCTTAAAAATCGGCTTATGTAGTTATTTTTCAACTGATAACATATTTTAATGTATTTTTCCATGCTGAATCGAATGGTACCAAGCAAATTCTTTTAAATCCATTATTTCGTGAGATACTTCACATTTTCCTAATTTGGCGATGTCTTCCGTGCAAAAACCTGAAATTTTCAATCCTTCTAGATAGATCAGATTTTGTAGTCAATTCAATTGATACCATTTTGTAGACGATTCAATTGGTACCATATTTTAGTGTATTTTGCCATGCTGAATCGAATGGTACCAAGCAAATTCTTTTAAATCCAGTAGTTTGTGAGATACTTAACATTTTTCTAATTTGGCGATGTCTTCGGCGCAAAAAGCTGAAATTTTCAATCTTTATATATAAAAGAAAGTCTGGGTTTTTTTTATTAATAATCGTACAAAAAAAATCTATTGAATCTGCACTTTGGAAGTGAGTTCTATAATCAGGTTAACATGATTATGTAGGCTATATTTAATTCTCAATATATATAAAACGCAAAGTAAAATTTCATTCCGGCCTCTTATAAATTAAGTTCTACTAGATAGATTTTAATAGAACTTACATTGTTAGTTGGATAATTTTTCAGAAATTTTGTAACAATTGTAATATAGCATTCTACGTTGTTTAAATGAATACTTATGGAGATATTTTAAATCAGATGAACCCAATTACAAAAGGTTGGCTTTATTTTAAAGGTTCCACTGAATGATTTTTTATGTGATTAAAACTGTTAACATGTTGAGCGCTACGTCATTCGTTGGTGACTAACTTTGAACTTTCTGTTTAGATGACTGCCTTTTCTCCGATGACATATAGACTAAAATACAATATAAAACTAAAAATTACTATGATATAAAAATTTCGTTTGATTTAAAGTTTCTTAAAAAAAACTGACCAGCGTAGCGGGCGAAGGCTGCTAGTATATATATAAACTTTTTAGGTGGGAGTAGCTTTGGGTTCCTGGCTTCACATAATGAAAAGTTGTAAAGAAATTTTTCAGAAGTTGTACCATGGTAACGACTGTAATCTATACTAATAAAATAACAAATCGCTCTGTCTGCGTGTGTGTGTGTGTGTGTGTGTGTGTGTGTGTCTGCGATGGCTAGCAAAATCTATGGGACGTACGAAGCTCAAAATTTTTATGAGAGTAGCCCAATATCTCTCCTGATGCACCTGAGCTTCAGAATTTCGAAATTCTATTTATTAACTGAGTAATTAATTAAATTCCAAAGATCACTCTCATAAAAAATCGCCTTTTTTCTTCTTTTTTTTCTCTTCATTTAGTTATGGTTGGTTGGTTGCATAAAATTTTCGCATAAATAATTTAAAAAGCTGGAACAGACCTTTAAAATTCATAGACTGGCAAACTGTCAGTTTAAATAATGATTTTTTATCACAGCGGTTGCAAACCATGGAGGAAAAAGATAGGTGGTGGTGAAGTAAACCGAAAAAAGAGTTGCAATATTAAACCATTTATCGCTCAAATATTAATGTCCCAAACAAAAGCATGTGGAAGGGATTTTGTATTAATAAGACGAATTGAAAGAATTGAATAACAGCTGAAGCGTATTTTATGAAGAAATAGTAATTTTTTAAAATGGTCTTTTTTCTATTATATTATTTATTTTTAAAAAATGTTTGCTTTTAAAATAATTGAAATTGATAAATTCGAAATAATTTAAATGTCAAAATAAAATTAAATAAAATATTGAAAACATTTGATTTGAACTAAAAATTGTATTACTAAAAGCTTTCTTTTTTTTTCAGAACTTTTTAATACTTTATAACGTAGATGAAAATATGTTTTTAATTTAACAACATATTAATAACTCTATGTCAATATATAAAATATATTTATGAAAACATTCTTTTAAAATCATGCGCGAAAACTTAAATAACAAATATTAGTCTAAAATATAGATTTCAGAGTGCAGACGATTTTAAGACATTAACGAAAGAATGTTAACTTTTCAAGCAAAATCTTAAATGATGCTTCTATATTGATATTTCAAAGTGACGGCTAGGTTACATTTATGTTATATTTAAGTTACGGTAGGGTAATGTTAAGTCGCAGTTAGGTTACAGACAGATTATGGTTATGGTACAAAAGTTTACGGTTAGGAATTTGTCCACAGAGTCAACATTACGCATGCTTTGATTAAAAATATACACTTTATACCAATCTTTTATCATCGCGTATCGATTCATTCACGGTATAGTCGGATTTAAGAATGATATAATTAGTTTGAAATTCAAAATTTTTCACTTGGGATTTCTATGCGAAAAAAATAATTAGTTACGTGATTTAACAGTGATTTTTACGGGTAAATATCAACACTTTAACACGAAACTAACGCAATCGTTGGATACATGTTCCCTCCCGTGTTTCTCATTGCTCATTTTAAGTATTTCTAGAGCTTAATATTAGTTGTTGTTTTTAAAACCGATTTTTCACAAAGTCAGCAGCGACGTATTTCAGACAATGCATTTCTGCATGCTTCCAGTTATTGATAAAATCATACAAATTTCAAGTTCGTTTAATATTGTTAATACGGACCCGGGCAACGCCGGGCGGGTCAGCTAGTCTATATTAATAAAATAACAAATCGCTCTGTCTGTGTGTGTGTGTGTGTGTGTGTGTGTGTGTCTGCGATAGTTAGCGAAAACTGCGGTACGTACGAAGCTCCAAATTTTTCTGAGAGTAGCCCAATATCTCTACTGATGCACCTGACGCTCAGAATTTCGAAATTCCAATTATTAACTGAGTAATTAATTAAAATCGAGAGGTCACTCTCATAAAAAATCATCTTTTTCCCATTTTTTTTCTCTTTCATTCTTTTATGGTTGGTTGGTTGAGTAAAAATTTTTGCAGAAGTAATCAGATAAGCCGGTGTAACAATGACATTGGAGTATTTGATGTGCATAATTTTTTTTCCCAACTAGGTTTTGCCATCCAAACTGTGTCTCGCAATCTGATTGGCCAGAGCTTTCGGCATGAATTCGACACTTCTTGGCGGGAATCGTGCTTGGCGAAAAACACTTCTTTGTTTCAATTTTCTATTTCTTAAGAGTAAGATTTTTTTTTTCACAAATTCTATGTCTTATGAAATTAAAGAGGAATGACCCTTACCAAAGACAATTTCCTAAAATTTTCCAATTTTTTTTCTTTCTTTTTTTTTTCAATATTTTTTTTAGAATGAATCTCGGTAAGTTACGTTTATTTTTACTTTGTTGTATCTTTAATAGAAGAAAATATTGTGATACAAATTTTATTCGAATTCCAGTTTTTGACCGATTTGCACGCTTTAGAGATCCAAAAAATATGTTTTTAGAAAATCTATGTCAATCCGTGTGTGTGTGTGTCAAGTGGCGTATTCAGGGGGTTGACTGATGGAACTGCAGCCCCTTCCAAAACTTGAAAAAAAAAACATGAAAAATAATTACAAAAGTTTATAAAGATGTAATGATATCTGAGAAAACTGTTTCAGCCAAATTTCCGTTATATGCAGGCTATCTTTACAGGTCATAAAAACTTTACTAATTAAGACTAAAACTTTTTTTAAACAAAAAATTTGCAGTCCCATGGAATTCAATCTTAGCAGGATCGGCATAATTTATGCATTACCTGTTATGGAAAAATCTGTTTAACGCGGAAAAATTATCTTTCTTATGATTGCCTCTAAGAAACTTTTACTATAACTCAGCACCCTCCGAAATGAGAAGTCTAGATACGCCAGTATGTGTGTCCGTATGTCCGTGTGTTTCCATTGTACCATCGAAAAGTGTATGAAAAATATGCATAGAATTGAACCACATTTTTTGTGTATGATAATTTTTGGGTATGGCAGGCAGGTCAAACCTGAATGTGAAAAAAAAAAAAAATCTATCGGAAGAAGGGCGCTGTAAAAATGATTTCCATGCTATTTTCATTATTGTACCATCGAAAAGTATTTGAAGTTAGGTAAATAATTGAACTAAATATTTTGTGTACGTTTCTATGGCCAGCAGATCTCCTATGAATTTGGAAATATTCCAAGGGAAAGGATCACTGTGATAATGCTTTTTGTATAATTTTCTCTATTTTTCGTATTTCTATAGTCCATCGGCTCGTACTGAGACAATTGTTCTTATTAATAAACTATGTAATCGAATGGTGTTTTCAATTTTTTGGTAAAAGCAGAAGATATTTTAGAAAATACTGTCAAAGTTGGTGTTAGAAAAAAATAAAATAAGATATCGAAGCTTATTTTTGAAATATTTCTTTGACAATCGCAATAATTGTAAATGTTATATAACATTGCATAAAGATATTATAATATAAATATTATAACATACAATTTAAAGACAATCTGAGAATTGCGAGTTTTACTCGCATAGAAGAGATTCCGTACTACAAAATACAACCGTGTACAAAGTTTAAACATAGTATTTTACGAAGCGCGCTTCGAAAGCAGGTCGAAAAGTAACAAGGTCCGTGGTACGTGGCGATGTTTTCTAGATAGGTTTCTAATTGATAACATAGCTAATTGACTATATTTAACAATGACTATTTTTATAATAGTGAGTTTTATTTCGTAATTTCAGATTAATCAGAGTTGTTTTTTTTTCTTTTTGAGTAAAGTAATTACATTGAGAGTGGTAATTTAAGTTTGGTAAACAAAGTTATTTTTAGGACTCTGTAATGCAAGAATTTACGGTCATTCACGCATATGTTTCAAAGTTGAAACAGATTCTAATGGAATGAAGATACTAAGCTAAGAAATAAAAACTTACCATCATGAAAATAATTTTCTAATATCCAACAAATATAACAGCTTTAAACAATTATATAACTGGATCTTCAACTTTTTTCAGTGAAAGAAAATGATAGGGGTTTCTAGAAGATGTTCCTTTTTTAATTGGATAAATACTGTGGTATATTTCAACAACATATTCGAATTTTGTAAGATGCTTTGTTTAGAAGAGGTCTCTTTTTAAATGGCTAAATACTGTGTTAAATTTTGCAATATATTCGAGTTTTGTAAGCATTAGGTTATTTTTCTTTAAATAACATCATTATCAATTTTATTAACATCAATTTTATTTTCTTCTCTCCAACCAAATAATCCTTAGAGCATACAGAGTTTCGTAATTATAAGAATTATTAAAAAAACATTAAGAAAGGTAAAATTTATAATTTATTTAAGTAATTACAAATTCAACTAAATAAATTTATAATTAAACAAAATTAAAATTTATAGAAAATTAAAAAAATATATATATAATATAAATTTAAGGAATGTGTTAAATTGAAAAAATTACAAATTTATTATTTATACATTATTAATTATTAATTATTTACTTATAATAATTTAATCCTCTTTAAAATTATGCTAAGTTTTATTACTTTACTTAATTATTTTAATGTTTTAGTATATTCCAAGCATTCATTACAATTTTGATTAAAATTTTTTGGAATTTTTTTTTCTTAAACTTTTTATAATACTGCTAATTTGTGGTTACATTAAATAATCTTATATAAATCTCCTATCTTCAGAAATTTTCACTTTGTCATCTTTTAATCTACATAGCCTTCAATTCTTTAAAAAGTAGCAGAATGCTGTCGAAACGCAGATGATCCTCCCCCCCCCCCCCCCCCCCCGCTTTTTCATAAGTTAATGGAAATAATTTTCTTTCTGTAAAAATCATTTTTCCAATAATTCCTATTTTAAACAAAAACTCTATTGAAATTTCAAAAAATTATTCCTTTCTCCGCCCATCCTATCTAAATTCTCTACTCTTAGGATTTTCGCCAAGCACAATACCTTCCCGCCAATAAAAGTCTCTTTGACGCAGCCATCTCTGACCAATTAGATTACAAGATGGCAAAACCCGGTTGGGAAAAAAAAATACGCATTTGATGTTTCAAGACGATGACCATAGAGGAATAAGGTAGGTGGAGGTGAAGTAAGTCTGAAAAAAGGTTTGAATGTAAAACCATTTATTGCTCAAATTTTAATATTCCAAACAAAAGGACATGGAAGGAATTTTGTCATGGAGGAATGAGATAGGTGGAGGGGAAGTATTATCTCTGGGGGTGATGCTAAAATGTAACCCTACATTAAGTAACATTAAGTCCAAATAAAACCGCGTGCTTTGACACGCCTATCAATTGAAACAGGTTTAAACCCGTATATTTTTGCCATTATTTTTTTAAAAGAACTAATCTATCGCTTCACCGGTAAGAATTTATTAATTATTTTATCATATGTGTTTTAAATATCAATATAAAATATTATTTTAAAGTTTTGCTTGAAAATATAACATTTTTCTGTTAATATCTTAAAATCGTCTGCAGTCAGAAATCTATACATTATATTAATATTTATTACTTAAGTTTTCATACATGATTTTAAAAGAATGTTTTCATCATTATATTTTAAATATTTATTTACATGCAATTATTAAGTCATAAACATTTTTCATCTACGTTATAAAGTATTTAAAATTGTATTAAATTAGGAAACTTTTAGTTATACAATTTTTAGTTCACATCAAATTTTTTCAATACTTATTTAATTTCAATTTGACATTTAATTATTGCTAATTTTCCAATTTCTTTTATTTTAAAAGCGAACATTTATTTTAATAAATAATAATAGAGCAAAGACCATTCAAAAAATTTGCTATTTCTTCTTAAAATATGCTTCAGTTGTAATTCATTTCTTTCAATTCGTATTATAATACAAAATTCCTTCCACGTCCTTTTGTTTGGAACATTAAAATTTGAGCGATAAATGGATTAATATTGCAAACCTTTTTGATCCTTACTTCACCTCCACCTATCTCAATCCTCCATGGGATTTTGTATTATAAGACGAATTGAAAGAAATGATTTACAACTAAAGCATATTTTAAGAAGAAATAGCAAATTTTTAAAATTGTATTTGTTCTATTATTATTTATTAAAATAAATGTTCGCTTTTAAAATAAAGAAATTGGGAAATTAGAAATAATTAAATTTCATATTGAAATTAAATAAGATATTGAAAACATTTTAAATATAATTTAAATTATCATTTTCGAAAATATTAATGATATATATATATATATATATATATATATATATATATATTAATCTCAGAAGTGTTTTTTATCACAAAGTTGAAAAGTACTTATGCATTCGGTTTGTCTGTCCGTCTGTCCAGACTGTAAATCCCGTAAATATACTTAATTGATAAAGCTTATTTAGGATCACTAAAGCATGTTTGGTATTGCATATGAAATACGTACGAATATTGGTTCATTTACAGAGACACTCAAAAGAAATCGATTACATTACCGTATATACGGAAAAATTGTTTGACGAGTATTTTAATGATATCTCGCTTTTTAAAATGTATTGAAACGGCTATAAATGACCTGCTTTCACTACGATTAAATTAAACACACAAACCATAGCCATTTTTGTTGATTTACAGGGACACACAAAAGAAATCAGCTACAGTACTGTATTTGCGTAATAATTGCTGGAGAGTACGTTTTAAAATTTGGTATGTACTTTTAAATTTAATTAGTTTTTTGCATAATACTCTTTGTATATAAAATCTATATTTGATATACAGGGCTGCACAAAAATAGTCGCATACCATTTTCTTTATTAGAGGAAATTGCTGAAGGCTAATTTTCAGAAATATATGTACCACTTAAATGAATTAAATTTTGAAATGCATATTGTATTACAAATCTCTATATCATATACAAGGTTCCTAAAAAAATCGGATAATTTTCCTAATGTAAATGGGAACAGCTGAAATTCGGTTTTGAAATGCTTTATATCTATACTAATAAAATAACAAATCGCTCTGTCTGCGTGTGTGTGTGTGTGTGTGTGTGTGTGTGTGTGTGTGTCTGCGATGGCTAGCAAAATCTATGGGACGTACGAAGCTCAAAATTTTTATGAGAGTAGCCCAATATCTCTCCTGATGCACCTGAGCTTCAGAATTTCGAAATTCTATTTATTAACTGAGTAATTAATTAAATTCCAAAGATCACTCTCATAAAAAATCGCCTTTTTTCTTCTTTTTTTCTCTTCATTCAGTTATGGTTGGTTGGTTGCATAAAATTTTCGCATAAATAATTAAAAAAGCTGGGAATAGACCTTTAAAATTCATAGACTGGCAAACTGTCAGTTTAAATGATGATTTTTTATCACAGCGGTTGTAAACCATGGAGGAAAAAGATAGGTGGTGGTGAAGTGAACCGAAAAAAGGGTTGCAATATTAAATCATTTATCGCTCAAATTTTAATGTCCCAAACAAAAGCATGTGGAAGTGATTTTGTATTAATAAGACGAATTGAAAGAAATGAATTACAGCCGAAGCGTATTTTATGAAGAAATAGTAATTTTTTAAAATGGTCTTTTTTCTATTATATTATTTATTTTTAAAAAAATGTTTGCTTTTAAAGTAATTGAAATTGATAAATTCGAAATAATTAAATGTCAAAATAAAATAAAATAAAATATTGAAAACATTTGATTTGAACTAAAAATTGTATTACTAAAAGGTTTCTTTTTTTTTCAGAACTTTTTAATACTTTATAACGTAGATGAAAATATGGTTTTAATATAACAACATATTAATAACTCTATATCAATATATAAAATATATTTATGAAAACATTCTTTTAAAATCATGCGCGAAAACTTAAATAACAAATATTAGTCTAAAATCTAGATTTCAGAGTGCAGACGATTTTAAGACATTAACGAAAGAATGCTAACTTTTCAAGCAAAATCTTAAATGATGCTTCTATATTGATATTTCAAAGTGACGGCTAGGTTACATTTATGTTATATTTAAGTTACGGTAGGGTAATGTTAAGTCGCAGTTAGGTTACAGACAGATTATGGTTATGGTACAAAAGTTTACGGTTAGGAATTTGTCCACAGAGTCAACATTACGCATGCTTTGATTAAAAATATACACTTTTGTTAAATGGCTCTGAAATTATAATACTATATACCAATCTTTTATCATCGCGTATCGATTCATTCAAGGTATAGTCGGATTTAAGAATGATATAATTAGTTTGAAATTCAAAATATTTCACTTGGGATTTCTATGTGAAAAAAATAATTAGTTACGTGATTTAACAGTGATTTTTACGGGTAAATATCAACACTTTAACACGAAACTAACGCAATCGTTGGATACATGTTCCCTCCCGTGTTTCTCATTGCTCATTTTAAGTATTTTTAGAGCTTAATATTAGTTGTTGTTTTTAAAACCGATTTTTCACAAAGTCAGCTGCAACGTATTTCAGACAATGCATTTCTGCATGCTTCCAGTTATTGATAAAATCATACAAATTTCAAGTTCGTTTAATATTGTTAATACGGACCCGGGCAACGCCGGGCGGGTCAGCTAGTATTAAATAAACTGTAAATGGAAAATAAATTGTTTTCGGATGTTTCTAAAGATAAAGGAACATTGGCGACTTGGAAGCGGTTATCGAGTATTTTTACATAGTGATTATAGTAAACTATCGTAGTTTAAGAAATATCTGTCTTTTTAGCACTTTCCAAGAAAATTGAAAAGTGCTTATGCATTTGGTTTGTCGGTCCGTCTGTCCACGCTCTAACTCCAGCGTTTGGTGACCCTAAATAAGATTTATATCAATTGCATGAAAATCCTACTATATTTATAGTCGGATTTTCATGCAATTGATAAGGATTATTATTTAGGGTCACCAAAGCATGTTTTGTATTGCTTATAAAGTATGTATGACTAATGATTCATTTACAGGGACATTCAAAAGAGTTCGATTACATTATGATATATGGGTAAAAATCGTTTGGAGCCTACTTTAATGACATTCCGCTATTTCTAATGTATTCAAACTAATATAAATCAATTAATTTAACTACGGTTACGTTAAAACAGAGCATTTACAGCATTTTAAAATAAATTTACAGGGACACACAAAAGCAATGGTTACAATACTGTCTTTGCTTAATAATTGCTGGAGAGTACGTTTTAAAATTCGGTATACGCTTTTAAATGTAAATACTTTTTTTCCACATTACACTTTACATATAAATTCTATACATCATATACAGGGCAGCACAAAAGTATTTGCCTAGCATTCTCCTCATTGAAATATGTGTATATCTTAAATGAATTAAATTTTGGAATGCATGGTGTTAATGAATTTAGGAAAAAAGGTCAACGGAAAAAAAGGCAACGGAAAAAACGTCAACGGAAAAAAAGGCAACGGAAAAAACGTCAACGGAAAAAAGGGCAACGGAAAAAAGGGCAACAGATAAAAACGGCAACAATAAATAATAGTAATAAATGTCAGTTCTTCAATAAATCGAAAGTTGATATACATTAGTTATTAAGGGAGGCATCTTAAGTAAAAGAATACCGATTTTATGTTTCAAGTAAGCATACAAGTGTATCGGTTAGTACACGTGTATTGGTTATTTTAACTCGATTGATGAATAGCTTACATATAAAAACAGCGACTTTCATATCTTCATGCAAACTTTGACCAAGGACATTCTTTGGAGTGAGAAAAAAGTTTAAAACAGGCAATGAAAAAAAAAAAAGGTACAAATACATTTTAAATGGCGTGGAAAAAATGGCAAAAAAAAAGGGAGCACAAAAAAAATATTTTTTTTTTTTTTTTTTTTTTTTTTTTTTGTTCTCCTGATATTTAATTATCTAATTAGAAAGATAAGGCAGATAACAGGAAATGAGTCGAAATGTGGAGATTTGGCACAAGAAAACTCAATTTTGGATACAGCAGCATAAACCATTTAAATTAAAATTTAAAAAATAAGGAAATTTGTTATGGTGATTCTATTGATTATAGTAATACTAATAATAAAAATAATAATAATTGGATAAAAAATTGTATGTATAAACATATTATTTAATTTTTCGACAAGTGAATTGCATTTTGTTATAAGGTTGTGTTTTCTCACGATGACTTTTATCAGGCTTTCGTGTGCGAAAATTCTGTCAAAAACACCATTTTGACCGCATTTTCTGGAAGGCCACCTGCATTTACCGAAAAATGAAAACATTATTCGACTTTATGGTTTCTAAAGAAGTCCCCCTTTGTCAAATCCGCCCCACCAGTGGCTAAGAGGCTGTGCTCTCGAAGCTGGTAGACGGGAGGTGCTGGGTTCGAACCCAATCGCATCCGTCGGCCAAATCGTTCGGAATTTTCCATGATTTTCTTCTAACCTTGGGTAACCTTGCGTAAATACAGTTAGAAAGACCTCCACGGAGGGCTCTCCTACAAGGGCCTATATACTCCGGACAGATAATCGGAAGTAACAACAATAACAATCCTTGCCATTTCCAAATCGGTAAACGAAAAAAAAAAAAAAATGCCTGGAAAAAAAGGACCGGTAAAAACATGAGCATATATAAATATAATGTAATAATATTAATAATAATAATAATTGAATCATAGAATAATATTTTATTATATTTATATAATTTTATAAATTTACTTATATTTATGTATTTTATATTTTTTTAATATTATTTAAAATAATTATTATATTTAATATTTATATACTATATTATTATTACTACATTATTATTATTAATATTTATTATATTTTATATTTAATTTTTTATATTTATATATTATAATATATATAATATACAGTATAACACATAATAATTAATGCCCCACCAGTGGCCGAGAGGTTCGGACCTCTCAACTGGTAGACGGCAGGTGCTGGGTTCGAACCCAATCGCGGCTGTCGGCCTAACCGTTCGGAGTTTTCCGTGGTTTTCTTCGAACCTTGCGTAAATACGGGTTAGGTTCCCCTAGAAAGACCCCCACGGAGGGCACTCCCCCTGGTCCTATATCCCATTAGCGTAGATAATCGGACGACAAAAATCAACCAACCAACCATAATAATTAATATAATAACATAATAAAAATATATAATAATATATAAATATAAATTAAATATAAAATTATTAATGAATAATTATTATTTAAATATTATTAATTATTAAATATTATAAATTTTTATTCATTTCTTATTCTTCTTCTACAAGTATTATCCAAAAATGAAAACATTATCCGTCTTTATGGTTTCTAAATAAGACTCCCCTTGTCAAATCCGCCCCACCAGTGACTAAGAGGTTGTGCTCTCGAAGCTGGTAGACGGGTGGTGCTGGGTTCGAACCCAATCGCATCCGTTGGCCAAATCGTTCGGAGTTTTCCATGATTTTCTTCCAACCTTGTCTCTTTCTTGCATTGTAATTATTTTTATTAATAGAACCACCATAACAAATTTCGTTATATTTTAAATTTTATTTTAAATGGTTTATGCTGCATGTTGCCAAATTGAGTTTTCGTGTACCAAATTTTTAAATTTCGACTCTTTTTCTGTTATCCGTCTGAACATTCTAAATATCAAGACAACAATTTTTTTGTGTCTTTTTTCCACCCTATTAAAATATATATACCTGTATTTTTTTTTTTCACGTTTGCCCCTTTTTTGTCACTTAAAGAATGTTTTTGGTCAAAGTTTACATAAAGATATGAAAGTTACTGTCTTTATACATAAGCTTTTACCTGTTGCCCTTTTTTCCGTTGCCTTTTTTTCCGTTGACGTTTTTTCCGTTGCCCTTTTTTCCGTTGCCCTTTTTTCCGTTGACGTTTTTTCCGTTGACCTTTTTTCCGCGCACCGGTGTGAATATGTACCTATCGATGTGTATCATATACAGGGCTTCTAAAATTTTCGGATCATTTTCCGAATGCAGATGGAAACAGCTGAAATTTGGTTTTGAAATGCTTAATATATTTTCACATGGTGAAATGAGACGCAATATCTTAAATTTTTAAAAGGTGCAGTTTTTTACATTATTCTGAATGTGTTGGATAGTGTTTCATAATCTGTACTTGATGCATGACTTTTTATTTTTAAACACATTTTTTCATTGTTCTTTTTTTTTCGCTTTTAAATACTAAAAATTGTTCCGAGTTTAACGCACACCTGCCACGCAGTGCTGCAGGTAGTGGGAATCAGTGTAGGATATTTGCACAGACTATATTTCATCCTTAATTTATAAGTAGGGGTTATTTCCGAACAATAATTTCATTAAATTTCTTAAATTCTTATTGGATTTTACCACCCTCTCGACTAATATATGTACGAATTCGCTTAATACTGGAGTTTCCTTCGGATATAGGTTTATGAAGGAATTAGTGAGCTCCTGGAGATGAAAAATAGAACTAACATATTTTACAGAGCATGCAGCAGCAGTGTAGGAGATTCTAATTTTTAATATTGGACTCTTAATTGCGTGGTGGTTATCATTATTTCTGAATAGAAATTTCAACAAATTTCATAAATTGCTATTTGTATCCCCATCCCGTTGGGTAATATATCTACGGAAAGAATGAAAATCGGATTATCGATCGGATTTAGGTTTGTTTACGAAAAAATGCCTATTCGGGTGATGGCAAGTGAAACTAAAGCACTCTGCAAATCGTGCATTGTAAGCTTATTATATCCGACCGCAGGTGGCGGTGATCCATATCAGATTTTCGTACAAAATATACTGCGCCCCGTAGTGGTGAAAAGTGGAACTAAAGTACTTTGTAACATGTACGCGGTTAGAATTGTTAGTTAATAGTTAGTGTTAATTTTAATTAATTTAGAATTTGGCTACGGTTAGGTAACAGTTAGGTTACATTTGGGTTATAGATAGGTTGCAATTATATTTCGGTTAGTCTAACGTTATATTTAAATTCCGGTTACGTTATAGATAGGTTATGATTAAGTTACAGTTGGTTTAAGGTAAATTGTAGTTAGGTTACGGTCAGAAAATTGATAAGTTATGATAAGGTGATGACTAGGTTACATTTATGATATATTTAAGTTTGGCTCAGGTTAAGTTGCAGTTAGGTTACAGATAGGTTGCGATTACATTACAATTAGGTTAGGGTTAGGATTTTATCCACAGGTTGAATATTACACACGTTTTAATTGAAATATACTTAATTTTGTTCTATGGATCTGAAACTACATTACTATATATTAACCTTTTACCTAATCATTGATTATCGATTTTAATTAAGGTATAGTCGGATCTAGGAGAGATATAATTTGTTTGAAAATCAAAATGTTACACTTAGGATTTCGAGGCGAAAAAAAAAGTTACGTGACTGAACAGTGATATTTACGGATAAAATCAGCATTTTAACGCGAAAATTGCGCAATTGTTGAACACATATTTCCTCCTCTGTTTTCCATTGAAGTCGTTTTAAATATTTGTTACTCTAAATTCAGTTGTTTATTTTTTTAAACCGATTTTTCTCACAGTCAGTGGCCACGTATTTCGAATTAGAGATAAAATCACAAATTTCAGGTTCGTTTGATATTATTATCATGCACCCGGGCAACGCCGGGCGGGTCAGCTAGTAATTAATATTTCTTCAGATAAGGGAAAATTTTAAATCCTGTTGCCATAATGGTCTCATTTTGCTTCCAAATGTGCACTGTTAGTAATAAACTAAAATAGTTACTTCTAAATAGCTGGTTTTTGCGCAACGTTTTAGATAATTTAATATCACAATGGTGTCTAAATCGTTTTCAGCAATGAGCAAGGTGCTGCTGGAGGTAAAAATTATTTAAAATACAAATTTAAATTCACCAGTTCGTTTCATCCACGGTTGATTTTGAAATATTGACCAGCGCAGCGGGCATAGCCTGCTAGTTATATTATATTTTATTTTATTTTATTTATTTATTTTTTTTTTACATTTAAATAAACAAAAAATTCTTAATTTTATAATAATTTTGATTCAGAATTTTTAAAATGTTAGAAAAAATTATTTAAAAGAAATTAAAAATATTCAAAGTAAACATTTGAAGAAAAAAAATTATGTAATTTTTATTTAAAAAATCATATTTTCAAAAGTAAATATTTTTTTCGAAACAACATATTTTTTTCTAAATCAAAACTAAAGTAAAATAATAAAAAGAGACATCTTCGAAGATTAAAGCATTTATCTTTAACGAATCTTGAGTTATAATAATTAAAATTCGACCAATTGCGAAAAAACCCATCATGAAGAAATCATTGCCACAAGAAGTCTTTTCATGATAAGCATTTCTTGAAAACTAAATTTTGAAAAGAAACAAAATGAAAAAATTAATATTTGTTCTTCTAATTAAGATAGAAACATTTAAACGCCATTTTAAGCATACAACATAGAGAAAATTTTAATGCTATATATATATATATATATATATATATATATATATATATATATATATATATATATATATATATATATATATATATATATATGTGTGACATTTTAAAGATAGGAGCTAAAAACATCATCGCCAGGGTCCCCGTTCTTTGCACAGAAGTCATGGCCAGCGAGGAAAAAAATAAAATAATAAATAAATGTAGCAGATCCAAGAAATCACTCATTGGTAGCTGTAAGTTTATTTATTCAACTGTAGTCATTATAGAGGGAAAAACTCCTTTTTGCAAACGATCTTTTACCGAAATGTCCAAAAAATATTCCATCATTTACTTCAACCAGCCGTGCTCATCGACGAAAGAACTCCAGAATCTCTCCCCCTCTCATCTCGAGACTTCCACCCTTTAAAACTAAAAAGAAAATTCTAGAACTTTCTGTAATCTCAAACCATCATCCTTTTATGTAAACAGAATTCTTGTCCAGATACGAGACTAGACACAGACGATAAATTTATTTAAAAAAAAATATTATTTAACCAATTTATAATCGATTCATAATTTCTTAGGCAGACGATTTTTATAAATAATTAATTTTAAGAGAAAAAGAAAAGAAATGAATTTATTAATGCACACATCAAAGGTTGACGGCGGAAAAATAAATAAATAGATAAAATAAAATAATGATATTTTTTGAAAGGTATGGTTTTGGAATAAATTTTATAAGATTTTCTTAAAAAGGGTTGATAAAAACATAGAAGAAATCAGTTTTATTTGGAATATTAAGAAATAAAGTTTTAATTAAGAATATTTTTAATTTAGAGCCATCTTTTTAAATTTACGCATACTGGAATAATGTTTTTTAAGGCAAATTAAGAATTTATATCGTCTGCATACAGATTAACAGATTAGATCTAGAAACAAGATTTTAATTTAATAATTTGAAGTAAGTACGGAACATTATTATAAGAAAATTAAGGTAGTATAAAGGTTAGTTTTGGCGAAATTTTTTTAAATTTGTAATATTATCCCCCCTCCCCGAAAATTTGTATGAAATTGATAGTTAAATAAAACTACAAGTTCAGACAACAGAAATATAATAATTTAGAAAAGTCAAATTTTGGAATAAACCTGTCAAACCCAGGAAGCCAAGAGATGGAAGAAAAGAAAATTAACGCAATATAAAAATATTAGCGATTAAAATAAAATAGTTAAGAGAAAATTATTCTGAATTAAATTTAGGTAGGAGCATTTCCCTGAAAGAAATACAATAATGTTACAACATCACTTACCATTTGTAAGTGCAGAGGAGATAATACATATAATAACAGTAAATAAGTTATGAATATTAATAAGCAAGAGATAAAAATATAATAAAAACAATAAAAATTCGTTCTCATGGAAGTTTAAATAATTACAATGACTTAATGCATAGTTTATTTTAAATAAGTCCTTTAAATGAAACAAGTCTTTCAATATATATAAAAGAGTTTTTTCCAATGTTCACTGAATACAGTCCTTGGAGGAAATAAAGTCTTTAAAGGCTACCTAAAACATTCTTCTCAAACTTAGTTGACTACATACAGTCCTTCAAATGAAAAGTCTCAAATAGTTTTAAAAATGCAATTCTTCATTGTAGTTCGCTAGATATAGTCTCTTTAATTAAAGATCTTTAAACCTAGTTTAATCTTTGGTTTTAATTTTATGTTGGATCCAACATCTTTCAGTAATATATCAATTTTTCAATAATAAATAGCATCACTCTCAATATCAATAATAAATAATATAGAAAAATTTAAATAATGACAATAACAACAATAATAAGTAATAATATAATAAGACTCCATATCCTAATATTTTTCAATAAGAGTATAATTAATACTAAACTTCATTATAGAAATCATCATAATAATAATAATAGTAAAACAAGAGTATAATCAAAAGAAAATATCATTATTTGTTTATTATTGATAGGGAAAATATTGGTTGAGGATAAAAATAATTACATAGCAACTAAATAATTTTCTTATCTTCTAATAACATAAGAAAGTATTTTTTGCTAGCCGAAAGTATAAATAAAAAAAATCATAATAATTCCAAAATCCAAATAAAATCAAATCTAACTATTTAGAAAATGGACTCTCAACCAGTATTTCCTTACAATAATTCCTCTCTGATACTCTTTTACAAAATTGTCAAATTTGGTTATAAGTTTTCAAATGCCAAATGTAGAATAATGTTTTATCTACACATGGTTTATAAACTTTAATAATAAAATACAATAGGAATAAAAGGTGTCATTCTTAATTGAGAAATGGAAATAAAAATACTTTGCTTTTTTTGAAAAACTTTTAATATCTGTAGTTTTCACAATCACTGAAAATCACATATTAAGTTATAGGTTTGAGTAAAGTCATCAAATTTTATAACTGTTATAGCATAAATATCTGCTGAATAAATAGAATAATACTAATGTCAATAAATGAGTAAATCTAGTTAGACCTAAACACACTTAAAATTAATTTATCAACATCAATTTGAAAGTTTTTACAATCAAAGTGTACACCTTATGCCTGCATAAGGAGCCCAATTTAATCCCAAAAACGCCCAAAAACAAGTAATATTCTTGTTGCGCACCAAGAACATACCTGCTAATGTTGAAAATTATGGCGATAAAATATTTAAAGAATAAGAATAAAAATTTAATCTACTGTCTTGACTTTAGTTTGATCTAGTGATTGTGATTGTATCTGAGGATTTGTTTGTTTTTTGGGTTGCTCATGAAACATTTTAAAATCTTCTGGTGAAAAATAGGGTCTTAATTTAGAAACATGCACAATAACGGAATTCTGCCCTGTCTCATAATTAAATTTATCTATTTCATAAGTAACATCAGAAAGTTTATTTATAATTTTATATGGTCCAGAGAAAGTAGGTTCTAATTTTCGAGTGTTAGGGTATTTAAATTCTTCATAAATTACAGAGTCTTGTATTTTTAATGGGCATTCGACAAAATTTCGATCATAGAGCCTTTTACTTTTAAGGTGAAATTCCTGAGTTCGCGCTTTCGCAATTTTGAGGGCATTGTCTACTGGTGGATAATAGTTTTGTTTTAAAGGAGATTCATAAGGCAATTGACCATAAAATAAATAGGCAGGTGGGAACTTGGTGATAGAATGGGGCGTATTGTTGTATTCTTCGATGACTTGGTTTAATAATCTAGTCCAAGATATTTTAGAAGAAGTGGAATTAACTTTACATTTAAGCCTGGTAACTATAGTCTGATTAACTCGCTCTACTTTTCCATTGGTCTGAGGATGATGTGCGGATGTAAAACGCTGTTGAACATGATGATTTCTAAGGAATTTCTTAAATCTTGGAGATCTGAAAGATTTATGCCTGTCACTAAGTATTTTTTGAGGTGGTTTGATATTGAAAATTTGTTTTAAACAGTTAGTGTATGTTTCAGTGGTAACATTTTTGGAGGGAAAAGCCCAAACAAATCTAGTTGCATGATCTATTATTATGTGTAAGAATTTTTTTGTTGAGTTGTAATAGTTAAATCCACCAACAGTATCAATAGAAAGACATTCAAAAGGTTGATCTGTTGCTGGCATAGCTTGTAATAAGCCGAATCTTTTCTGTTTTGGTTTTTTATTTTTCTGACAGGTGTCGCAATGTTTAACAAATTCTGTAATGTCTATTGTCATATTAGGCCAATAATAGTTGGGAGATATTAAATTAAGCATTTTTTGAATCCCTAAATGTCCAAAATTATCATGAGCAATATGGAGTAATTTTTTTCTTAATGACATTGGTACAACAATTTTTTTGAATCCCTTTTTCTGAACTATAATAATTCCATTCTCTTTTTTATATTTTTTGTCACAAACATTGTCTTTGTCTTGCATCTTTATAATTTCTTTCCTATCTAGCAATAAACTAATATGTTGATTAAAATGACAAACAGGATTTCGTGACAACATGTCTGCTTCGACATTTGTTGAACCCTTTTCATATTTTATCTCATAATCAAACATACTAAGTTTGAGCGACCATCTAAAAAGCCTACCTCTTAAGTTTTTAACACTCTTTAACCATACTAGAGATGCGTGGTCCGTATGAATTGTAAACTTGACACCATGAAAGTAATGATAGAATTTGTCAAGAGTATCTATAATAGCTAAACATTCTAATTCAGTTATGAAATTATTTTGCTCATAACTCTTCAAAATTCGAGAATGATAAGCAATAGGATGTAAGAAATTATCTTTATCAGGTTGTTTTAGAACGGCACCTACTGCTATCTGAGAGGCATCTACAAACATATGTAAAGGTAATTTAGGATCATAAATTTTGAGGATGGGTTTTGCAATTAAAGAATTTTTTAATTTTTCAAAAGATTCCTGGCACTCTGAATTCCATTCCCATATTGTGTCTTTTTTAAGTAATCGATTTAGAGGATATCTAATTTCAGCATATTTATTAATGAATTTATGGTAAACATTAATGGAACCTAGAAATCGTTGTAACTCTTTCACATTGGAAGGAGGTTTTAAATTTTTGATGGTTTCAATATTGGCATTTGCTGGAGTTATAGTTCCATTAGTGATTTCATAACCTAAGAAATTGATTCTATTTTGGCCTAATTTACATTTAGAAAGTTTAAGTTTAATGTTTTCTTGTTTGCAAATGTCAAAAATTTGAGCTAAATGGTTTAAATGTTCTTGTAAAGAGGAAGAGAAAATTATAATATCATCAAAATAGTGGCACGCAAAGTCGATTTTATATTTATTAAGGATCCTTCGAATGGTTCTATTGAATATGGGAGGGCCCGTTTTTATGCCAAAAGGGAGCACGAGCCACTCAAAAAGTCCAAAATTGGTTGTAAATGCTAATTTTTCTGTATCGGATGGATGTATTGGTATGTGCCAGTAGCCAGAGGCTAAATCCAAAGTTGAAAAATACTGATCACTACTCAATTTATCTAAAATTCCATCGATACGGGGCAAGGGTTCTGCATCGTTTTTAATTATTGCGTTTAATTTTCTATAGTCTATACATAATCGCGTTTTTTTACCTTCCTCTCTTTTTATAACTAGTGTAACAGGGGCAGAATAGGGGCTATTACTTTCCTTTATCAGTCCGGCTGCTAACAATGATTGAATTTGGTTTTTTATTTCTATTTCTTCTAGGGGAGATGTTCGGTAGGGCCTCAAAGATATAGGTAGGTCAGATTTTAATATAACGCGTTGTGGTTCAATATTTATCCTACCCACATCATATTTATGCTTTGCAAAAATATCACTATAAATATGAACTAATTCCCTTAAATTTACATCTTGAATTAAATTTATTTCCCCAGTTAAATCTGAATCCGAATTATCGCGAAAATTTTGAAGAGTCATGGAACCTCTATAATCAGGATGCACATTAATTTCGTGATCATATTCAACACAGTCTTCATTTTTCATAATATTTCCACAAGTAGATTGTAACTCTATATCATGATTACTTACATTCAGTGTTTCATTATCATAATTATCTATTGCTACAGTATTACCAGTATTTAATTTCATATTTTTTTTATATTCTGAGGTTACAATTTCATTAGATTGATCCCTGTTTTGTTGTACTTGGTCCATATTTACTGTATTGAAATGAAGGGATCTCTCATTATGTATGGATATACTGTTAGTTATAATTTTCCTTCCCTGCCTTACAATACAATTTTTACATTCTATGGTTAATTTAAATTTAGAACATTCTTTTAACCCCAAAATAGCATAATCCAAATTTGTATTGCATACTAAAAAATTAACATATTTTTTAATTTTACCCACTTTTAGAAGAACACTACATTTTTTATTTATATGTAAAAATCCTTTTGCCTGACCAATGGTAACTGAGGGTTTAGTCTCAATTTTAGCATTAAGTTTTTTAACAAATTTAAGTGGCAATATTGCAATAGTTGAGCCAGTATCTACAACACATGGTAAATTATAATTATTTGTATATCCATACACAATTAATTGCCAAACATTATGAAAATTATTTTGTGAGATATTTGGAAGAGTATCAGAGGATGGTACCTCATTCCTAAAAATACATTCTCTTTCCCAATGAAAAGCATTACTCACACCCCTATTTGTGCATATCCTACAAGGTCTTGAAGAATATGAATTTTGAATATAATTATTTTGACAAACTCTAGGTCTTTGAAACTGAGATTGTCTTTGGGAAATCCAATTCCTAGGTGTGTTATTGGGCCTAACTGGCTGAATCCAGGGCCTAGTTGATTGAAAAGGTTGAAAATTTTGTCTAGCTGATGGTTGATTTATTACTTGGTTTGAAACTAGTGGGGTGGAAACTTCCACGAATTGTTTGACAACCCGGTACCATTCTGTGGTACTACTAGGAGGATTTATAATAATATTGTTTTTGAATTCTGGTTTTAAACCATCAGTTAAACCTTGTAATAGTATATTTTCACTAAGATGTAATTTCCTACCAATTTCCACTTTTTTACGAAAATAAGTTTCTAAATTGTCTAAATTATCTAATTTCAGATTTGAAAAATCAGAAAAACTCGGGAAGTCCAATTCAATGAGTCTTTCTATCAAAATTTTCTTAATTTGTTCATAATCCGTACAATTTAAGCAGTCATTGATATAAATTTTTTGCGCTTCACCTTTCAAATATTGCGCAATAGAATTAAATTTCCATTCTAGATTTTTCTGTTCCCTATCACATGTTTTATCAAAATAAGTTAACCAAGACAAAATGTTCATTCCAGAACTCGGGTCAAACGGTACGAACTTAGGATCTTCCATAATTTTTTTATTCTTACTCATTAGAATAAATGAAGCACTTCTATTTTCTTTATTAAATCCTAATCGTAAAATCATTCGCAATAAATTTCAAAGTTAATGATTTCTATCAATTACATATTTTTTCAAAATTACTATATTTAGCTGCTAACTTTAACCAGAAATTTTATCTAATAAAACAGAAATTGTAAATATCATAGATATACCTTAAATTGGGATCAACTTTTAATTCTATTATTTTATAGATCATAAACAGATTCAAAAATTTTAATTATAGGTAATTTCTTACTTAAAATCACAAAATTTACTGAAAAAATTAATCATATTTATCAGTCAAAATTCTAGCAACAGCCTTGCACAGTTCCATATTTCTTACTGAATATAAATAAATTATAAGAATCCGGGAACTCACTGTAACCAGAAATTCTAACAAATAAAAGGAAAAACATAAATGAACATAAACTTAATTCTCAGCTCAAATGTTTAGTTGTAGGAACATTATCATGAAAATACTGTATTCTGAGAATAGTTCTTGATAACAAACAATATCAATAAAATAGAAAATGTACCTTTTTAAAAAATAACTTGAGCTTCTAAGTTCTTTTATACTTCATTATTAATATGAACTTATCTTTAAACGTGCATAAAAATATCATAATAATCTTAATAAATAACAGTAAATATCTTAAGAACATCATACTCCTCAATTAAATCCTCAAGAATAAAAATATTTCAATCTTCAACACATAATAATGATAATAATAATACTCATAAATAGGCAAGTAAATAAATTTCACAGACAAATAATCAAATAAATAAACCTGACAAACAGAGAATAATTAATTTAAATAAATACATAAAAAGTATACAAATAATAATATTCAAAACACTACGAAAAAAAAATCTCACCGAAATCCTATGGGTCTTAACTATCTCGAAAAAATATTTTTCTGTTCACCAATTAACAAGAAATGGTCTTGTAATTATTATTATTTTTTTCTTCTTTTTCATCATAAGAGGACTACTTTTTATCGACCAAAGCACTTTACAGGAACAATTCTTCTGTTTTTGTCACTCCAGAAATCATGAGACTATGGCAGTTTTTGTTTAAGAACACATCCAATAATGACGGGCAAATTATTCCGCGGTCCACAGTTTTTATTATCACTTCGTTCCATAGCCAAAACCAAAAAAAGGCAGCGCAGGCATAAAACATCCTGTCGGCTCTAGAAAAGACTGTGACATTTTAAAGATAGGAGCTAAAAACATCATCGCCAGGGTCCCCGTTCTTTGCACAGAAGTCATGGCCAGCGAGGAAAAAAATAAAATAATAAATAAATGTAGCAGATCCAAGAAATCACTCATTGGTAGCTGTAAGTTTATTTATTCAACTGTAGTCATTATAGAGGGAAAAACTCCTTTTTGCAAACGATCTTTTACCGAAATGTCCAAAAAATATTCCATCATTTACTTCAACCAGCCGTGCTCATCGACGAAAGAACTCCAGAATCTCTCCCCCTCTCATCTTGAGACTTCCACCCTTTAAAACTAAAAAGAAAATTCTAGAACTTTCTGTAATCTCAAACCATCATCCTTTTATGTAAACAGAATTCTTGTCCAGATACGAGACTAGACACAGACGATAAATTTATTTTAAAAAAAATATTATTTAACCAATTTATAATCGATTCATAATTTCTTAGGCAGACGATTTTTATAAATAATTAATTTTAAGAGAAAAAGAAAAGAAATGAATTTATTAATGCACACATCAAAGGTTGACGGCGGAAAAATAAATAAATAGATAAAATAAAATAATGATATTTTTTGAAAGGTATGGTTTTGGAATAAATTTTATAAGATTTTCTTAAAAAGGGTTGATAAAAACATAGAAGAAATCAGTTTTATTTGGAATATTAAGAAATAAAGTTTTAATTAAGAATATTTTTAATTTAGAGCCATCTTTTTAAATTTACGCATACTGGAATAATGTTTTTTAAGGCAAATTAAGAATTTATATCGTCTGCATACAGATTAACAGATTAGATCTAGAAACAAGATTTTAATTTAATAATTTGAAGTAAGTACGGAACATTATTATAAGAAAATTAAGGTAGTATAAAGGTTAGTTTTGGCGAAAATTTTTTAAATTTGTAATATATATATATATATATATATATATATATATATATATATATTTTTTTTTTTTTTTTTTTTTTTTTTTTTTTAAGAAGATTTGAAATTTTTTTGTTTTGGACCCTTTTAACTTTGTAAAATTATTTACAAGGACAGTGTTAAATGATCGACAACATTGTTCATTCACTATTGTAGTTTTCCACATTATAAATGCATACTAATAAAAACATTTAAAAACAAGTTGGAAATTGCACGTAAAGCGTAGCAAATGAGGTGCGTTCGTACGATAACGAAGTTTAAAAAATGTTACTCTCATAAATCAATCTCATAAAATTGTAAATAGTTAATTACAAATAAAATACTCACCAAACAATGTTCTCACTATACCATTATGCAATGGAATACTTTTGCGTGGCCTTGTAAATCTATAACAAATGTTCTTTGCACCACAGATTATGCAAAATGTATATTATAATATGTACTTTATAGATTCACTAGCAGCCTATGCCCGCTGCGCTGGTCAATATTTCAAAATCAACCGTGGATGAAACGAACTGGTGAATTTAAATTTGTATTTTAAACAATTTGGACCTAAAGCAGCACCTTGCTCATTGCTGAAAACGATTTAGACACCATTGTGATACTAAATTATCTTAAACGTTGCGCAAAAACCAGCTATTTAAAAGTAACTATTTTTGTTTATTAATAACAGTGCACACTTGGAAGTGAAATGAGACCATTATGACAACAGGATTTAAAATTTTCCCTTAACTGAAGAAATATTAATTATTACAGTCGTTATCATGGTACAACTTCTGAAAAACTTCTTCACAACTTTTCATTATGTGAAGCCAGGAACCCAAAGCTACTCCCACCTAAAAAGTTTATATATATATATTAAATTTTGTCCGCGCAATAAAAGGCAAAATTATGCAAGAATCATCTTCAAACTCGTCAAGTACATTGAGATGGTTAATATCTCAGTGGGAATTGCAAATGAGCAAAATCGGCTCAAGGGGATGGTAATTGGGAAGGGTTCAAAAATTTGAATACCATCTTAACATGGCTTTGACAAAACCAGCTCTTACAAAACAATGGCAGGAAAAAAATTAACATTTTTCGTTACAGCAAGTTGCAAACGATAAAGAACACAACACAAACATTAAAATTCTCACTACAACAATTACTTTATTATTGCAAAATTTCCTCCTGAAAAATGAAAACAAAAATTATTTGCTCTTTCATATTTAAGCCTTTTCTCTTTAGTTATTTAAGATAAAATTATGTCTTTTATGTCTATTTGGCGAACGATTTGGCGAAATTGGTTGACGTGATAATCAAGTAGTAGTCAATTTACACTTTTCATATTTCACAAAAGATTCCTACACAGACATCATATACGCAATAGGTTTAGCACGATTTTCTTGCAACTACAATGTGGCAAAATCCTCGTTTTAGAATACCAAAGAAATTTATATATATTTTATTATTTTCTATCATTTTAAACAGCAATTAACAATAAATAAAAAAGTAACTGTAGAACAAAACAACAAATATCATTTCAAAAAAGAAAATGAAAGTAAATAGACAACTTATCACTAGTTAGACAACTATAGCTGGCTTACCATATGAGGAAAATAATGCCATTTTGGCGCCAATGAGATACCTCGATGAGTATATGACCAAATCTGTGACAAAATTTCCATATTTGGAAAAAACTTTAATCGGTATTTATGCTGCATTTTCCCTATTTATGTATAGTGAAAAACATTGACACAGATGTCATGTATGCACCACATTGGCGCAATTTTTTTTCTGGCGCCAATTTGGAGAACTTGGTTTTTAATTACCAATTTCATAAATATTTTTTAATTATTTTGTATTATTTGAAAAAAAAACAAATAAAAAAGTTTAATTAATAGCTATAAAACAAAATGATTTATATTATTTTAAAAAACAAAATGAAAGTTAATAAATAGTTTATTAATAAATAACCATAGTCGGTTTATCATGTGAGGCATAAAATCGCCATTTTGTTGCAATCGTGCGAATGTGGTGCGTATATGACATCTGCGCCAAAACTTTAAAAAGTTGCAATTAAATTATTTTACAGTTTGGACGAGGAAGACATTTATACTAAAATTTAAACATTATATGCATTTTTTTTTTTTTTGCTATAACTGCTATTTATATATTTACAATTAAACATAAAAAATATCCTAAAAATGCTCTCACACATTTAAAAGAGAGTGAGAGAATTTAGTAATTGTGAACATCGCTCCGGCTTATGCCTTCTTGGTATAAAATCGCATTGTTTGATGACAAAAGTAAATTCAAACACCCAAATAAACAAATAACATACAATTAACAGATAAAACCATTTTTAAAAATTATTCTGCTATTTTGTCCTGTAAGACATATAATGGTAGAATTAGGTTTTAAAAATATTTTTTTAAAAAATAGAAAAATATTATTTACGTTTTATCTAATAAAATATTTAAAATACATTTTTCTTAGCCTGCGCGAAAGAGAATAGCGAAATATTGATTGAAGAAATATTGAAGAAGAAATGGTCAATTAAAAAACACTTGTAAATTTTATTCAGCGGGAATTTTTTATTTCAAAATGTTGAATTTATCTATAGTACTAACGCATAATTGCATAAATTTACTTTGAATTGCAAAATTTTTCCTTCAGTACTACTTGGTTATACCGTCAACCAATTTCGCCAAATCATACAAATCGCCAAACTATTAGCCAGATTATATAGATTAGCATAAATTTTCATTTAAATAATGAAAAACAAATTAGCAGAGTATATACAAAAGTAGAAATAAAATGTCGAATTAAAAATCACTTGATGACATAATTAATATTTATATAATGCTTAATGTCAAATGAATGTGACATTTACAATCATCCATTACTGACATTTAATCTTGGAATATGGCGGTAGATTTTTAATCGATGGGGCAATCTTTCCTTCTTCAGTTTTTAAATTTTAAAACTGAAATTTTTTCTGTAAGTGAAATTGATGAAATGGCGCAAGAAAAATTAAATTAACAATAAAAACATTTGCAAAAAGAAATAAAAGAATTATACTCATATCTATATAATTTATGATTGAATATTAAAATATACTCTAAAAATTATCTTCACTTGAAAAAAAAAAACAACATTATTGCGACCATTAAGAACCTAAGTCAGGCATCAAGTCAGTAGTGCATTTTCGGCTTAAAAACGCATTCTTTGGCGACAAAAGCAAGATGAAAATGGTATAGAAACGAATAGTAACTCACAACTTACAGTGTCTTTTACAATTAGATCTGCTTTTGTTCTGCTGTAAATTATGTTATACGGAAATTAGATAAAAAAGAGAAAGAAAATAACAAAAAGGGAAATAACTATCATTCAAAATTCATTTAATCAATTTCTGAAATTCATGTTTTTATTCTAACGCCAGGGATAAGTCGCCAAAAGTTGAACCAATTGTTATATTTCGCGTTAATTTATTTTTTAAGCATTACAAATATTTTTTTCAATTTCAAGATAAATATATTTTTAAAATATTACGCCTCATTGAAGCGGTCTTTCTTTATTATTATTAATATTATCAGTAGTTATTTTCTGCTATTATTTGCAAGATATTTATAATATTTCTAATAGATATAGCCATTTTAATTCTTTTAGCAATTATAATTTTCGCCAAAAACAGCTATTGGCAACCCTTTTGTCAAAAATAACCGACAAATACGAAATTTACTACGAAAAATCAGAGTTATCCCTGTAAATTTGTATTACAAACCTTCGGAAAAATATTTCCTATCGAATGATACAATCGGCAAAAAAATCCATCGGGTAGTTTTTGAAAACACTCGTTTGGAAGTTTCAAAACTTCTGCTTTATAATATACTAGCAGGCTATGCCCGCTGCGCTGGTCCATTTTTCCAAACAAATCTTGACTCAAACAAAATGGTGATTTGAAATTTCTTTTTTAAAGCAGTGTAGACCATCACCTGGAATGTCCTTCCGCAATGCTGAAAACGAAGCCAGTGCCAATGTCATTGCGATATTACACTATTGTATGCCTTGGACAAAATTTGGGTAATTAAGTACCATCTCTCTTATTTGATTATTTATAGTAGAGTTTGATATGAAAATGAGACCGTTGTGACAGCAGGAATCAAAATGTTCTCTACTCATCACATTATTTTGTCAGAAAGCATTGCAATGATTATCAAACTCTATTAATTTTCAAATAGCACATTATCATTTGTTAGTTCTTAAACTCCCGAATCTGAACTTGCACTATGTGCAGATCTGGTACCTAAATACAATCTCATTACATGCTGCATTACATTTTTTAATAACCGTCCTCTTCTGGCAACTCTACTACAGTTTTCTATCTACCTTGGTCTGTTCCAGCAAAGTACATAGCAAAAAAATTTAAAAAAGAGTGTTTAACTTATATATTTATTAGAACAATGAAGCATAAAAGGTGTATTTTAAAGCTGAATTATTTGGGTAAAATTAAAATTACATCAGTTTCACTGCCTCTTCATTTTATAAACCAGTTGCAGGGCTGCCACAGGCGACTATTTTTATATTCCGTTTGCACCACTATTTTTCTAATATAAATTTCAAAATAAATTTTTCTTGCAAGTGTTGTCAAAGTGTATGTTAAGGATTTCTGTTTAAAGAAAGTGGTGCCAGTTAGAGTTAAAAAATAGTTGCCTGTGGCAGCCCTGCAGTTTCAAACATGTAGCTGTTAAATCGGG
Organism: Maratus speculifer; assembly: GCA_964019185.1. Classification (NCBI taxonomy): domain Eukaryota; kingdom Metazoa; phylum Arthropoda; class Arachnida; order Araneae; family Salticidae; genus Maratus; species Maratus speculifer. The sequence goes on from OZ025296.1 coordinate 90,504,744, forward strand.
AATAATCTTGATGCTAAATTTTGTAAAAAAATAAACCTTCAGCTTGTAATCAATTCCATTATGATTTTTGGCGTCAAACATTAGAATTGCTTATAACGATTTGTTACAAATGTATCAGACTTATTTCGTGTTTATTTTCAAGTGAAAGTGAAGTTTACAATCATCTATTATTGGCATTTAATCTTATATCATGGCGATAGTTTTTTTTTTCGACGGGGTAATGAAGTAGTATTTAATAGTTAATTTTTGATCAAATTCTGTTGATAGGGCTTAATGTTAATTAAAACTGCAACATAAACATCATAAACAAAATTTTCGACTGTCGGTATTTAACGTATATTTTTTTTCTTAGCCAATTTTAAAGTATTTTTTCTAACCTGAATGATTGATAAATTAATTGCATTTTTACTTTCTTCTATCTTTACAAGAAGAAAGTATTGGATTCATGAAAATTTTCGACTTCCGGTTTTCGACGGATTTATACGTTTTAGAAGGTCCTGAACACGTTTTGACTATTTTTAGAAAATGTCTGTCTGTGAGTCTGTCCGTCTGTCTGTCTGTCTGTCTGTCCGTCTGTCTGTCTGTCTGTGTGTCTGTCTGTATGAGACAAAAAATTTGTGGGCGCTCTATCTCAAGAACTAATGCTCGAAATTTAATAAAATATTATATTCAGTTAGACCTTGATATGAATTAGTGCCTATTGGTTTTTGGTGAAAATTGGCCTGCATGGCGCTGCTATACTACGTTTTTCATGATTTTCAAGATTGCTATATCTCAAGAACTAATGCACAGAATTTCACCAAACTTCAGATTCTGTGACCCCTTGATATACATAGACGCTGATTAAGTTTTGGTGTAAATTGGCCAGCAGGTGGCGCTGCTATACCACTTTTTCATGATTTTCATGATAGCTATATCTCAACAACTATCGCACAGAATTTCACCAAACTTCAGATTCCGCGATACCTTGAGATACATAGCCGCTGATAAGGTTTTGGTGTGAACTGCCCTATAGGTGGCGCTGCTATGCTACATTTTGCACGATTTTTGCGATAGTTATATCTCAAGAACTAATGCAGAGAAATTTATCAAATTTTAGATTCTGTTACACTAGAATATATAACATAATTAGACGCTGATTACATTTTGGTATTAACCTTGCAACAGGTGGTGCAGCTATGCTGCATTTTGCACGATTTTTCCGATAGCTATATCTCAACAACCAACGCACAGAATTTCATCAAACTTCAGAGTTCGTTACAAAATGACATATAACATAATTACACAACGATTACGTTTTGTTATAAATCCTTCAACTGATGGTGCTGCTGTGCTATATTTTACACGTTTTTTTTTTTTTTTTTTAAACTAACTATATCTCAAAAACTAATGCGCAGAATTTCATCAAACTTCAGATTATTTTACACCATAACATAATTAGACGCTTTTTTATGTTTTGGCATAAATTTTCCAAGATATGGTGTTGCTGTGCTACGTTTTGCAAATTTTTTGTTATAACTATATCTCAAGAACTAATGGACGAAATTCTATCAAATTTCAGATTCTGTTAGGTCTTGACATAAATAGATGCTTATTAGGTTTTTGTATAAATTACCAACATGAGGCACTACTAAGCTCATTTTCTCAGAATATTAATTAAATTTTGCGTTTTAGGCTTTTCGGATACCAGAATCTCATTAGGCTAGGTCAAATGTTCGAGGAAATTCGATAGTGGGTAACTTTGGGATCACCACATTTTTTTTTTTTAAATATTAAAATGTACTTATGATATAGAAGAAAGTTTTGGGATTGACACATCCAACTAGTTTTTTTAATTCTATATCATTGATATTCCGAATATTTTTCCTGCACATTGCAAATATTTCCATTTTAGGGATAGTAAAATAACTACAGATGAAAAATACATAATATGGCTAAAACACAGAATTAACGACAACTTGGCGAATGCCTCTACGGAAACTTGAAAAGTACGCTAGTTCTGTCAACTTAAATATCCAGATTGAATTTAAATAAATAATAGATACTACTTTATTATTCCATAGATCAATTTCGCCAAATTATACATATTGCAAAACGATTCACCATATTATACAAACGAATATAACTTTTATTTTAAATAACCAAAGAATCAATAAATTACGAAAATATTAATAGAAATGCAAATAAAACGCGAATTCAAAAGTAGTTAAGGGTGTATTCGAAAAAACGCTTTTCCATCTTCAACAGCAAATTTTCCGATACAATTTCAGACACATTTTTAAACGTAGAAACATGAAACTTGCCGGGAGGATTCTTGAAGGGACGTATGAGGTGCCGAGTTATGTTTTTTTTACGCTCAATTCATTAGAATTTGAGTTATAAACAATTATCTTCTCAGTATGACCCCTTTTTTCGTTCTCAAATCTCCCGCTTGGGAAAAATCGGTTCGAAATGCCGTTTTTGATTGCTTTTTTGCAATATTTTCTGCATTTATCAAAGAATCGACAATTACGGCACCTTGTGTACTTTCCAAATAAGAGATTTTGAAAGTTTGGTGTATTTGAGAGCAATAATGAGTTCAAAAATAAATCGGAAAATAGGCAGTTTGAATCGAAATACACCCTTAAGGACGTAACAAACGCATGTAACATGTTTAATTTCAAATGAATGTGGCATTTGCGATCATCCATTATTGACATTTAATCTTTTATTTTGGCGGCAGTTTTTTGGTCGAAGGGATAATCAAGTAGTACCAAATAATGTAAAAAAAATATAAATAATATAGCCAATAATATTTTGGTCAGGTGTCATGCATGGATCACGTTGGTGTGATTGCAACAAAATTGTGATTTTATGGATTGGGTGGTAATCTGGTTGTTGTTGTTTATTTACTAATAAACTTTGTTTCTTTACTTTTCTTTATTTTTTTTCTTTCTTTATTGTTTTGTTCTATAATTATTAATTAAACTTCACTTATTTATTATTGTTTCCTTTTTAAAATAATAGAAAATAATTAAAAATAATGTAACATGTAACTGGTATTTGAAAACGCAGTGTTTGCCAAACTGATGTCAGATTTTAAAAAACGCGCCAAGGTGATGCGTATATAAAAATGGAAAAATGTTTATAATAATGTAAACAAAAAAAGTAAACAAATAATTAAAAAATCGTCTTTTCGATTTTTTTTTTTTTTAAATAACGCCAAGCAGTCGTTAATTCTGTAGTTGCATCAATAGTAAATTTTCTTTTCTTCGTTTGTTTCATAATGAAAAACCATAAATTTAATAATCTCAAATAAAATTATCTGACAAATTTTCTATGATCTCGTTGATGATCTAGAAATCTCCTTAATACATAAACAAAAAGTCAAAGATGTCATATGTGGCGAGTTTGGCGCGATATTTTTTTATGCTAATTTGGCGGAAACACTGTTTTCGAATACCAGTTTCATGTGTATATTTAAATTATTTTCTATTATTTAAATAGTAATAAAAATCTATGAAAAAAGTTTAATTAATAAGTATATAACAAAACAATTTATACAATTTATAAAGTAAATAAGCATTTTATTTATAAATAAATATTAATAGTCGGGTTAATATATCTCAGACAAAATAATGCCAATTTAAAGTCTATTAGTTACCTCGGTGATATATAATATCTGTGCCAATAAAACTTTCAATAATATAGTAAATATGCTATTTGGCGGTGCTCAATTATTGAAGATTAGTCCAATATCATTTTAATTATTACCTAACACAGGAAAAATATGAAGAAAATTGAAGAAGAAATGGCTAATTAAAACAAACTTGTAAAATATTTTGGCACAAATGCCTTATGTGCACCACATTTGTCCAATGTTTTCCCTTTTTTACGCCAATTTGGCTAGAAGTTCATTTTAAAATATCAGTTACATATATATTTTTTAATTGCTTTCTATTATTTTAAAAAGGAAATAAAAATAAATAAATTATGTTTTGTTAATAATTATAAAATAAAACAATTTACATCATTTAAAAAAATAAATAAGAGTAAATAGTTTATTAATAAATATACAATAGCCGAGCTACCATATGAACATAAAATCGACGTTTTGTTGCAATCGCGCCAATGTGGTGCATATGACATCTGGGCCATTTTTTTTTCAGCAGGCAATTTTTATTTCAAAATGTTGAATTTATCGATAGTAATAACGCAAAATTGCATAAATTTCATTTAAATTGCATAAATTTCCTTGTTCAGTTTGTAAATTTTAAAACTAATTTTCCCTGGAAGAGAATTTGGCAAAATGGCGCAAAAAAGTATGTTTGTTGATTACAATTTTCAAAATTGCGGTGAAAAACTTTTGAAAAAGAATGACATTATTTTACAATATATATGTGTGTGGCAGAATTTCACACTAAAGCTAAAATTTAAATATTTGATTACAATTTTTAAAATATTAACTTATGTTTATTGAATTTACAATTGAATACTAAAATATACTCCAAAAATCATCTTCTTTTGGAAAAAACAACATTATTGTGACGTAATGTTAGACATATACATTTTTGGCTTAATTCTTTGCCGACAAAAGTAAAAAAAAACCTCAAAGAAACAAATATATAACTCACAATTACTTTTATAATTAGATCTGCCTTTTTCTGGAGTAAGTTATATACTATCGAAATTTGATAAAAAAGAGAAAGAAAATAATAGAAAGGAAAATAAATATCGTTCAAAATTCATTTAATCAAATTTTCAAATTATTTTTTTTATTATTCTAACGCAAGGATAAGTTGCCAAATGTTGTATCAAATGTAATATTTCACGTTAAGTTATTTTTTAAGCGTTACAAATATTTCTTTTATTTTTAAGACAAATATTTTTTTTATAATATCATGCCTCATTAAATGGTTTTTCTTTATTATTATTATTATTATCAATAGTTATTTTCTGCTTTTATTTGCAAGATGTTTGTAATATTTCTAACAGATGTATCATTTTTAATTTGTTTAGTAATGATAATTTTCGCCAAAAAATAACTACTGGTAACCCTTTCATCAAAAATAACCGAAAAATACGAAATTTAGTACGAAAAATCAGAGTTATCCCTGTATATTTGTATCATAAACCTCCGCAAAAATATTTCCTATCGAATGATACAATCGGCAAAAAAATCCATCGGGTAGTTTTTGAAAACACTCGTTTGGAAGTTTCAGAACTTCTGCTTTATAATATATACTAGCTGTTCTGCCCGGCGTTGCCCAGGTTTATCAAAAAATAGCAAGAATTGCGAAAAAACTTTAAAAATCATAATAAAATCTCGAAAATTTAAAAAAATGCTGCATGAATATCGTCTAAACTTCGTTGAAAAGAGATGGGCTAGAAAATTGAAGCTGGATTATTTTTACTAATGTGGAAAAATCTTACAAATCGCAAAAAAAACATTAAAAATCTCATAAAAATATAAAACAAAATTCAAAAATTGTGTTTCAAAATTCGAATAAACTTTAAAGAAAAGAGATCAGAATTTAATAAATTCGGCAAAAAATTAAACGTCTAAAAAATCGAAGCAGGTCGCGAAGAAACGTAAACATCGCTTTAAAAATGGCAAAATTTTCAAAAATCACAGAACTCAAAATTTACTCTACTTGGATAAATGTTTTGAATCTAATTAATTTGATAATATAAAAAAACATTTAAATGCAAAAAAAAAAAAAAAAAAAAAAATCGCAATAAAAATCTTTAATCGCACAAGAGAAAATTTATCATATTATTACTGCTTAAAAAATTAACATTAAGGCAAAGTGGGGGGGGGGGGGGCGGGTTATGATCGAAATCATTCATAAATTACAAAATGTAGACATGGAACGCCAAAATCATATTAAGAGATAAAACATTGACAACTGAATATTTAAAAGTCATGGCTGTAAAAATTTAATATTCAGTCGAAAATATTGTAATCGGAAATCGTTCATGAATAAGGAAAAGTCAACACGGAACACCTAAAATCCCCCAAATTAACTAAAAATTACATTGAATATCGCATTAGAAATTGGCAAAATTCATAAAAGCGTGGAGAACAAATTGTACTATTTAAGCTAAAAGTTAGAAACCGAAATTCTTTTACCGATGTCAACAACTGTCACAGAACTTAAAAAATCACTATAAAACAGTTTAAAAATCAGTAAAATTAAAAAATCCAGACAAAATTTGCCATAGTAAGATAAACGTTTATATTAAATTCCTGCGGACATAATTTACCATAATGGGGCAAAACATTGAAATCTGAACTCTTTCATTAGTTAAAAAATATCGACACAAAACTTGCTAAACATTTAATGAAAATACACAAAAAATCTGAATCATTGATGTCAAAATTTACTACATTAAGCTACAAATTATTTAAAAATTTCTTTTCCAATTGTGAAAAAATCGCCGTGGACTCGAAAACATCTAAAAATTGTACTCAAAAATGCATTACAAATCGTTTCAAATTTAAAAATAGCGGGGGACAACATTTACTTTAATAGAGTAAAATAGTGTAATCTGAATTATTTCTTAAATACGAATGAAAAAATCGGCGCAAAGCGTGAGAAATAATGAAAAGATTGCTAAAAATTGCATTAAAAAATCACTAAATTTCAAAATTTGTAAATGAAGTGTAAATGTTTAAAATTAATTTCCTTTTCGAAATTTCCAAAAATAGCCGTGAGATTCAAAAAACCAATACAAAACCATTGAAAAATTCATTAAAAATCGCTAAATGTAAATACATCCCGTGAAAAAAAATATTCTAGTCGTGTAAAACGTAGCAATCATTCTTTTTTACATGAATTACAAAAAAATCGACGCAGAACACAAAATATATCAAAAATCACATTGAAAATCGACAAAATTAAAATAAATAAAGAATACTGCCCAGTTAAACTGATGGCATTGAGCTCACAGGCTACAAATACTAATTGTACATTAAAGCCTTATATTTTCAAGGGTTAATTCCGTTAAAAAATTAAGAAAGGGAAACAGCTCTCTTCTTTCCTCTTTTTTTATACTTAATCATTGAACCTCCTATACTATCAAAGACATGCTTTATCATATAAAAAATCTATATCCAAAATTCAGAGCAAATTAGATAATTCTTAATAAAAACCCATTTAGCATTTATATAATTTAAAAGGAGTTATCCCCCTCTTTTATACTTAACCATTAAACTTCCAAAACTATTCAGAGATTTGAACGAAATCTGAAAATTCTGCTTGAAAAACCCATTTATATAAATTAAGGGGGGGGCATTAGAACCCCTGTTCCCCCTATTTATACTTATACAATGAACACCTAATAACAGTCACTGAATCGCCTCATCTGAATGATCCTAATCTAAATTTTGAACGAAAACTTAATTCTGCATGAAAATCCCATTTATATCAACTAACGGGGGGGGGGGGGATTAGAGCCCCTGTTCCCCCTATTTATACTTATTCAATGAACACCTAATAACAGTCACGGAATCGCCTTATCAGAATGATCCTAATCTAAATTTTGAACGAAAACTTAATTCTGCATGAAAATCCCATTTATATCAACTAACGGGGGGGGGGGATTAGAACCCCTGTTCCCCCTATTTATACTTATTCAATGAACACCTAATAACAGTCACGGAATCGTCTCATCAGAATGATCCTAATCTAAATTTTGAACGAAAACTTAATTCTGCGTGAAAATCCCATTTATATCAACTAACGGGGGGGGGGGCATTAAAGCCCCTGTTCCCCCTATTTATACTTATTCAATGAAAACCTAATAACAGTCACGGAATCGTCTCATCAGAATGATCCTAATCTAAATTTTGAACGAAAACTTAATTCTACATGAAAATCCCATTTATATCAACTAACGGGGGGGGGGGATTAGAGCCCCTGTTCCCCCTATTTATACTTATTCAATGAACACCTAATAACAGTCACGGAATCGCCTTATCAGAATGATCCTAATCTAAATTTTAAACGAAAACTTAATTCTGCATGAAAATCCCATTTATATCAACTAACGGGGGGGGGGCATTAGAACCCCTGTTCCCCCTATTTATACTTATTCAATGAACACCTAATAACGGTCACGGAATCGCCTCATCAGAATGATCCTAATCTAAATTTTGAACGAAAACTTAATTCTGCATGAAAATCCCATTTCTATAAATTAAGGGGGGCGGGGCATTAGAACCCCTGTCCCCCTATTTATACTTATTCAATGAACACCTAATAACAGTCACGGAATCGCCTCATCAGAATGATCCTAATCTAAATTTTGAACGAAAACTTAATTCTGCATGAAAATCCCATTTATATCAACTAACGGGGGGCATGAGCCCCCCGTTCCCCCTCTTATACATATCGAATGAACTCCAAAAACTAATCAGGGAAGCGCCTTGTCAGGATATACCTACATACAAAATTTCAAGTGGATCCGATATTTTTATCATGAGTTATCGCGTTACGCACATACGCACATACATACAGAACGGACGGGCACATAAGCTCTCAGGCTATGATAGCCTGTGAGCTAAAAAGGCAAATGGCGAAATTTACTATATTAGGCTAAAAGTTTGAAACCAAAATAATTTTTTAATTGTTAAAACACCACTGTGGTGGGGATTGAAAAAAATAGTACTAAATCGCATTAAAAAGTTTATTAAAAACGCATTGAAAAATGCACTAAATATCACTAGTTATTTTTTAAATCGTAGTAATCGGAATTTCATCAAACGGATAAAACATTCTAAAAGGAAATCTGTACTATTTGATTATCCGGTTGACCAAGAAACTATCTGGGTCAAACTATAAGATTAAATGAAAATAATGGCGGATCGTAAATTCCATATTCACTTGACATTAAACATGTTACATATGTTTGTTCATTCATCAAGTGGTTTTTACTTCCTATTTTTATATGCATTTGTATTAATGTTTTTCTAGATTATTTCTTCTTTCATTATTTAACATAAAAATTACATCTATTTGCATAATTTGGCTTGTTTCACGATTGATGTAATTTCACGAAATTGGTCGACAGGATAATCACATTGTAAATGGAAATCCTTTATAGATAATAAAAAATCGACTCGGAACACAAAAATTCTTGAAAAATCGCGTTAAAAATCCCTAAAATTATATTAGATTAAAAGTTTGAAATCAATTTTTACTTCCGAATATCAAAAAATCACCATAAAGCACGAAAAATTTCTAAAAATTGCATTGAAAAGTTCATTAAAAATCACTAATATTAAAAAATCACAGGGGTCAAAATTTACTCTAATAGGGTAAAACTTTGTAATTGGAAATATCTCATGAATGACAAAAATTCGACATCAAACGCAAAAAATCTCGAAAAATCGCATTAAAATTAGCTGAAATTCATAAATCTTAACAGCTAAAATTTAATATATCAACCTGAAAGTTTTAAGCAAAATTCCTTTTACTAAAGTCGAATAATAGCGACAAAATTTACATTAAATAATTCACTAAAAATCCAAACATCGTTGCACGAAATCCAAATAAATTATATTGAAAAGAGAACAAAATTCAATAAATTAGGTCGAAAGAATGAAACCGCTTTCTTTTTCGCTAATGTGAAAAAATCACCTCGAAATTCACTAAAATTCGCATATGAATTAAATTAAAAAAACTGAAAATCGGCCTTCAAGGTGTAAAACTTCATACATAACTTCGTGCAGCGGTCTCTCCAGAGCATCGCCAATACTTTAAAAATTTTAACATGCGTTATAAACTACCTTAAAGTGTAAAACAGATCTCCTTATTAAATTTCCTAATTTTGTTCACGTGTCTCCTTTCACGCACCTTGAAATGTGTCACACCATTCTTTGATTACATTTTTATCATGTATTATAAACCATTTTAAAATTTAAAATAAATCACATTGTTATATTTCCAAATTTTAACAAAATCGCGTTCTGTTAGTTCCATTTTTCACCACCAGCTAGCGCACTCTATTCTTCAAAAACTTTATCAAACCGATACTCTGTTAAACAACTTATCAGGTGATGTATTACTCGAGGGGGTAGCGGTCTTAAGCAAGAATTTAAGATATTTTATGAAATTGCTATTCGAAAACAGTGGTAACTAAATTTTTTACATTTTAGGTAAATTTCGCAAAAAAAAAAAAAAAAAAAAAAAAAAACTACTTATTGCATTTTCAACAGCTCAAGATTTTCATAGAACAATTATGAAAAAAATAGATGCTAAACGCAAAAAATCTTGAAAAAGCGTTAAAAATCACATTGAAAATCGCATTAAAAATCGTTAATATCTAAAATTCGTAACAAACACAAAATTTAGGACATTAGGCTAAAAGTTTGAAACGGTTTTCTTTTTATCAATCTCAAAAAATCGCTGTACAAATTCCGAATAAACTTTGCTGAAAAGAGAAAAAAAATTGCTATATTGGGTTAAAAGAATGAAACCTTATTTCTTTCACTAATGGGATAAAACAAAAAGAACGCTAAAAATCGCCTAAAAATATATTAAAAAATATCTAATCAAAAAATTGAAAATCGGGCTTCGAAGTGCAAAACTACATATATAAAAGTACCTTCCCACCGCATTTTGTAACTCTACGTGCAGCAGTCTCTTCAGAACAGCGCTGACAGACAAATATCCTTCTCTCTTTATTATTATAGATTTTTAAAAATCGCGTTTTGTTAGTTCCATTTTCCACCACCAGGTAGCGCACTCTATTCTTCAAAAACGTTATCAAAACGATACTCTGTTAAATAACCTATCAGGTGATATATTACTCGAGGGGGTAGCGGTCTTAAGTAAGAATTTAAGATATTTTATGAAATTGCTATTCGAAAATAGTGGTACCTAAATTTTTGACATTTTAGGTAGATTTCTCAAAAAATACTACTTATTGCATTCTCAACAGCTCAAGTTTTTGATAGAACAACTATGAAAAAAATAGATGCTAAACGCAAAAATCTTTAAAAAAAACGTTAAAAATCGCATTGAAAATCGCATTAAAAATTGTTAAAATCTAAAAATCGTAACAAACACAAAATTTAGGGAATTAGGCTAAAAGTTTAAAACTATTTTCTTTTTATCAATCTAAAAAAAATAGCCGCAAATAGAGAAAAAACACTAAAAATCGCATTAAAAATTCGTTAAAAATTCAAAAATCGCTGTACAAATTCCGAATAAACTTTGTTGAAAAGAGAAAAAAAAATTCTATTTTGAGTTAAAAGAATGAAACCGTATTCTTTTCACTAATGGGATAAAACCGCAAAAGTAATGCTAAAAATCGCCTAAAAAATTATTAAAAAAAATCTAATCAAAAAATCGAAAATCGGGCTTCGAGGTGCAAAACTACATGTAAAAAAGTACCTACCCTCCAAAATTTGTAACTCTACGTGCAGCAGTCTCTTCAGAACAGCGCTGACAGACAAACATCCTTCTCTCTTTATTATTATAGAAGAAGATGATATGATATCAATTTTATTATGTTCGAATGAGTGTAACACCATTAAAATAGATTTGAAACATTTTCCCCCATTAACTGTAATGTAACAGGATACTTTTGATTGTCCCTGTAATTGATCTATGTACCCGATTTTTATGAAATTTGAAATGACTCGACAAAATTATGTAATAATCATGTATTTTAAATTTCAAATGATTAAAATGCCTTTGAAACTTTTTTCCCCATTGACCGTAATGTATCGGAATACTTTTGACTGTCTCTGTAATTGAACTATTCATCCGATTTTCATAAATTTGAGATAACTCGACAAAATTATCTAATAATTATGTATTTTAAACTTCAAACGATTCGGTTGGATAGTTTTTGACTTGTTATATGCGGACGGACAGACGGACGGACTGAACGACAACTATAGGTGCTATACGTATTTACATAATTACGGACGCACCTAAAAAGAGTAATAATTTTGATGTTGTATTCACTTACACGTTGCAGTTTGTTGCAATAAATTACATTTGCGGGCTTAAAAATCCGGTACCAGCATTTGGATAACGTCTCGATCATCTCTTTTCTGTCTAAAAAATATAACAATTTCAACCCACAATAATATGTCAGGGTAAAATTCTTAATTTTCTTCTGGATGCATATACGAGTAGAATATCGAGAAATATCTAAATCAGCTTTGAATTCGTTGATGGGGTTCAACGCGACATACTTGGGTGAGCTTGTTTTTTTACTTTACTCCTTTTGAGAAACAAGTACAGAAGCAAACTGCGTGTCGAAGTGACTTAAGCTAAAAATTAACCAGTTTTAACCCTGATATAGAGGTTCCCCTCATCAGTAAACAATAGTGCCTGAAAAGTGTCTGCTTATGTTTTCATAATAATTAAACGTATTTTTAATTCTCTTTCTAGTTTGTTGCTTTATTTAAGACTAGGAGTCTCTACCCTCCCTTCGAGTTACGCTCGTCAACCACCAGTGGGACACCACAAATTCTAAAATCCGCTAATTTGATCAGCTTTTAAAAGATCGCGAAATATTGAACTATATATTAAGTAGCGATCTCCCTGTAAACGGGTTTTCTTTCCTTTCCTATTGATTGGGGGAATTTTAAGGTCTAATCAGCTGCTGTCTGTTAAAAATCTACTGGCTATTTACGTGTTTGATCAAATAAGATCAATTAAACAAGGAAATACACAGAGTTGTTGCCTTCTGATATTTTTTGATCCGCGGTATAAGAAATTTTTTAAGTAAGGCATTCTAAAAGCATCGTTTAAATCTGACGTAGTTTTACAAAATTGCCCTTTCTCTTTTTAGGTGCGTTCGTAATTATGTAAATACTTAGCACCTATTGTTTTCGCTCAGTCCGTCCGTCTGTCTGTCCATCTGTCCGTCTGTCTGTCTGTCCGTCCGTCTGTCCGCATATAACAACGCAAAAACTACCCAACCGAATCGTTTGAAATTTGAAATACATAATTATAACATAATTTTGTCGAGTCATTTCAAATTTTATGAAAATCGGATGGATAGATCAATTACAGGGACATTCAAAAGGATTCCGTTACATTACGGTCAATAGGGAAAAAAGTTTTAAATGCATTTTAATCGTTTGAAATTTAAAACATATAATTATTGCGTAATTTTGTCGAGTCATTTCAAATGTTATGAAAATCGGATGCATAGATCAATTACAGGGACAATCAAAAGGATTCCGTTACATTACGGTCAATAGAGAAAAAAGTTTTAAATGCATTTTAATGATGTTACACTCATTCGAACATAATAGAATTGGCATGAATCTATGAAATATATATTAAAATATGTATTCTGTGCAATCTGTGATGCAAAGATTTTTTATTATTAAATTACAGGGCCACACAAAAGTATTCCACTACATAATGCTATACTGGGAAACATTGTTTGGGACGTGTTTTAATTATATTCAACTATTTCACATTTTATGAATAAGATATCCTGTCAAAAACATGAATGTGAAAGAATGCCAAGTTCGTTAAAGGTTTCGCTAATAAAAGAAGTGAGATGTAACTGCAAACCAAGTTCTTTCGGAGCTCCTTAAATCATAACTCCTGTCATGCATAATATTATTCAATTGCTTAAAATGATTTGTTAAGTTACTTGTTATTCAATAGAGCGACTTAGCAAGTTTTCTCTTATTCAATTTTTTCTATTTAGTTGATCAGAAATTAAAGTTGATCCCTTCCTTAATTTATCAGTACCTTAACTTCAATATACTTATTCGAACACTCGATTGACTAGATCTTTGTTAATCAGATTCTAGATTAAATTGTACTCCGACTTAAAGATTAAAGTTGGTAACTGAAAACTTGCCAAGTCGCTCTATTGAATAACAAGTAACTTAACAAATCATTTTAAGCAATTGAATAATATTATGCATGACAGGAGTTATGATTTAAGGAGCTCCGAAAGAACTTGGTTTGCAGTTACATCTCACTTCTTTTATTAGCGAAACCTTTAACGAACTTGGCATTTTTTCACATTCATGTTTTTGATAGGATATCATTATTTTTTGTCAAATAAGTAGGTATTTGTTTCCTTTTTGAAATAAGTAGGTTAAATTAGTTTTATTTAATATTAATTTCAGCTTTTTCCTGCATTTATTCACTGTTTTTTTCAGTCAAATTAAAAAATTTAACATTAGGACTGCTTATGTTCCTTTAAATTCCACTAATAAGGATGTTTCTTTTACGTGATTGGGTACTACTTGATTATTTCGTCGACCAAAAATGTTTGTAGCCAACTTGGCGAAATATCGCTATATTGACGACAAAAATTACGCACCAAAAGTCATACTAACATGGCTCTATTTCTGGTATTTTGCCAAATTCCCATATATTCCCATTGTAATCTGGTAATTTATCCAATAATTTTGTTAGAGCAAGGACTGTCGCCATCATTTTGGCATCTTTTTTTTTCTTTAAATCGGTTCGCTAACTACCCAAGATTACTTAAATATTGCTATTTAGAAAGTTTTTAGAACGCTTTTCGCGCATTTTTACCCCTTTTAAATTTTGTATTTGTTAACAAATGTTCTTAGTGATCATTTATATCTTATAATTAATGAACATGCCAAATTTTATGTTTTTAGGCCCTTAACATACAGACATCGCATTTTTAGAACGCTTTTACTTACCCATCATACCTAGTATAGGGTAGGTCTTGCAATCGTTTTGAAAATCGAAAAAATTTTTTTGACGGATTTACACGTTTTAGATAATGGAGATTCCGAAAAACATATTTTTAGAAACAAAATTTTGCCGTCCGTCTGTCTGTCTGTCTGTAAACGCTCTATCTCCCGAACGAATTGAGATAGAGACTTGAAATTTTGTATGTAGTTAGTATGTAAGAATGGGACGAAACCTATTTAATATCAGCAACCTCGATTATCCGGAACTATTTTTTTCGGATTCTCGAAAATTTCGTTCTGATGAAAGGTACATAAAAATTTTCGAATTTTTTTGTTCTAAGGAAGGAGTAAAAGGCAATAAAATATCACACATTTTGCATATAGAAGGAAGTCGATCGGATTATTAGTTGCTGAGATATTTTTAATCCTGTTTTCCACATTCTTCGATTTTTCATGGCCTTGTATTTGATTCAAATTTCAATTCAGAGGTATATTTTAATTGGACATAAGACGCAGTTAATTTTTAGTTAATAGAGTTATTATTTTTGGAGTTATAAGGATGTTTCTTTTACGCAGTTCGGTACTACTTGAGTAGTTTGGCGTTTTATATAATTTGTCGAAATCGGTAATCATCAGTTCTTTAATAGAGCATTACCATGTATATTAACAATATTTACATTTTGTTTATGAATTGCAATGCATTGTATAAGTAGTTTTCACATGTTTTATTTTCATATACATATCCATGATGGGTAAGTATTACGGTGGCCCCCAACGACTAGTTTTCTATTTTTCGACTAGTTATTCTATGTAGACCCCCTTTGGGTTAGTGGAATCGACATAAGATATAGCCTATATTGGAGCAAGGACTATCACCATCATTTTGATATCATTACTTTTAAGATCGTTTGTTGTTTGCTGAAATTGCTTAAAAATCCCAATTTAGAACATTTTTAGAACGCTTTTCGCACATTTTCGCACATTTTCACCCCTTTTTAATTCCGTATTTTTTATCAAATGCCCTTAGAGATCATTTATATCTTATAAATAATTAACATGCCAAATCTTATCGTTCTAGGTCCTTCAGTAACACAAAAGTTGCATTTTTAGAATTTTTTTGCTTCTTCACCCTCTTTTGGTTAATTGTATACGCATAAAATATAGCCTATGTTTGAACCGGGGCGAATACCATCATTTTGGTATCATTAATTTTGAAATCGGTTCGGTGGTTTCAGAGATTAGCCCCGATACTTGCCAAAAGTGTCGCCAACTTGGCACTATTTCTGATATTTCGCGAAATAACTCTAAAATGCCAAACTTTATGTTTCCAGTCTAGTCCCTTAATATACAGACATCGCATTTTTAGAATGTTTTTATGCTCTTTTACCTCCTTTGGGTTAGTGTAATTGACATAAGATATATCTTATGTTGGTGCAAAGACTGTCATCATCATTTTGATATCATTACTTTTAAGATCGGTTTGTTGTTTGCTGAGATTGTTTTAAAATTGGTATTTCGAACTTTTTTAGAACGCTCTTCGCGGATTTTCACCCATTTAAATTTGATATTTTTTTAGCAAATGTCATTAGTGATCATTTACATCTTATAAATAACTAACATGCCATATTTTGTGCTTCTAGGCCCTTCAGTAAAACAAAAATCACATTTTTAGAATGTTTTTCGCTTCTGAACCCTCTTTTGGTTAGTGGCACAGACATAAGATATAGTCTATGTTTGAACCAGGGCGAATACCATCATTTTGGTACCATTACTTTTGAAATCGGTTCGGTAGTTTCAGAGATTAACCCTGATACTCACCAAAAGTGACGCCAACTTGGCACTATTACTGGTATTTTGTGAAATTCTCATAAGCTTCCATTGTAATCCAATAATTTATCCTCTAACCAACCATTAATATTTAATTAATGGTGATTTCTGATTTTTTCCTATTTATAGATCCAATAACCTACCTTCACACCAAATTTCAACTTCCTAAGTCACGTGGAAGTAGTCAAACCTTTCTATGAGTGAGTGAGTGAGTCAGTGGTAAAAACAGTGGTTTTCAGGCGTCAATTTCTCGTCATCGGTAAAAGATTTTTTTTTTTTTTAATTTTAGATTCGGAAATTAGAAGATGGTCTTACACGACACAAAAAATTGCAAGTGTGTAGGTCAAATAGAATTTAAGTTATTGAGGGGTCAAAAGTGGTTCGAAATGGTTCGGGTAATATAACCCACGGCCGGTGTGTCGCCTTTTACTTTGTGAACTTGGCTCACACTGCCGTGTGTCTAGATACGTTGCTGAGGTGTAATAAAAATTACTTCCTGCATATTTACAGAAACGTAAAGATTTCGACTACTATACTGTATCCGGAGTACGCTCTACTATATCAGCAAGATCTGAATATTTTTAAAACTTTGTTATCGTACGAACGCACCTCATTTGCTACGTTCACGTGCAATTTCCAACTTGTTTATATTCACTTGAAAATGCGTATTTGATGTTTAAAAAGAGATATTATTTGTGCCATTTTAGCATTCACAACAATAGTTTAAAATATCACATCAAAATATGAAATAAATGTCTGATTGATTATTTTTTCTTTTAATTGCTTTACAATATTACTTGGTCATTTTAAATATGACGTAGTTTTTTTACTTGTTGCTTTTAACGCATTAAAGAAACCTTACTAAAATTATAAATTGGAAAGTGAGTTTGTTTGTTTGTTTGTTTGTTTGTTTGTTCCGCTTTCACGCCGTAACTACTGAACCGATTGCTTTGAAATTTTGCAGACGTAAAGTTAGAAGTCCGGATTAAATAATAGGGTAATTTTTATTTATTTTATTCAAATATTTTCCTTAATAATTCAAAATTTAATAATTTTTCATACAAAATCAATAGGCATTTTTCAGATAAAATTTAACCATTTTCTTTTCCTGTTGCCAAGAAAATAAAAATTTGGAATAATAATTTTTCAGCGGCAATGAATTTTTAATAGAAAACTTCCACGCGAAAAACTATAATAAAATAATTTAAAAGAAAATAAATATGACGTCATGTTTGAAATAAAAATAAAAGGTGTATTTTTTATAATACATTTAACAAGGATATTTGTTTAGTTAATGGGAATTTTTGTGTAAAATATGGTGACATAAATTAAAAGTAAAAAGAATGAAAAAGAATGATATTTTTAATAAAATGGTTCATTCATGAAAATGTGACGTCATAGTTGAAATAAAACAGGTACTTTATAGCAGTCGTTAAAAATACAAGGGGTATGAATATCAGTAGCTAATGGAGCGAGATAAATAATGACGTCATATTTAAAATGAATCAGAAATATTTTTTACTTATACTAATTAATAAGTTATAAGTTACATACAAATGAATATTTTTATTCAAAACTCATAATTATCAATGGAAGAAATTTTTTGTGGGGAAAAGGTGGAAAATAAAATCACTGATTAATATATTTTTGGCTCGATTTTTTAACACTTTCGAACAAAGTTGAAAAGTTATTATGCTTTCGGTTTGTGTGTCTGTCTGGTCGCTTTCTAACTTTCGTAAATATACTCCGATTTCCATGAAATTTTTGGACGTTCTTAACGTTTACCTAGCACGAATACCTATTGAAAATAAAGTTTCTACCATAATTAGTTTATTTACAGGGATAGTCAAAAAATTTCCTTATATTACGGCATTATGGGGAAAAACCGTTTTAATTAAATTTAATGATGTTACAGCCTGTAGAACATATTCAAATTTATATGCATTTACAAAGTGCACTAAAATATGCATTTCGTAAAGTATGTAGTGAAAAGGGCACTTACTATTCATTTACAGGGTCAGATAGAAGAATTCCATTGCATAGGAATAAAGGGAGGAACAGTTTCCGACATATTTTAATTATGGTAAACGATTTCATGTATAATCAAATTGATATATGTTGCTGAGGCTTAATGTAAGTTACTTCATGCATAATACGAAGTGCATAGCATTTACAGGGACACACAAAAGATTTCAAATATTATATATTCTATCCGAAGTACTGTATATCATGGATGATGACTGTTGCATGGATGAAATGCATTTTGAATTATGATATGTGCTTTTAAGTTTCGCTAAATGTATGCATATTAAATGGAGAGTATAAATGGTAATAGTATAAATAGTTAAATTTAGATATACAGGATTACACAAAAGATCTCGGAAAGGTTACTGAATATGAGCGTAATTTACTTAAAGGTGGTTTTTAAATAAAATATGCATTTTTATTTTGAACTGCATTTAGTAAACTAAGAAATGTTTGTAGTATATATATAAAATGACAAACAGGGTCCCGCAAAGAACTGGATACAAGGTTGTCTTCGGATGATAATTTCTGAAAATGTAATTTAGGTAGTAATAAGAAATATTTTTGTTTGAAATAAATTTTAGAAAGATACTTTCGTGTATTAAAGGCACTTGGAAAACTACAGGGCTGAACAAAAGAATTCAAGAATGTTTCTATCTATTAGTATTAATCGCTGAGAGGAAAATTTTGACCAGCAAACAAATTAGCAAATAGGGATTATCAAAAGTTTTTTTACCATAAATTCGCGATAAAAAGTTAATTACATATGCTTTTCATCATCGAAATTTTTTGCTTGATTGATCAATTATCTCTTCTTTAAATGTTATGTGAACGAAGTCACGGGTAACTGCTAGTTTATTTATAATTTAAAACTTTTTCTCTCTTTTTGATATTCAAGGGAGTAAGTATATTGTTATAACTAAAAAGGAAATATTTTTTATTTCCACATTAATTTTTCCATTTATGGCCATTCACTCATTTTAACGAATTCATTCTTTTTTAATATTTTCCTTCTATTTTAAAATTCGCATGTAAACATTGTTTTATGACGTAATTTTCAATATTTTCCGGTTTTAACTCGTAATTTCTTAATTTTCATTTGAAATTTTTTTGTGTTTGTAATAGTCGCGAGTGAATATATATATTTTTTAATTTGAAGGAAATATTATTCTTTGACCATTTGGCAACAGTTTAAAATGATAACCTTTTCTAAACTATTAGTAGGGTTTGAAATGTCGTAAAATGTAGCCCCAGCTGGATTGAAGTGCCAAGTTTGATATTTTTGTCTTATACTGGAGATATTGACATGGAGATTCCAAATATCTTAGGTGCCATTTTTTTTCTTGCACGTTTTTGGGGTTATTTTTATAGTGGCATCCAAGATGGCTGCCATTTACTGACTTCTTTAATATTTGTTGAATATTAATGACTAATATGTCAAACTGTATGTTTTCGGGGTCAAGAAATACAAATTTTAAACAAATTTAGGAGTAAATTGAGTTTTTTAAGTATTTTAAGTGATAAGATGCAAATAAATTACAAACATATGAAAGACATCGGATATACTACAGTTTTATTAATCAGTTCTACACAACCAAAATATTTAAATGAAACAACATAAATAACTAAAAATATTAAAAATAATTATTAAAAACTGCATTTACATGTATATACACTACTGGGATATCACGAATCGCTATTATCACTGGGATGGTATTGATAGTCCTTTGTATTATTGCAGTCACTGCATTTGCAAAGGGTAGTACAAACCAAAGAGTTCTTTAAACAGGAACATTTCCCAACTGCACATGTTCTTTTACACTCGCATTTCACAAGTTCAATAACGCCTTTAGGCGCAGGTAACTCCAGAGATTTGACTGGAGTAATTTCTCCTTCGCTATCTATTTCCCAACCATTTCCAATAAGTGGGGGTACAATAGGTCGGGGATTTTTGTAGCCCTTTCCAGTGGTGTAAATTAAGGCCCTACATCAGTAACGCTCCGAGATAGAACGGCTAATGTTATTTCAATGGAAGAAATTTATCGCTTTTATTCCTTTGCATTTTGCTCAAATTTAATAATTTTTGTTGTTTTGAAAACCTGTAGGTTTAAACTTTGCACGTCATTTTGAAATTTTATTTCTTTTTTTAATTTTAAGGCGATACAAGTACGTTATTTTATAGTCTTTAAAATTCACCTTTAGTGTCTTATTATGAAAAATCTGTTTGACATTTTAAAATTTAGTAAAACAGCATGCAGAGTTTAATTATTTAGCTTTCAAAAAATGTTTTTTATTTTGATTTTTAAAAAAAAATTTAATCTGTGCTATTTGTATAAAAAGTTGAAACACTTTGATTTAAAATAGTCGAAAATGAGGTTTATTCCCGCCTTCAAAAGGGATACGCCTTAAAAGCAATTAGGGTGTAAGACGATAGGTCTTTACTTTGCAGGAAGTCCAGGGACGTATAGGTGAAATTTCTTGCCTCTGGCTATTCGTAAAATGTTGCTTGCTTTATTGTATATAAATAGTTTTTCCTTTCTTTTTCCCTTTCAGAAAGATAAACGAATGATTTTTAAAGTTCTTATACTATTTTAACTAAATAATACGCATATATTCCAAAGCCTGTCATAGTCTAACTGATCTAAATTTTAGAATAACGGTTTTTTTCAGTCACGCGAAAAGACAAACTCAATTATACTGAATCTACGGAAGATTTTAATAAAGATAACATACTTTCATTCCAATTTTTTATTATTTTTTTTCTTCATAGTATAGGTGACGATGGTTTGTATAAAGGCCGCTTTTTACTTTTTTCGATACTGATTGTAGATTTTAAATATGAGGATAATATCACTTTTGAAAACGGTTCCGAAAATGAAACTGTCTTGTAAAGAAAATTAAAAAAAGTAGAAAAAGGCCTTTGAAGAGATCGCTCTGAGCTATTAAAGGGAAAAAAATATTAAAATGCAGACGAGATTTATTTATAAATTTCGACCGTTGGATTATCGTCGAAAGAATTATCATAAGCTAGTAAATTGTTTCGCTTAATTAAAGTTTTTTTTTTTTTTTTTTTTTTTTTTTTTAATACCCGTAAAATAAATCGAAAAAATAGAAAATGACCTTTGTGCAAATCGATATCAACTAGGCAATGTAAAAAAAAAAAAAAAAAAAA
The DNA here is from genome assembly GCA_964019185.1 of Maratus speculifer. Lineage (NCBI taxonomy): Eukaryota > Metazoa > Arthropoda > Arachnida > Araneae > Salticidae > Maratus > Maratus speculifer. The sequence continues at coordinate 90,526,412 of OZ025296.1, forward strand.
AAAAAAAAAAAAAAAAAAAAAACTTAAAACTATTAAAACACAAATGATAAACTTTTATAAATTTCTTTCATAGCATTAGCTTTAAAGCGAAGGCATTGTTTCGTTTAACTGCAGCAGCCTCTTTAAAATAAATGAAATCGTAAAAGCTATTCAATGTAAAAGAGAAAAAAAAAAAATTAAATGTAGGCGAGATATCTTTATAAATTTGTACAATGGGATTTCGCTTGACTGAAGTAAGTCACTTTAAAATACCGGTATCGAAATCAAAAATTGTAATACGGCCTTTGTACAGAAAGATCTCAGCTGTTCAATATAAAAAAGATTATTAAAATATAGACGAGATATTTCTATAAATTTCTGTCATAGGATTTCGCTTCATTGAAGAAAGCCCCTTTAAAATACCCGTAAAAAATCGAAAAAAATATATAACGGTCTTTGTACAGAAATATCTCAGCAATTCAATGCTAAAAAATCATTAAAAAAAATTAAAATGTTGACGAGATATCTTTATATATCTCTATAATGGGACTTCTCTCTATTTAAGTAAGCCACTTTAAAATACCCGTAAAAAATCGAAAAAATGTAAAACGGTCTTTGTACAGAGAAATCTCCGATATCTAATGCCCCCCCCCCCCCCGAAAAAAGGTTTAAAGAAAATGAAAATACAAACAAGATATCTTTAAAAAATTTTAAAATGTGATTTAGCTTTATTGAAGTAAGTCACTTTAAAATACCCGTAACAAAGTCGAAAAGATATAAAACATTCCTTGTACAGAAAGATCTCAGTTATATAATGAAAAAAAAATTACAAGTATTAAAATGTAGACAAGATCTCTTTATAAATTTCTACCATGGGATTTTGCTTGATTGAGGTAATCATCAGTTTATATTTACTTGTAGACGAGATATCTTTATAAATTTCTAATATTCAATGCTAAAAAATTCATTTAAAATATTAAAATGTAGAAGAGAAAAAAATATATTTATATGAACTTCAGAACTTCATAGGATTTCGCTTGATTGAAGTAAGCCCCTTTAAAACCCCCATAACAAAATCGAAAAAATATAAAACGGTCTTTGTACCGAAAGATCTCAGATATCCAATGCCAAAAAATCATTTAAAAATAATTAAATGTAGAAAGGATACATTTATAAATTTCTACTATAGGATTTCGCTTGACTGAAGTAGCCTCTTTAAACACCTTTACAGGTGTTTAAAGAAAAAAAAAGTACAAAAAAAGTACAAAAGTACAAACAAAACCAAAAAAGTACAAAATGGTCTTCACACCGAAAGATCTCAGCTATCCAATGACAAAAAAAAATCATTTAAAAATATTGAAATGTAGAAGAGATATTTTTATAAATTTCTACAATTGGAGTTCACTTGACTGAAGTAGCCTCATTAAAACACATGTAAACAAAATCAAAAAAACTACAAAACGGTCTTTGTACCGAAAAATTTCAGCTATCCAATGCCGAAAAATCATTTAAGAATTTTAAAATGTACAAGAGATATTTTTATAAATTTCTATCATTGGAATTCACTTGACTGAAGTAGCCTCTTTAAAACACCTGTAAACAAAATCAAAAAAGTACAAAACAGTCTTTGTACCGAAAAATTTCAGCTATCCAATGCCGAAAAATCATTTAAAATATTAAAATGTAGAAGAGATATTTTTATAAACTTCTACAATTGTATTTCACTTGACTGAAATAGCTTTTTTAAAATTCCCTTACACAAATACGAAAAAGTACAAAACGGTCTTTGTACCGAAAGATCTGAGATATCGAATGGCAAAAAATAATTTAAAAATATTAAAATGTAGAAGAGATATTTGTATAAATTTCTACCATTCGATTTCACTTGAGAGAAGTAGCTTTTTTAAAATTCCCATAATAAAAGTCTAAAAAGTACAAAACGGTCTTTGTACCGAAAGAACTCAGCTATCTAATGACAAAAAAATCATTTAAAAATATTAAAACGTAGAAGAGATATTTTTATAAATTTCTACCAATGGATTTCACTTGACTGAAATAGCCTCTTTAAAACACTTGTAAACAAAGTCGAAAAAGTACAAAACGGTCTTTGTACCGAAAGATCTTAGCTATCCCATGACAACAGAATCATTTAAAAATATTAAAATGTAGACAAGATATTTTTATAAATTTCTACGATTGGAATTCACTTGACTGAAATAGCTTTTTTAAAAATCCTCTAAACAAAGTCGTAAAAGTACAAAACGGTCTTTGTACCGAAAGATCTTAGCTATCCAATGACAAAGAAAATCATTTAAAAATATTAAAATGTAGAAGAGATATTTTTATAAATTTCTACCATTGGATTTCTCTTGACTGAAGTAACCTCTTTAAAACTCCTGTAAACAATATCAAAAAAGTACAAAACGGTCTTTGCAGCGAACGATCTCAGCTATTCAATGACAAAGAAAATCATTTAAAAATATTAAAATGTAGAAGAGATATTTTTATAAATTTCTACCATTGGATTTCTCTTGACTGAAGTAGCCTCTTTAAAACTCCTGTAAACAATATCAAAAAAGTACAAAACGGTCTTTTATCCGAAAGAACTCAACTATCCAATGAAAAAAAAATCATTTAAAAATATTAAAATGTAGAAGAGATATTTTTATAAATTTCTACCAATGAATTTCACTTGACTGAAGTAGCTTTTTTAAAATTCCCCTAAACAAAGTCGAAAAAGTACAAAACGATCTTTGTACCGAAACATCTCAGCTATCTCATGAGAGAAAAAAAAAATAATAATTTAATAATATTAAAATGTAAAAGAGATATCTTTATAAATTTCTATCATTGGATTTCACTTGACTAAAGTAGCCTCTTTAAAACTCCTGTAAACAATATCAAAAAAGTACAAAACGGTCTTTGCACCGAAAGATCCCAGCTATCCAATGACAAAAAAATCATTTAAAAATATTAAAATGTAGAAGAGATATTTTTATAAATTTCTACCAATGAATTTCACTTGACTGAAGTAGCTTTTTTAAAATTCCCCTAAACAAAGTCGAAAAAGTACAAAACGATCTTTGTGTCGAAGATATCAGCTATCCATTGATAAAAAAATCATTTAAAAATATTAAAATATAGAAGAGATATTTTTATAAATTTCTACCATTGGATTTCACTTGACTGAAGTAGCTTTTTTAAAATTTTCCTAAACAAAGTCGAAAAAGTACAAAGCGGTCTTTGTACCGAAAGATCTCAGCTATTCCATGACAAAAAAAAATCATTTAAAAATATTAAAATGTAGAGGAGATATTTTTATTAATTTCTACCATTGGATTTCACTTGACTGAAGTAGCTTTTTTAAAATTCCCCTAAACAAAGTCGAAAAAGTACAAAACGGTCTTTGTACCAAAATATCTCAGCTATCCCATGAAAAAAAAAAAAAAAAAAAAAAAAAAAAAAAAAAAAGAGAGAGAGAGAGAGAGAGAGAGAGAAAAACCATTTAAAAATATTAAAATATAAAAGAGATATTTTTATAAATTTCTATCGATGGATTTCACTTGATTGAAGCAGCCTCATCAAAACACCTGTAAACAAAATCAAAAAAGTACAAAACGGTCTTTGCACCGAAAGATCTCAGCTATCCAATGCCAAAAAATCATTTAAAAATATTAAAATGTAGGAGAGATATTTTTATAAATTTCTACCAATGGATTTCACTTGACTGAAGTAGCATTTTTAAAATTCTCCTAAACAAAGTCGAAAAAGTACAAAACACTCTTTGTACCAAAAGATCTCAGCTATCCCATGACAAAAAAAAAAAAAAAAAAATAAATAAATAAATAAATAAATAAAATAAAAAATAAAAAAATAAAAATAAAAATATTAAAATGTAGGAGAGATATTTTTATAAATTTCTACCAATGGATTTCACTTCACTGAAGTAGCCTCATCAAAACATCTGTAAACAAAATCAAAAAAGTACAAAACGGTCTTTGGACCGAAAGATCTCAGCTATCCAATGCCAAAAAATCATTTAAAAATATTAAAATGTAGGAGAGATATTTTTATAAATTTCGACCATTGGATTTCACTTGACTGAAGTAGCTTTTTTAAAATTTCCCTAAACAAAGTCGAACAAAGTCGAGTACAAAACGATCTTTTTATCGAAAGATCTCAGCTATTCCATGACAAAAAAAATCATTTAAAAATATTAAAATGTAGGAGAGATATTTTTATAAATTTCTACCATTGGATTTCACTTGACTGAAATAGCTTTTTTAAAATTTCCCTAAACAAAGTCGAAAAAGTACAAAACGATCTTTTTATCGAAAGATCTCAGCTATTCCATGACAAAAAAAAAAAAAAAAAAAAAAAAAATCATTTAAAAACATTAAAATGTAGGAGAGATATTTTTATAAATATCTACCATTGGTTTTCACTTCACTGAAGTAGCTTTTTTAAAATTTCCCTAAATAAAGTAGAAAAAGAACAAAACGACCTTTTTATCGGAAGATCTCAGCTATTCCATGACAAAAAAATCATTTAAAAATATTAAAATATAGGAGAGATATTTTTATAAATTTCTACCATTGGATTTCACTTGACTGAAGTAGCTTTTTTAAAATTTCCCTAAACAAAGTCGAAAAAGTACAAATCGGTCTTTGTACCAAAAGATCTCAGCTATTCCATGACAAAAAAAATCTTTTAAAAATATTAAAATGTAGGAGAGATATTTTTATAAATTTCTACCAATGGATTTCACTTGACTGAAGTAGCTTTTTTAAAATTCCCCTAAACAAAGTCGAAAAAGTACAAAACGGTCTTTTTATCGAAAGATCTCAGCTATTCCATGACAAAAAAAAAAAAAAAAAAAAAAAAAAAAAAAAAAAAATCATTTAAAAACATTAAAATGTAGGAGAGATATTTTTATAAATATCTACCATTGGTTTTCACTTGACTGAAGTAGCTTTTTTAAAATTTCCCTAAATAAAGTAGAAAAAGTACAAAACGACCTTTTTATCGGAAGATCTCAGCTATTCCATGACAAAAAAATCATTTAAAAATATTAAAATATAGGAGAGATATTTTTATAAATTTCTACCATTGGATTTCACTTGACTGAAGTAGCTTTTTTAAAATTTCCCTAAACAAAGTCGAAAAAGTACAAATCGGTCTTTGTACCAAAAGATCTCAGCTATTCCATGACAAAAAAAATCTTTTAAAAATATTAAAATGTAGGAGAGATATTTTTATAAATTTCTACCAATGGATTTCACTTGACTGAAGTAGCTTTTTTAAAATTCCCCTAAACAAAGTCGAAAAAGTACAAAACGGTCTTTTTATCGAAAGATCTCAGCTATTCCATGACAAAAAAAAAAAAAAAAAAAAAAAAAAAAAAAAAAAAAAATCATTTAAAAACATTAAAATGTAGGAGAGATATTTTTATAAATATCTACCATTGGTTTTCACTTGACTGAAGTAGCTTTTTTAAAATTTCCCTAAATAAAGTAGAAAAAGTACAAAACGACCTTTTTATCGGAAGATCTCAGCTATTCCATGACAAAAAAATCATTTAAAAATATTAAAATATAGGAGAGATATTTTTATAAATTTCTACCATTGGATTTCACTTGACTGAAGTAGCTTTTTTAAAATTTCCCTAAACAAAGTCGAAAAAGTACAAATCGGTCTTTGTACCAAAAGATCTCAGCTATTCCATGACAAAAAAAATATTTTAAAAATATTAAAATGTAGGAGAGATATTTTTATAAATTTCTACCAATGGATTTCACTTGACTGAAGTAGCTTTTTTAAAATTCCCCTAAACAAAGTCGAAAAAGTACAAAACGGTCTTTGTGCCGAAAGATCTCAGCTATCCCATGACAAAAAAAAAAAAAAAAAAAAAAAAAAAAAAAAAACCATTTAAAAATATTAAAATGTAGGAGAGATATTTTTATAAATTTCTACCAATGGATTTCACTTCACTGAAGTAGCCTCATCAAAACATCTGTAAACAAAATCAAAAAAGTACAAAACGGTCTTTGGACCGAAAGATCTCAGCTATCCAATGCCAAAAAATCATTTAAAAATATTAAAATGTAGGAGAGATATTTTTATAAATTTCGACCATTGGATTTCACTTGACTGAAGTAGCTTTTTTAAAATTTCCCTAAACAAAGTCGACAAAGTACAAAACGATCTTTTTATCGAAAGATCTCAGCTATTCCATGAAAAAAAAAATCATTTAAAAATATTAAAATGTAGGAGAGATATTTTTATAAATTTCTACCATTAGATTCAACATGACTGAAGAAGCTTTTTTAAAATTCCCCTGAACAAAGTCTAAAAACTACAAAACGGTCTTTGGGCCGAAAGATCTGAGATATCCAATGCCAAAAAATCATTGTTTGGTTTGAATGCAGTAACCTCTTTAAAATAAACAAAATTGAAAAAGCAGAAAACTGTATCTGTACAGATCAACGTCCGATAGCCAATGCAAAAAAAAAAAAAAAAAAAAAAGATTGAAAAACATTGAAATGCAGATGAGATATCTTTATAAATTTAAATCATAAGATTATGAACGATTGAGTTACTTCAGTTGAATGAATTAGCCTCTTTGAAATGATAAGTTAAAAAAAAAACGCAGACGAAAAACATTTAATTTATATCTTTCTTAGCACTAAAATTATAGAGAAAGAGTTGTTTGGTTTGAATGCAGTAACCTCTTTAAAATAAACAAAATTGAACAAGTTGAAAATTGCACGTAAAGCGTGGCAAATGAGGTGCGTTCGTTGATAACGAAGTTTTAAAATATTCAGATCTTGCTGATATAGTAGAGCGTACTTTGAATACAATATAGTGGTCGAAATCTTTGTGTTCCTGTAAATATGCAGGGAGTAATTTTTATTATACTTCATTAACGTATATCTTATTCAAAAAATGTGAAGTAGTTTAATATAATTAAAACATCCCCCAAACAATGTTTGCCCGTATAACATTATTTAGTGGAATACATTTGTGTGGCCCTGTAATTTAATAATAAATATTCTTTGCATCACATATTGTACAAAATGTATTTTTTAGTACATATTTCATAGATTCATGTCACTTCTGTTATATTCAAATGAGTGTAACACCATTAGAATGCATTTGAATCTTTTTTCCCCATTGACCGTAATGTAACGGAATACTTTTGATTGTCCCTGTAATTGATCAATTCATCCGATTTTCATAACATTTGAAATGACTCGACAAAATTATGTAATAAATGTACGTTTTAAATTTCAAACGATTAAAATGCATTTGAAACTTTTTTCCCCATTGACCGTAATGTAACGGAATCCTTTTGATTGTCCTTGTAATTGATCTATATATACGATTTTCATAAAATTTGAAATGACTCGACAAAATTATGTAATAAATGTACGTTTTAAATTTCAAACGATTAAAATGCATTTGAAACTTTTTTCCCCATTGACCGTAATGTAACTGAATCCTTTTGATTGTCCCTGTAATTGATCTATCCATCCGATTTTCATAAAATTTGAAATGACTCGACAAAATTATGTAATAATTATGTATTTTAAATTTCAAACAATTAGGTTGGGTAGTTTTTGCGTTGTTATATGCGGACAGATAGACGGACAGACAGACAGACGGACAGACGGGCGGACAGACGGACGGACTGAGCGACAACAATAGGTGCTACGTGTTTACATAATTACGAACGCACCTAAAAAGCAGAAAACGGTATCTGTACAGATCAACGTCAGATAGCCAATGCAAAAAAATGATTTAAAAACATTGAAATGCAGATGAGATATCTTTATAAATCTAAATCATAAGATTATGAACGATTGGGTTGCTTCAGTTTAATGAATTAGCCTCTTTAAAATATAAGTAAAAAAAAAAAAAAAAAAAAAAAAAAAACGCAGACGAAAAACATTTAATTTATATCTTTCTTAGCACTAAAATTATAGAGAAAGTGTTGTTTCGTTTGAATGCAATAACCTCTTTAAAATTGAAAAAGTAGAAAACGGTATCTGTACAGATCATCGTCAGATAGTCAGTGCAAAAAAATGATTTAAAGACATTGAAATGCAGATGAGATATCTTTATAAATTTAAATCATAAGATTATGAACGATTGGGTTGCTTCAGTTGAATGAATTAGCCTCTTTAAAATATAAGTTAAAAAAAAAAAAAAACCGCAGACGAAAAACTTTCAAATTATATCTTTCTTAGCACTAAAATTATAAAGAAGGTGTTGTTTGGTTTGAAATGCAGATGAGATATCTTTATAAATTTAAATCATAAGATTATGAACGACTGGGTTGCTTCAGTTTAATGAATTAGCTCTTTAAAATATAAGTTAAAAATATCTGTACAGATCAACGTCAGATAGCCAATGCAAAAAAATTATTAAAAACATTGAAATGCAGATGAGATATCTTTATAAATTTAAATCATAAGATTATGAACGATTGGGTTGCTTCAGTTGAATGAATCAGCCTCTTTACAATATAAGTTTTAAAAAAAAGTGGAAAACGGCGTAAAAAAAAAAAAAAATCAAAAATATTAAAACGCAGACCAGATATATTTATAAACTTCTACCTTAGGATTATCATAAGCTAGTGAATTGTTTCGCTTGATTGAAGTATCCTTTTTAAAATATCCGTAAAATGAATCGAAAATGAAAAAAATGGCAACATGGCATAATAACAATAATAATAATAAAATGTTGACGATATATGTATGTAAATTTTTGTCATATGACTATCACTAGCAAGAGACCGCATCTACCCTCTGCTGAAATAACATTTAAAAATATTAAAATGCAGACGAGATATCTTTATAAATTTCTTTCATACGATTAAGATTATCAAGTGTATTGTTTCGCTTAGCTGAAGTAGCCTGTTTAAAATACCTGTAAACCAAAAAAGAAAAAAAACAGAAAAAAAAAAATAGGAAACTGCCTTTATACAGATCGATTTCATCTATCCAATGCAAATATATATACATATTCATAAGTGTGTATATATATCTGTAAGTTAATATATATTTATTTATTTAAAAATATTAAAATGTCGACTATATACGTTTATAAATTTCTATTGTAAGACTACCATTTGCAAGTAGGTTGTTTTGCTCAGGGCCAAAACTAGCCTTTCTTGCGCCCGGGGCAAATATGGATTTTGGCGCCCCCCCTCACCCCCGACATATATGCATTCTTTATATCAAACACACCAAACAAAATCTTAATTTGGCGCCCCCTTCAGCTTCTGTTCTGGTGGCACCCAGGGCACGTGCCCCCTCTGCCCCCCCCTCTAGTTTCGGCCCTGGTTTTGCTTGACTAAATAAGCCAATATCTAAACAAAAAATCCAAATTGTAGAAAACAGCCTTTGTGCTGATCGATCTCAAACATCCAATGCAAAATAAATTAACAAACAAACAAATAAGTAAATAAAAAAATTGTTATGCAATCGAGAAGAGGCTACTTCAGTAAAGCGAAAAAGCCCATTCGCTAATGCTAATCTCATGGGAGAAATTTATACAGATACGGATACGTCGGTTCCATTGTTTTTTTGTTTTTTTTTTCGTACGATAGCTGAGCTAGATCTGTAGGAAAGCCATTTTCTATTGTTCCGATATTCATTTAAGAATTTTTTATGGGGATGTTTTTACTTTCGAAACGGGAACCGAAAAAGAAAATGGCTCGAATAAAAATATCTGTAAATGAATGTCAAATGAGCAATAAATGGCTAACAGATCGATTTGAGCTATTCAATGAAAACAATCATTTAAAAATTTTGAAATGTAACTGGCTGTAAGTGGAACTGTAAGTGGCTGCTTCAGTCAAGTGAAAGAACCGATTTTTAATGCTAATTTTATGGACGAAATTTATAAAGATATCGCAGTTGCATTTCAATATATATCTTTTTTCCCTCATTGGATTGGAGACCTTCATTTTTCGATACGGTTTTAAAAATGAATTTCCATAAAAATATTCTGCAATCAAAATCGAATAGGTAAAAAATAGAAAAGTAAAAAACGGCCTTTATATAGAATTTTATCCTCTTTAATATTCTATTGGACAAATAGCAAGCTATGGCTACATGTCTCGAGATATTTTGGAATAATAATTAAAAAATCCAAAAATTTTGTAAATCTTTTTTTTTTTTTTTTTTTGCCACAGAAAACAAGATTGCGGAGTCAGTAAAAAAAAAAAAAAAAAAAAAAAAAAAGAAAAAAAAAAAAAAAAGGCCGACTCCTACTTTAGAAATTTTAACTCCGACTCCGAACTGGCTAATTAATATACTAGTGTTGCTTTTGATTAAAATTATAAGGAACGCATGAAAAGGTAAGGCGAAATTTTCACCTTTTCGGTATTAATTCAGTTCTTAGGACTTTGAAAAGAATTATACTTAAATTCCGTTTTACTAATTTTTCAAATTCGCGTCCCACAAAACCAAAAAATTCAGCTATCAAAAGCTAAAGAATAAAATAAAATAGAAATTTTACTGTTTCATAGCTTCGGTGGATTTGAAAAGGGGAAATTTTTACAATTTTGTTGTTAATTCGTATCCTCTAGAGTAGAAAAGTTTCGATGGAAAGAAAATAAATGATTAAAAAGTGAAAATTTTAGTAGCCCGGATATAATTCGGGTTCTACATGAGTTTTTCATTAAAAACGGTTTTCATCGAACGGTACGCCGGGCAGTATATGGGAAATCTTCAACTTGGATAGCATGATAGAATCCAATAACAATAATAATAATTTTATGGATTTAAAATTATATGTAAATGGTTTAATTTCACTTCAAACTGTCTAATATATTAGGTCGGAGTCGACTTGTTTTAAAACGGATCCGACTGTTTTGGTCAGAAATAAGCAAACGAAGAACCTATCCAAATGTAAATAGCCTCTGGCCTTCAGGACTGAAAAGGTGCGAGAATGTTGTCTTCATTTAGTATTTGCTAATGACTTTTTTCCAGATGGGGTATCAAATCCGCTTTATTTTTCGCCTGGAGGGAAAGGGTGACATGAGATGACCATTTTTCTTGTCAATTATAAGCCTCGGAAATATCATTGGTCTTTTAAAGTGTCAATCTTTGTGTTTGGGATACGCCTTGCGGTGGCAACTCGCATAGCTTCGTGAGAGAATTTTGAGTTCCGGTTTGAGTGATGTAGGCTCTTAAGTTGGATCGTAGAATATGTGGCTTCAGTGCTCCAATAGTTGGTGGTAATTTCTCTCCCTCAAAACTTTTAGTTCTGAAAAGGTGCCATCTTAGCTCTGAAATGCTTGAAAAATTACTATTTCTCAAATAACTCAAGTTGGTGAATTTTTCAAATAACGACAGATTGGATAATGGATCAACGTTAGGTTCTTCAAGTTCTTGAAAAGCTGTTATAATATCATCATCACACGGAAGACTGATATATACTTTTATCCACTTTTGTTTTGAAATGCCCAGAAATTTTCTTCCCCAGTCTCCACCAGTGTATGAATGTAAACCTAGTAAATCTTTGCTTTTATGATCACCTATTGCTCTACATCTTTCATTAATATTAATTTTCCTATGTTTGTTGCCTCGACCAGTAACAAAATTGATTTCACTGTTTACTAGATGATTTGAAACCAAGTCAATCAGCAGTATGAAAATGTCTGTATCTTGTGAAAATACATCTATCTCACAATTATCGTGATATTTAACTATATCAAGTACATGAAGAGGTATAATGGTGTCTGCTTCTTCATGTGTATGATCACATAATTTTGAATCATAAACATTTGCTTGATTACTGTATGTTTTATTGCCAAAAACGACAACAATTTTCTTGATGCTAACAGCAAAAACCTGTATTAACTTATTCCCAAGATATTTGGTTAGCTATGATTTTGTTTCATTGTGTGAAAGGAACGTCTTTAATGATACTAAAGATATATATTGGTACTATTTGAAATAGTAAATTTCATAGGTTCTGTTGCCCCTAATCTTTTCTTAAGTGTTTGTTCCTTCAATGAGTTTTCAAGGTATTGATCAAATATTATTCTCCCCTCAGTGTATCTGTTTATCATTTTTATAATGATTTCGGTAAAAGCATTTGCAAAGTCCTCACAAGTTTTCATGGCAGGTGTCTTTTTTTTATAGATTGTACAATTGTCATTCCATTTATAATGCACACTTTTTCTAGCGGAGAAGTCATTGAGGATGCTAATGATTCATTTACGGGAGAACGATTGTATTGCTCTATTTCTGCTATAAATGAACTTTTGTCAGATGGAATATGAAGATACCCATCAGAAGAAAACAATGATCTTGGTATTATAGAAAACTTGTAATTCCCAATTGCATGTTCTAGGTTTGTAGACATTTGAGGTCTGTATTGCATAACTACGAGAAAACGAGCAAGAAGTTGTCTATCTTCTCGAATTTTAACTAATTTATCCCCAATCTTAAATGCAGTTTTCTTGTTCCAAGTACTGAATGTTTTCAATTTCATTTTTTTCATTGGATGCCAAATTGACAATTTAGCGTGTTCACTCTATAGTCTATCTTTTACAAATTTTTCGAATTCCAATTGGCCTTTTTGGTCACGGTTCAGAATATCATCCTTCGCAGATTCTGGAACTTTCATAGAGGATACGATATTCATTAGTGTAGTATTATCTCGGAACGGGTTTCTTCCACAATGATTCCGAATGCTTTCCTTGATGATGGCTGCATTGTGAAAAATTCTTAATGACATGGACGTCTGAAGTTGATAATGTTTCATGGGCTGCTTACATATTTCATTTGGGCAGTACTTTTCAAAGAAACTTGAAACAATGCGTAATATTTCTGGTGCACACAAGAAATACCTTTCGAGGGCGCTTTCGTTCTGAGTCAAACCAGTAATTCCTCCAATGTTCTTCAGCTCTTTGATTTTCTGTTCCAAGTTCTGGTCTGAAAATAGTTTCGTAAATGGCACATTGGATTTCGATATTGCAAAACAACCAGATTCAAGAGCATTCCATACGTCTGGATGTGTTGTTTTAAGGTCCTTCATCTGTGCTATGTATACTGGAGAGTGTCGGGCGTAATGAAATAAGTCATGTGCAAAGTAATATTTGATTTGTTCCTCTAATGATGCGAGATGCAGTGCCCAATCTCCTTGACGGCTGGCACGGATGAAACGGAACAAAGATCCAAATTGGTTCATATACTGCAGTAGGAACTTTGCCATGTCACCACTGCATTGTGTAATATGTGGAAGACAATCTTTTCCAACTACTGTTTTGATCTCTTCAAACAAACTTATAGCTTCAGCTTCACAATTATGCAATTTCTCACGTAATAAGTTACATTTTTCTTGCAGAGAAATAATCTCAGTAGAATGTGGCAATGTTTCAAAGAGAAGGTCGTAACATGCCAAAACTATAGTCATGTGGAACTCTATGCCTCTAGTGTATTTCTTACCTCCGAAAATCTGACGAATTGTTGCAGGTGAGTAAAGACCAGTTTCAGTACGTATAAGATCAAGACCACTGCCGTCAATGTACTTTCCTAGTGCATGGAGAGATGCAAAACAAACATGAAGCTCTCCCACTCGGAACAGCCATTTTTGATTGCCGGTGGATAATTGAATTTTCAGAGCACTTTCATACAAGTCCATATCCATCGTCATTATGACTTTAGCTGCTTGTCCCTGAACTAAAGTTGCAATTTCTTCAGCCATGCATATAACTGTGTAAAGTGCATTGATGTCTGTTGGCGGTAGTCTCATTAAAGGAGCCACTACAGCACTATTTGTTTTCTTATTCTTTTTCTCCTTCTCTTGCATCTCAAGCAGAACAGAATTCGATGAAGCCCACGTGGGCATAATAGCTTTCTTGAGTGCAATTTTTTCTCGAACTTTATTTAGTTTTGACACAATTGAGACACTTGTGTTTGAAGTTGAAGCTTCCATAGTGCCATCACGGTGAGCGTAACAGCAAAAAAACCATGCTAAATCACTAACTTTATAATTCTTGATGATGTCATTGTCACTGTCTAGTCTAAAGTTAGTAAAAGTAATTGTTTTTACTGAAATATTTGGAACTGTTTTATATAACACTTGCATATTGGACAATGAGGGTTTTGGGGGAATCACTAAAGGATCATTCATTGCTACTTTATCATCATTTTCATTCAATACATATGCAGTCAAGGCCATTACCGTTTATGTATTTTCCTAGTGCATGGAAATATGCAACACAAAATTGAAGCTCTCCCACTCGGATTAGTTACTTTTGACTGCCAGTAGACAATTGAATTTACAGAGTAGACAGAATGAAATTAAATTTGACTCAAGAATTTTGCTCGCTTTGAAGCATATGCTACAAAGCGAGTTCAGTTTTCAGTTTTTCAAACTTGTCTATTTCAGGTTTTTGACATAATTATCCACCTATCAAGCAAATTAAACAATTCATTGTATATTTATGAGGCAGTCATTCTTATTAGTAAGTATAATTCAGCGAACAAATAGTTTTGACATCTGCAGCAAAAGAGAAAACAAACAATAGTAGTAATTTTGTAGTAAATTTATAAATAAATAATTAATAACACGATTTACGCCTATTTTAACTGTAGATTTGTATTTCTTGACCCTAAAAACATGCAGTTTGACATACTGGTCAATAATATTCTACAAATATTAAAGAATTCAGTAAATGGCAGCCATCTTGGACGCCATCGTGAAAATCACCCCAAAAATGTTTAAGAAGAAAATGGCACCTAAGATATTTGGAATCTACATATCAAAAGCTACAAAATAAAACAAAAATATAAAACTTAGCACAAAAATCCAGCTGGAAAACATTTCCGACCCTATTATATGTAAAAAAGTATCTCAAAATGTTGAAAATTTGAATTTAAAATGGAAATAAATCCTCGAAAAATGAGTAAAATAAAAAAAAATAAATGCAGTCTACACACTGGGAACTTTCGATGTATAAAATGATTTAAATTTTTTTAATTCTTATGTATAGCCTTTTGCTCGTATTGAACTTTTTAAATGAAACAATATTGACCAACTTTAGCATTAAATATCTTTAAAGATAATTCTTGAATTTGAAAACTGCATGCATCAGCGTGTTTCTCAAATATTTCTCAAAAATAATACCAATTTTCAAATTTTAATGTGTAGAAGTTTTCTTAATATTAACAAAGAAATACCCTAGGTCACAAAAAATTCATTGTCAGTGGCGGTGACAGCATAAATTGCCCCCCCCCCCTTTTTTTTTAGAATAAAGATATTCCACTTACACACATTGGGATCACAATTTCTTGTTTTTTGTTGATAGTGAAAAAACGAAATTCGTACGAAAATTCGCCTTTTTCGTAGGATAGGGTAGCCTTTGGTTTATAGAGGTCATACAACAATTTCCATACTAATATGCCCTCTTATAATAAGTAATCGCGAAAACTTTTTTTACTGAAAGATGAGTCACGTACCAATAAGGTTTGGGAACCACTCTCTACCCTAACTGTCCTGAAATCCAAAGGGACAACTTTATGACATAAATTTTAATTCATTTCTGTTCAGAAACAAATGAAACTGGCAGGCGTTGTTATTAAAAAACTGTGTAATCGACAAACTTTTTTTTTTTAACATAATAGGTTTTTCAAAAAAAAAAAAAAAAAAAAAAAAAAAAAAAATAGCCAATGAAGGTAGAAAAATGCTTTGTCACGCGATCAAAACCACTTATAACTCAATTGGTAATTTATTTATTTAAAAATGGAAAAATCCTTTCGATTCCAAATCGCTTCCATATTCAAGTGTGCCCGTTTTATACCTTTTACTTTAAAAATGTTAACGTCATTGTGTCAGAAAGTTTCATGCATGTTGAGCAATGAAAAGCCTTAAGAAGAGCTCGACAGGCTTCGGTGCACAGCATTTTTATTCGTAATCTGCGGTGGAATTCGTCTGATATTAAAACATTCAGTAAAATAAAGAAGTACCGGAGCTGAGTTAAGAACTAGTAGTCTATATTTGGTTTCTTATGACCTCTCTGAAAGTAGATCTGACCTGTGAGCGATTCTACACCTGAAATGCTCATCATAGACAGTCGTGGACAAAAAAAAAAAAAAAAAAAAAAAAGTAAACACCCTTTATTTATTCCTCAAAAAATTATCATAGAAAAAAGTTACTGATACCGAATGATTGAAAAAAGAAGCCTAAATTTAAATGATTTGTATAAAATTTGCTGAAACATTGCCATCTACATCATATTAAAACGAATCCTAACTTTGTTTTTTTCAATAATAGTACCTAATTCTGACAGCATAAATGAGCTCTATACTCTTCATTTAGCCTAAAAACAAACTTTAATGCATTTGGTATTTTAAGTTTCCGAGAAATTAATTACATTTTAAAACGCGCATATTTTAGGAGCTCTATCCAAGTTGAATTTTAGTACTCGATTGCTGATCGAGAGAGTCGTTTCAAGGCACCTTATTCGCCGCCCAAGCAGTCGTTGAACTATCCCGTTAGATTACAGGATAGTATAAAAAGTTTCAAAACATCTAGCCACTTCTATCGTAGACAACCCTTAAATCATCATTTTACCGTTTTTTAAGCATAATTCAAAGAATTGAAGAAAAGATTAAAAATTTGGATTTACGTAATAAATCTAAATAAATCCAAATAAATCTAAATCCATAAAAAAAAATGTAGATTGCAATTCATAATTTTTCTAATATTAATTTCATAATTCATATCATAAAATCATAAAAATTGCAAATGCAACGTTTTTGATTTGAATATTTTAGTATTATCGCTACATAAAAAATAGCTCATTCGGAATATAATTTAAGGAGATATTAATAAAAATATCAAAATGTAATTTAAAATTGGAAGCACTAAGTTTTGATTAGTTATAAATAAAAAAAAAATTCATTCAAATGACTTGAAATTTATTTTACTGGTTAGCTTTGCAAGTTCATTACTTAACTATAAAGGCAGGAATGGGGAGGGGGGTAATCCCCCCCCTTAATTTAGACTAATAGTTTTTTATGCAGAATTATTCGATTTGCTTCACACTTGGTATATCAGTTTATTCTGATAATGCGCTTCCTGATTTTTTAGACTTGGAGATTCGTTGGCTAAATTTACAGAGTAAAGTGGGAGGAGAGAGAAATTGGGGCTATCCTTTCTTAATTTATATAAATAGTTTTTTTCATACAGAACTAACCGATTTACTCCAATTTGGTACATTGGTTTATTCTGGTACGCACTTTCCTGATTATTTACCGTTTTGCTTAAAATGAGGGAATTTTATTTTATGAATGATAGACATAAATAAGAATATAATAACAATTAATGTGAATAGCGTGTGAACTCAATTCCATCAGTTTTACTGGTCACTTTTCTCTTTTATTAAATAGTATCTCTGCGTGAATGTGTGGTGTACGTCTACAATGAAATTTATTATTTTGGAATTTTATAGGCGAATGAGTTGGAAACGGAAGAAACATCTAAAGAAAAGCGCCAAAAAGAATAAAAGTAAACAAGTAAGAAAATTAAGGCGAAAAAGTCAGAAGTCCGCAAACGTTATTGTAAATAAATTTCAGGGTAAAGTTGTAACTTTTTTCACTTGTTAGCTATATGATGTAGTGTTATAATGTTAAAATTTTGCTCGTATAATTATATATTCAGGTTTTATTTGTTCCCAAAAAGGAGTAGATATTTAGCCAAGGTATATTTCGCAAATGAGCATATGAGTTAGGTTATCAGAGACAGTGTAACAAAAGAAAACTTACGCAGTACTCGAATATCCCTGCATGAATGCTGACGTTTATGTTACAGATATACTTCAATAAACTCTTAAGCTTGTACTTAAATAAAAAAGGGCAACTTTATGACATAAGTTTTAATTAATTTTTGTTCGGAAATGCATGAAACTAGTAGGTGTTGTTGATCTGAAACTATCTATAATCACACTCATTTTCCCTTATGTTTCCAAACACAATAAGCTTTTCAGAAAATAGTATCAAAGTAGGCGTTTTGAACCGAATTTCCGAGCAGAGGAAAAATAACCACTCATACTGAGTTGTAAAACGTGCTTGCACGTGATCGATTTCGCTTATAACTCAATAGGTAATCTATTAATTAAAAAAAAGGAAAATTAGGTTCGATAGCATATCGCTTTCACAATCAGACTTTTCTATTTTATAGTTAAAAGATAAATTTGTAAATGTGTCAAAACGTTTTGCGCTCGCTAAACAGAATAGTTGAGAACAAACATCCTTAAAACCAATCTATAATAATAAAGAGACAAGTTTGTGTGTGTGTGTCAGCGCTGTTCTGAAGAGACCGCTGCATGCAGAGTTATAAAATCTGGAGGAAAGATACCTCTATACATGTAGTTTTGCACCTCGAAGCCCGATTTTTGATTTTTTGATTAGAATTCTTTAAATTTTTAGGTGATTTTTAGCGATTTTTTTATGCTTCGAGATGATTTTTCGACATTAGTGAAAGGAATATGGTTTGATTCTTTTCACTCAATATAGTAATTTTTTTTTCTCTTTTCAATAAAGTTTATTCTGAATTCGTACAGCAATTTTTAAAATTTTAAAGAATTTTTAATTGCGATTTTTAATATTTTTTCTCATTTTGAGGCTATTCTTTTGAGATTGATAAAAAGAAAATTGTTACAAATTGTTAGCCTAATGCACTAAATTTTGTCTGTTACGATTTTTAGATTTTAACGATTTTTGATGCGATTTTCAATGCAATTTTTAACGCTTTTTTGAAATTGTTTGCGTTTAGCATCTTTTTTTTTTTTTTTTTTTTTTTTTAAGTGAAAACTTCTTTAGCGGCGCTGAGCACTTTTTGTTTGGGTAAAAACTTCCAAACTCGCGTCAGGGTCACGTGATGCTGATCGAAAAAGCGTAAGATCGAGGGGAAGGGAGAGGAACTGGTATCTCCCACTCTTTCTACTGTGCCTGAGTGTGCTGCTCCGTTTAGGCGGCACAGGGCGCTTGCGCGAATGTCCGTGTGTGTTTTTTTAAGTTATAATTGTATTTAAGTTCAACAACTTATACTGTTAATAGATGGAATAAAACGTTATGAAAGAAAAAGTATGACATTGTGCATTGATTATGCTGCAGTTTCCAACTACTTTTTTTCATTTTTTTTTATTGTATTTAAATAATAACAACATAAATTGATACCAAATGGAATAAAAAGTTAAGAAAGAAAAAACATGACATTGCACATCAATTATGCTGCACTTTCCAACCATTTTTTTCAATTCCTTAAATTTTCAATTGTATTTAAAGTTTAACAACTTACATTGTTATCAAATTGAATAAAAAGTTAAGAAAGAAAAGACATGACATTGCTCATCGATTATACTACACTTTTCAACCAATTTTTAAAATTATAATTGTATTTAAAGTTTAACAACATATACTGTTACCAGAAGGAATAAAATGTTAAGAAAGAAAAAATATGACATTCTGCATCAATTATGCTGCACTTTCCAACCACTTTTTTCAGTTTTTTTTTAATTTTTGATTGTATTTAAATAGTAACAACATAAATTGATACGAAATGGTATAAAAAGTTAAGAAAGAAAAACATGACATTGCACATCGATTATGCTGCACTTTTAAATCTTTTATGTATATATATATGTAAGAAAATACAAAAAATCAGACCTATTTATTACTTTTTTAATAAATCGCCCCTCAATGTGGATACGGGCCCCATGACTAATAATCACGGGTTTTACAGGGCAACAAGAAACTCAAGTTTATCGTATTAATTTAAGTAAAACACATGGCCTTTTTAACTGGCAACCTCTAGGGAGATGAGGAATTTCACAGATACATCTACGCACTTGGCCTCCAGAACTCATGATGTAAAGACCTGCGAAAATATTTTGCTATGTTTTAAAATATTTAAATAAATCATAATTAAAACTCATCCCCTTGAAGTCTGTCGTTTCCTGAAAATGCGACAGTTCTTCATAGTCGGCAGTATGATACCTAGTGCGGGAAAATATTTTACGAAAATGGACATTATTAAAAATACCGGACCCACAAAGGATAGCAAAGAGAGCGGTCATTATGACACGAAACATCGAAAGAGGCCCTGAAAAGGGGTTAACATCTCGTCATGAGTTATCCAGCAAGCGTATTCCATGTTGGGATACTGAGATATTTTTCTACCATTCGTCGGGCCTTGCCGGATTTGAAACACGGGATTCGTGAATTTTCATCCAAAAAGTGGGTTGTATCGTGAAATACTAGGATGCTATTTTTCTGCTATTCTTCACATCTTACCAGAGCGATTTTTCTGCCTGAACGGGGCATGCAGTTGTGTGTTGATCGTTCATCCTCCGTAGTGCCATAAATCATGTCAGTCAAAGAGCTCCGACGACCGGGTGAAACTGATACTCAAGATGTTTGTGATCTATGTTTTTTTTTTCGTGGTGCCGTATGTGTTTATTCTTCGATGGTGATAATGAGTATCCGAATTAGACAGTGGTGTTTGCTTCGTAGTGAGTTATCAATAAACTTCAAAAAGTGCTACTGTAATTACTATCTAAAGGAAAAGAAAGAAAACACATAGTTTTTCATGTGCGCACACTAAAATTGCTTTTTTTTTTTTTTTTTTTTTTTTTGGTTGAGTGTATGTGTATACCCTGGGGTTGATATTATTTATATATGATATTATTATTCTTATTGTTTTTATGATGTTTATTAATATAAGTAATTAAAGGTAAGTGCTATTTGTAGTGATATTGTGTTTAGTTTTATTACTTCTACAAACCATGGTTTTAAGTGTAATTATGTTTTAAATTGAAAGAAAAAATGGATATCCATATTTACGTCTGATTATTTTATATAATTAATTCTTTTTATTTATTTATTTCATTTCACAATTCTATGCAGATGCTTGTATTATGTTGATATTATTATTATTTTTTTTGAAGGTCATTTAGAATTTGTTTATATTTAGATTTTTAGGAAGTTGTCATAAAATTAATTAAAAATGGAAGCTATTAAAAAACAAAAAACTGTTCTTAAGGGAAAAATCACTCGTATAAAAAATATCATAAATCCCAAAATTGATAATGAAACTGTAACTCTTGAAGAGTTAGATTTATATGGTAAACAGGTTCAGGATATTGAAACCGAATTAAATAAACTCCATGAAAATGCCATTCTTCAGAGCGATGCATCGGAAACTGATCCTATAATTGATGAATATAATGAGATTGCACTTAAATTAGACAATTTAAACATAGCAATAAATACATCACGTAATAAGTTAACTAAAAGTTTAAACATTCACGAGGATGGTTCAGAAAGTCTAAATAAAACTACAGGTAATGTTTGTGTAAAAACTGTTAATCTTCCAAAATTTGAATTGAAACCTTTTCACGGAGAAGCTGATCAATGGCTCTCTTTTAAAGAGATTTTTCTTACAACTATAGATCAAAATTTGGAGTTGGGGGGCGTCTCAAAATTGCAATATCTACTGGCTAGTGTAAAGGGTCCTGCTCATAAATTAATTTCTGGATTTCCTCTCTCGGAAGCTAATTATAAAAATGCATGGGACACTCTCTGCGCTCGCTACGATAAAACTAGGGATTTAGCGATAGCACAAATAAGTAAGTTATACAATTTAAAAAACATGAAAAATTGCCCCTCTTCCTCTAAAGCTATTTTTGACATAATAGATACTTGTAATGAGTCACTTCGAATTCTAGAGTCTTTGAATTTGACTCAAAATGCTTTGGTGGATAACATGATAATTTATACTATAATTCAAAAACTAAATGATAATCTAAAAGAACGATGGGAGCTCTCTCTTACTCATAATGATATGCCTAGTCTCACGGAATTTTTAAAATTTTTAGAGACTCATGCCAAAAGTATGCTAGCGTTGGAGAATCCAACTAAAACAGATGTAAGAAATGCAAATTATTCCCGAGATTCTTCCGATAGATATAAATTCCCCAAAAGTCAAGAAAATACTAAATGCGGTGTTTGCCTTGAGTCGCATGCTACCCATACCTGCAGAAAATTAACGAATATGCCCATAGATAACCGTTGGAGAACTATCCAACTAAACAAATTATGTATCAATTGTTTGCGTGGTGGCCACTTTTCAAATAAATGTCCCTCCAAGATGAACTGTAAAAATTGCCATCGAAGACATCATACTTTACTTCATAAATATGATGTCCAGGGCAATACAGGAACAACAATGAACCCCAATGAAGCAACCATGTGGTTATGGGATATCACGGCTGCTCAATCTGAATTAATCTTTCATCTTGTCGATGTTTTTTACAAAAGTACGGTGTATATGGATAAATATTAATAGCACGTACTTAAACAAACATAAATTTAATTAAACTTATAAAGAAGTAGAATACATTTCTAAATATCTTGAGACACGTTTTGTCTCTCGGAACAAGGTGATTTTCCTTGCGTGCTACATAAGCGGCGGCAGTACAGTCACTGACTCACCGAACCAACAGTCTCCTACAACCTGCCTAGAGTCCTTGTCCGATGCGCATGTGGCGCCATCTGTTGACAGTTTTTAAATGTTCTGGATCGAAGAGGCACCTCAGTACCCCCTTCCTAGTGCAAACGATACTCTTAATTTTCCACTAAACGTTCTGGAAATCTGACAGTTCTGCCGGATCGTGTGATGTGAGGTGGTTTTGTTTTTCCAGAATTCGAGGCAGTCCCGGGAGTCGAAGCAGTTGTTTCCAGGGTTGAGGTTGTTTCAGGAGTCGAAGATAGTGAATCATTCACCAAAAAGGCTGGCTTCAGTCTGTCCAGCGATATATTTACTATTTTGCCTTTTATGGCCACTTTAAAAAGTTTATCGTTGCGCTCAACAACTTCAAAAGGTCCATCATATGGCGGTTGTAAAGCTTGCCGAATACCTTCTTGACGCACAAATACATGCGTACATGTTTTAAACTGCTGAGACACAAATGTTTTTGTGCTGTTATGGGACTTAGTTGGTTGTGGTTTGAATTCGTTGAAGGTATTTCTTAATCGCTGCACTAATTCTTCAGGACTTTTAATGGTGGATTTGTCATCGAAGAAATCACCTGGTAGTCTGAGAGTAGACCCAAAAACAAGTTCAGCTGGCGAAACATTTATATCGGTTTTTAGTGCAGCACGAAACCCTAATAACACTGTTGGAAGTATTTCAGTCCATTTTTCAGTTCGTCTGGCTTTTAGTGCACATTTTAGAGGTCTGTGCCAATTCTCGATAATCCCATTACTCTGAGGGTGGTACGGAGACGATCGGTACTTTCTAGCACCTAACAATCTGGCTAACTGCTGGAAAAGTTCAGATTCGAACTGGCGTCCTTGGTCCGTGGTAATTTTCTCAGGACATCCAAATCTTGCAATCCATTCGGAAAGTAGTGCACGTGCCACTGATTCTGCTGTGATGTCACTAAGTGGGTATGCCTCTGGCCAACGCGTTGCTCTATCAATTACGGTTAAACAATACCTTTTACCATTTGATTCCGGTAAAGGTCCAATTAAATCTAAATGTATGTGTGCAAATCTATCTGTTGGAAGATCAAATTTTCCTAACTCTGTTTTTGTGTGTCTAACAATTTTGGAGCGCTGACAATCCAAACACTCACGAGCCCAAGTTCGACAATCTTTAGCTAGGGAAGGCCAGATAAATCGTTGTCGCAATAAATTCACACTACCTTTAGTTCCAGGATGCGCAAGTGCATGTAAATTCCAAAATGCCTGTTTTCTAAAAGTTGGAGTTAAATATGGACGTGCTTTGCCACTATAAATGTCACAATAAATTTCTGTTGTGGAATTTGGAAGGGTAATTAATTTGAGTTCTAAGCTGGATTGACCGCTTTGCATAATTTCTCTAAGTTCTGAATCCTCTTTTTGCTCCATACTTAATTTATCGTAATCTAATGGAGTAGGCATTTGTATTACGTTAATTCGGGAAAGTGCATCGGCTGCATCATTTTGGTTTCCTTTTAAAAATACCATATCAGTGGTGAATTCAGATATAAAAGATAACCACCGACTTTGTCTGTTAGTGTAATTATCTGTTCTTTTTTTAAAGGCAAAAACAATTGGCTTGTGATCGGTAAAGATTGTACATTGACGGGCTTCCAAAAAGTGTCTAAAATGCTTAACGGACTCATAAATTGCTAATAATTCTCTGTCAAAGGTAGAATACTTTAATTGTGTTTCATTTAGACGTTTGGAAAAAAATGAGAGTGGTTTGAGACCCTCCTCTGTTTCTAAGCTTAGTGTAGCACCAATAGCAAAATCACTAGCATCAGAATGAAGTGCTAATTGACCGTCATGGCTAGGAAATGCAAGAGTTGCATCCGTTAATGCCTTTCTTGAAGCTTCAAAAGAATTTATTGCATTTTCAGACCAATCGATAGGAGTTGAATCTTTCTTTTTAGCTCCACGCAACAAATCTGTTAAGGGTGCAAGGATAGTTGCAGCATTGCGACAAAAACGTCGAAAATAATTGAATAAGCCAATATATGTACGAAGTTCAGAAAGAGTTTTTGGTCGTGGATATTGCTTAATAATTTCAACTTTAGTTTGTAATGGTCGAATTCCAGCAAGAGAAATTTCGTGTCCTAAAAATGATACGCTGTCTTGTTTAAAAACACTTTTGGATATATTTATGTTAAGTCCGTATTTAGAGAGTCTGCTTAGAACAGCTCGTACATGGTCTATATGTTCCGATTCCGTTTCGGAAAAAATTAGAATGTCATCCAAATAAGCTATAGCAAATGGAAGACCATAGAGAACCTCATTAATAAATCTTTGGAAAGTGTTTGCTGCACATTTAAGTCCAAAATTTAAATATAGAAATTCGAAGCTTCCAAAAGGGGTTATTACCGCTGTTTTAGGAATATCTTTTTCATGCACTGGAATATGAAAATAAGCGCGGACTATATCTAATTTTGTAAAAATTTTCTTTCCATGTAGAATATTGGTAAGATCATGGATGTGGGGTATTGGATAACGGTCAGGAAGAGTTACTGAATTTAGACGTCGATAATCACCGCAAACTCTGTAAGAACCATCCGGTTTTGGTACAACGTGAATAGGGGATGCCCAAGGGGATTTGGAAGGACGACATATACCTTCATCCATAAGATATTGGAATTCTTTTTGAACTTCCTTTAAAATTTTTGGATGTAATCGGCGAGGTTTGGAATAAAGTGGTGGTCCTGTAGTTTCGATATGATGAACTGTATCATGGCAAGTTGGTTTTTTAAAATTTGGTATGGGATTTAAGAGCTCTGGGAATTCCTCAAATATAGTTTTAAAAGACATGTCTTCAGAAATTAGTTTAATTTGGGACTGTTTTGAGCAAGTAAGCTCACCCTTAGTGGACAATCCAGTTACAGAGTCAATTAATCGAAATTTGTGCAAATCTACAAGCAAAGCAAAATTTCTTAAAAAGTCAGCTCCAATTATAGGGCAAGAGACATTTGCAATAACAAATGACCAGCGAAAACTCCTTCTCAAGCCGATGTTTAGGTCAAGCAGTTTGTTACCATAAACAGGAATTTTGGAATTATTTGCAGCATAAAGATAATTAGAAGGACTCTTTTTGTTTACTTGTTTTGGTACAGGGATACAAGAAATATCACTACCACTATCTATTAAAAATTTGAACCCTGAATTTTTATCAAACACATGCAACCTACATTGTTCTAATGCTGCTACGCCAACTGTATTTTCGCTTGTTGACCTAGCAGCAGCCACTAGTTTTTTTTAATTTCATCAAAAGAACAAGGTTCGCGGCACTTTCGAGCATCACTACCAAATTTCTGATGGTAATAACATAAGTCTGATTCGTTTTGTTTACAACTCGGTTTTTGGGAATTTCTATTTTTACTGTATCGCCTTTCCCTGTAATGCGATCGTCCGCGAGACATCGATCGCCTAAACACATTTTTGGATAACTCTGAAACCTGCAGTGTCAATTGCTCAATTTGTGTTTGAAGATTTAAGATCGCGTTATGGTCGTTCCGAGGCGATTCGGTGGGTTTGGAAACTGCATACACTGCCGATTCAGATTTAATTTCATTAATTTTGTCAGCTAGGGTTGCTAATTCCTGTAATCCGGAGCTTGAAACCGACAAAATTGCTTGCGTATGCGTCGGCAAACGTTCTAACCAAATAGCTTTCAAAAATTCTTCGGTAACGGAACTTTGCGCTAATTCTTTCATTTGCCGCAGTAAAACGGAAGGTTTTTTATCACCTAGCACAAGTTCAGAGAGTAATTTACGTATCTGCTGCGATTGCGAATCTGAAAACTCCTGAATTAGTCTCTGTTTCAAAGCATTATATTTGTCATTTGGAGGCGGCGTAAGAATTAAATCAGATACCGCACTTAATGTATCTGTGTCTATAGCAGATAATAAATAATTGTACTTAGTAGTGTCGTTCGTTACTTGCGCCACGGCAAAATTTGCCTCAACTTGTACAAACCAAACAGAAATATTACTTTTCCATAAGGGAGGAATTTTAACAGCTACCCTAGCAAGCGTTTCTGTCGGATTATCGGCAGGAATATCATCAGGCATTGTGAGCGCAGAATTAAAAATACATATATTGATAGAGCAATAAATAAATAAATATACAATTTAGTAAAATTTTGAATGAGAACGCTTGGGCTCGAAAATTTTTTAATTAAAATAACTGGTAAATATAACAATTGGGCCAGAGAATACCACAAAGAAACATAGAGAATGGCACATACCGTTTTTTTTCATCGCTGTAGTTGTCCAGGAACGAGATATCAGAAGGCATCTTTCAAAATTGTCCGGTCACCACTTGAGGCAACCATGTGGTTATGGGATATCACGGCTGAGTCTGAATTAATCTTTCATCTTGTCGATGTTTTTTACAAAAGTACGGTGTATATGGATAAATATTAATAGCACGTACTTAAACAAACATAAATTTAATTAAACTTATAAAGAAGTAGAATACATTTCTAAATATCTTGAGACACGTTTTGTCTCTCGGAACAAGGTGATTTTCCTTGCGTGCTACATAAGCGGCGGCAGTACAGTCACTGACTCACCGAACCAACAGTCTCCTACAACCTGCCTAGAGTCCTTGTCCGATGCGCATGTGGCGCCATCTGTTGACAGTTTTTAAATGTTCTGGATCGAAGAGGCACCTCACCCAACTTGGCAACCCACAGCAATCAATTTCAATCACAAAATGCCCATGAGTATTCCCCTGATCAAGGAATACCCCATAATGCTTTATGACGGTTTATAGTCCCGGGATACCTCAGATACGGGAATTACGATAATCATACGTATCCAAAAACTTGTCATGAGGTTCAAATACCATTTTTATTGGATAGCGGAAGTACCCTTTCCCTTATTCCGGAAAACTTAGTTGCAGCTTTGGATATGACGTCTATTCAAAGCTGTCATCCTCTTAATGTTAATCAAACCCAAGGACAAGTTCAGATTTCTGAAAAACTTCACGTACCCCTCAAAATAGGAAATATCAGGCAAAATAGCACCTTATACCTAGTTAGGTCATTCTTGCCATATGCGATACTGGGAACTCCAGAATTACAAAAATTCCATATATCGATGGACTTTTTCACGAATATTCTGACTCAGGATGGAGTCATTCTTAAGCATGATCAAAATATTTTCAATCAAATTTCTCAGGAAAACCCATTTAACCATACTTTAACTTTAACGGATGATATGAATTGCAAGAAGCCGCTTCGTTCTCCTTCCAAATCAAATCAAGAAATTTTGTCGCAACAAGGACAATGTTATCTTGATACTCAAATTCTCTCGGATTATGATGACAAAAGTTTTAGTCATTGTACTACTGAAGAGAACTCACAGTTGGAAGGGCTTCTAAGCGACTTCAAGGATATTTTTGCGCGCAATAGATATGACGTAGGTAGAGTCAGATGGGAACCTCAGCGGGTAACTCTCACCTCGGAACTTCCTATCTCGCTTCGACCTTACCGTGCATCTCCTAGGGACAATGAAGAAATTCAAAAACAAATACAAGAATTACTGGAAGCTAAACTTATTAAAGAGTCCTGCAGTCCTTATTCCTCTCCCGTCACTCTGGCATATAAAAAAGGAGAAGGTAAAACGCGTCTCTGTATTGATTACAGAAAAATCAATGCCATTTGTAAGACTGACTCGGAACCATTGCCCCGTATAGATTGGCTTTTGGACAGACTTGTCAATGCCAAATATTTTTCCACGCTAGATTTAGCCTCTGGCTACTGGCATATACCACTTCATCCTTCAGACACAGAGAAGTTGGCCTTTGCAACCAATCAAGGTCTTTATGAGTGGTTGGTTCTTCCTTTTGGCTATAAAAATGCCCCAGCTCAATTTGCAAGAGCTCTTCGAAGAATCCTAGATAAACATAAAGTTAATTTTGCTACCAATTATTTTGATGATTTTATAGTTTATTCCGATTCCTATGCCGAGCATATGGATCACCTTAAAACTATATTTAACATTTGCCGTCAAGAAAATCTAAAATTAAAATTTTCCAAATGTAACTTTGCTAAATCTCAAATTGACTTCCTCGGTTATGAAATTAGTAACGGCCAAATAAAACCAGACAATGCTAACACCGAAACTATTAAAAAATTAATCCCTCCAAAAAACGTTAAAGAATTGCAAAGGTTCCTTGGTTCTGTAAACGTATACCATAAATTCATAGACAAGTACGCTAAAATTAGAGCCCCTCTAAATAAATTGTTAAAGAAAGATGCTCCTTGGGAATGGTCAGATGCCTGTCAACAATCATTTGAACTGCTTAAAAACGCATTAATTTCTAGGCCTATTTTAAAATTATTCAATCCTAACCTTCCATGCCATGTCTATACTGATGCCTCAAAGGAAGCCGTAGGTGCTGTCTTAAAACAAATGGATGAAAAAGGGAACTTGCATCCCATTGCGTTCCACTCGAGACAATGGAGAAATTTCACGATTTTCATTTTCACTTTTATATTGAAGAGCAGAAAAAATCAAGAAAATTGATACCATTTTTATGTATATTTGAAGCTTTAATAATTCACTAAATGAATTTTAAAACTGCATTTTTTGGCTTGGCGCGAAAACGCTGCATCGCGGACGAAAGCGACTGTGACGTCATTTGCCATGTAAACACCGTAGTACTACGTTGCTGGCTTAAGCGTTTGATACAATTCTTATATGTTTTTAAATTTTCTATATTAAAAATGAGTAGCAAAGTGTGTTATAAATGTTGTATAGTGCCATGTTTCACGTATAGTACAGTAAATTCGCCTGATAAGCACTTTTTTTAGCGTTCCTAACTATTATGATAACGATAATTTATTCTGATGTTAACTTGATAGAAATGTTTTTGTAAACTTATAATCTGCTATTCTTCATTTGTATGTGTATTTATTGATTGAATATAAATATAATTTTAATAATTTTTTTTTCTGAAAATATGAAAGGGAATAATCGCTTATGGAATACAAGAAAAATACTTATGTATCATACATATAGTCATTCATTTTTATTTATGCATATTAAGAAGTGCCTTCAAGTAATCGATAGCTTATGTTTGAAATATATATATATGTTCATTATTCAATAATAATAATGCATTTTTTTTGGGGGGGGGGGGGAACACCTCTAATTTTGATATCCATGTTTAATGTATATAACAAACATTAACATAATATGTAAAAAAAAAAAAAAAAAAAAAAAAAAAAAAAGAAAAGAAAAAAAGAAAAGAAAACAATCATTTATGAAACAAATTTTCAGTTAAACTTACATTCACAACGAAGCATTTTCAGACTTTTTAATAAGTATTTTTGAATTAGTAGCATATCCAGAAAAAAAATGAGGGGAGGGGAAGTAAGAAAAGGTTTGTTCTACGTTAATGTGCAGTAGCTTTAATACACTGAGGAATTAAAATTTTGGGGGATTTTTAAAGCAGATTCTGGTTCCCTAAATAACACTTTTAGCTAAAGTTTTTTTTTTTGGGGGGGGGGGGAGAGGGAGGGGAGTTTAATATTGTGTTTATGTTGTGTGTATAGAATTAAGTTTTTTTTTTTTTTTTTTTTTTCATGAAATTTATATTTTATCTCAATTGTAAAATAAAATTTCTACTACCGAAAATATAAGCTATTTTATGCCTAGATTTTTATTTATTTATTTATTTTATTTATAGTTATTATTTACCATTATATATTTTTAATGTATATATGTATTTTATGGAATTTCAAGTGAAAATTTATTATTTTCTGTAAATTATAAATATTAATTTTGATATCAAATGTCTAAATGTATTTAACTTTAGATGAATAAAAAAGGACAAATTATATATTTTTTTTTTTCACTCTAACAAAAATAAAGCAAAAATTTTCAACTAGAAATTTAAAAATTGTTTGCTGATCCCACATGACATATAATCTATGATACATACATATACAATTATACTTCTTATAATAAATCGTCAGCTAGACTTACATAATAAATCAGAATAGATATATATATATATTTTATTTATATCGTTTTTATTTTCTTTTGAAGGCAAATACTAGCTAAGAAGTAATGCTCTGTATAGGAAATTTTTCCAAATTAATATTCTGTTCTGAATATTTTTGATATATGTCACCGATTGATTGTACATTTAGTAAATTTCAAAGTCAGTAATGATAAGCATTTTTCTATTTCATTATTTGACATATATTAATATTTAAAACTAAATATTAAAAAAGTATTCATTTTGTTACGCTTTTTCTTTTTTTTAAATAAAATCTTATGCATTATTTGAGACAAGTATTTAAAATATAAAAAGGTAGACAGTCTTATGAAAAAAAAAAAAAAAATCTTTACAAATTAAACACAAAGTAATCTGTAATTCCGCCAACATAAATGTCACTTTAAAAATGAAACAAGAAATTTTCATAAAAAAAACAAGCGTAATTAATAAGCGTATATTTTCAATTAAAATGAAAAAAAAAAATCAAAACATTAGCAATCTTGTTTCAAAAAATGTCAACACGAAGAATCAAACCCGGGCTATCTGGCCAGCTAGCCGACACTCTACGAGCACGCCACGGATTATTTAGACGATACTGCAAACTAGCTATTCAAATTTTAGTTGGAAGAAGTAACCTGTCACGACTACAAGATCAACTTTCTAAGAAAACTAAATTGTTCAAACTTAAACAAATTACACTTGGTTCTATATTTTGTTAATTAAAAAATTGAATAAATCTGAAAATTTAGATTGATTTCCTGTTCATT